>JAGTXK010000055.1:1212054-2424109 GCA_019096195.1 Boletus sp. NGJ
CGGTCAGTACCACCCTAATTTCTCTGTCTGTCAACTTAATGACTATCTAGCTATTACGAATATGACTTCCATCACGAGACGAGAGGAATGAAGTATGTGATCGGATACTTCTACGCCGCGGACCGTATGTCTCAATGGACATAGATACGAGAACATCTCGAAACTTATCAACGAGCTAGAGCGAACGTTTGAAAGTCAAGGGTGCGGTTTGCTATCCCCTGTCTGCACTCCCTGCTCATCCTTTACAATATTGTAACGTTAGGTATTTTTGGATTTCCGATCACGTGTTGTTATCGAAACAAAGGGGTATTTTCCGCGTCAATTGTGTTGATTGTCTGGACAGGACCAACGTAGTTCAGGTATGAATATTTACCCCGTGTGTTCACTGCATCCATAAACCTTTCTAGTCCGCTTTTGCTCGTCATGCTCTTGGCGTGCAATTAGAGGCTGTCGGGCTTGCAGTTGAGCCACAAACAGGACGGCCGGGAATGGACATTGTCTTCAACGACGGTTTGTATCAGTTTGTGCTTCACCACGCATCCCGATTGACCTTGGGCTGTGATATCGGACAGTTTGGGCTAACAACGGCGACGCCATTAGTCGTGCGTAGTAAGTCCATCTCACTCGACCTCAAAATTTCCACTTATGCACTTTGGTGCTAGCGCAGGAACTTCGGCTCTAAAAGTAAGCCGCTCCCTCTGCATGCAGAGCTTGTGTGCTCACCAAACTTCGCCAGGGTGACTTTACCAGGTACTCCCTACATTTCAATGGTTACGACCGACCCTGAATCGCCCTCAGGACTGGAAAACGCGACCTTGGTGGTCTCTTCAATGACGGTGTCAATTCCTTGGCAAGAATGTACAGCGCCACGTTCAGTGACTGGTTTTGTCAAGCCGTAATCGACTTCATGCTTGGATATAGGACTACCTCTGTCTTCTCAGAGTTCCTTCTCAAACTGCAGTCAACAGATCCACGGGAACTCATTCGCTTGTCAAAAGTTCGTGCAGAAGCAATTGCCACATCTGTCTCCCGTGTTTTAGAAGAAGGAGAGCCCGTTTTGGCAGGGTGGACACTCGTTGCGCCAGAGCAACTGAACGTCAAGGTCAGCGATAAATTCGAAGAGAAGATACTGCTGCTGGTGGGTTAAATGGTGTCTTTTGTTGGATACCGATTCACCCCCGATCAAAGAGTGTTCGTGCACTTTATATTGTTGTAGGATTCCAGTCCCTCCTATCAACCTGGGAGAATCTGAATGGAATACAGAGATATGACTATACCCTTGAGAAAGTGAAGCTCTATACTCGGGTACCACTCGGAATGATCACAAAAATCACAAAAGGTCATTTCGAAAAGTATCCCAGAAATATGCTCACTCACGGTCTGTACGGTAGGAGCCTATATTTTGTCCCCTCTTGAAGAAGCAAGCCGAGATCCTACACAAAATGCTGGTTTCTCCGTTACTTGGCTCAACACAGATCTCGTCAGCTCGCGGACGACCAGTTATTCGTACCGAAATTGCCCAGTGGACATCTCAAAATCAGACAACGCTCTTAGCTCCCATGTCGAGGAGCACAGCCAGTTGATTTCCGGGGGTGAAAACAACGTAGGCAACAGACTGTTGAGGATGATACATACACGAGCCACATCCAAGTTGGGGATCTCGAGCAACCGTACAGAATCGAACGATACCTCATTCGCTGCATTCAAAGCCTTGCCCGTGGGTTCCGCACGTGTACGGAATGGGTCTAGGTATACAGAGCCTGCGGATGACCTCGCCAGTGCTAAATCATGCAAAGAGGCTGTTGACCTCATTGTCGATGCTATCAAGAGAGCATGCGAGGATATCGGCAGCGCCTCAGGAGACGATTTCACCTCAGAGGAAGATATAGTTAGGTCAGTGTGCCGAATTCGTGCAGTGCATCAAACTCAACGACTGGCAATAGCGTGTCAGAGGCACAGCGTACGACGAGCATCTATGCAAAGATGGAGTACGGCGTGAAGAGATTGCTTTGGTTGGGAGGGTGATCGAAATAATAAATATCTGTGCTGAATTACGTGCACCTTAATGAGTAGGTTGTGTCGCTGTGACCGAATGAGGGCGAGATCCGCGAGCAGGAAAACCAAAGGTACCAACAAAACGAAAAGAAATAGTGTAAACCAAGTAGGGAGCTACAAGTGTACGAATAGGCGTTCAACAAATGGTGAACATGCGTGAAAAGTGGGCAACGCCAAGTCCCTGGTCCATTAAATAGATACATTACCTGATGTCGAGCTCATCGTCCCCTCCCGCTCCTAGGTCAATGAATCGCGTCATGCGTTTCATCATCCTCCCTTCATCTGTACCTCGTGCTCTTCTCACTTGCGTACCACTGGTAAGATCGTGACCTCGCGTAATAAAGGTCGCATGGCGTTCGCAAAGCATCTGACCCTCAACTTCCCAATATTCTTCAAGTCTTTCTTTACACCCATCCTCGAATTCACAGAGGAGGTGCTCTGGGTGATATCGTTTTCCCGAGTGCGTCACAGCACAAGGACCTTCGATAGGTTGTCCACAAGAAGGTGCACCGCACAGGGAGTTGTTTGCTTCGTGGTAGTGATATGCACAAAAGGGTTTCCCGTCCAAGACATAAAATTCCTTGTCAGGAAATGGTTTCTGTAACGGTTTCGTTAGAAAGACTTGTCTACAACCGAGAGCAGAAACGAGTACTTGGCACGCGTGACAACTGAAGCATTCCTTGTGGTATTTCCCCTTCAACTGACCGTCTCTCGAGGACACTGCCTGTTTTTCAATGGGCAAATTACAACGCCGACACTGTTGGAATAACCATATGAGTCTTGTGAAATTGCACAGCAAAGAACACAAACTTTTGGCAGATACATATTTTTCCAGCACCGTTCGCACAAGACATTCCCGCCATCCATTTGTATCCATCTTCCGTCCTCGATCCTGGAATCACACCCTACGCACATTCGGTTTTTTCGCTTAGCTGGTCCCCTATTTCGTATCCGGGCAACCTCGCCGGTTAGACTTACACGCTCAGAGTGAACATGCGGATGAGAGGGGCTAGTGTGGGAGCGTGTGGGCAGCTTGGGGGGCTTCTGCTCTGGAGAAGCAGGCCCCGGAACCGTGTTCGATCGACTTGGCTTCCCAGGGCCTCTACCGGGGGCGGACCCACCGATAGAGGCTAGAACCGAACCTGAAGCAAGGACGGAAACAGACGCGCCTTCTTCTATCAAAGTCTCCATAGCTCGCTCCAAGGCACCGACCGACTTTGCCGTACTCTGCGTCCCTGCCGATGCACTCCGAGCACGAGAAGGACCAGCGAAAGACGTTGCCGCCGGGTGAGCAGATATTGCAGACCGCAATGACGGGACTGAGATTTGACGGGAAGGTCCGGGAGGATGTTTTGTATCTGGGATCGTACAAGTAGGAAATTTGACCCTGTTTGTTTCGGGAGGCTTCACGGGCGTCTCGTCATCGGAATCGTGCGCATAGGCTAAACCGACTTCCGAGTCCGCAGAAGGTGACGATAGTGCCTCATCTTTTTTTGGGTCCGTGTGCGTCGTATACACGCTCTCGTCGTCAGATTCGTTCTCAGGATCCAGTGCTGGATTTAGGACATCTAGGAATGGGAGAGGCATGCGGGGGTTTGGCATGGGAGATTGGGAGATTGTTTCCCCACTAAGACGACGTTCAAAAGGATTGGGGATTGGGGAGGGGGAGCGCGAAGGTGATGCGATGCGGACGCCAGGAGAAAACAGAAGAGGGTGAGCTTTATCATTAGAAGCAGAGACTGGAGACTGTTTTGCATCATGAGGGCTTGGAGGATGAGGGTATAGTCCGTTGGTAGAAGTGCTGCTTCCGAGAGAGTCTGGTGATACGGGAAAAGGAGAGACTGGAGAAAGTGTCTGAGCCGAGTTTGGAGACAAAGGTGGGGTTAGGGCAGCTGTGTAGAATGGTCAAAACATACGGCGCTAGGGTCAAATAAATACTTGCCTCGTATGACATGACCCAAGATGGTGGCATTGGTGTCCAAGTACTGAGGTACGTTGGTCCGATGGCGATCACCGAGAGTCGCAACGGGCGGAGGTTGATGAGAAGGCGAACGAGAAGTAGTAAAGACAGCCGCTCTTGCAGCAGCCGCAAAACCCCTTCGACCGACACCAGCCATACCAGCTTCACCACCAATCTTGGTGTCGATTTCGCGGTGCGTACCGTGAGCGCGAGAGTATACGAGAGATAGCGGGGGCGGGGGTGGCTGCCGTGCTGACGTGGGGGGCGCCGAGGATGGGAGCGGTACATCGCCCGGGGCAGGAGCGGGAACAGTTGTCCTGGACGGTCTGGGAAAGAGCGCGCCGGGAGGAGGTGATGAATTCTGCTCCGTTAGAGGGTGCTGCGAGCCAAGCCGGGTGTCCAAAGAAGGGCGAAGCTTGTCCAGGGATGGGCGGGATTTATCAAGGGACGGATGCAAGGTGGACACTGTTGATGAGGTAGGCGCACGTTCAAACGAGGGGTGATGATGGATGCTCGATGGGGGCATCGGATTCGAGGATGCACGGATGGTGAACGAAGATGGTGGTGGTGCCAAGGGTTGATGTGTTGGTGATAGATTGTCACCACGAGCGGGTGAAAGGGCCGCTGGACGTGCTGGAGCAGGGTGAGCAGGGGATTCGGCGAACTGGATTGGAAAAGGGTCTCGTGCGGGTGGGGTGGGACGGCTTGCATTAGAAGTGGTCCTGACTCGCTGCAAGGCGGGGGGTATGGCATCACGGGCTGGGGTAGAGACGCGCTCTGGAGGCGGTGTGGGTGCACCTGGCAAGCGCTGGGGACGATCAGAATCAAATGATGCGGGGGAAGTTCTCGGCAAGGGGACATTGGTCGCCTTTGGAGTGGCCATTTTGGACTTGTCCGGTGGTAGGCGGTGGAACGGATCACGACTCGGCGCAAGAACTCGTTCGCCGGCTTCAGAGGGCTTCTCGGAAGAAGATTTGTGGGGAGGTGTTTCAGATTTCGCAACGAGGGGCTGTAGTCGTTGTGGTAAGAGGGGAGCTGTGGTTTTCGGGGACATTGAGGGCCTATGGAGGGAGAGCATGCTCGGGGGTGGGAGCGGGGGGCATACATGCTCGCCGAGGGCGGCGAGGGGGACAGGCTGGCCGCAACTGGAGCATTTTACCGTCGGAAGGACCTGGGATATGCGGGGGGCCTGTTCGTGGGCGACTTGGGCCATAAAAAAGAGCGTCGAGGGGTATAGAATTAGGTAGAGGGATGTGAACTAGTCGTCGCGTGCAGAATACAAACCAAACATGCGAAACCGTCGATTAGCAGTCACTAAGCTGCTTGTCATTTTACACTTATGTACATATTGGCCCTCACGACTGCTCTTCAACCCCCTCTGTCCCCCCAGAAACGCCACCGTGTTCCACTTTCTTCGCTGTTGGGTTTGATGCATTGAACCGAGCAAAGAACGAGTCCCACTGCCCTGTGGCGCATACATATTTAGTGTCGAGTTTCCGACAGTGCATGAAATGGTACACACCCCAGTCAAACATCCCCCCAGGAATGCCCTCCAAGAGGCCAACGTCTGCCATCGCAAATTGTTCCAATGTGTTTGACGCCTGAGGTACGTCAAGTACATTCAACACTTGCACATTTCCCGGTGTCTGGCTTGTCACGTTGTTCAAAGTTGGGTTCATGTTTGGAAACGCAGACAGCGTGTCGCTCTCGTCACCTTCCATTTGGCTGCAAGTCAACGGTGTGACGTTGACCAGGGATGACCCACGGCAACCAAGTGGATCTGGCCGATCTGTCGGACGCAGTCACGAGTCTGTCATGAATTGTGACATGAAACGACCTCCTTACCATCGGATCCCTCGTCTGATGACGTGATAATCGTACCCTGAGGTACTCCTTCGTAATCTCCTTGACGTGCCTCTCCATGCGCAATAAATACCCCACCTCCAGGACGCGAGTGGTCTTTCTTGTATTCCAGTCCACCCAGCGGCCGTTTGCCTTTCACCCCTCCCGTCGGGTTGAGTAAAGGCGGTTGATCAAGGGGAAGTGGAGGTCCTTGAGTCGCCTCATAGAGCAACGCGATGATCTCAGCAGTCTAAATCGTGCAAGCTCACAATGGATAATACCCCACTAGGCAACAGAGTACTCGCCTTACGTCGAGCAGACATGTGATCTGGAGATATTGATCCTTCCCACCTACGTACGCAGTCCCGTAGTTTCCGCAGTTTAGCAGCAGCATCCACGTCTTGTCGCCGAGCCCATGTATGGTACTAGAATACAGCTCGACACTTCAAGTACCGCCACCAATATGGTAATAGTAACATACCTGTACCAACGCACATGACGTTGCAGCGTATGCGATCAGAAGCCATATATCGTACATGCGTTCATGGGCATTGAGCCAGTCGATCGACTCTCCAGTGAGCTGAACGAGAGCACTCCAGGTCTCCACTGTCAACCCGAATTTGAGATGCGCTGGACAGGTGTACGATATCCGCATGAAGACACGCCAGAATATCATGCAGACACATGAATACAGTAGATGCAGGAGCCCTGGTGGAAGCGGAATTTTGTGAGCAGGTTCAAGGAGAAAGTGAAACCTCGTCTCGTCTCGCACCTGCGTTTTGAGGAGTATCCGGCCCTCGATATTTGAGATTTTCCGCGAGATCGGCCTTCCAATTCTCCAGATCGGCTAGCAAACTATACAACATTTCGTCCGTCGTAAACATTAAGCCAGAAGGACTGGGCAAATCATCAGGATCAGCAAGAAGAAGAAGAAACGCCCTTTCAAGTTACAAGCATACCTGTATATCGTCTTCAATACGCGGCCAAGTATCACGCTCAACCGAACGAGTTCGTCCATATAAAGATCATTAGAATCTCCAGAGGATGGCAGGCGCGCGTCACAATCTTGTACATCAATCATGTATGGGTGGCCATACGTCAGACTTAACCTTCTCACAGGTTAGCTAATAACATTTTGGAACAACACGAGGTTCTTCATACCACCTGTCACATATGACACAAGCTCCCCATAGCCGACGTCGAAGTTCTATGTTTTGTTTAACTGACTCTGCTCGATGAAGGCCGAGATCTTGGGCCTAGACTCATTGTCAAAATAAACACGATTGCTTCCTTGCGCCAACGCTTACCATGCGTACTGCAGTACCAAGTCGAATCCATGATGCTGACAACGCGTTGGGTACGTATTGTGAATGACAGTCACCAACCATGCTCAGTATTAGCAATGCTTGGACGTTTGCGATGGATGCTGTAGACAGAACATCTTCTGTTTTAATTACGCCGTTGACTGTGTGCCGGATTGAGTCAAAAACAGATTGTGGAACCTCTCTCCGAGCGGCTCCCACGAGACACATGGAATAAAGCAGGATCGGTGGCGGGGAAGGGTTGGAAAGGAATTCTGCTTGTGTGATGATGGGTAGTATCGGGGCAATGTCCTTGAAATAGGCGTTCACAAGTTTCTGAACGACTTCGGGATCGAGCCGCAAGTCCATTGGTTTGGGATGCGGCATTTGCTTGTCGTCCAGAGGCATGTTTTGCACCGATATAACGCCGTCCCCGTTCTTTGATACTTCCCATGTGTGGTGATAGCGTTGATCATGGCTTTCATATATGCGAGAAGATATCGTAGCTTGTGAGTGTAGCAAATGTACGGCAGCGGTTGGCCCTGGTACCGAATGTCAGCTCAATGGTTGCGGAGCGGCTGTATGACAGACCATAAACACGACGATCCATCTGAGATTCTGTCTGGGGTGATAATGTATCTCGCTGAAGGTCGACAGATCTATCCCTTTCCTTTTCAGCAGGAGCATCCTCTTCGAGCTTTTTCTTTTTGAAGCGTGTTTCCGTAATGGGTAGAAAGAAAGTGCACTCGAAGCCATATTGCTTGCAGTGTTGACAAAGCGCTGGATCCGAGTCGGCGAGAACGTCACACCTGCGACGTTTTAGGCAGGATATATGCGTCGAAAAGTACAAAGTGCTGACCTGATTTTTCGACTACGGCAGCTATCGCATGCGCGTTGTGTTTTGGTGCGCTTCTTGGTGTCGATCGGAGCAGCAGAACTAGGTGTGGGTGGGGTATGCTTTGGGGTTTCGCTGGAAGGACCCTCTTGATCGGATTCTCTGTCCCTTGCCCGCGCCGCATAGGTTTTTCGTTTCCTCTTGCCTGTCGCTACTGTCGCGGACATCTGGGCAGGGGACGGCGCGTTGACGAGTGATTGTTGTTGTTGTTGTTGTTGTTGCTGCTGCTGCTGCTGCTGATCAGGAAGGGAGGTGTGTTGGCGAGGATGACCGTACATCATCATCTGTTGTGGATATTGGGGATATGGAGCGTATCCGTGCGGGGCTGGCGGGTACGTGGTGGGGTGCACGGGATAGTACTGGGCGGGGATGGCTGGACCGTTGGCGCCGTTCATGGTGGGTGTTGTGGGGTAGGTGGATGTAGACTGATGCTGGGGGAAGGGAGAAGGGTTGACGGGATAGTTGTGATTCATCATATAATGCACGCCAGGATATGGCTGTAGAGTGGGGCCACGTGCGGCAGTGAACCGCGCGTAGTCTTGGGGTTCCACTGGGTTTCGGGACGCTGGAGGAGGACGTCATAAGGGTGAGCGGAGGCCCAAGGATGGAGAGCGGGAGACGGACGGTGATGGTTGGACTCGCCTGGGCTAAGCCGACGGGCAGGATGACGGCGAGAAGAGGAGGGGCCCGGCGCCGAGTGCTGAGAATCTGGTTGTTTCTTCTGCCGAGACTTTCTGGGGGGCCTCGACGATGCGCTTGTTATCGGCTGAGACTCGCTGGACTTTGGGTCCCGGGCGGACGATTCCATAGGGAGGGCAGCACGAGCCGACCTACCAAGACGTGACTCCGAATTTGCCGAGTGCAATTATGCAACAGCCAACCGAATCTCTATCGTTCAAAGGATCGGTCGAGACGCAGCTAAAGTTTAGAAAACATACTCAGCACTCGGCCGTCGATATGGGCGATGGTCTCGTCGTACCTCTGGCGTCCCCTCGCGACTTGGGCAGTTGGGGTGACGAGCGCACCAAAGAAATGCCGTGTCTTCGGAAGACCACTTTTCAATCGGAGATACAAAAATTCATCTCCGCGGTGTTACCTCGATCGACCGGCATGTGCCCGGCCGGCTGCCGTGCTCACGCCGTCTCATGGATTATGTTTGACGCTGTATTAAGACCAGTACCAGGCAAAGTGCATTCTCTACTCGTCCGTGGGTCTCACTTCCTCGAGATCGTCGTGGCCCCATCCTGCCTCATCCAGACCGGGATTGATTCGTCTCTTATCCTCAGTCACAACCGCATGCGCGTTCAACCATGAAAATCCCGCCGGCCGACAGAGCACTTCAGCAAAGTTGGACCACCAGGAACCGTACGAGAACGGGTTCGGAGGTGCAGCGCCGGGAATCAACGTTTTATGCGCTTGATTCCTAATCTATGAGAGCGAATCAATCGTAAATTCAGAACATGGCGATCAATGCCCGAACCTGTTCGATCGTGGTAATGTTCAGTAGCAGAAGCTATGGGGCGTCGGTCAGTGGATCATTCCAACGAAGAAAAACAGCAATACCCACTCTCAAGTGGTATGCAAGCAGGGCCGTCACTGGCCACACCACCAGGATCGACAGCGAAAAGGCGACTGCACTGCCCACACCGCGGCTCAGAGCGTCGTAGAAATTGACGTGATCTTTTTGGGTGAGAAGATAAAGATGAATAGCGGATGTACAAATGACAAGACAGAGCGTCAAGACCTGACACGGGATGAGAACATCGTCAACACTGCTCAAGCGTCACTTACGGCAGAGAATAGGAAAGAGAAAAAGAAGGTGTAGTTACGCCGCCCAACACAATTGTTCACCCATTGGCAATGATGATCGCAGTCGTCGACACAGTTATCGCACTGTGGTGGAGTGAGCATGTGGGCAGAATGGCAGAAGGAGGACATTTACCATTTTACAGTGGCTGGACCGCGGTGGGCGGTATGTTTTGCATGTCAGACAATACTTGACGCGCACGCTGGAACAGATCGTCAAGGAGAGACACGTGTAGAGAGAGGCGTAGCTCACGTATCTGTCCGAATCCTGAGGTCTCGGGGAAGCGGGACTCTGATACCACCATCAGAAGGGGAGGTGGCAGGAAGAGGAGGATCTGGATCTAAAGTGCGAGGTAGGATTCCAGGGTCGCGAAAAGCCTATGTGAGGTGGATGGTAAATGATCTGTGAACAAAAGAGGTGGAAGGCGCTGACTGTGGCAAGCATGCACGAGACGGTGAGGAGGCACATGTAGGCACCCACGGCGGCGACGGCGGGAGATTCATTGCGCCACCACCAGACACAGGTGGTGGAGAACCAGGTGGCTGATATTGCAATGACGAGCGCGATAGATGCGATGAAAGCCCAGAGAGAGTCGCCGCCAGTCAAGAGACGACCAGCACAGAAGAAACGATTACGTGAGGGATATAGTTGATAAATACGCTTTCTGGGAGTCAAAGGGATGGCAGACAAAGGAGGGAGGGTTTTCGGTGGATGAGATATGAAGATGTTGTTGGGAGAAGGGGAAAGCGATGGGGGTCTGCTTGGGGGTATCTGAACCAGGGGATGAAACATGGACTGATGGGGGAGAGGAGGGGAGGTGTCGTGAACCGAGTGGGAGCGACGGAGCCTCGCGCGGGCTGTGGAGGGAGGGACGACATTGCGACTGGAGTCGAGGCTGAGGTTGGGGCAGAGGCGTGTGATAGCTGGACAAAAACGGTTTGGATGTATGTCGGATGGAGGTGGGGAATCGGATGGTTTGAAAGGGGGGGGCAAAGTTGTGGCGAGGGGAAGGAGAGGATCGCGACTGCGCTTGAGTTGGGTGGTGAGGGGTCGAAGGGAGGGGGAGTCTGAGATGCGACGCAGGTCAGAATCCTGAGAGGGATGGGGTCTGATTGGAGAGAGGGAAAAGGAGTCTGGAGGGGGGTGGGAAGGTGAGGGGGAGGGGGGGGAGGTGGGGGGGGAGTGTGTGGGTCTGGAGGGACGGAAGAAGGAGGCGGAGGGGAGAATGCCGCCCGCATGGGTTGCGGTGTGCGATGGTGGGGACGCGGCGGGGACGGGGGGGATGTGGAAGGAGGTGATGGTGAGCGGCGACGAGAGCGGGTGGTCGCGGTCGTTTGTGTTGGAGAGCGGAGGATGCGACATCGACATTGGCAAAGACAAACACGACCCGTGCCCGCTCTGATTCACTCACTTTCCCACGGGGTACCACAATGGCGACGTTCAGACGGGCTCTCCTCGTCGTCGTCCTCGACGTCCTCGACACCCCGCACCATCTCGACCCCGCCATCGCCGCCGCCACCAATGCCACATCGGACGCACTCGTGGTCATCCTCCTCTCCGATGCCTTTGCCCCGACCGCACCCGCGTCCTGGGCTCAGGTGCAGACCCTCCTCGCACACGTCTACGTGCAGGCCTCCAAAGCCGCCCACCAGCAGAACAACCTCCTCCTCGACGTATCCGTCCTCCTCAACAGCGTCCTGTCCCCCGACGCCCTCCCACCCGCCATCGACGTCTGCTTCCGCGTAGATGACAGTACGTCTCCCCCCCCCCCTCTCTACCCACATCACCCACACACCCTCTCCTAGACATCTCCCTCCCCGACCCGCTCTCTTCCGTCCCTCATGCCTTCCTCCCATCCCATCCCCGCCCCGCCCCCTCCCCCACGTTTGCACAGATACGTCCTTCCCCCCTCTCTCCCCGTTATCCAGTCGTCGCCCTAGGCGGTACCTTTGACCATCTTCATGCCGGTCACAAAATCCTCCTTAGCATGGCCGCATGGATCGCAAGCCGCAAGGTCGTTGTCGGTATAACAGGTACCCCACCCCCTTCCCCCCCCTCTTCTCGTGCTCAATTCTCTTCAGTCGACGCGCTTCTCAAGAAGAAATCAAACCCTCATCTCCTCGAACCATTCCATACCAGAGCAGATAGGACACGCTCCTTCCTCATGCTCTTTCGTCCCGATCTCGAGTACGAACTTTTCGACCTCCAGGACGTGTATGGCCCCACTGGTTCCGACCCCGATATACAGGCCCTTGTCGTCAGCAAGGAAACACTCTCTGGCGCAGTTGCAAGTACGTCTCTCCCTCATTCCCTTTGTCACAACTCATCTCTCCATCCTCCAGTCGACAGAGAGCGTGCTCGCAAGGGACTCCCTACCTTGCAAACGTTCATCATAGACGTCATCTCATCCGACTCATCCAAGCTCGACCACGAAGATGCCGAAATCCTGAAGCAGACAAAGATGAGCAGTACTTTCATCCGCGAGTGGATCGCTTCAAATCATCCCCACTCGGCAAGATGATATTGTGTATACGATACATTGTATTTCCTATATATCATCTAGACCCAGATCCATCCGTTCGACTTGGTGTGAACTCGGATTCTATCGATATTTATTTATTGATTGCCGCTTGATGCCTTCCATATCCGAGTCTACAACATGCACATCCCGGTGTTAGCCTCGCTTTCCATCCTCCCCGTCGCCAGCGCATTTCCGCCCAGACTCTTGCAGTTCGATCTCTCTCACCAGTTTGCTGCAAGATCACAGGACACGGACCAAACCCACCTCTTCTCCGATTACGCGTTCCCGCAGCATTTCCACCCGACACTGTCACTAAAAGCAGTACCGACGACTGTTTACAGACCAAGCTCCTACGAGGCACTTCAACATGCTCGCTGGAGGTCCATCCACCAAGCCCAGAGTGAACCAGTGGAGTGGATTGAGACCCAGGTCCTGGGACCCGATATCACAGACAGGCATACACTTGCACAGCTCGCCCGGATGACGGCCAATGCTTACCAGCTTCCCTGGAAAGATAGTTGGTACGAACTCGATCCCTCGTGGAACGTCAATACTGTGAGTCGTCCCGGATGCACAATCGCACCCCCGTCTGAGGTGCCCGTAGAGCTTTCCCTTTGGCTGGGACAACGACGAGGACGGGTTTCGCGGCTTCGTGTTCCGCTCCCGAGATAATTCTACCGTCGTGCTGTCGATAAAAGGCACGACACTACAAGGTCCCACATCCAAAAAGGACAAACTCAACGACAATCTACTGTTTTCCTGCTGTTGTGCCCGTGTCGATTTCTCGTGGGTCTTTTCGACAGTATGCGATTGCTATGACTGGTTCGGTCTCCACAGACGCTGTGATGACCCATGCCTCTCTGCCGCACTCATTGAAGACAGCCTGTTTTACTCCGCCGGCGTTGTAAGTTCCGTCGAACCATTTTTCAGGACATGCCTTGAACGTCGAGAGTTCAGAGACTTGTTAACGACTTGCGGTTTCTCTTTCCGCATGCTGACATCTGGTTGGTGGGACACAGCCTCGGAGGCAGCCTTGCCTCCCTCCTGGGTTCCACGTTCGGGCTGCCTGCGGTCGCATTCGAAGCACCCGGTGAACGGATGGCAGCGCACAGACTCCACCTCCCATTGCCCCCTTCTCCGACTAGAGTGGGCTTGTCACATGTACCCGTTACGCATATATTCCATAATGCAGACCCCATACCTCAAGGTGCTTGTACGGGCATCGCTTCGCTATGCGCTCAGGCGGGCTATGCGCTCGAGACGCGGTGCCACCTCGGCCAAACGATCGTGTATGATACCGTGGCGAGACTCGGATGGCACACCGATGTGGGTAGACACCCCATCAAAGAGTTGGTTTTAAACGTGCTGGAGCTTGAAGGTCCGTGGCCGGACGGACAGGAAGGAGAGCGCGAGGTCCCTACACCTCGCGAAGAGGTCGACTGCGTCGTAGGCATCCCGTTCAACCTGTCATGCATAAGCTGACGGCGGCGTTCGCAGGACTGTTTCAAATGGGAGTTTGGACATTTCAAGCGCAAGACATGAATGCACCCGGGTGTGTTTTGCTTATCGCATAGCTTTGCAGTTTCACCAAACCCGGTGGAGAAAGCTGGCTCCGCTCCACGGTCCGCGCGGTCGTAGTAGTGCGATGTTCGCTTCCCTGATGTATATTTATTGTACACTGTATCAATTGATCATCTATGCTTGGTGTTCCTGGCCGCCAATAACTGTACCTTGAACAATCACCTTCTTGATGTTCCGGTCGTCCCCGGAAAACAAGAATCGTTCCAGCCACCGCTTCAGGTTCAATTCGGGGCTGGACTCTTGTTCAAGATCGTAACCCCACATAGCTGGGTTTCCTGGTTCATTTCGAACGCTTACAAGCAATGCGTCAAACGCCTTCCCTGGCTCGAATGACCCGATACGATCTTGTAGACAACAGACCTCCGCCCCCCCTTTGGTCGCGAGATAGAGGAGGGTCGCAACACCAAGTTTTTTGTTGGTGAACTTCCCCTCCTTGTGTGAGCGATCGCAATGCTGGGGGTGCTGCTCTGCCTCCTCCGCCGAGTCTGGGGAAATATGGGTGGGCCTGTGAACAAACTTGTGGTTTTCATCTTCATCCTTGTCGTCGTGACTGCGTCTCTTCGACTCAGCTTGGATGGCGAGCATCTTTGAAGCAATGCTGGCCATCTGGATGGCATGCAAGATCGATGGGCTGTAGCCACCACTGACATCAGAGCCAAGGCCGACCTAGTGGAAGCCATGAGCAATTCGAAGATGAGTGGCCCAAACATGCCGAACCTTGACACCGTGATCCAGGAGCATACCCACTCTCGCCATCCCACTACTCAAGTAAAAGTTACTTGTGGGACAGTGGGAGAGACCGGCGCCTTTCTCGGCGATAAGATCCATCTCTTTCTCTGTAAGCCAGACGCCATGTGCAAGAATGGTGTTGTGTCGAAGCAGTTTGAACTTGTCGTATATGCTGGCGTAAGAGTCAGCCTGGAAGTACAGTAATGCGTCTTCAACCTCCTTTTGGTTTTCAGAAATATGGGTTTGAATGGCGACACCAGGCATCGTCTTAGCAAGCTCGCCGAGTTCGGCGAGCAGCTCTGGTGTGCAAGAAATCGCAAAGCGAGGAGTGATGACGGGATGGACTAATGGTTCTTGCGCTGGCGAGAGCGGAAATGCCTGTATGTACCGAATGAGATCAACGGTCGCACTTATGGACTCTTGGACAGATTCCTCGACATAGTAATCCGGACAGTGCCAGTTCATGTTGCATTTCTGTAGAATGGGTCAGGAGGCAAAGCAGCGATCTGACGACAGCAAACCTACACCAACGAAAGCCCGCTGGCCTAGGATGCGCTGTCAGTACAATGAAATGGACGGAGGGTTGGGACTACCTTTCTTGTGGACAATGTCCGCGAGACGCATGCTTGGGTCGCGGTCCAAGCTACCATAGTAGCAACACGTGGTTGTCTAAGAGCCATCAGAGTGCATGGAAGTGGTGATCGCTGGATCGCTTACGCCGGACGCGATGACGCGATGGACGACGTCGGTATATATGCGCTCGGCATATTCCAAGTCTTTGAATTTGGATTCCGCGGGAAAGGTATATGTGGTGAGCCAATCGAGGAGCTCAAAGTCACCTCCACTGATAAGCAAAAGTGAGTTGTCTCGAAACGGAGACGAGGGGGGAGGATGGGCACACGCCAAGGTTTGGAAACTGGCAGGCATGCTAGCGGATGGATGAGTAGGGGGGAGAGAAGGAGGTGGGCTGCGTACGATGTGGGTATCGACGAGACCGGGCATGATGAATTCGCCTGGTTTGAGGTCTATGAGGGTATAGCTCTGCAGGCCGTGATGGGCGATGGTATCGCGCAGATTGGCTGGGTCGACATCGTCGTCGATCCAGAGGATGTTACCGTCGTTCGCGACGGCGATCAAGCACCTTGGGAGTGCGTTGTAGACGGTCAGAGAGAGGGGGTTGACGACCGGGCCATGGAAGATGATGGTGGTCATTGTACGCTCGATTTCACGTCGTCTCCCTGTCACCCTAGAAATTATAAAATCCTACTGTGCCGTTTCCCACCCATCGTCAGGTCTCTTCGTCCCTCATGCCCTCCCTCCGCCGCTCCTTCTCCTCCCCCTCCGTCCGTTCCTCCCCCTACCCATCCTCCCTCTCCACCCTCCATCCTTCCGGGAGTCGCGCCCGCCCATCCCCCATCCATCCCCGTCGTTCCTCCGGCTCCGCCACAGCCGAGCGTCGGGTCCTCGCAGACATCGAGTGGTGGCGAGTGTATGACGGCCAATGCGACCTCGACCTGCAAGACCAGGCTCATGAGGATGCCCAGGTGGATGGAGGCGTCCCGCTGGGTGGAACGGTGACGCTCTCTGCCGGCGGAGGCTCCCTCGAGCCACCCCAGACGCCTCTTTCCTTACACAGCTTCGCGTTGGATTCAATGCAGGTACACGCTTCTGACTCGAGTCCGCCGTCATATGCTCACCACCATCCCACAGTCTGTCCCCCCGAGCGCACTTGCTGCCCTATCCATCGCGCCCTACTCTCCCCCGGGCAGTCGCCATGGTCGGGACTCGTCACTAGAGTCTACACCAGAGTTCCCCACTGCACCACTCGAGACCGTCCAACTTGGTCTAGCAAGTCCGGTGTCCTGTCCTTTTGGCGACCATCTCCCATTCCCGCCCTCGCCGACGCGAGTGGGAGGTCAACAGGTCCATCCCCTGTTTGCTTTACGCTCAATCTTAGCGCCTGGCCTGTCTCACCAAGGATCCCTCGAACCCGATTTTGCGGATATGGGCGGTGACTCCTTCTCTCTCGATCAAAACCTTTTCCAATAGCTGTCTCGACTCTCCAGCCGGCTCGCCACCGCCATATCCCCCATGTCCTTCCACGATTCTCAATCTCAGACGTTGCCTCGCGTGCAACCCCATCTCTTTTCATATCCCTTCTTCATTTTTAATGCATTTTTAACCCATCTCTTGCATATCATTCATCCTAGCATTCTCACGTTACTCTCCCCATCCCCTACGTGAAGACTCCCCATGGATCTGGCGCGGAGATGGGCAGCCTTGGAGAAGCTACTCTTACTTCTCTGCTGTGTCTACCTTGACGATTCACGCTCAAGCGATGCCTTTGATGCCCTGCATATACTTTCTGTCCCTTATCTACCGTGACTTTACCCCCTGTTGTTGAAGCCGCAAAGTCGGTTGCCTCTCATGCTTTTACCCATCAGTACTGTAACGACTAGAACATGCGCACGTTTCCTGTTTTCTTGCTCTCGAATCTCTTTCATTTCTTAACTAGGTATGATTTTGCCAAGGTCCTGCTCCCCAAAACCACATACAGTAAGCGCTAGGTAGCAGTGCTGTGCTGACGGTTGAATGTGACTCGCTAGTCTTTTCAAGACTGGTCATCTCTGCAGCGAACTGCGCGAGCCCTCGTCAAAGCTGAGACCCAAAGAACAACATTGATTTTGGGCATGCACCAGAGATTTAACCCAGGCGGAAATATTGCCGGTGATGGCCGAGTAGTTGGTACACTTGAACACTGCAAGTATTTTGACGTGATGTGCACCAACGGAGGTGGCATGCCTATCTCTTCATCCCTGCAAAAATCGCAGGGCCAGATACTTTGCTCCACTGTGAGACTGCGATAGGTCCATATCGAAGTTGGACATCTATTGGCGGGTGTTGTCCGACGCGGCCGTTGGGCACCGACTGACCTGCCGGCGGACCTACTATCGTGGTTTGCTGCGGCTGGCCAAGACGCGCTTTCCACGCGCTGCGAATGACTGGGCCACGAGCGAGCAACTGACAGTGAACACGTTAGAAGGGGTATGTAAACAGGGAGGTGGCCAACCATTGGTCTCTCTACGCCATCAACAATGCTTTGGATGATATTATCCACAACGGTACGGAAATTTCCATGAGGTTTGTCGTCTCTGAATCGCATCAGCCGCCACCGACTATGTTCAGGGTCCCAGTGCACTTCGACGATCCGATCGTCAATTTGTTCCCCAGAAAGCTTCAACCTGCAATACCATCAAGCACAAGGGTCGACAGTGAACAAGGCGGAAACACACTTTTCCCATTCATCATCCTCCACAAGCAACTCGTCATAAGGCTCGTATTTTGGCTGTCCTCGTTCGTCCCCACAATACACATGGAGGCCAAAAAGAGGTTTTGCACGAAACTCGGGTTGGGATGGATCAGACTCTGATGGCGGGAAACGTAGAACGAGCTTGAAGTCTATTGAGTTCTCCGAGGGAGGTTTCCACTTCAATCTGTATGAAGGATGCTTTGTGCAATCAAGGTTTAACAAAGCTTCGCTCGCATACGTACATATTCGGGTCTGTACCCGGAACATATGGGGTCTCCCGACAGGTATATATGAGGCCATCGTTGCCGTGTTGTAACTTGGGTATTACCAGCCGGAATACGTCTTCAATACCATAGGAGAAGCTTATATCCTTGACATGAATGCTGAATCCACGTGAAGAACTGAGCTGGGAGAACGCTATGGTTGCTTACTCGAATGGTGTGTTCTCGGCCATTTGAGGAAATTGGTCCCTAACCTTGCGCCATGGTCTATAAAAACGCTCTTTCAAGCGCTACTCAGATAATCAGCGGGAATGCTCGGATATATAACACCAGCATACCCCATATCGTTTGTCAAGTGATCGCGACATGACATTTTCATTGTCGAACACGAGACAATCGAACGCTAAATAGCGAAGCGTTTCCTGTAGGAGAGAACCAAAGGTTTGTTTGGGCAGGACGTCGAAAAGTCTAGTACGTACTTTCTTGCTCATAGGCTCCACGTCTACTACGAGCTCTCCGTCCAATATAGTGTCCATGAGCGAATCTCTGGGTCTGTCCGGGTGAGGAAACCAGAATCCGGAAACTTGGTAGTACGTGTTGTGTCGGTCAATCTGCGTGTCGTCGATGGCCAAGTCAAGATAGAAGGCGGTAAAGACCCCACCAGATAAACCGCTTGACTTCCACCGTTTGGGTCAGTTTGCAGAAAGAATAGGACGCGAACCCCGTCCGACTTCTCGCACACCCAGTAGCTGTACGGATGAATTAGCTATGTGACACGTGGCAAGGTGAATATTTGACGTGCTCTCTACGTTCGAGCTCCACCAGGTGGTTTAGCGAAAAGCTGATGGGCTGACTCCCTGGGAAACTGAAGTGATTGAGCTGGCTGGAGGACCTGCAGGCATCGGTACAAAACGCAGGAACGCACCGATCGTGATTAAGCCGGCAGAGCCTTGCTACATGACTTTTAAGCCATAAGTCTTGGTCTGAACCGCGTGGGACGCGAAACCCAGGGATGTCGGGAACTCGAGGCATTCTAACTGACGAAATATGTGGACTTTTAAGAACGGCGCGCCACCTGATGGGGATTGACAAGTTGAAAGCTAGACATATAAGTACAGAACAGCACGCGGTGTCCAACGTCAATTTGTTCGCGACTCAGGCTCGACAACGGCCGCTTATGTAAAAAATCTGAGTCACTTAATGAATCGCTCTCCGTTACTCAAGGTAGGGGACACAACATAGCGATTAACTTGAAAACATGCCAAATGAGAGATAAGACTAGAGTGAGTTGAAATACGTTAGGTTCTACCACTGTTCATGCTGCTCATCGATCCTCGGCCCATTCCTTGAACAGATCGTCAACAGCAATGCATTGGTCGAGAAAGGTTGCAACTTACGTTCTCCTTCTTGATTTGCGCCTGCGAATGCAGTTCAGTATGTGGATTTCAGCCAGCATTAGCAGAGTATATACCTCTTCTTCAGGAGTAAAGTCGTTTACAATGTTGAACAGCTTTCGTATTTCCTCTGGAGTCTTGCCCTTGATCATGTTTGCCACGGTTTTGCACCCGACATCCCTTGGTGTAGTTTAGTGCGTTTGAAATGCAAGCGGAACGACGGGGACACCCACAGGAGGGACTTGATGTCGAGGTAGTTTGCAGCGAGGATGATCTCGAACAACATCTCCTGGTCGACAGTGATAAACTTCTGGTCCCATTCACTGATGTCGGTCGTGCGCTTGCGTGTTTCATCCTGGGTCTGGTCAGAGTCTGCGCTGGGAAGAGGCTCTCCGCGATGGTGTTCGCAGTATTCCAGGACCTGACCATGCCGAAAATCAGTCGAGGCCGAGTGGCGTACACACAAATCAGCACGATATTCACCTTCTTGAGCACGCTGGAGGACACGTTGGGCAACGGGATGGGCTGATCGCTCTCGCCAACGTCTATCACCGTAGGGAGTGGCTGGAAAGATGTGGGATAAAGAGAACTTTACCTTCGAGCATGTTTTTGATAAGGACGCTGCGCTCGACAACTTCCTTGTCGGCATGGAACTGTTCGTTGTCGGAGGTGACGAGGAGGACCATCTTGCTACGTGAAAGGTGGTGTGTGGCAAGAAAACGCTCCTCAACAGACCTCGTTTATAGTCACGCTGTGGCTGAACGCAGCACATATGAGTATTTACAACATGTTGCCCTTTGCTCTTATTTCCCGCTGCTCCCAGGTCGCCAGCAGCCCGTTCTCTCTTCTAGGTCGGCCTTTTCTATTCCAACCAATGGCAGCATCCCTCACCCTCTTCGTCCAGGGTCAGTCCGCACCGCGACAAAACGTGCCGGAGGTACCGTGCGCAACCACGGCGGCTCTCCCGGAAAACGTCTTGGTTTGAAGAAATTCTCAGGTAGCGCTGTTCGTCAGGCGGGCGGTCTTCATGCTGACCGGCCCAGATCAATATGTTATCCCCGGCAACATAGTTGTCCGCCAACGAGGAACACAATTCCACCCCGGACAAAACGTATGCCATCTATTCTCCGCTTCGATGCACAACATGCTCACTCGCTGCAGGTCGCGATGGGTCGTGACCACACTATATACGCCACCGTTCCGGGCTATGTTCGATTTTACAAGCAAAAATGGATGCGAACCGAACGTAAATTTGTCGGCGTGGTCCTCAATCGTGGAGAAAAGCTTCCAAGAGATGAGGCGGCTCTTGGGCGTAGCCGATACTGTGGTCTCGTGAATCTGACAGCACTCAAGACTGGGCTATCTTTGCCCTCGACTTCGTGATACTTGACTAGTGCCGTATTTCTGCCCGCAGGAGATCGCTCCATCCGGGTCTACTCTTGGACACAGTTGTCGCTGTTGGATACCATCGTTGTAGTGATGAACACACGCTATAATTACCATCGCCTCTCGCGATCTTCGTGAACATTGCTCCTTGTTGACTATCATGTCTTACCAACTTAGTATCACGGCTCTGAAACCGCAAGGTGTGTAGCAGCCCTTGCTAGATACTTTTGATTGGTGAGGAACCGCTCGGTATATCAGAGATTCCCTTGGAGGACACAATCATTGCTCGCGGAAAAGAGCTCCTCGACTCGACACTGACATGGAAGAAAGGAAAAACCTTTTCAAAAAGCAACGTCCTCACTTTATCCCGGCGAAAGGGACCTGCCGACGGGGCTCCTTGGCACTGTCGGGTCAGTGAACACACAAACCAGGATGCTACCTTCGACGAATTCTGGGGCAAACTTGGCGTGAACAAAGCGGAGAATGAGAAAGAGTCCGACATTCCTTCATGTCGTTTGCCTTTGTATCTCCATGGCTCACTGTGCTACCAGGTTCATTGGGGCCATCAAGAAAGTTGCTCTAGTGAAACGTATATCCGAAACACAAACAATCTGGACTCTCTACTACACATTTCCACCCCCCATCTCCCCGCGTGTTTTTACCGTGCTCCAGACCGTTCACTTGGTCGAGTCTGCTCCAAAGTCTGGGTAAGTCTTTCCATTGGAGCCTTCCGATCTCTTTCAACGGCACGGACACAGAATAATTGTTTCCATCCCTGTCGACCTGTCTGCGGACGAGGAGCTTGCAAAGACAGAAGAGAAGGCCACGAAGGGGAGATATGTCTCTGTGGAGCGCCTCCTTGAACTAGAGGATGGACGGGTGGAGTGGCGAATGGCCACCTCCAGCACCCCAGGTGGCAGCATTCCCTCCTTTGTCTCCGAGAGTAGCATGTCTGGCCAGATAGCAGCAGTATGCCTGTCCCCTCGTAACCACTGTTACATGATTCACTTTGACTACAGGACGTCCCCCATTTTCTCAAGTGGTTCCACACTGTGCGCGAGAAAGGGGTTAATTGACTCAATAACCATGTTGCATAACTATGTTCAACCAAATACAGCTTTGACATTAACCCGGCGTGAGCCCTGTGGGCTTCTCACGCGAGCTCGAGATATCTCTCCACTAGAAGACAATCAGAAAAATGTATATTACGCGAAGCATTACCCTTGCCTTCCCAGTTGGTGACCGCTTGGTTCCACAGATGCACTTCGTGTTCTCTCGTTCCGCCATAGTGCTCGACGAACTCGTCACCAAAAATTTCGCGAGCAATACTGCCCGGTCTCATCATCCTTGCAGTCGCTACTTCCAGTGAACATGGCAACATGACAATCTACTCGAGTCATGCCTGAAGTTGGTGAGTCATCAAACCAACAACCAACAACCACCCACCTCTTTTCGAGAGGATTCGCCCTGGAATGTGCTCACTGGTGGTGTTGTCAGTTTCATTTGTCTTTCAATACCTCTCAAGCCCAATTTAAAGATAGCACTGAGAGTGAAGTATGGGTTCATGTCTGCTCCTGGTACCCGGACTTCGAATCTCGTTGCCGCTGGTGAGACAGAAGGGGGTGATATGATGCGGACTGAGCACCCTCGGGAGTCATAACCATATGTTACGGCGTTTGGGGCCCAGAACGCTTCTCCCCCAACGAGGCGCTTGTACCCATTGATGGTAGGGACAAGCTATATTGGTCATGAGGCATGGCCCCGATCAATAACAGTGTATCACCTTACCATAGGCATCACTGAGAATGAAATATCAGCTATCTTTACCACTCCGATAACCCAAACTTACCATCTGGAAGTCCATCTAGCAACCCTGCCAGGAATTGCTCTCCGTGCAGCGAGAGGAATTTAGTATCTTCAAAAGCAGCGTCTGGGCGCCCGTTGGGATGCTGAGGATTCGAATACGCAAAGATATTTAACCCGGATAGATCTTGGAGCGAAACATGAGTATGGCTTCAAGTGATAAGCTCGTCTGTCCGCAGTATGCATCCTTGATGGCTCACCCACTACATCCAGGCAACTGAATACATGTCATGACTGAGATCTTGTGAGGCCCGTGACAAATCACGTACATTTCCCCAAGGCTTCGCCATAAAACTCGGAATAATACCATGCTTCATCCCGATGCTTTTCGCCAAAAACTTGAACAAAATAGCGTTGTCAGCCATTCGTAGAGCTGAAGTATAGGCCAGTGCGGTCTCTAGCACTCCAGGGCCAGTTTCCGTGTCTAAGGTATATGAGCACTTAACATAGCTGTTGAGAGCTGCGCCACTACGTACGATGTCCCTCTACTTCGATCTGGAACTTGATACTTTCATCAAATAACTCGTTGAAGAACGCCTGATTCAGCTGGGTGCGGAGAAGGGAGTACCCATGCACTTGCCATCGTTACTCGTTTAGATTATCATTCGAAGTTAGGACTAAATGGTTTCAACTGACTTCCGGGTGTGAGTGGCTGAAGCCCAGAGAACTTTTTCTGAGCAGCAGACTCGGCCGTCTCTGTAATTATATGTCAACATGAGGTGCACTTTTCTCATGATGTTTACCTTTGAAGTTGAAATACTAGCCTCCATAAGTACAGCACCCCTGAGCTTATGGGAAAGCTCACCTCGTACTCAACACCCGCGACACACTTGAGACCCGTTTCCACGGCGCGCTCACATGTTAGACGCAGGACACCACGCGGGTCAACGCATAAGGGACTTTAACGAGACTGGGTCCAAAAAGGAGACGAGGAAGAAGGGCACGTTGTTTTCCCATGGAATCCTACGGTAAGTTGAGAGGTCTACTTGAGCCAGAACATCCCGGTAGCCATTTTCTCGGTTGGAGATTGCGAGTTCACGTGTGTAAACCGCATCGTGGATGTCCCAACCACTGTGAGGAGTTAAACACGCCGAGTCAAAAATAGATGAGAGGAATGTTTGACTGACAAGATGACACTGCAAAATCCAAAACCACCTGAAGATACAGCACTGAGGAACTTGGCCTTCGACTGCAGTCCTTAGTTGATGAGCGCAATGATATCAATCACGCTCACCATAAATTTTCCTCGCAGAACACCGTCGACTGAGCCAAGGAGTTAAGGATCTCGACATGCCACAAAATCAGCTGAAGCAAATCACCATCTATCCCTGTGCTGCAAGATTAAACCAAGAGCAATTCAAACGAGGGTTGCGACACACCCGCCACTTTGATCTTGGTATCATATTGCAAAATATGTTCAAGATCCTTGAGTGACTTGGGTACAATAGTTGTGTTTGAGATGTTAGCCATGAAGGTATGAGATTTGTGTTTGGGGTTACTGTAAAGAAGCTACGACCGTACGATGAATGAAGCTTTGAAGCCGGAAGCTCACGAACATGATCGACTTTGGAATAGCCTCCCGAGATGGATTATCACCATCGCGCAACGCTGCCAACCCCTGCCCAAGTCTCTTGTCTATCTTTTATCGACTCTCGACAGTTCCTCGTGGGGTCAGGTACGCAAAATCTGACTATGATTGTCCCCTACGACGTCCTCTGAGGACATTTGGATACATAGACGATGGTTCTGTCCGCCTTTATAGTTTAGATACATTCAAAGTTCTCAAAGCGATACGAGGCTTAGCACCGATCTCGTCCGTTGCCTTCCACTCCCAGCCTTCCGTCGCTCACCTCTGGGTTACATCTGGCCGACAGGTGAGACACATTTGTTTAGTCTCTTCATAGCCTAGGTTCATGCGGTGTAACTCAAGGCACTTCGGTTTTCTCTGAGAACGGACAAGCTTATCTTGACGTCTTCGGACGCCTTGCAGACGCTGGACCTAGGTGTCGACCACGATGATAGTTTAGGCGAAGTGAGGCTCAGCACTCGGAAGTTCGAGCTAGCTGTGCTGACCGCATCGATTAGCTCTCCATAAACGTGAAAGGGACCAAGATGGCGTTTTGTACAGACTCTGGCTCGGTAGGAGTTGTCGATTTGCAAACCAACGAAATCATGCGAATGAAACAAAGTCATAACAACGTGAGTGTATCCCTCGCCTGAGGTCGATTCTTCACTCTTATTTCTAGGTGTGCGGTTCAGTCCGATTTATCCCAGGGCGTCCAAGTGAACTTGTCACTGGGGGATATGATTATGCCATGCTGCATTTTGACCTCATTCAAGGAAACATACTTTCTCGGGATGACTTGTGTTAGTTCTCAACATCGTCGCATTCGGCAATGTACTGATTCCTGGCGCTTAGTGTCGGCTCCTCCATCTTCCGGAGTTTCTTTGTCCCCACCATTCATACTCTCTCTATCAATATCACCAACTGGCATAATAGCTGCAGGCACTGCTGATGGACGCTTGTATATTGGTACTGGCGGCGAAAAATCATCCGAAGCCTCGGGTGGTCGACAAAGACGACAACGCAAATGGAAAGGATTGAAAATGGACGGCAGAATCATCGCAGATGTCGCAGAAGGACCTATTGTTGCCGTGTATGTCCATTGCCACAATCTCCTGAAGGATACTCATACTACTTGCAGAGCTTTCACTGCGCCGCGAGAGTTGCTGACTTGCACACTCCTTGGTAAGGTCACTCAGTACCAAATCTGCGGATCAGCTGCAGGTGGTACACTGAAATTGGAACCCCAATGGATAGGCGAAAGCAAGGACAGCTACAAAGTGAACTCTATCGAATTTTCAGGAGGGACCATTATCATAGGTGGATTCCAAAAAGATGGCACAGGTGTTATTGAAGTATGGTCTACTTGATGAGAGTGGTGTGCTGTAATTGAATTGTCGAGCTGAACAAATAGTTCGGGGGAGGGGAAAATCAATGCTTCTTCCTTTCCTCAAGTTCTGCTATCCGACGAAGGTGAAAATCCCTTTCCATCTTTAGTCTCTCCAGGTATTTTTCGTCCGAAATGCGTTGGCCAAACATCGACAGCATGCGTTCCTTTGGCGAGTGGGAGGTAGGTGATCCAACTGAAGCTGGTTGCATTGCCACAGGTGTGGAAAACTCTGCTGGTGAACTTTGACCGGCATCGACGGAACTATGTGTCGTATGTTGAGCTGGAGCAGCCGAATTTCCGGAGACATAGTGTATTCGTAAAATGTTGAACTCGTTGAAACACCACTGGACAAGTGTACACATCAGTGCACCCGTTGCGACACCGGGTGTTAGACCACGTCTACCCCCTAAAGTATACGATGAGAGGTTAGAAAAATGCTTAAGATGACCTAGCGCACGTTTCCACACGTTGAGAATGCCACCGGCGAGTCCACCACTTACTCCAGAGTCAAGCAAACGGGATGTTCGAATATCAGCCCAAGACAGAAAAGCCGCCTCTTCCGACATTGGTTGGCCAACGGAGAGAGATAACCTTTGTCTACGCAGCTGATATTGGCTTCCGGGGAGCATGGATCCCAGAACAGGGCTAATCACATATTCCCGTATGCCTGCGAAAAAGAAAGTCAATCAATCACAGCGCCATTGGGATCTCCAGCTCGGAACGCAACTGAAAAATGTCGCCGCGACAATTCCACTATTCACAGCAGAGTAGAGGAGGAATTTGGTCGGTGCACCATGCTTGAAGCCACCATAAAAGCCACCGGCCACTCCACCAAGAGACGCTGGAGGGCAGAAGGTTAGAATGCATACTTTGCGAGCTGGCACAAGGGACGAACTCGCATGTTATGACGACGCCTTTGAGGACTGTCCGTGGTGCTGATGGGTCCATGCGGGGAGTAATAAGTGTCTATATCTGAGGAAACGAACATGCTGTGCCGTTTGTCGCGTTTGTTAGGTCTCTCGGAGAATCCCGGGGTCGCTCTCGGTCACCGTATATGGCAAGTACACTCACGTGACGACGTGTCAGTTGGAGTGGATGGCACACAGAGCACGGAAATACTATTGGTGTTTTTGTGTACGTACATACGGTGTCACGTATCAAAATCCTAGGGATCTTGGGTGCATGGCGTTGTCGCTCGCCAATTGCTTTTGCCAGGTCACTGAGTGGGGGGGGGGGGGGGTCTAGGTAACAACTCCTTCTCCACTTTTCAAGGTAATCCCGTCCGTGTAAAGAACATCAGTGGCCTGCACGAATGTGAGTAAACATGCCATTGATAGTTGGTCTTCCGGTGATTGCTGTGTACTAGTCGACGAACAGGAACAGAGGTTATCACCGATCGTTCCATATGCCATCTCAGTTTCACCCACTGGTCACGTTTTGTTGTCTTTGGATACTCAGTTGCACGCTGGTCCAGGAGGCTCAGGCCAAGATCTTGTGATTTGGGGCCTTAACCATGATTACCAACTGGGGACTGGAAAGAGGTCCAGCCTCAATGCACCTACGACATTGGAGAGACCCGAAGGTGGTCACTTCATCTTAGCCAATCGCAAGGCAACAGTGAGGGATTTATCTGGAAGAAAAATGTTGAGGTTGAGTAGTGTGCGATTGCTGGTTATGGTAGCAGTGTCGTTTACTGGAAGACCAGACCATGAGGTCGCAATTTATTTGACTCCTGTGGCTAGCAGCGGAACGCGTGACACGTGATATTCACGTGACTAAGTCTAAGTGCGGGTTGTGTCTCTCGCTGATCACTGACTGCACACCATCATGACTAGGGAGCTACAATCCAAAGATCTTCAAGAATGCATGTACGAACCCATCCTACTACTTTTACTTAATAACCACGAGCGTTGACGCACAATTTGAACAGAAATCTCATACGAGAGATGACAACGATTATCGACCCGGCTGACGACTACCTTACAATCACTGCCGCTGAAGAGCAGATGAAAGTTAACTATGCCAAAGCCAAAAAAGAGAACGATGAGGCATATGCCAATCTTAAATGTGTGTGTGCTGCTTTGCGATGCAGTTGTACCGTGAGACCATAACTCGACAGCTCTCTCTCGCTTGTTGGACGCGGCACGGAAATCATCGACGCGACCACCCAATGTCCCAACAGTGGAACAGCATGCCGCGCGATTAAACGAATTCGATGCATCGCGTATATCGCTTGCGAAGGCGATACGGGATGCTGAGAACTCACTGGCGAGCAAGGAAGCGGAGCTCGCTGCACTGAAGGAGACTGCGCGGAAGCTAGAGGAGTCTGATCCAGCCCAGGACCATCAGCGCGAATTGGATGGCTTGACGTGAGCTCGACCTGGGACTGACTAACGAGACCCCGCTGAAGCACTTTCACTTAGGCTACGTCTAAAGGTATATAAAGGGATGGGATTTGAACCTATCTTACCCGAGGACGGACAAGTGGCGAAGATGCTTATTCGTGAGTAGCCAATTTTGTAGAATCTTACACTGACGTAACAGTTATGCTCAGGTGGAGAGTCTGGTGATGTTCATTGTGTGATGCCCAATACCAACGACTTCCAAAAAGCTGGGCTTGCCTGGGGGTTGGCAACTTCATGACATTGGTGGCAACCTGGTTAGGTGTCAGGTTATCTATTTTCGCTCCACTCTGGTGTATCTTGTACCATTATTGGTTGTAACTGATCTCAGTTATCTTGTTATTAACAGAGTGTAAAGGATATAATAATACGTCAAAAACAAGAATACTATAAGACGTAAATTCAGGAGAACTGGTGAGAAGCCTACGAAGCGCGATTTAGGGCGCCAACAGTATCACAAGACAGCATGGAACCAACCTGTACTGCTGGCTTGACAACCCATACCTTCTTGTCCTTCGACTTTTCACATATCTCCCGCACTTTAGCTTCAATTGCGTTCTTTTTGATCTTGTAGATGCGAAGATCTTGGTAAATACTCTCGACGAGATAAGCAAGGCTGGGGGTGGCAAGGTCGGATATCTTTGCAAGCAATGTGCCCAGGTGTGCTTCGGGAAAAAAAGTCTTTGGCGCAGAGCTTGTCATGCGCTTGGAAGCTGATGGATCCGCTGTACCAGCTAGAGCTTGGACTGCGCTAGGCAAAGATGGTACAGCGACAGATTCAACTTGGGAATTAACGGATACGAAAGTGAATGGATCGATGGGATGCGGCATGTCTGACAAACAAACAGCTCAATTAATTCGATGACAGACGCGAAGTATCGGCCCTTACCATTTAAAAGTTGTATGCGATATACATTGAAAGGATCATATTCACAGTGGCCGATGTACGATTCCCAGCATGGACCTTTCACGTAGGGTACGAGTGGCACCACCACTTTTCGCTTTTTGTCCGACCGCTTCTCGATGTTTTCGGCTTTCCGTTTCGGCGGAGGCATCGACGGATCCAACGGTGGAGGTGACAAGTCATCTAGGTCGAGAGGTGGCCGAATTTCGTCGTCATCTTCAACTAGCCAGCTGTCCAAATCTGAGTCCGCGTCTTCAGCGTCTGGCTCGTCATCTTCACCATCATCTTCTACATTATCTGCATCGCCCGGGGCTTCATCCTCCCATTCTTCCCCACTATCATATCCATAGTCACGAGCCAATACATCACGCTCAAGTGGTGTACGCGGACCTACTATGCGAGAGTTACGGGTCCATGTACCATAATAACCCGGGCGTGAGTCTTCGTGAAAGATGAGCACTTTGGCTGGGAAGACTTGGCGGTGTCGGAGAACGGAAAGTAAATGACGGACTTGTGTCGGGTCACCTGCGATCTCGGCGTCATTAAGTTGCGACATTGTATCCCGGACGCTACGAGGGTTATAGGTCTTGAGTGAAGACACATTATGCGTTCTGAGGCAAAGCCGATTGCTCTGGCGAAGCTCCCCGACAAACGCCCGCAAACTCGCAGGTGAATCACCCAGGGTAGTCGGAACCACTATATCATCGGATAACATCCCAGGATCCGGGGCACCTTGCACTGTTGTGTCATCATCAACGACGATAGCCTCTTCGTGAGTTACGCCAGTCATCTGATTGCGAAATCTCCTCTTGCCCTCCAAGAACCAGTTATGCGGTGCGATTTGCGCGCCCTTCTTCAACACGAAGGGCTTGAACGTCCTCTGAAATTCGTTATCCACCGGGGGGTCGGCAGAGGCATTTGAGTCTTTGGAGGGCGAATCCCGAACGGAGGGTTTGGCTTTTCCGAAGAAATTAGTCATGATTGAACGGGATCTGTCCTGAGCTTCCTTCTGTTTCTTTTCTTTCTCTGCCTTTGCGGCTCGTTTCTCTTCTTTATCTTTGATCTGTGACAAGAACTGAATATCGAAAAACCAGAGGGAAGTAGCGGTGATTTACTTTGGCAGCTTTCTCCGGGTCGAGGGCCTTCTTTGCACGTCCTTTCGGCGCAAGGTTCTCAGGGAGCTATGAATGATCTCAAGACCCGCGCCCCAGAGAACAAAGATGTTCAAGCAGCTCACCACTTCGCCGTCGGCAATGGGTGCGTCTTTCGATGCATGGTCCTGCGAGGGATTCTCACTAACGCTTGGGGAGGCAGTACCGGTTTCGGATTTGTTGATATCCTTCGCAGGAAGCTTGATGATGCCTTTTGGGTCGAGTATGGCGTCTTTCTCGGCTTGGGAAAGACTCTCAAAGGTTGCACGCAAGTCCGCACTTGCCTGTCTATTGTCAGGAAGTTCACTTGCAGCACAGTGCGAAAGCCATCGCGTACCTGGATACGCTCGGCCAGTCTTGCATCCACGCTGTCTCTAGCGGATTTTGGAAAACAGTCTTTATAGGCGTCTTGCACTTCCCATCGCCAAACACAAACTGCCGCAGGCGGTTTTTGACCTAGGGGACTATCGAGACCGTAGTTGATCCTAGTCATCACCATCTTAATTGCTTGCTCCACTACTGGAAGGGAAAGATTCGATTCAAGGCCCAAACGGTGAGCATCCTCGACTTCGCCTGGACCCGGGAGTAAAATTGAACGGATGTGTTTGGCCAGAGGAACAATACTCTTGTCACTAGGTTGGGTTGGCGGCGTTCACAGAAGTACTGAATTGACAGCATACCTCTCCTGGGCTAGTTTGACTATGAGGGGTTTGTGTTCCTCTGGTATGCTGATCAGAGGCTGATCTTGTATCAGAACGCGCGAATTAAGCATCTCGCGAAATTTTACAATTTCTGGTTGCACATTAAGATGGGTATGCGACACTACGCATCATGCTTACCTTGCATGGTCTCTGAAGCCTTCTCGAATGACACTGGCTTTTGTTTGAAGATGACTTTGCCGTTCTTCAGCTCGACGATGGGGTTTTTGTGTGCTGTTGCGATAGTTGGTAAGCCGGCACAGAAGGTCCACGGTGGTCAGACAACCTACTGGACGATGTACACGCGCCAAGGGTGGCTAAGACACGTTCCTCAACGAGTCAGACACGCATTTTGTTGCTGCACTCACCGACATTTGGGGCGGGGAACGGCATGATGGCCGACATGAAGAAGGCGTGCTGATAGTCGCGTCCAGCGCAGTGTCGCGGTGGGGGCGTGGGAACGCATTTGTCATACGCGACATTAGGTCACGCGTTTCTCTGACGCGTCTCTGTAGCGAGCAAGCTTGATGTTGCAATGGCCTTTTTCCAACCTCAGCAAACCAAGACAGTGGCAGAATCTAAACAGTCTGCAGTACCTGCATTGCAGCCTTGGGTGGAAAAATAGTGAGTACACTTCCCTGCACGTTTGCTGGTCTGACCACATCCCCGCCGCCAGCCGTCCACGCACCATAGATGACATCTCTGCCCAAGAACACACAGTGACAGTATTACGCAAGGCACTATCTTCTACTAATGTCGCTCTCCATTCCTTCAACTGTTTGATTCATCTGATTTTCTTTGCAGCTTCCTCATATGTTGTTCTACGGGCCCCCAGGAACAGGAAAGACATCCACGATTCTTGCGTTGTCGCGACAGCTCTTTGGGTGCGCGATGTGTTGGTTCCCATCAATCTTGTTTTATTTGACTTGTCGTTGCTTTCCAGTCCAGACAACTTCCGAGAGCGCGTGCTGGAATTGAACGCATCCGACGAGCGAGGTATTTCCATTGTCAGAGAAAAAATAAAGGCATTCGCCCGACAAACACCAAGGGCGCAAAAAGTTGCTTCGGACGGCAACTCATACCCGTGCCCGCCCTACAAGATTGTCATTCTCGACGAAGCTGATTCAATGACTCAAGACGCTCAGGGCGCCTTGCGACGTATCATGGAGACATACGCACGAATAACACGTTTTTGTCTCGTTTGTAACTATGTCACGCGGTCAGTGCACTTCATTCCCCCTTCCTGGCACCTCTGAGACTGCGTCATTAAGCATCATCGAGCCACTGGCCTCGCGCTGTTCAAAGTTCCGATTTACCCCCCTAGACTCGTCATCGACATCATCTCGACTCCTACACATCGCTACTGCAGAACATGTTAATGTCACTCCTGAGGTCGTAATCACACTGATAGACACTTCCAATGGTGACCTTCGCCGATCAATAACATATCTACAATCAGCTTCTCGACTATCTACATCGACGACTCCCCCAACACCGATTACCCCACGAGATATTGAGGAAATCGCCGGAGTGGTCCCAAACGCAGTTGTGAACGACTTTGCGCGGACCCTCGGCATCGACATCGAGGGTGACATGCAGGTGGATGATATCCCAGCAGCTCCCAAGCGAGAAAGCTTTGACGCTGTCCGCAAAAAGGTCAGATCTATGATACGGGAAGGCTATTCTGCTTCGCAACTACTGGTACAGGTCAGTAGAGCACTCGCGTCGACTTGAATATCACTCACGAGCGAACTAGTTGCATGACAAAATAATTGCCCATCAAACGCTACCTGCTCGACAAAAAGCCAAATGTGTAATAGCAATCGCTGAAGCTGACAAATCTCTCTGTGATGGTGCAGATGAAGAACTGTGGACAATCGAAGTTGCCTTACAGATTAACAAGGCTTTGGGATCGTAGCATTCATAGGTCGCTTTACTGCTGATATTCCGTGGCTTCACTCCACTATCACTCCACTTCGATCGCGGCGCAGTATACAATAATGAAAGCAAGATTGATTCAGGTGTGTCATGCACGCAAAAAGAAACGAGACAGACAGACACGAGACGACAATCGGACAGTGCTACTCTATTTTGCGTATCATATTCCCCTCACCGAATACCAGCGGTTGCCTTTTGGAGAGCTCGCTTAATCCCAAGTTGTGCCTTCCTGAGCTCATCAGCTGTGGACTCCTCGATCTCCAGCTTCTCAAGTGCACGAGCGAGCTCGGCTTCAACCTGCTGCTTGGCTCCACGCTTGAGTTTCATACCAATCTCTGGCGACGTAATGGTACCCTCGACCTGGTGAACGTATGCCTCGAGGTCAGATTTCGCTTCATGACGCGAGGAGAACTCTTTGTCGGCTTGCTTGTATTGTTCGGCGTCCTTGATCATCTGATCAATCTCAACTGCGGACAAACGGCCGACGGAGTTGGTGATGCCTGGAAGAGGCTAAGTACACAACACATGGATTAATCGTAAACTTACTAATGGATGCTTTGCGACCGGATGCACGGTCCTGAGCCGATACCTTGAGGAGGCCGTTCGCATCAACCTCAAAAGTAGTCACTAGCTCGGCTTGACCACGAGGCATAGGAGGAATGCCGGTGAGCTCGAATTCACCAAGCAAGCGGTTGTCACGGCACTGGGTACGCTCACCCTCGTAACTGATGAAGAAATATGAGTGTTCAGGGTTCAGCAGTGCCACGGTACCAAGGCTTACACTGGAAAAGTGACAGTGGTTTGGTTGTCCTCGACGGTGGTGAACGTTCTTGACTTGTTGGTAGGAATGGGGGTATTCCGAGGAACGACAACTCCGAAAACGTCACCTTGCATAGCAACACCAAGTGACAGAGGGGCGACGTCGAGCAAAAGGAGATCAGCAGTTTTATCAGAGGTCTGACCCGTGAGGACAGCAGCCTGGACAGCAGCACCATAAGCAACGGCCTCGTCAGGGTTGATTGACTTGTTCAACTGACGACCGCCGAAATACTCGGAGACGAGGGACTGGATTTTTGGGATACGAGTTGAACCACCGACGAGAACGATGTCGTCAACCTTTTCACGTGGCATCTTAGAATCCTTGAGGACTTTCTCAACAGGTTCAAGGGTCGATTTGAACATGACAGCGTTGATTTCCTCGAAACGAGCACGGGTTATGTTTGCGGAAAAGTCTTCACCCTTTCAGATCATCATGAAAGAGGCGTGATATAGCGAGCGTGATTGCAACATACCTGATATAGGGAGTCTACTTCGACAGTTGTTTGAGTGACACTTGATAGAGTGCGCTTGGCACGCTCGCAAGCACTTCTCAGGCGTCGGAGAGCACGGGGATCCTCGGATATATCGTGCTTAGTCTTACGCTTGAACTCGTTTTTGAAGTGTTCCAGGAGTGCATTGTCGAAGTCCTCACCACCCAAGTGGGTATCACCAGCCGTGGCCTTCACGGCGAAAACACCACCACTGATGTTGAGAAGAGAGACATCGAAGGTTCCACCACCAAGGTCGAATATCAACACATTCTTCTCGGCCTTTGATTGGCGATCGAGACCGTAAGCAATAGCCGCCGCGGTAGGCTCGTTGATGATGCGAAGGACATCAAGCCCAGCGATAGCGCCAGCATCCTTGGTAGCCAGCCGTTGAGAATCGTTGAAGTAGGCCGGCACGCTAAAGAAATATGATTGAAAAAATACGCATACACGACGAATGCACATTCAGCTCACGTGACAACAGCCTTTTTAACCGTCTTGCCAAGTTTAGCCTCTGAGATCTCCTTCATTTTCGTTAGGACCATTGACGAAATCTCCTGAGGCGTGAAGGTCTTTTCGTCTCCCAGGTAGTTGACCTTGATCAAAGGAGATCCCTCTTTTTCGATAACCTCGAATGGCCAGTGTGCGATATCCTAAGAATCGATGGATATGTACGCTACCACGAAACATGGCAAACTCAATTACCTTCTTAACGTCAGGATCGCTGGGGAAATGGATCAGAACCCGCGCAATATTATTCCACTCTGTGTGCGACTCACTCATAACGACGGCCAATCAGACGCTTGGCATCGAAGACGGTGTTGCGAGGGTTCATGGCAGCCTGATTCTTGGCAGCATCGCCGATCAGACGCTCCTCGGATGAAAAGGCGACGTATGACGGTGTGGTCCTGTTACCCTCTTTGACCAGGTTATTGGTATCATGCCCAGTATGAGTAGTTCGGAGTGGAATGCTCACGGTCGTTGGCAATGATTTCGACCCGATCATTTTGCCAGACACCAACACATCTGATGAGATATGAGTGCAGGGACGATCATCATGACCATGATACCTACGAGTAGGTTGTGCCGAGATCGATGCCAACAGCGCCGTCAAAAGCGTCGTCTTCCATATTTTAGTTTTTGGTTTCTTTTGAAGAAGGGGAGAGTGTCGTGGTGGAGGGCAGGGAAGAGCAGAGCCAGCAATGAAAAAAAATCGATAGCGCTGAGGTAAGCTTATCCATCTCATGGCAAAAAAATACACTGCCACTCGTCTGCACCTTCATGGCGAGCCGAACGTTGAGACCGTCGCTCACAGCGGCGAAATGTCTACCGAGACTCATCAGGACGATGTACACCGCCCCTGGAAGTGAAATGACCTTGCAGTCTCAGGATGACTGGCGGCTCATGCAAGAGAACAGAGCCCGGTTCAAGCTTCTCTGTACGCACTTTTCTTCTGCCGCTCATTGCTGAGGCTTAGCTCTTACCGTAGTCGACTTGTTCAGCGAGCACGGCTCGACCCAGACCCGGGAAAATACCTACCAACCTCATCATGCATATACCCGTGCAGTTGGTCCTTCGCATGCCACCGTATCCGCACTCATTGCCGCCGGCGCGCATCTCGGCCATTCAAGATCACTCATGAACCCAAACTTCTTGCCATATGCCTTTGGAGTCCGTGCTGGCCTCACTATCATTGACTTAGATCACACCGTCCCTCTGTTACGGCGAGCAGCTAGCGTTGTCAGAGCAATAGCCCAGCGTGGAGGCACCATACTTTTCGTCGGCACACGTCCGGACCTCCGAGAAATTGTCCGTAACGCAGCGAGCAAGCTAGAAGAACAAGGGTATCACATCGGGGAGCGATGGCTGCCTGGAATCCTCACGAACAGAAAACAGCTCTTCCCATCCGGAAGCCAAAAGTATCTCATTACTCCCGACCTCGTCATTTTCCTCAACCCAATGGCTAATATGAATGCGATACGTGAATGTGCTATACAGCATATTCCGACTGTTGGCATCGTGGATTCCAATGTCGATCCCCGTGTCGTCATGTACCCCATTCCGGCCAACGATGAAAGCCCACGCACTGCTCAATTAATATCCGGAGTGCTCAGCATCGCCGGGAGAGAAGGTATCCTCGCCCGGCAAGGGGGGGAGATGGAGTCGGAGCGTCAAAGAGACCGGATGATGATCTTGGAAAAGCTCTCAAGTTCAAAAGCATGATGTGGCTCTGTATAATATCTATCTAAATCTCGTCTGTTCTGCTTGCACGTCAAACCAATACTCTGACTGTTCCTCAGCATGCGACCAAGCGAAAACGTTGTCGGACTTACGTTCCGCTGCAGCTAGAGCCCTGATATTTCCACCTAATTTGTTGATGGTTTCGGTGTACTCGTCTTCCTCCACACTGTCGAATACAATACCACCCCCTGCCTGGAGGTACGCAGTGCCATTTTTGAATGTCATCGTCCGAATAGCGATGCAGGTGTCCATGGCATCATCTGCAAAATCAAATCGACCCACAGCCCCGGCATAGACACCACGTTTTTCCCGTTCCAAACTGGATATAATCTCGATCGCCTTGATCTTTGGTGCGCCAGAAACGGTACCTGCAGGGAAAATGGAGCGAAAAGCGTCGAATCTGTGTTGTTTCTGCAAGTTCGTTACCGTTCCCTCGTTGCACAATACTTGCTCACCTCGTCAGGCCGTCCCGCAATATTCCGGACACTTGTGAGGTCAGATGAATAACGTGACTGAATTTTTGAACCTGCATGAGGTGGTCGACCTTGACAGTCTCTGGTTTGCATACGCGATTGACATCGTTTCGTGCAAGATCAACAAGCATGATATGTTCTGCTTTATCTTTCTCAGATGCAGTCAGTTGCTCCGCCAGTAACTTGTCCTCTATACTGTCATAAATTCAAACGTGACCAAACGAGGGCCAAGGGAACGAACCATCGAGTGTTTGGCCCCTTTTCGCGGTACCTGCAATAGCATGATTGTATACCTTGTTGGCCTCCACTTTACAGAGTGTCTCCGGGCTAGCACCGACAATCTGCAGGTCTCCACAGTCCAGATAAAACATGTATGGACTCGGGTTCACCCGGCGGAGGTGTCGGTACGCATTGAAGGGGTGGATGTCTGTGGGACGGGCAAGTCTTTGCGACGGGACAGCCTGGATGATGTCACCCGCGACGATATGTTCTTTCAGTCGGGTGACAAACTCTTCGTAACCTTGTTTGCCGACGTTTGAGACAGCCTCGTTTCCGAGTCGGATTGGACCTTGAGGAACTTCTGGGATGGCTGGTGACAGGAGAGCTTTGGCAAGTCGTCGCACCTTGGATTGGGCAGTTTGATACACGAAGGACAGATTTGCTGTCCCTGCATCCCTCGGATAAAATACGTGCGAGACAACCTTGAGCGTTTGGAAAAGATGGTCATATATAAGCAGTGTGTCCGCCATCATGAATACGGATTCTGGGATGCCAAGGGGGTCTCGCAGGTTCCGAGCAGTTTTTGGTTCGAAATATTGGATGCAGTCGTACGAAACATAGCCTATAGCACCACCAGTAAAAGTCGAGATTTCGGGGACCTTGATGTATTGGTATGCTGAAAGTTCCTTCTGCAGAGCCACCGTCGGATCCCCTGTGATTTCTTCATTGGGACCAGTCTTGATAACCTTGATTGGATCTGCAGAAGGTCGAGTCCATCTTTCCGTGTACTCTGAGAGATGGAACGCACCTGCGCCAACGAAACTGTACCTAGCAATGTTCTCTCCGGCGATCACAGATTCGAGCAGAAAGCTGTATTTGGAGTCTTTCGCGATACGGAGATACGCCATGCATGGTGTGATGAGATCTGCAGGAAGGTGGATGAAGATTGGTATACAGTTTCCTCGTTTCTCCCGAATAATGAGCTGCTCCACCGTTGCGAGCGGCGGATATGCATTCAACTTCTAGATGAACGAGCGATACGGTCGAGAGTGACAGCGATGTAGTGCCCCAAACGACTCACCTGCGGATCCATCGACGTGGCTTTAGGGAGACGAAGGGTTGAGGACAAGATGTAGGAGACAAATTTCGCAGAGGACAGTGCATTGTGAGATCAGACCCACCGCCCGCTCATCACAGTTTGATCGCCGCAGCCATCGATTGAAGCACTCCAGTCTACAACTGACTAGATCGCATCCATTAGTCTCTTCGCAGCCCGGTGATGATCACGCCAAGGTTTTCGTGTGACCAAACCGACGACACTGTTATTGTATCACTATATTGCCCCTCAGTCCGGGTGAGTTCTGGGTGATGGCAAGTGGTGTTGCTGCATAACCGTGTCTTGTATCCAGGCGTCTGACGCTGAAATAAATGTCGACGATACATTGTTGACCATCCACATCAACCCTTATTTTCTCCGCCTGCACTTTCCTCATGAGGTGGTTGAAGACGAGAGTTCGACTGCACTTTATGATCCAAGTACCGGGTACTTGACTATCACTCTGGCCAAGGCTGTTAAAGGGCAGATATTTGCGGACTTGGATTTACTGGCCAAGCTGTTGGCCCCTCAATCGTCACGGCCTCCACCTGCGCCATTGATAGAGGTTCTCGAGTCTTCACCGGGAGAAGACGGCACTGACGAATTGACCCGCGGAGCAACACGGTTGACGCTTGAGGATAAAGATGAATTTTTGAAAGGTGGCGTGGACTGCGTGAATGACACAAGTTGCAGCTAACCACTGTCATTTCAGCTGCGGAAAATGATTGGCAGGTGTCTCAGACGGTCCCAGAAACAACAGCAGAGCTCGATTTGTCCGGGAGATATTATGGATTTCTGGACAAGTATACGGGCTATTTCGTGCATGTCGCCCACACCGAGAACGAAATCAACGAGTTGGGCAACAGTGTAGAAAGTTGTGCTCTTGATGAGAGACGGAAGCTCCGAATTACGCATGAAAATGGAAAATGGGACGAAGAACATTATATGTTGGTGGATTCACGTTGTCTGAACGCTAAGCCGAATCCCACAGTTATATAGGGCGGATTACGCTGACGACGAATATATTCAAGAGCTTATCGCTTGGGACGAGTCTGGGAATAGCTCGGAAGTCGTGTACACGGAAGGGGAGAAAACGGAAATGCTTCGGCTTCCACGGAAGGAGTGTAGGTTATCCTTTCATGCACTGACGATTGGTGAATGGCAACTGCTCTCAGATATAACAGATGGGATACAAGAACGAAATCTCTACTTGACGTTGATCACCCTCCTTTTTGCTTATGCGTACGACAAACGAACCACCATGGACGACCCGACACCCGAGAGCGCGTGGACAATTTGTTCGTTACTGCCGGCATTCTCGGCGCTCGACCCGCCTCCTTATGCATCTGCGAAGTCGGACATGCCTGTGGCCTGCCAGTTGGCATTCGCTGACGGAGAACTGATAACGACCTTGGCAGCGTCATACAGACGTAGCCTGGCGTTTCCTCTGTATCGCTCGTTTCAGCTGTCAGAGGCGTGCCGAAGAGACGCCGCTTCGTACATGGCACGAGGTAAAAGGATGACAACGAGATGCTTGTTAGAGATGAAACGGATCTTGGATCACCACGAGGTGTATTATGTTTACAGCAGGATCTGGCTGGACGATTTTTGCGTGTGGATTCAGAGTTGCGCAAGGTAAGCGTACGAGCCGGTTCACGCGAGATGTGCAAACTCAAGGGAGGTTCTAGAGAGAACGTGCTTGAAGAACTGGGTGGCAGACTTGGAAGATTGGTGGTGCCGAAGAGTGCGATTGGATGGGAGCTTGAACGCGTAGAAGAAGCGACGGGGCTCGCGAACTGTGGAGCTGGTGACACTGACGACGAATAGACTTGGCGGTGCGGACTGCCAAAACTTTTCCGCCGACCTCGCTTGTTTCTATAATTATATTCCATGTGTTCTGCTCGAGCGGTCCCGTCTCGGTTTATCAACTAAAAGGCGTTTCGAGCAAGCAGCCTCGTGTCTATCCTCTAGCTGCGCAGTATCATTCGTCTTCATCGAAACCACTCTGGCCAAGCTCCGCAGGCAGACTTGCCGATTCGTCTAACGCCGATGCACCGAGCAGTGCTTCTCCTTCCTCCGCTCCGGTGGGCGGTGGGCGGAGGAAAGAGGGTGGTCGAACCAAGTTGTTGAACATGAACTGTAACACTATCGTAAGCCGAGGGTATGGCGGTCATGGATCACCAACGCACCGTTCCGTAGCTGATCGAGGGACAATGAGCACACGAACTTTTCAGCGACGAGTCAATCACTTACACCAACAGAGAAAACCCGAACACCTGCAACAGTGATATGGGGAACATAATCTGCTCCCAGCCAAGCGCAAGGCTGACTAACCAGATAGAGAGCGTTCTGCAGGTGTCGGTCAAGCTCCTAGCTGTAGCGCTCACATGTCGCGTGACGCTTAGGCCAAAGTAGTTGAACAAGGAGATACTGAGAGCAATCACAATACCAGACCAAAGCACGCTCGGGGTGTTGATCATCTGATACCAACCTCTCTCAAGGTCGAAAAAAGGAGAGCGAGAAGACACGGACGGTTGCGCCATGAACGGCATAAGCAACAAGATTGTCAGCGCGCCAAACAAGCCTTCGAATCCGACCGCAACAAGAGGGGCAACGCTCCAGCGGCTCATGATCTTCTCCTCAACCACAAACTGCATTGCCGTGCTGCAACAGACCTTGCTAAACAGATCATCAACGCAAGTAGTGAATAGATCTTACAAGACTTGGGCAAACAAAATGAAGAACACGCCTGTAGAAAGCTTACATTGAGCGAAACATGTCGTATGAAACGGTTAACCATACCAACGAGAGCCTTGGTCACATCAACTTGATCGCCAGGATCGGATCCAGTGCCGGCATCACGAGCGGTTACCAAATTGACTACATCCTTGACCGTGTCCTTGATGAGAGAACCACTATAACCAACGAGTGACACGCCGGCCATCACAGTGAAGAGGGAGATCCATCTAGGGCGAGTTAGGCAAGTGAGTCAAATTAAGGTGAAAGACGAACTGGTATAGCCAAAGACGGCGACGGAGGAAGATCACACTGAGAACGCCGACAAAAAGGACGAGGGCACCACGCGTCATCTGATAGATGGAAACGGGTGTGTATAAAAGGCCGACATTCATGAGCTGTATATTGTCACACGTGGAGGCAAAGTCACGGCATTGGCGTTGGAGATTTTTGTCAGATTCGAGGGATGGTAATGGAAGACGGGGGGGGAAGAGAGAATAGGAAATTACGGACCGTGGTACCGGTGAGATCACAAGCGGCAGGGAACCATAAAAGGAGCAATTTCCACCCTTGCAAGTCCTGAGAAGGAAGGGGGGGCTTAGCCCGGAGTTGCTCATCTTGCTCTGGTTCGGAAGGAAGAAACACGCGGGCATGACTGTGCCTCGTGGTCAACCACGTGTAGAGGACGGGAAGGAAGCCTAAGATAAAAGCGAAGGTAGCGGGTGAGAATCTGACGATAACGGGGGACGTATGCAGCAAGGTAGCAAACTGACAAAGCATTTCGCCGACTACAAGGAGAATTAGCGAGCGGGTGGAGATGAAAAAGGGATGGACGGACGGAACATTTGGAGTGTCTGCCAAACGGGCTGTTCGTATAGAACATGGTTGCGAGGGTCTGGATCATCACAGTTCTCGACACATTGCATGTCCTGACAAGAAAATGAAGCTGTGCGGTGGGTGGAAGATCCAGTGGAAGAAACCGACCTGCCATTTGCTCCATAGAGAGTTGGTGGAGCCCTGGGGAACATGTGAGGAGGAGAAGAAAGAAGAGCGACCAAGCTTACGGTGATGATCATCCCCGCGAGGAGGAATGGAATGTAGAGCGACGCGCGTGCCATGGTGAGGTCGGACGAGAGGTTGGGTGTCACGCGAAGCTCAGAGAGAGTGGCCGGTCACATGTGACAATCCACGTGATGGGTATGTCTTATGTTTTATGTTTTATTTCATTTGTTTTCAGTTCTTTCCCCGAATGGACATCCGGGGAGTTGTTACATAATTTGGATCTGAGATCTGGTTGAGTCCACTCGGGGTTCTCGTCGACTTCCGTTTCGGGCGAGACTGTCGTCGTTATTTATCTCGACTGCTTCTTTTCCTTTCGCTCTCTTCGTCTCTGCACCACACCGCGTCCTTCTCCTCGTCGTCCCCGTCGTCGTCCTCGCACTCTCACCACCGCCTGGCACGACGTCCACGCTCAAAACCATGGTCAAGCTCACCCTCGTCTCCCCAAAAGGCAATCAAGGCGTCCGCTACTTCCCCCACCAAGGCTACCTTGGCTTAACTCCGCTCCGATTCGAAGGCCGTCCGTACCGTCTCCTCCCTCCCTCATCCCATTCCACTAACATCTTCCCAGTCGTCCGCACACAGATCGAGCAGGACGGTAAACCCATCCTTGCCAAGGACATCATCGTCGCAGTCCGCTGTTACGAGTCGCGCCATGGTCGCCTCGGTTCGATCCAGACGAATGTCCTCTACGAGCACTCGGTCTCCCTCTGGCAGAAGCCGGACACTCAGGAATGGTCCGAGGTCGGCGATTCCGAATACCCGTTTCGGTTTTCCATCCCTTCCCATATCACCGCACCTAGCACCGCACTCTACTTCCAAGAGTTCAGAATATTTTGGCGTCTCGAGGCAGGCGAGTACATCCCGTCACGCCATCTCCATCCCTGTGCTGACCAGCCATCAGTCCTTAATCATATACCCATCTCAGCCGTTGGTTCCCGTCAAATCAAACACTTCGAGTTACCCCTCGTTCGCTATGATGCGCCAATCAGTCTTTCTCCCCCCACACCGTTGACACCTTCCTCTTCGTCGAACTTGATTTTATCAAGGTCTAAATCCCGAGGACCGCCCTTGCGTTATTGTATACTCGTACCTCCCAATCCAATTGGTCCACTTGATATTGTCTCTGTACAGCTCATTGTACAGCCCCTTGATCCATCTCTGTCCATTCGCAGCGCGTCCGCCTTTGTCGAGCGAAGGATTCATTTCAATGACTTCCGGTTTAGCCCTTCCGAGTCGTCGCCCGGACCCTACCGGTTCCCGTCGTACTCATTCCCAAATCACCAAAACTCCTCAAATCACGACCAAGCCAGTAGTTCATCGACATACCTCGGGAGCAACAGCTCTTCGTCACAAGACTTGCTCTACCCTGCACCTTCATCATCTGTGTATTCTGGTGATTCCTCACGACCGCTGCTGCAGCACCATGAATACAGCACAGATGTATCTATGCCAATTCCCTCTGGTGGCCGCGGAACCTCCCACATATTTGCACATGGTGAATCAGCTGGCCGTTTCTCCAGAGACCCTTCTGGATTGTGGCGGCATAATCTCACGTTTTCGTGGCCGGATACCAAATCCAACAGTCGATGGTCAGTTGGCGAGTCTGTCCAAACCGGCCTGGCGAGTGTCAGGTTCTTTCTCCGCGTCAAGGTGAATATTATCGTTCCTTTTGTCACCACCCACACTAAACAATCCTATCCCAAGTTGATCGTCTCTTCGCTGGCGAATTCTGCGGAAACTATAGAACTCGAGGACAAGGAACTCACCATAGTATCCACGAATGACCTACAAAGGCAGCTTGCACTTTCCCGGTACAGCGATTGGGTGAACACAACTTCGGGACGCTCGAAATCAAAGTCTCCTCGGCGCGACCACCACACCGAACAACTTCCATCACCCCCGCACAGTCCTCGCCTGGCCCTTGTCTCGGAGCAGGACACTATATCTCCCCCTCCTGCACACAGTTACAAGGTTTCGAGTGCCTCGTCACCTTATCCAGGAGGGACCAGCAGCATGACGCCCAAAGTTTCGAGGCGGCCGCATACTTCTGCGGGACCTCGAGATTGGCCGAGTACACTTGACGCACGAGAGAATCTTCAAAATCAAAGCAACCGATTGGCAATCCCTCCGCGACCAGAAACTGCCCATCCCACGCGTTTTCCGAAAAGCACTCGCGGCCTTTTTCGCCAACGGTCCGCCGAGCCATCACGTTTGGGAACAAGCTCCACTGTGAGCTCTGGTGGGCACTTGACTGTCGAGAGTTCGCAACATCACTCGCATGGGAGTCTCTTTGAGAGGGCAAATCTAGGAGACGTGCAAGCATGGGAGCGGGAACTCGCGCGCATAGAGTCTGCGAGTCGGAGAAACAGCGCAGACATGCTGGGGTTCTTGTCCCAACGCAAGAAAGCCAGTGTGGAGCAACCCTCCATACCGACATACTATCTGCACGCGGAAGGATGACCTTCCAGTCAGCTTTCGTCTGTATCCTCACACTAAGTTATATCTCTCCCTTCCACACCCATCCGTACTCGACCTGCTGTAAAGGGAGCTTGCTCCGATAACTTACGACGGTTCTTTCGCGCCCAATAATTTGCACAGTGACTAATTAGTAGCACCTTGTATGTACACCCAGATTAATCGACTGCACAGCATGGTTTCGTCGAATTACGCGTTCCTCAACTTACACCAACACCTCACCGTGCACTTTTGGGTTCAAGAATGAGTTTTCCGTGGCTCAGGCTGACACTACTGGCAGGTGGTCGTGCGTCCATTCAGCCTCGCTGTCATTGCAAGCACTAATTTCGCGCTGCTTTCTCGCCTTCCCTTGGCGTACGTTGCTCGCAAACGACCGCATCCAACGCAAAGTGATGGGCATGGGATATCTCGTTATGCGGGGTTCGTCCAATTGTCTCCCTTCTGGGCCCCATCCAGACCTTGCTGACTCTGCTATGGTCATGCTTGTTCTGGACTTGCCTCTCTTGTTCCATTTTTTCGCAGCTACCGTGCCAACCCCTGAGCAAACATACGCCGTGAGTAAATGCTCCTTTTAGACCTTCCATCGTCAGCTGGACTTCCAAGGGACCTTTGGAGGATCGCTGGGCATGTAGGAGGGGCGTGTTACTGATGCGGCTCACACACAGGCCTTGGCTCCTGATCTCAGGCGGAAAGTAGACGCAAATCGAGCCGCCCGCATTGCTCAAGAACGGGCCCTGAAGCAGCAAATTGAGGCTCAGGCAAGTCATCTATCCATCTTGGGCCGTTCGACGAGAGTAACATGCACCGCATCCAGGCGAAGGATCCAGAAGCTGTAAAACCTGTATGGGTGGATCCGCAGAAGTGAGCGGTGGAAGTCGCACTGCCAAGCTGATCTTTATCTTCTTTGCGTTGCACTCTTCTCGCACTGCTCGGTTCAAGAGTACATTCTCAGCCAAAGGAACGCCGAACACAGACATGTCTCGCTCTCGCAATATAATTTGCAAGGCCAGTATCCCACATGGTCTCAGAACTGATAACTAGTGTACTCCGACCTCACGGCTGGGAACAGCCGTTAATGTGTGGGCCAGTGAACTTAAATGCATCATCGTGATCGACGTGGTGGTAAGACAGCGCGTCCGTAAAACATGTATCAGCGCTTCTCTGTGGATTCAAGATTGTTCTAGTTGCGGTGAGTAGAGAGGCAATACCGCTTGAATGGCGTGCACAAGAACAGCTCAACGAGATTGTCCCGCACGGGATAGTAATGGAGAAGATAGAAAAGGTTGTAGGTGAGTGCAAGCTTCCGACTTGGGATCTGGATTGGATGGGAGAGTCAAATTTGTTACAGTAAATCAGTCATTCCCGTCGCAGAGAAAAAGCCTGGCTTGATGTCATGTCTTGCCAACAAAAGTAGAAAAGGCATTGTAAAATGAATTGGCTCTCATAAATCTATGGATCGGAACGATTGTTGCGCAAACTGTCCATGTCTTCCGAGTATGATACATGCCCCAACGTCTATATGCCGCACGAGAGCACGGATGATATGACTGTAATCGGCGAATCCACCGATGAAGTGCAGCAAACCTGATGTCAAGGTAGATATTCTGAAGTATCCGTGTCAGACAATGAAGATGAAGGGGGGATACATGATGTCGTCATGACTCCCGCAGAGTCCTCTGACTGCTGGCCGTGTCCACGAATGGATGTGCGGCACGGGGAGCGGGATCGTTCATCGTTACTAGACGCACGGGGAACATGCGCTTCGCCGTTACCAATAGGTGTTGGTGTTTCTGTCATGAGCGTGGGTTGATCAATGGATCGCTCGATACTGTGGGAGATGTCGTTCAGGTCGTCAACGACAGTTCCACGCGAAGATGAAGAGGCTGTTTGACCTGATACTGGTGTCGATGAGCGACTACGAGCTGAAAGGCCAGCAGAGGGATCATCGGCTCTCGAGCCTTGTGGGGGCGAGTACGCCAACGGTGCCGTGGCAGTGAACTGGACCCTTGGCGGAGCAGAGTCGTCAACGCCGGTTGTCGTGGATGGTGCCCCGGCAGTTGCTTGATCCGTGACACGCTCGCGACGGGCCCTCTCCTCTTCCCTTCTTTGTTGTGCTTCGTGCTCAAGAAGAGAGAGACGCATGGCCTCCATGACCATGAGCTGGTGTAAGGTGAGCATTGGTGGAAAAGAGAAAAAAGTGCGAATTTACCTCTTCCAAGTCTTGTCCACCTAAACCCATTTGTCCGAGGAGTTGACTGAGGTCGGTCTGACCATTCGGCCGCGGACCACGACGCCGCCGACTGCCGGCGGCACTACCAGGGGACCCGCTTTCACCATCTAAGCCATCTGCACCCTCTGTAGTCGGGAGTGTGTGCACACGACCACTGGTGACGCCGACAGGGATGAGTCTATCTCCCACCTGCCTCATAATGATTCTCCTGTTTGCGCGACGTGTTACTGCTGCGCGGATGGCAGCGAGTTTGGCTTCCCAATCAGGCCGAATTTGGTCTTGGTTGAGATGTGAGATGAGAGGGGTGAAACTGTGATGGGAAGGAATGACCAACCAGTTGTGACAACTTCTGGACTATCATGGCCAAAGCTCTTTCGACGACGTTTGTGGGTGTAGGAGGGGCCAGGGACGCTCTGCTGTGAGCGGACGGGGTCAGCCCAGGAGGGAGGGGTCTAAGAGGGAAAGGAAAGTGAGGGGTCAAGGGGAAGAAAGGAAAGGTAGGGGAGGACTGACCATTCCCTCGCTACCAATTCCTGCACGCCACGAAGGGGGGGTATAGACGATGCCAAAGTTGTCTTGCACGCAGTAGGGACACGCAGCGGGTTCTGAGACGAGATGTGTTGTGGTAGGCTCAGCTCTCTTTATCTGCGCGAAGCATTCTGTGCAGATTGCTTGATCGCAGCAACGGGAGTGGTTTATGTTGGGGGGGTAGTACTGACGAGAGGGTCAGCGATTGACAGGGAAGGGAGGATGAGGGAGGAGATAACGGACGAGGAAGCAGATTGGACACTCGACGGCACCTCTGTAGAGGGCGGCTTCTGGGCAGCGCGAGGGCTCCTTGAGGGTGGTTGTGCGCTTTGGGGCGAGGGATGGCTTTGGGGTGTCGCGAGGGTCTGGACGGGCTGCGGGGAGGTCGGAGATGGTGCTGTCGGAGTCGGGGAGGTCTTTGCGTGCGGCGAGGATCTGGTCGTCGTCCCAGTCGTCATTGTAGTCCTCGAGGGGGCGGTAGAAGGGGGCGAGTTTCCTGTCGATGATAAGCTGGGTGACGACGGGATGGTTCCAGTCTCTGGGGCCAGTGTAGACGCCCTGTGGGGAGAGGTGGCCGTAGTCGACGGTGTCGTCATGGTGGGGACGACCAGAAGACGAGCCGGTGTTGCCCATGGGGGAATAACGGTCGTTGTCGTCGTCGTTGTCGTTGTCGTCGGCGTCCTCGTCGTCGTCGTGTGTTTGTGCGGGTTGTTTGGCAGGCGACCCCCCTCGACCCCCCGCGTGCACTGGCATGTCGTAGCAAAAACGTGTACTCTTTCCAAGAGACCGCCATGACCATTCTCGATGCACCGTGGACGCTCGCCCCCAGTCACATCCTCGAGCACTTTGCAGTCGACCCCGCCACTGGTCTTTCCGATGGTCAGGTTGCTAACCACGCCCTCCTCTACGGCAGAAACGGTGCGCTCTTCCCTCTCGCCGCCTTTCCACACTGACCCCCCTCCAGAACTCCCAGAGGATCCCTCAACACCCTTGTGGCAGCTCGTCCTAGACCAGTTCAAGGACCAGCTCGTCCTCATCCTCCTCGCCTCCGCCGCTGTCTCCTTCCTCCTCGCTCTCTTCGAGGACTCCGCCGACTCTAGTCCCTTTGGCGCTTTCGTCGAACCCGCCGTCATTCTTCTCATCCTCATTGCCAACGCTGTCGTCGGCGTCGTCCAGGAAACAAATGCCGAAAAGGCCATAGACGTAAGTCTCCCCCTCCCTTCTCCCTCAATCACACCCTCAGACACACCTGCTCCAGGCCCTCAAAGAGTATTCCCCCGACGAAGCAAGCGTCTTCCGCTGCGGCCGTCTCGCGCGCATCCACGCATCCGAGCTCGTCCCCGGCGACATCGTATCCGTCGCTGTTGGAGACAAGATTCCTGCTGACTGCAGACTTTTCTCAATTTCATCCAGCAGTTTTCGTGTAGACCAGGCAATTCTCACAGGTGAAAGCAGCAGCGTCAACAAGTCCATCGACGTCGTCCCTGATTCCAAAGCTGTCAAACAAGATATGACCAACATGCTCTTCTCCGTGCGCTTATATTTCTATCTTGCTCATCCTTCCCCGTCGCTCATCTTTCTCCAGGGAACTACTGTCGTAAATGGAATCGCACGTGCCATCGTTACATTCACCGGTAAAAGAACCGCAATTGGACACATTCACCACTCTATATCTCAACAAATCAGCGACAAAACCCCGTTGAAGCGCAAGCTCGACGACTTCGGTGATATGTTGGCCAAAGTGATATCCGTAATATGTGTTTTGGTTTGGCTCGTTAATTTCCGTCACTTTTGGGATCCCTCCCACCACGGTGCATTGAAAGGTGCAATTTATTACTTCAAGATCGCCGTCGCGTTGGCCGTGGCTGCTATTCCTGAAGGCCTCGCTGCTGTCATTACTGCTTGTTTAGCTCTCGGAACTAAAAAGATGGCTCAGAAAAATGCCATCGTCCGAAACCTGCCCAGTGTCGAAACCCTTGGGTGCACAAACATAATATGCTCTGACAAGACAGGTACACTGACCACAAACCAAATGAGCGTCTCCAAGGTACATCAACACCCGCTCATCTTGGCCTTCGCTGACTCCTTTGGGCTGATTAGTTCCTTGTCATCGATGCACAAACTAAATCTCCAAGGGAATACCAAGTCGAAGGAACAACGTATTCGCCGCATGGTTCTGTCCAACCCTCAGGGGGTAAGAGCTCTGATTTGAGTCTTGACCCCATCCGCAGACTCGCAGAAATCTGTGCCGTATGTAACGACGCAAAGATTATATACCAGGCGGTACGCAGTCCTGCACTTCCACATGGCTCCGTTTATTCATCGTCCGCCAGGAAAAGGGCACCTACAGCAATGTCGGTGAACCTACTGAGGCTGCGCTCAAAGTTCTCGTCGAAAAGTTGGGCTGTCCGGACGCAGAAATCACCAAATCTTTGTCCTCCATGACAAATGCAGCTCAAGCAAGTGCTGTCAGCGAGTATTATGAGCACAATATACCCCGTTTATTGACCTTTGAATTCTCCCGGGACCGCAAGATGATGTCTGTTCTGGTTCGTCTCAATGGTATTGGCGCTCTGTTCGTCAAAGGCGCCCCGGAGTCTGTGCTTGAGCGCTGTACATCTGTCATGATACACGGCAAGAACATTCCCATGACATCTGAACTAAGGAATATGGTTCTCGCACAAATCACTTCTTACGCTACCAAAGGTCTACGGACACTCGCCATGGCTTATGTTGACGCGAAGGACACCGACGCTACACACTACCGTAGTCAGAATACACAAGACTATGCTCGCTTTGAACAAAACCTCGTTTTTGTTTCTCTCGTTGGCATGCTCGATCCACCGCGCCCCGAGGTCCGTCTGGCCGTCGCGAACTGCAGAGCTGCGGGGATCCGCGTAATTTGTATCACAGGTGACAACAAGGGAACTGCTGAGGCGATATGCCGTCAGATTGGGATATTTGAAGAGGATGAAGACTTGACGGGCAAGAGTTACACAGGACGAGAACTCGAGGCACTTGATCAGGAAGAGAAAATACAGGCTGTGCAGCGCGCAAGCTTATTTAGCAGGACGGAACCGGGACACAAAAGTCAATTGGTCGATATTCTCCAGGGACTCGGAATGGTCGTCGCTATGGCAAGAACTCTCCTGTCGGTTTCTCGAACTGTTATCTCACGAAATTTTTTTAGACGGGCGACGGCGTCAACGACGCTCCAGCGTTGAAAAGAGCAGACATTGGTGTTGCGATGGGTAGTGGCACCGATGTTGCCAAGCTCGCGGCGGATATGGTTCTCGCGGATTCGAACTTCGCGACGATAGAGCAAGCGGTGGAGGAAGGTAGACTGATATATAATAACACAAAACAGTTTATTCGATACCTTATATCTTCCAATATTGGCGAGGTCGTCAGGTATGAATCCCCTCTGGCTGGCGTTTTGCTATCGTTGACTTGGATCCCCAGCATCTTTCTGACTGTCTTGCTGGGCATGCCGGAGGCATTGATTCCTGTCCAGCTGCTATGGGTTAACCTCGTTACGGACAGTCTACCAGCCACTGCCCTGGGATTTAATCCTGCGGATCACTCCATCATGCGCGTGCCTCCACGGAACGCCAAGGAGCCACTAGTAGGCAAATGGTTATTCTTCCGATACCTGGTGATTGGCATTTATGTCGGTTGCGCTACGGTGTTTGGGTACGCGTGGTGGTTCGTTTACTACTCTGGAGGACCGCAAATCACGTTTCACCAACTCGTGAGTAGACCCAGATTTCTTGACAGATCACGCGACTAAGCTGGTGTTAGACCCACTTTCATCAATGCACAAGCATGTTCCCCGAGATTGGGTGCGATATGTTCTCGAACGAGATGGCACGACACGCTACGACCATGAGTCTTTCGATTCTCGTTACGGTGGAGATGTTTAATGCCATGAACTCGCTGTCGGAGAACGAAAGCCTGCTTCGACTACCGATCTGGAAGAACCCATTCCTTGTAGCTGCCATTGCGTTGAGTATGGCACTGCACTTTGGGATTTTGTACATCCCGTTCTTTACGTCGCTGTTCGCAATCACACCACTCAATTGGGCGGAATGGAAGGCTGTGCTGTGCTTTAGCGCGCCAGTTGTGTTGATTGACGAAGTGCTCAAGTTGATAACGGTGAGTCGTCGATGGAGTAGTCCGTGGAAGACGCATCTAATGAATTTGCACGCCAAGGTTATGGTGATTCAGCCATTCCGGAGCTGAGACGGTGTAGCTGTGCATAGGGTAGAGAAAAATGTCTCCCTTATGGGAATATTACCGTAGAAATCCCATGCATCCTTGTCAAAGTTCAATATCTTGTATCTTGGAACCGTCGGCTAATGTTTAGGTAAGCAGCAACAAATGATAGGTCCGCCGCGCTCGTTGTTTGCTTCTCTCTCTCTTCACCCCCATTAATTCCTTGCCACAGCTGTGGCCAGTCACTCTTTTCTCCCTCCAAATTTTACCATCATGCGCTTTTTTGCCAACCTCACCTTCGCTCTCTCTCTTACCCTCTCCTTTATTTCTCCCTCACTCGCACATGCACACCAAGGAAGACGCCACCATGTGCACCGAGAAGCTGACCTTGCTCGCCGCGATCCTGGGGAAATCAACCTCTACGAGCGCAACTTCGCCAACGCCCGCTTAACCTACTACGCAGTCGGACTTGGCGCTTGCGGTCAGACCAACCAGCAGAGTGATTTCGTGCGTGATTTTCATTCTTGAGTCTTACGTCCCTACTCAACCTCATCTGTCCTCAGATCGTCGCACTCAACTCAGCGGTAGTTTTCCTTACTCTGCATAGGAACACACGTCTAATATACCATTTAGCAATACAACGGAGGTCAATATTGCTTTCAGATGATCACCCTCACAGCCAATGGACTAACTACACAAGCCCAAATTATGGACGAGGTGTGCAGTTATTCACCCCCCCCCCATTTATACATACCAACTATTACCACAACGACAGTGCCCAGGATGTCCGTACGCAGGCCTCGATTTATCGCAAGGCCTCTTTGAGTTCTTTGCTGATATCTCGGCTGGTGTTTTGACCGGTTCATGGGACTTTGACTCCGGAGGTTCCTCTCCTCCTTCTCCTTCTCCTTCTCCCACTCCCCTTCCCCTCTCCTTCCCCTCTCCCCTCCCTCCCCCTCCCCTTCTCCCTCTCCCTCTCCCTCCCCGACGCCTACCAGTGTGTATGTACCCCCGACCACCTTGCTCCCGTCACCAACGACTACGTCGCAACCACCACCACCGACTACTACCTCAGCCCCGCCCACCACTAGTTCCTCGAGTTCCACCTCCACTGCTGTTAGTTCGAGCATCTCCAGTTTGGTCCCTACCCAAACGACCACCAATGTTGTTGCTGTTTCTGCCGGAGCGGTACCAGAGGGGACTGCCAACTCATCCAACCTTTTTAGTTTGACCTCGACCGTCGTGGCTGTCGGTGAACTTCTCTTTGCTTGCAGCGGCTCGCAGTGAGCGGCGGAGCAGGTTCTTCATTCCCCTTTTCCATGCCATTGCAGAATATCACTGGAAGAACGGTTGAAGTAAAAGTAAGACAACATGCTTCATATCATAGACGGACACCACCATTTTATATGCACTGATGGACCCGAATTTTTCTAGTTTGAGCTATACCCACATTATTCTGTCAGCTCTACTACTGGACATTTTGAGATACGGAGATGGATGTTTATTTTGACGGTATCGTTACCTGGTGTTATATGTGCCATAGATCTGTTCTGCGCTCGAAATATTATATCCGATCCCTTTGCAACATGACCGGGATTATAGTGGCGGTGCTATCCTGGCGTTGTCTGGCAACGACTCGGAGACCCACTCACAACTTTTCCAGCGACCGAGAGCGTTCTACCCCGAGCAGGCTGCACCGTGCACCACGACACTCGTTTACGATATGGCGCCGACTCTGTTTGATATTCTCAGGGTCTCGACAGTCTTTAGCTTTCTCACTCTCGTACTCCCATTCGTTACAGCCGGTCATTGGAGCAAACGCCATCAAGATGTAGCTCTCCGTGCTCGAGGCGACGTTGGTATCCATAAGCGTGACACCTACACCTCTGCCCGATTCACCTTCTATGACGTTGGACTGTGAGTCTTTAATTTTTGCAGGAATATTGGATCCTCACACACCTCATATATGAAGCGGTGCCTGTGGCCAGACCAATGTCGCCAGCGACTGGGTGAGTATCGCTTGTGCAGTAGTATCGTCAAAACTGATCAAGGATATCTCAGATCGTGGCACTAAACGTCGAACAGTACGGCAGTGGATACCCCGGCCCTCTGTGTTTCCAATCCATCACCATCCAATATGGCGGAAAGACTGCACAAGCTACCATCATGGATGAGGTGAGACCATATCCGTCATTCGGGAGCCATTCAAAATGCTCATTTTGCCCCATGTGACCAGTGTATGGGGTGCCCTTACGCCGGCCTGGACTTTTCCCGAGGTCTATTCGACTACTTTGCCTCAGAAAGTGAAGGCGTGCTCTATGGTGATTGGTGGTTCAACAGCGGCAGTGGTGGAGGCCAGACCACGTCGACCTGGACACCTCCCAGTACCACTTGGGAACAACCAACTACAACCTCTACCCCAGATTATACTCCCCCTCCACCTACGACGTCGAGTACTCCAGACTACACTCCTACGTCGAGTACCCCAGCTTATACTCCCCCTCCTACGACCTCCACGACCACTTCCACCACTTCCACTTCTTCCACCCCTCCGACTTCTTCCGTTGCGTCATCGATTAACTTGAGTACTGCCCTGGCCAGCGGGTTGGCGGTCCCGACCGGAGGAATGATGCCTGCCCCCGATGCAAGCAATCCCCAGAACCTCATGGTTATCAACAATATCATGGTCGATCTTGGCATAGTCCTCTCTACCGAAGCGAGAAACGCGTAGATGGTAATCTCTATCCGATTCGAATGAGGTTTAGAGCCATGTTCGATGATTTTCTAGTTCATCTTTTTATTCCATTCCTTCCCGGAGCGAGCCTCTGCGGAACCTGGAGCCACTCTGACCTTATGATTGTTATCACATTTACTGGCGTTTATTGCCCTATACCTCGAATGTATGTCTTACAAAACCTTTATTACATTATTGTTATCGGCTGGACGTCGTGGAGAGCAAACGTCTCAACGTTTAACGTACACAGGTACCCCAACGTAAATGATTGTACACATCCAGAGAGATGCAGTCAGAACCCATGCGAGTCAGTGCGAAAGCAGAGGACAAGAAAATTATGTGAAGCAAGTGACGAGCAATACCTGCAAGCCCTGCTGCTTGACCCACTGCAGTGAAGCCCTATTACCCTTTCTAATGTCTTTACGAAGCGCTTTCTTGCTGGGTTTCAGGATCTCACGGAGAGCTGATTGACCCTTGTGGCGTGTGGCAACATATTCTTTGATGTTGACATGGGCTTCTGCTTTGAGCATCTTGCGAGCGGAGGTGAGTGTGGATGGAAGATCTGAAGCATTGGGTACACGAAGGCCAAGTTCGATTATGAGCGCACGTAAGAGATCGAGTTGTGCATCATTTCCCTCGACCGGAGATGAAATAAAGCTGAGAAACAGCCATAATTATTTGGACAACCCATGTAGGTGGTTGGGGGACACACCGGGTTATGAAAGCGGAGGCGTCGTCATATGACGCAGTAGGCGTGCTAGCTCCACTATGATACTGGGAACTGGCGGAAGTGACGCTTGACCGGGCTCGACGTCTTGTTTTCTTACCCCTCCCCCTCACAGGCTTTTCGGTGCGGGTTTGGTTCCCAGAGGCGGCACGGTCACTATCCGAGTCCACACTAGTGGCCAAACCGTCGACGAAAGAATCACGATCGCACAAGGACAGTAAGTCGAGTGCCGAGGATAGGTCACCGTCCGAATCAGGGTGTCCGGTGAAGCCTGAGAGGGTAGACGGGACGGAATGAGCATCGAGAAGGGGATGATGTAGGACAATGAAATCGGTGTCGCTGAGCGAGCCAGGTGTCCATATTATTTCGTCGTCCTCGATAGAGAACTGGGAGAGGGGACTATCACTATCCTGTTCGCTATCCGACATGATGGTGGGATTCAGAAAGTGGAGACAAGGGGCAGCTAGGGGTGATTAATGATATTCGCGGAGTTGAAAGAAGGAGTAGGCTCAGCGATCAAGGTTGCTCGTCATCGTACTGCACGACGTCGAGACCGAGTTTTATGCACGCATATATGCACCCGGCTCTGAGCTCAGCGACGGACAGCGAGCGGTGCCGGCGAGGACGAGTCGGCGAGGATAACTAAACGTGTGATATATATTACATAATACGATTAGATGACCCTCTGCCCAACATCGTCGTCGTCGTCGTCGACCACAATCTTTCTCTCTTTCGGTGCTGACTGTCACATCTCCCGTCTTCGTCAGCTATGGAGGTATGTATGCGCATCCATTCTCTCAAGATGAGTCCCTCCATGGTCACCCTCCATCCTCAGGGTCTACTGGACTTCTCCAAGGAGTTCGATGTTCCCCTCCTGGACAAGGTCGCACTGGCCTTTTACACCGGTCGTGGTCAGGAGGTCTGCCTTAATTTACCTTTCTCCTTTTCTATCGCCCAACCTCCTCCCAGCAACAAATGGCTCAGCAAATCCTCACTCAATTGGAGGAACATCCGGATGCATGGACGAGAGTCCCAGAAATAATGGAGAGGTCGTCCTTTCAACAATCAAAGGTTTTCGCAAGTCCACCTGCACATTGCCCATCTCATCGTCTTCATGTAGTACATCGGTCTCCAGATCCTTGAGAAGCTCATCATCACACGCTGGAAAACACTGCCTGATGGTCAGCGGCAAGGTATTCGCTATTTCCGCCACGTTTCACGCGCCACTCATTTCGTGTCTAGGCATCAGGAACTTCGTCGTCGGTATAACTGTCAAGGTAGCTTCGGAGGAGGTCACTATGCGGAAGGAAAAGACATTTATCAACAAACTCAACCTCGCCCTCATCCAGGTGAGATTCTGTCTCACAGAGGATTTTGTCGTTCATGTATCTCATCGTCTCCAGATTCTGAAGCAAGAATGGCCACATAATTGGCCAACTTTTATTACCGAACTCGTCGAGTCCTCCAAAACCAATCTCTCGCTATGCGAGAACAACATGGTCATCTTGCGTCTTCTGTCTGAGGAGGTCTTTGATTACTCCGCGGAACAAATGACCCAGACAAAGATAAAGAATCTCAAAAATCAGATGTGCGGCGAGTTTAGCGAAATCTTCAAACTCTGTTCCGAAGTCCTTGAAGAGGCTCAAAAAACCAGTTTAATCAAGGCTACTCTAGAGACGCTCTTGAGGTTTTTGAACTGGATTCCTCTCGGTTACATCTTCGAGACCACCATCATCGATCTTCTACTCAACCGCGTAGGTGTCCCTTCATCTGTTCCTCTTCCATACTAATATCTGCGTAGTTCCTTGAGGCTCCGGAATTTCGCAACGTGACCCTGAAGTGCTTGGCTGAAATTGCTGGCCTCAACGTGGGGCCAGAGTATGATCCCAAATTCGTGATATTGTTCGCTATGGTCATGACATCCGTAAACCGTATGATCCCCCCTTCCACCAACATTGCCTCCGCCTACGCGTCCGCGTCCGACTCTGGTCAGGAACTCGTTCTCAACCTTGCACTATTCCTGAGTAATTTCCTATCCAACCATCTTCGAGTCGTCGAAACCGAGGCAAATCGTGACGTATTGCTCAATGCCCATCTATATATGGTAAAAGTATCGCAAGTCGATGAACGTGAAATATTCAAGATCACACTCGAATACTGGTCGAAGCTCGTGGCGGAGCTCTACGACGAAATTCAGGCGCTGCCCATTGGAGAAAGCGGTTTACTCATGGGCTTGAGTCTTGGAAATGGAACCGGCAATATGCTTAACGGAATGTCTTTGCGGAAGAACATCTATAGTGATGTTCTGAGCAACCTGCGTCTTGTTGTCATCGAACGGATGGTCAAACCAGAAGAGGTGTGGACCTTTTTTTCCTCTGCCCATATTCTCTAATTGGACCTCAGGTTCTCATCGTTGAAAATGACGAAGGCGAAATTGTCCGGGAATTCATGAAAGAGTCTGACACCATCGTTCTTTACAAGCAGATGCGTGAACTTTTGGTGTATCTCACCCATCTAGACGTCGTTGATACAGAAAACATCCTCACGGAAAAGTTGGCCAAGCAAGTCGATGGCTCGGAATGGAGCTGGCAGAACTTGAACACACTCTGCTGGGCAATTGGTAGCATCTCCGGAGCTATGAGTGAGTTATGATCCACCTGCATTAGTCTTGCTCGGTGTCAACGAATCTATTCTAGATGAGGAGACCGAGAAGCGGTTCCTCGTGACCGTGATCAAGGACTTGCTTGGATTATGCGAGATCAAACGGGGGAAGGACAACAAAGCTGTCGTTGCGTCAGACATCATGTACATTGTCGGACAATACCCACGCTTCCTCAAGGCTCACTGGAAGTTCTTGAAGACTGTAGTCAATAAGTTGTTTGAGTTCATGCATGAAACGCACGAAGGTAAGCGCCAAATGCGAATCACATTCGTCAAGCTTTCTTTGAACAATCACCCTGTAGGTGTTCAGGACATGGCCTGTGATACTTTTATCAAGATTGCTCAGAAGTGCCGTCGACATTTCGTCATGCAACAGTCGGGAGAGCAAGAACCGTTTGTTGATGAAATTTTACGGCTGTTGCACAGAATTACTGTTGACTTGTCACCTCAACAAGTATGTACATGTCTCTCAGCCCGGTGTTTCATGAACTGACATGAACTCTTGGAAGGTGCACACGTTCTATGAGGCAGTCGGATACATGATTTCTGCTCAGCCGAACAAACCTCAACAAGAGAAGTTGATCGCAAAACTGATGGAGTTGCCTAACAATGCTGTAAGCATTCATTCTATCCCACCTGTCCGCTGACTGATTCGGTTCTTGAAGTGGGACTCTTTGATGGCACAAGCTGCACAGAACATTGACGTGTTGAGCAACCTTGATAATATCAAAATCCTCTCAAACGTGCTGAAAACCAATGTTTCCGCATGCACCTCCATCGGCAGCTTCTATTTGCCCCAAGTTGGTCGCATATTTCTGGATATGCTCGGCCTCTACAAGGCCGTCAGCGGCATCATTAGCGAGACAGTTGCGCGAGAAGGTCAGCGTTGACGTTGCACTTGGATGGGTCCTGCTGATACCTTTTATCAGGTGTGATTGCGACGAAGACCCCCAAGATTCGTCAACTAAGGACGGTAAAGAAGGAGATCCTGAAGTTGATGGAGACATACATCAAGAAGGCGGAAGACCTAGAAGCCGTTAATGCCAACTTTATGCCGCCACTCCTGGACGCTATTCTTGGGGACTATCACCGCAATGTGTCTACTGCGCGGGACGCTGAAGTTCTTAATGTGATGGCAACGATTACTGGCCGCCTTGCTGTAAGTTATTCTCTATGATCAGAAGATGGTCGTTGAGTTCTGGCGACTTCAGTCTCTCCTTACACCCCAAGTTCCTGCGATCCTTGACGCTGTATTTGAACCCACGCTCAACATGATTAACCAAGACTTCGCCGAATTTCCGGAGCACCGTGTTGGCTTCTTCAAGTTGCTAAGATCCATCAATTTTAACTGCTTCCCTGGTAGGCATGAAAGTTTTTTTTTTGCGTACACACCGTCTTTAAGACCTCCCTATAGCTCTTCTTGGAATACCACCGAATCAATTCAAGCTGTTCATGGATAGTATTATCTGGGCTATCAAGCATACCATGCGGGATATTGCGGACACGGGTCTGAATTGTACGTTGATGCTCTTATTCGTGAGCCCCCGTGCTGAAGCTGCCTAGTGTGTCTCGAGGTGGTCAACAACTTTGCAAGCGCAGAGCCGGCTGTTAGCAACGCCTTCTTCCAGCAATACTTTTTGAGCATCTTGCAGGACATCTTCTTTGTCCTGACAGATGCCGACCACAAAAGTGGCTTCAAACTTCAGAGCCTCCTCCTTGCACGCATGTTCCAGCTTGTCGAGACAAACCAAATCCAGTCTCCGTTATTCAATCCGGCACAGGTGGCAGATCCGAATATGTCCAATTCGTTGTTCCTCAAGGAGTATTGCGCAAACCTGCTCAAGACAGCATTCCCTCATGTCCACAAGTAAGTGTATCGTTGGCAGTGATATTTGTCTTCTAACCGGGCCGTGATGCAGTACTCAAGTCCAAGTGTTCGTTACTGGACTAGGAGAATTCCACAGCGACATCAACCGATTCAAGCTTGCATTGCGTGACTTCCTTATCCAGCTCAAAGAATTCTCTTCTGGCGACAACGCTGAGCTGTATCTCGAGGAAAAGGAAGCTGAGGCGCTGATGAAGGCTCAAGCTGAACGAGAACTCGCGATGCGTGTACCTGGCTTGTTGAAGCCATCGCAATTAGAAGACAAGGATGAGGATATTTCATAGAGAATGTGATCGCCCTTTTCTTTCCCATCTCTCTCGCACTCCTTTTGTTTGTTTCTCTGACACGAATGCATGCTTCCCTCATTTTACTCCAGACGTTGAACTATCTTCATTTTATCAACTTCCTCCAACACTTGACTCTGCTATCGATGTCTTCTCGCAGTTCCACATCTAATGTAATAGTATAAGTCGTGGAAACGGTATCGAAGTAATGTAGAATATTAGGTGAAGCTCGAGCTCAGATAGTCACGCTTGATAAGATAGCACGGACCACACTCAGTCGATCACCACCATGTTTAAAAAGTATGGCTACCCGGGCTCTTTGGGCAAACAGCTGACTGCACCTGTAGGTTCTCGTCATCCACCGATATCGCAAGCCAGACGCCGCCCAAATCGTCTGTGCAACGATCGATCCGTGCTGCAGTGCTTGCACAGTGGAAATTACAACCTGAGACTCTCGAACAGATATGGCCAAAGAAAGAGTCTTTAACTCATGTTAAATGGTCCGTGTCTCTCCCACCGACCTCTGTAATAGCTCATCGTGAACCCACCGGGACAAGACAGCAGAGAACACATTTCGATATATACCGTCAACAGTGAACCGTTGTTTTTTCAGCACTTTGATGGACCATTGTACCCTACCCTTCGATTACTCCACAAGTGTAAGTGACGCTTCGTCTGATCTAGATTGCTTAGACACATTCTCGCAGATCCGTTCCTACTGCCCAAAGTTGGGATAGATCGCGGTGCAATACGCTTCCTGCTTGCGGGGGCGCACATGATGTGTCCTGGTCTCACATCCGCTGGCGGCTATCTTCCCCCAGCGGAATCTGGAATTGCTGCCCATTCACTCGTCGCGGTTCACGCGGAAGGAAAAGAACACGCTGTGGCAGTCGGGATGACAAAGTTGGGCACAGAAGAGATGCGCAAGGTCAACAAAGGAGTTGGTGTGGAAATCGCGACGCATTTGGGAGATGACTTGTGGGCGATTCAGACGCTCTAAAAAGTATTCGCCTGTTTGTAGGATCCGTGATACGATATGCCGTTGTTCTGACTCGGAACATTTCCGCTTTCCCTCGCTATATAACGGCATTTCCGGGCGCGGACAATCTTGACAGCTTTTCCTGAACCTACAGTTTCGTGGACTCGGGCTGTGTACAACGTGTTCATGCAGGGTTCAAAAAGCAGCTCGTTTGCGTATGACTCGTTCACTCGAGTCAGTCCACGCAAGAGGCGAAGAGGCAAGAACAGGGTGGATGCTACAACCCCGTCCGATCTTTTGACACGTCTCAAAGAGGAGCTCAAGGCTGACGGCGGGTGGTCACTAGGCTGCAAAGGTACGTATTGATGCTATTGAGTCCGTCATGTATTCCACAGGCCCCCCCCTCTTTTTTTTTCTGGAACGAAAGAGATATTCCACGAGGCACTCCGCGGGGCGTGCGTCGAACCTCAAAAAGTGCTGTGTCTTGGATTGGGAAGCCCGTCTTCGTCTCGGGACGCCCGTGCGCAACTCGCCTTGCTCAGTTATCTGTGCGCCTCATCGGATATGGTGGGTGGATGCAGAAGCCCGTATGTGGGCAGTTTCTGAGGGTGTCGTGTCACAGGACGCCGCCGACGTTTTCGTGTATGATCCTGTATTCACGGCCGCAGATAGGGAGTTGTTCCAGACCTTGGGAATGCGGTGTCTTGACCACGACCAGGTAAGCGAACTCGCCGGGCCCCAAATTCAAACTCATAACAGGGTCTGACAGGGAACCGTGCATGCGTTGGACTGTCCCACGATCCTGTACATGCCACACTGCGACTTGAAGCTGTATGAGAGGGTCATCCGCGCGAACTGGACGCTTCAAGGCCTGTGCAACGTCGTTTTTCTTGCGAACCGGTTCAGGGACTATGTAGACAAGTGGGTGTGCGGTTCTGTATCGGGTGCGCGGTGTCTGACCTGGGTGTACAGCAATGCGGCTTCCAGGCTGGAAACGGAAGCACCATGCTTGATGAGACTGGGTGTGTGGTTTGGGCGATATTCGGATTCGTGCTGATCCCACGAGAAAAGTGCAGTTTATAGAGTCTCGAGCGCTTCCCACGTCAGAGGCGTTTCCCGGCGCGTTCAATAATCTTTCGTTTCAGTACGTCAGCCGGACCCCGTTGTCCCTTCAGGGTGACCCATTCTGGCTCTTGCATAAATCGTACGTCTATGATACAAATCAAGCTAGCATATCAACAAGCAGCAATATTGACAAACGTGAATTAGATGTTAGACATGGCACTACTACCTAGCACTCTCCGTGCTCGTTATACGAATTCAAGTGGTCTTCATCACGGAATGGGAGAGGGTCGAGCTCGAAACGATCAAACACTGAACCTGTCGTACGAATGTAGACCTCCAGCTGAGTCCGCTCCTGTCTACGTTCTCCTGAAAGCGACGTTCCAAAAAAGAGGTGCGAGGACCGGCCCAGCGACGGTGTCGAGGGAGCGTCCGACTCGTCGTCAGATGTATCCTCTATTGCTTCTGGCACAGAAAGATCGTCTAGCTCATCCATGTCGTAACGCGAGAGGGCATCATATGGTGGTGGGGGAGAAATCAATGGGGACTCGATGATGGGACCGAGTTCATATGGGCCAACGAGCGGTGGATGAAAGGGTGGATATGGAACAGGATATGGAATGGCGGTAGACGGGGAACAGTGCGCCTGGTGGTTCAGAAGATCGTCCGAGGACGACATGGGAGATATCAAGGGGCTCAGACATGTGTCGTCCTCTTCCTCCACAGCGCCGACCAAAACTCGAGCGTCCGAACCCGAGCACAACTCGTCCTCTTCACCTTCGCAAAGTGTTTCCAGGAGGGTGTCGAGCCATTCAGATTCAGAAACAGTCAGGTCAGTGCCACCTCGAGGAATAAGTTTGCTGGCGTCGGGGAACATGAATGAGTCCGACTCCTCCAATTCGCCGCCATCTTCTTCGCCGTCTGCTGCATCTTCAGAACATACACACACGGAGCTGGATGGACCATTCAATACGGATGGAGTGGGGGGAGATTGTGAGCGAAAAACCGAATTTTTAAGGAGAACCCAGCGGTGAAGGTTACAGTCGTCCTTGCCACCTATAGCGGCATGCAACTTGCTACGGGCCATTGTGAATAGGGTGGGATACTCTGCTGACATCTGAGGGGAGTTGAGGGATGGTTGTTGCGGAGGTGTACAGTGTCTATCGTGTGACGTGACGTCAGACTCGAGGGCTGGACTGGTTCGAGGAGGACATACCAGGACTGAGAGTGGATTCGCCAGTGTATACGATAAACGATGAAAGGCTCGAAGAGAATGGTGCCGTTGTTAGATTTACGGGCGAGTTTGTTGACCATAGTCAACGTAGGTTCGCGGGGGTGGACGCGACGAGAGGAGGGCGGAGAGAGGGACGACTGGAGGGGTGGCAGGTTTATTGGGAAGACATGGTGTTGGGAGGAGAAAAGAGGGCGAGAGGTCGGGAGGGGGCAGAGAGGTTTATATAGTAATTTTGAAATACCAGGATTTTGTTGTGACTCAAAATTGTGATCACCTCGGAACGAAGCCCCTCACACAGCCACATTAAAAACAAGGCACAACAGCCACACAATTCCACATGTCACGTGAGATTGCCGCCACCATGGCTCAGCGCTCATATACTCGCTTGGAAGCATATCATAAAACATGACTCGACTCGTCAGCCCTCGTCCATATCGTCTTCCCCCGCTCCATCGTCCCTGACCGTCTCAATAAGCTTTTTCAGCTTGTTGACGCTTTTCGGAGATATGTCACGCGCAATCGCGAGCCACTGCGCGGATTTCGCCTCATCTCCGACAAGTCGATAGACCTTGGCGAGCTGGAACACGACATTTGATTCCTCGGGCGAGCTATCGCGAAGCTTTTGCAAATCTTCAATCGCCTCCTGTACATCATAGATAAGACTTTTTTCATCTAATAAACACTGCGTCGTCTCGGCCCTACCTTGTATCGTTTCATTGAAATCAGCATTTTCGCTCGTCGATAGCGAACCAGCGCATTCTCGGGGGCCAATCGTACGGCTTGGTCAAATAAACTGTAAGCTACATTCTTATCCCCGCGACGTTCCACGGTCTGTGATGGACGCGTCAGCCAAACAGCAGCTCCCTTATCAGACGAATCTGGCTCACCATCCCCACGCACCCGAGAAGCACTGCATTTCGAGGGTGTATCTCGAGTGCCTTGCGGTAATGGTATTCCGCGAGTCGGATTTTGCTCGTCCGCAGATAACAAGTCCCCAGGCCATACCTATCATTGATGTAATGAGCCCTATCACACTTCCAAAGGGAAGCAGACGGATATTGTGTCACTCACCAGGCATTATAATGTCGTTGATCGGCACGTAATGCGGTTTGGAAAAACGAAATGGCCTTATCAATGTCTTCGTCGATTGACTCGTGCCCACTCAAAGTGAACGCATATGCACAGCTTGGATCCAGCTCAGCTGCCCGCCGAAAACACGTCAAGGCTTGTGAACGCTCTTTCTGGAGCGAAAACAAGTTTCCAGCAGCGATCCAAGCCTGCGGCGAATGCGGATTGATACTCATTAGCTCCTGAGCTAAAAACGAAAGCTGCACGTTTTTTTGCAGATGCCACAGGAGGGTCGAATACACTTCCATATCAGACACCCGATAAGGCTCCAGCGCACGAGCTGCCTTGAACGCGCGTTCAGCCTAGGGATGCACGTAAGTTGCAATGTTGGACGAAGGAAATGAAACAGAACGCGGCGACCACCATATTACGTACAGAAGCATACTCCAATCGCTCATAGTGAGCCCGGCCGAGCATGGACAACACCCACGATGATTGCTGGTGTGCAGAAGGCATGTGTTCGAGTTCCGTTAGACAAGAATAGCAATCATAAACAGACATCGCTCTAGTGGCCCGCGCGAACCGTCGCATGAGATCGTAGATATAGTAGTCGGCCATATCTTGTTCATAAGCTTCTTGAGCGGCTCGCTCGTCAGCAGGAGTCCAATGGCTGGGAGCTGGTGAAGTATCGGAGGGCGGGGATTGAGCATTTGATGCTGGCGAGGTAGAAGATGCCGCGTCTGCAACAGCAACAGCGTCCTCATCGGACCCTATTGAATGCGACCGTGAGGTCGCAATTTGGCGTCGACGCTCTCGCAACGGTGGATGCTGCAGTAAAAGTGTGCAGATCAGTATATGCACCAGGACTCGACGAATTCACGTAATGCCACGACGAGAACCTGACCTTTCCAGCTTGTTTGCTCATAGTACCACTCAATAACCGCGTACTGCGTCGCGGACCAACACCATTGTTCCCAGGATGTCGCTCATTTTTTCCGGCTCCGACGACGCTTCTCAAGTTCTGAATAGGCTGAGAACGACGACCGGATGATGAGAAGATGTTAGCAAATTTCAAGGCCGGGCGGGCGCGTGCCTTTTTCAAGGGTTCATCTACTACCAACTTGGATGGCTTGGATTTCGCTAAATCGACGCTCCGCTGGCGGGTTGTTGAACGCAGACGCTTCTGGACTGGTCCAGTCTCGTCTGCTGATGAAAGAGGCCGAGCAGGAGGTTGAGAAGGGCCAGCTGGTGCGTCTTCCATCCGAAGGCCACGCGGTGCCATCTGTTGGAGAAAGTGGCCGTCTGCTTGGAAGAATGATCCATTGGTAACTCTGAAATTGTACAGTGAGCCAAGATACTATCTTAATCGAACGTCCAGAGTTACAGTGAGTCGCGCGGCGCATGTGGTGGCTCCATCCGAAATGCTTGAGGGGGGTTTTTCCGCCCTCGGATATGAGTACTGTTCTCCGCAACATCGGAGGTAAAGAATCCGATATCCGTCGCAGTTGGCCCTGGCATAACTTTGATTGGGGGTTCTTCAGGAGGGGCTTGTTTAGTCGGTAATGGTCGGGGTGGAAACATCTCGTCAACTTCGGGCGCAGTACCTGGATGCTCGGTTGAGTTACCATCTGAAAGGCCACACCGAAGCCACTGACCGAGTGCGCATAATCCCTCGAATGCTTCCCAAAGGAGTGGATTCAGTGCTAATGCCTGGCGAAAGCTAGCGGTGGCTTTCTCCGGGAGATTGCCTTTCAACGCCATCGTTCCTGCTCGACAGCGAAGAGCCGCCTCTTCAGTAAAAGCCCGTGATGACCGGGATCCCATTGACTCTGGGAAACAGATCAGAAGATTGCAAAGTGGCCCATCCACACACGCACGCGATGGGACATAGTCCGTATCCTCCAGAGCAGCTTCCAGAGCCTCGCGTGCCTGCCGGTAGCGCGAAAGAGCCATGCAGCATTTCCCTTTGATTTCTTGACAACCACTGCATTTTTCCTGTTCAATGCCACTCACTACATATAGCGCAGAATAGGGCTGTCGGGCACGGAGGAGAGCGGTCGCATAGAGATGACGTGCGTCGTGGTCGTGTTCGTCCATAACGTGATATCGCTCGGCATAAAACACAGCAGACTGAACGAGGTCATAGTCAAGACATGTCCATATCAACGACCGAAAACGCTGTCCGATCTGAGGGGAAGATGTGACCGACGAGGCAATGGCTTTGAAGCCTTCCTGCTGCATAGCATCAGCCCAGAGGCTTAAAATATCTGCGGGAACTAGTCTGAACGTTGAACAAAGATTCCAGGAGTACCCGTCGTTGAAGACTGCAGAAAGGTAGATCAATGAGGACAGGATTTCGAAATGGACCACTCAAGACGAAACCGAGCGTGTTACAACTTCGAAAACAACAGTGCATTCACATGTCACGTGACTCTCAGACAGGGGGACAACAAAAGTGTATTTAAACATAACAATGTACATTGGTGTCCACACAATCAGTGCCCATGTCCATCCGTCTCCGGCTTTGGTTCTTACAGGAACGTGGTCAGTCAAACGAAAGTCTTCGAGCCATTCACGGGTCCTCACCAGGTATGCATTGAATCGCATCATCAATTCGCAGCAGAGATATGGCTGCCTCATATGCAGACTTCAAACTCCTGACTTTGCTCAACGTAGGCTCCAAAACGCCAGCAACAACGTTGTCTCGCACGTCACCATTTATGAGATCAAGCCCATATCGCAGAAGTACTTTTTTTGGATCACCAGCGGGCTGCGCTTTGCGCCGCATTGTGGTAAGAACGGAGCTTCGCGACCAGCTCAGTCGAGTCTTTCGCTGCGTTCACGGCGAGCTGCTTTGGGATTGATAACAAGGCAGCGGCAAATTCTGCAATAGCCAACTGTTCCCTTGAGCCCTAGAACGTATTTAGAACCCCATAGAAATTTTTAAACAATAATGATAAACTGACAAGTGTCGTAGCAAAGTTTTCCAGATAAATGCTGAGCGCGGATTCGACCGCACCTCCACCTGGAACAACCGAGCCGCTCTCAAGGGTTCGTTTGATGATGGACAATGTGTCGTGCAATGCCCGCTCCATCTCGTCAAGCATATAGTCATTCGCACCACGTAAAACAATGGATGCAGAGTTAACAACCCTTGTGCCCTTGATGAGAATGAGCTCGTCGTCCGAGATGCGTTCCTGTGTGACTTCATCCGCTACGCCTAAATAGCTGGATTCATAAGTCTCGTTTCCTTCTAGATCTGCGAGACTCGAAATCAGGGTTCCTCCTGTGGCTCTTGCTATGCGTCTGAGATCCTCCTTGCGGCAGCGACGAACAGCCATCGCCCCAGCTTCTACGAATTCCTTCAAACACAGATCGTCAATACCTTTGGTAGTCAGAACGACGTTAGCTCCAGCGGCGAGGATTTTGCGAATCCGTTCGATAGTTATTTCAGCCTCACTACCACATCCATCAGGATGGATGTGCTCGACCCAAGAACTTCACGAAACAGAAACATACCGATTACGGATTTGCTCTAATTGATCAGGGTCGTCCACGAGAATTTGAACACCCAACTGCATGCGCGTCTTTTGAAGGTTGATGTCGAGACAAGCGATTTTCGCATTAGTGATACGTTTTTTCATGGCTGAGTGCAACTGTCACTCGGAGAGTGAAATGAAGGAGATCAGAGACCAAACCTTGACTAGCGACTGTGCAGTTTAGCGCATAACCTTGAACAAACAGGGACTCCCTTGCACTTCTACCGTGTGCCTTCAATACATTCACAGCTTTGACTGGGTACTTGATGTCCCCTCGAAGATTAACTGACTTGACGGCGAGCATGGCATCAACAGCCATAGGAGCAAAGAGATCGTCGTCGCTTTGAAGCAAATCAGACCTGGTGCTGACCAGTAAAAGATATCTCAACGCACTTGCCGATTATCTTACTGGCCATGCTGGTCTTGGCGGCATTGATCAATGCCTCCCGCCCCAGGGTATCGACTTTTATGCTAAGATTATCCTGCATGAACCGCACGGCTTCTTTACAGGCGAGCCTGTAGCCCGTGATGATAGTCGTCGGATGAATCTTGGCCTTGACAAGTTCATTGGCGCGACGAAGTAGCTCGGCCGCAATGATAACCACAGAGGTGGTTCCATCGCCAACCTCCTTATCCTGCTTTTGTGCAAGATCGACAAAGATCTTTCCCGCTGGATGCTCTACAGACAAAAGAGAGAGAATAGTAGCGCCATCGTTGGAGATTGTTACTTCCTGCTTGGCGTGAATATTGCGGACACAAGCGACGAAATGACGCACTCACTCCGATGTTGTCAACGAGCATCTTATCGAGTCCGAGAGGGCCTAGAGAGCTCTTTACTATGTTGGCGATTGAAAGTGCTGCCGTGACTGGACGAGGGGGTCAGTGGAGTAAACGGTTAACACGCGGGACGCGTGCCGATGAGAGCGTCGCGCTCACCATTTTGATCGCGGATGTCCTGGCCAGTTACTCGGTCGCCACCCAAGAATGCACCTGCCCGTGGATCGCGTTGGAACATGGTGCGGTGGACGAGATCTACTCGGTCTTTGGCGTGGATGACTTTTTAGTGTACTTTTGCTTACGCAAGCCTCGAGCCAGTCGCACGCTCCGAGGAATGGTAGTAATGGTACTAGCACATCATTACATTTATGTATTTAATAACAGGGTCGTACTATTGGCACGACAAAGATACCGTATGTATGCACCCCGACCGTGTATCGTACGAACCTGTCGTATAAACAATTTACGATATTTGACACGGTGCTCGCCCGATAACTTATCTAGTACGCGAAAGGTCGTCACGGTGGAATCATCATGTCCGAGAGGGTTCAAGTTAGGTAGATTTCCGAGTGCGAGCAGTGCGTGTCAACGAACCATACTGAGTCGTTTCCGCCAAACGTCCACTAAATCATTCGCAATAAGTATTCACTCTCCTCGCGCATTATCTGACTCTTCGTGAACCTCTCGGACCCAGAATATTTGTTGGGCGATCCACCAACGCTCCCATTGTCGTTGGCAATCCGGATTTGACAGCCGTCGTTTTCTTCAATACCATGGCTGGATGGGGTATTGGAGGTAATTGCTGCGGGACAGGGAGTGTCGCCGAGGACGACGTCGACGAGGATAGTGATATCACTGGTGGTGTTGGTGGCCGTGGAGCCTCGCTTGCTAGAGTAGGGGAAATCTTAAGAGTAAAATCCCCGTCCCCTTCATCGTCTCCTGGCGTGTCTTCACCATCTTTTTGCACGCTACCATACGCTGTGTCCTGCGACTCCTCAGGCAGAGACTGTGCCACAGAGAGTGGAGTAGTGCTGGCACTAGTTGTGCCTCCCCTCCAGGAATGCAAAATCACGTCGCGGTTCTGAGTTAGTTCCCAGTTATCGACGTATTCCCAGACCCGTTTCCGAGGTGTCATTCCAGTTGGAACGTCCTCCCGCGCGGCTTGATCAAGGAGTGATCGTGAGGTCTGCTGGATGGCACTCAAGCCAGTCGTGATCATTCTGTGGTGCTTTTCCACTGAGTCGGCCAGATTTGCAGTCTGTAGGTGGTAAAAATTATACCGATAGTTGGCAGCACTACGAAAAAAATGACACACCTCTGATGCCACGCGAGAAGTGTATCCTTCCACGTTCCTCAGACCGGAGGCCAATCCCCGCTGGACATTTCGCAAATCAACCTGTACGTCCGTCACCATTACATTTGTAGTCTCGATGCGAGCCCTTTTTGCCCGATTATGTCGATCAAGACCGCCTCCAAACGACGTCTGGAAGGTTTGGCTGTGTCTCTGGAGCTCTCCAGAGTATGTGGTCGACGCCGCAGCCATGGACTGTTGTACTGCCAAAAGTCCATCCTTGGACGCGTTTTGGGCTGAATTCGCAGACTGGAGAACTGATGAGATGCATCGAGAATATCGAGCGGAAGAAACTACCTTCATTGCTCCATCGCGCAGCCTCTTTCCCTCCACTCCTTTACGCGCGAACGATGCAGAGAGCTCAGCTCCACGAGAATTAGCATGATCTATGAGTCGCTCGTGTCGCTGCCCGAACTTGCCGAGTTCTTCTTCCACCCTTACGTTCCCTTTCACGACAGCGCCAAAGGCTTCACTTAGTTCTTCATGCCGCGCAGCTACGAAATCACCCAGAAGGCCAGATATGCGCTGGACCAACTCTTCCTTAGCCTTCTCGGACTTGATCTTCTCGGCTTCGAGCGCTCTTGAGAGGAGGGCATTCTGGGCTTGGAGATGGGAAATTTCGGCTCGAGACATTTCATCAGTGATTGCTTTAGCCTGCAGTGTAGATTCGCCTGCAGCTTTGACGTATAACAGAGCCTCGTCAACAGCCGTATCAATAAGTGACCCCATTGCTGCGAGGGCACCTTCCAGCTAGAGGCAGATTTCAGCTTCCCGAAACACTAATGCAAGATCTAACCCACAGCAGTAAAGTTGTTCTGATTTGTGGAGTACAGCTCGTTACACAGAGTCTGGGAGCTTCTACGCAAGCCATCCGACCAGGCAGCGAACGAGCTCTTAATCGTGTCCTGAGATTCCCTAAGCGCATTCTGCATAATACCTGTCGCTTCAGCAGACGCGTCGTCCTTGGCGTCGATTACGCGTAAAGAATCTTGGATGCGTTGCAACTGTTGATCGATCCGTTCGGAGTGGGCAGTCATTATCTCGTGTTCTTTAGTATAGCACGCTTTCGCTTCGGTTCGAAGGTTCTCGGTAGAATGGCCAGCGGTCTTCATAAACTCGTCCAGCTTCGCAGAAAGTGCAGCCAGTTCATTGGTCATCGATTTTCCATGAGAGGATACTGCCTTCATATTGGAACTGAAAGCTTTTGCCTTGCGCTCTAGGCCAAGTCGTCAACTACATCATTACGAGGAAGGGAGCGAGCTCACGTATTTTATCAAACAGGGCGCTGAGATCATCGATGCTCTCCGCAGCGACGTGCTTCAACCCACAAGCGACGCTGTCGAGTTTGGTTTCATTGACCTGATAGGCCTGCCGAACAACGACCTCTTCTTCCAACGCGCTCTTCACCCACTTGAGTTGTCCCTCCTTTACTTCAAGCTCTTCTTTCGTCTCTTTCAAGCTTTCCTTCGTCTCTTTCAACTCCCCATCCCGTTTCATCAATAACGCTATGCTTTGTTCAAACTCTTCCCGTACACTCCTCAGCTGACTCTCCACGATCTCTATCTGCTTCTTTGCTTCCTCGATCTCGGTCTGCCTGAGCTCTTGCTCAGCACTCAACTGGTTCCACGTCTCTTCGGAAAAGAAAATGCCATTTTTCTCTCGAGCCGCCAGGACGTCCGCCTTCAGCCTCTCAATTTCGGCGACGTATTCCTTTAGGAGAGAGTTTCGCGTCATCCGTTGGTTAACCTCGGGCTTGTTACGGATGGATTTGGCTCGGATAGCATAATCGAGGCTTGAGAGGGTCTCCTCCATGCTGGACCTTGCCGGCGAGATAGTCGCGATGATACAAGTCTTGGTGCGGCCCCCCAACGAGTCTTGGAGAAGACGGGTGAGTTTGGACTCCCGATATGGTACGTGGGATGAGCGATCGACAAGTGCATTGATGACGCGTCCGAGAGTTAGCAGGCTCTGGTTGATCATGCCAGCCTCTCTTGCCCTTTTATTCTCGGCGCCGGAGCGACCGATATTTTCTGACCCAGCAAGGTCAACGAGATTAAGTTTTCCGACTTTTAACAGGTCGTCTCCTATCGACGAAGTCTCTTTCGTGTGCACAGTGATGGAGAACACGGAATGAGAACGACTAGAATGGTCATTGAACTTGGTCGCAGCGATCTGGCGACGATGACTGCCCTTGGTCAGGAGAGCCAGCGCATCAGCCGCGTCCTTGACAGGTATCTCTTCCAGACCCTGGATGAAGACACCTTTCTTGCTAGTATCATCAAATATCTTCAGACCACCCTGGTTATCAGACGGAACCCCCTTGCCCATTGGTTGGGTTGAACCTGCCGGAGCGGAGAGTTCGTTCGCAAGGAGGTCTCGTAGCTCTTCATTGTACAGCTCGACAAACGATATTTTGACGCTATAATCCGCTGCCGATGTCTCGAGTTGATGAAATAAACGAAACAGCACTCTGGGTATCATTCCAGCCTGCGCGGAAGGATTTCCCATCGGTGTTGGTGTTAAATCGCCCTGCATGGTGTATCTATTCTGAAGTAAGCGGACAGGGTATGACGGGATACGGGAGTCACGCACGTTTTCCCCGTGCCCGTCTGCCCATATGCAAATAGTGTGCAATTGTAGCCCGTGAGGACTTCGTCGAGCAAGGGATTAACGACGTCATGATATATCATTGCTTGGTCTGCCTCTGGACCAAACACAAGATCGAAAGGATATGTCCGCGTTGGTGGCAATGTTACGATGCCCAGGCTGGATACTGGTGCGGAGGTCTCGATGGTAACTTCCTTACTCTTGGCACCGTGTGAGCTGATGATAATGGGGGAGTTTTCCTGAATTTCACGATCCGAGCGTCTTCGACACCGAATAACGACCTGGATGTGTGTTTCACCGTCTTCTTGGTCGCTCGATTTTGCACTTTGGGTTGAAGCGAGAGAGACTGCGAAATGATCGAATCTAGTGTGTTCATCGGTCGGAGGAGGTGCGCTCTGCAAGGAGGATGTCGTGGTACGTGTCCTAGAACTGGCTTGAGGAATGGCTGGTTTGGGCCGAGAAGATTTGGGCCGACGAGCAGCCATTGAGTGAGTGAGTGATCGCAGTACTTGTCACGGTTGTGCGGCGCGTCGCGTCAACAAGTCGAGATCACGTGCGGGTGAAGCGTGGGGAACGACTCGGAGTAAGTTGTGTAGCTGTGCACCTACCGTTAGGTCAACCTCGACGAGAGATGGGTAAGCGCAAGAAGTCCTCCAGAAAACCAGCTGCAGCCAGCGCAGCAAAGCGCAGACAGCCGCTTGGTACGTTCTTGAAGCGAGGCGCGGGTAGTCCTGATGCTATCGGGCACAGACATCGCGTTCACTTGTCTATTCTGCCACCACGACAAGTCTGTCACCGTTAGACTCGACAGAAAGGAGGGAATTGCGCAGCTCGTGTGCAGGGTGTGCGACCAACGATATCAGAGCAAAGTCAACCGTGAGCCTCCTCGACCGCGCCTCGCCGCCCCTCCTCACAACTGTGCCCTTCAGATCTGACCGAGCCTGTTGACATCTACTCGGAATGGATAGATGCCGCCGACGCTGCCCAAAAAGAGGATCAAATCCCTCGTCGTCCGGCAGCTTCTTCAAGCAGACCTGTACCGGCACCCCCCTCGGTGGGGAGTGATGACGACTAAGCAGAGTGAACATTCATTTATCGCATCCTCCGAGTTTTGCAATTGTAAAATAGTACCCGCAATTCAAGATCATCTGCTCTGTGTAGTGAGAATGAATGAGATCTGCGTTGCCAGTCTGGATGGGAATGATCTGCAGCGAACCCTGCGGACTCTAGCCTGTTTATTCGTACTACATAAATCTCATGTTCAGCCACCGCTGGAAATAGCGGACAACTTGAACGTGTGGTTCTTTCACCGCGACACCTTTGAGAGTTCCCAACGACCGTCTCAAGTCCTGATCCCAAACATTAACCATATACCCGTGCACTGGTTGTGACACCTTGCCAGACTCTCAAACGGATCGTCCATCATGGCGTCCTCAACCAACATCAAAGTTGTCTGTCGGTATGTCTCCGGCCACCAACAGTCCCAATCGACCGTGCACCTACAGCCATCATGCTGATCCACAATACACAGATTTCGTCCCCCCAATGCTCTCGAACTGAGAGAAGGTGGCGAAATCGTCGTGTCATTCGATGACAATCTCCAAACAGCCATGATGCGCAACTCGCAAGCTGTTTCTGGACCAGAGAAGGACGGCTTTACCTTTGATAGGGTATTCCCAATGGGCACGAAGCAACACGAAGTATTCGATTACGGCGTTAAGGAGTAAGTCCTCCGAAGCTCGCGTTTGCTCGTCGTTCATTAACGCGGTCTTGCTCCGCGGTTAGCATCGTCAGAGGTGAGAGTCTTCGAGCAGTTCGCGTCACTCGAACAAGACCTCGCTTCCTTCTTATGGAACTCGGCCTTCTTAATCCAGATTACTGACAGACCACCTAGATGTGCTTGATGGTTACAACGGAACTGTGTTTGCTTATGGACAAACTGGTAGCGGAAAGACCTTCACCATGATGGCAAGTGGTTTCCATCTACTATAATCCCATCCGCTTATCGACACCCTCAGGGCGCAGACATAGACTCAGAAGAACTCAAAGGAATCATACCTCGGATTACCGAGCAAATATTCCAATCAATAGTGGAATCAGATGCTCACTTGGAGTACATGGTCAAGGTTTCATACATGGAAATTTATCTCGAACGTATCCGTGACTTGCTGGCTCGTAAGTTGTCTCGCTCTCTCCCCTGAAGCGCAACTCATTGTTTTCTTATTATTTCTTATTATTTTTCTTATTTTAATTAATTTGCCTGACAGCTCAAAATGACAATCTGCAGGTTCACGAGGAAAAGTCGAGAGGTGTATATGTCAAGAATCTTTCGGATTATTATGTCAGTAGTGCTCGCGAAGTCTACGAGATCATGCGTCAAGGAGGTGCAGCACGGGTAGTGACTTCCACAAGTAAGTTCTGTGCTCCAGTCTGGCCGCGTGCTGGCTTCTCACCTTGCTTTGTGACAGACATGAATGCCGAGAGTTCCCGTTCGCATTCAATCTTCCTCATCACAATCCAGCAGCGAAACACCGAGACTGGCGCTCAAAAGAGTGGCAATCTCTACCTCGTGGATCTTGCCGGCTCTGAGAAGGTTGGAAAGACAGGGGCGTCGGGCCAAACTCTCGAGGAAGCCAAGAAGATTAACAAATCTCTCTCGGCTCTCGGCATGGTCATCAATGCTCTGACAGATTCAAAGGTACGTAGCTTGAACTCCCCGGAGGAGGTCGAGCTTGTGACGTCGCCATTGCCCTATATTACAGGCAAAACACATTCCATACCGTGATTCGAAACTTACGCGGATCTTGCAAGAATCCTTGGGCGGTAATTCACGGACGACGCTTATCATCAACTGTTCGCCTTCAGCATACAATGAAGCTGAGACTTTATCGACCCTCCGATTTGGTATTCGTGCGAAGTCGATCAAGAATACTGCTCGTGTCAACCAAGAACTCTCGCCGCTGGAGCTCAAGGGACTTCTCTCCAAAGCACAACTTGCGAATACAAGACATCTAGCCTACATACAGGCACTGGAAGCCGAGCTCGCAATATGGCGTTCTGGAGGATCCGTGGAACAAAGTGAATGGGCAACTCCAGACAAGCCCATGTCTTCCGTTGGTATTTCCAAGAAGCCCACTACGTCACCCACTCCCTCAACTATCAGGAGTATGACCCCTGTCAACCCTATTTTGGAGGGCCTCAGGTCAGATATCGACAGTCGACCACAAACACCTACTGTCATCGGGATGGACAAGGATGAACGGGAGGACTTCCTACGCAGGGAAAACGAACTCAGTGACCTGTTGGCCGAGAAAGAGAGCGCACTAGCTTCTGCAGAGAAACTTGTCAAAGAACTTCGGGAAGAGCTTGCATTCCTCAGGGAGCAAGAAACCTCCGTCTCTAAGGTAACATCTCATATTTTCTTCGATTCCTATTCTAAAGCGGTCATCGTAGGAGAATAAAGCAATGTCCACCCAGTTGAACGAGCTCCGTTTGCAAGTCGAGCGCCTCGACTACGACAACAAAGAAAGTGTCATCACAATCGACATCCTGAGAGAGCAGATCCAGGATTCCAAGAACGAGTTGGATGAACTTAAGAAAATCATTACCGATCTTCGCAGCGCGCAAAAAGATGCCTCCGCAGAGGACAAAGAGAAGCGCAAGCAAGAGAAGATGGCACTTATGATGGCCAAATTCGATGCGGTTTGTTTCCTGCGAGCATCAAGTCATTAGAGTGCTGATTCCCCGTGCAGCAAGGAGCGTTCTCTGAAAAGGACGAACAGCTTCGTCAACTGCTTGCTAAACTTGACGCTGTCGACTCCGAGGCGACCATTTCATCTCTTACCGTTGATGATGTGGTCACGGCCAGGAGACAGCTCACCGAGGCCCAGTCTTTAGTCCGTGAGACTCTTGATCGTCTGCGTCAAAGTCAAGAGGAAAATGAGATGGTCACTCGACGCCGTGATGAACTTGAGGGCCGCCTGTCTACCCTTGAAGCCGAATACGAAGAACTTCTCGGTGTGTTTAACCCCAGACGCTGCTTCACGAGTTTACCCCATTGAACAGAGAAAACCATCCATGATGAGGAAACGAGTAATGCGGACATTGCAAATTCGATGACGGAATTCAAGGTACGCGTGTCGGATAATTCGCGTCGCACCGTACACGTTCATGATACGACTGCTTGATGTCAGAACAAACTCGAAGCTCAGTACGCCGCTCGGCGGGAGGCCAGCATCGCCGAGGTCGCCGATCTCAAACAGCAACTTGAGCTGAAATCGAACGAAATCCGCTCCCTCAATGCCACGATTGATAGCATGAAGAATGTCAATGAAGAGTTGAAGGTATGTGCTTTCCTGGACATTGTTTCGTTCCCATTCAAAACTATCCCGTTCCGCGTAGCGCGCTTTTGCTGTGACGTCTGCAGGCATTGAAGGTGGCAAGAGCCTGGCGGAAAGTGCCCAAGACCTGGAGCGCACCCGCAAGGCGATTAATGTTCAGCTGGCAGAGTTTGAGGGTGTCAAGAAGTCGCTCATGCGAGATCTGTCGAACCGTTGTGAAAAGGTGGAGTCGCCGTTATACTGTGCGAGCCAATGTTCATGACATTGTGACAGGTCGTTGAACTCGAGATCCAATTGGATGAGATCAAGGAGCAATACAACAACGTCATTCGGAATAGCAACAGCAAAGCTCAACAGAAGAAAATGGCGTTCCTTGAGCGGAACTTGGAGCAGTTGACGATAGTCCAGAAGCAGGTAGGCGTTCGTTTGTTGTGCTCTCGTTTAATCTCACTATTGGCTTGCAGCTTGTCGATCAGAACTCGGCGTTGAAGAAGGAAGCTGGGATTGCTGAGCGAAAACTGCTTGCACGGAATGAGCGGATCCAGAATCTGGAGACTCTCCTCCAGGACGCGGACCGTCGGTTGGCCATTCAAAACCAGAAGTTCGAGACACAACTTCAATCAGTGAAAGAACGGCTCGAGCAAGCGCGTGGTAAGATTGATACTGACAACATGCTTGGTCGGCTACTTACGAATTGGCATAGCCCAAAAGGCCTCGAATACTTCGACATTGAGCTTTGGTCGAATCGCCAAGCCACTCCGTGGCGGTGGCGGCTCTGCTGCGGTTGCCGGGATCACTGGTGGTTCTACGCAAGCAACAGGAGGAAGTGGACCGTCATCGGCTAATCCGTTGACCAGGATTCAGAATGAGGAAGGAGGGTGAGTGATTGAGTTAGGCTCCTTCGAAGGCACGGCTGATCATTCTCTCGGAATTTATCTCTCCTTGTTACGACTGTCGTTAGAGGTGGTACGTGCACGCAATTTTTGGTGTGGGAGACATGTTGACGTCCAACCCTAGCGAAGCGTGCTTCGTGGTTCTTCAACCCTCGAGGAAGCTAGAGGACGTTAGATGTGCTATGATCCTCGGCACGCCAGGTATTCCCGTTGACTTGATCTACAAAACATACCCCTCGCGTTTAATGCACATTGACTGGCGGATGCGTCGGATAGAAATATGTATTCTATACTAATTTGGCTCACCGTCGGGGACTCAGTGTGAGAGCCATCCGTCCCTGGACCAGGTGTGGGTGCAGAAGGGAAAATTATATGGACGTTACCCTTGTGTGTGTGTCATAGATGTGTAGACAGATCCGGAAGGGCCGGATGGAGAGAAGCTGTCCAACTCGAAGCAAAGCGATTACGACGTCCGTTGGGGATGGTTATCGTCCACCGTGAACGACTTCGCGACGGAGCCGACGAGGGGTCCAATTAAGCGAAACGGAAGTACCAAGTACTACTGACAGCTGGCCCCATCCGCACCAGGCTTCGACTTCCTCAGCAACCTCAGGACTCGGAAATCCGTGCACGACGGGGTGCCGGTATCGCTGCCCTAGCAAGCCAAAAAAATTTCACCGGAAATACGCGAGGGCGGGGACCTGTGATGGCTGTGTGTAAGTTAATGAGGGTCGTCCAGCCTGACTTTCGGGGCAAATAGTCGAGCTAAGGTTCAACAGGGTTCACGCTCTGGCGGCGCCAAGAGTCTGTCCCGACATCGAGTGCGACGGTTCCCTGCCGTTGCCGGCCAAGTCACATCCTCTGCTTTACCAAGATCGTCCATTCATTTACTCAACTCTCCAAGTCCGCACTGGGCAAGGTGCCGTACTGGCACTGTGTGACGGAGCCATTTGTGTTGCGGAACTAAATTCTTAGCGACCCAATTCCGTTCAATAGTCGCGCTAGAAATTTGCTCCCACCCCGCCGTGCTCCTTGCTTTTTTCTTTCCTCCCCTATAACACGGCAGCTCGAGGTCCGTTGTCCTCTTTGCCTTCCTGTCCCGCCGTGTCTGGAAAGAACGCCGTATTACGCATCTGTTCGGCATCTTGGTTTTCAATACATCATCTCTGGTGAGTCTCATCATTCGCGCGTCCTTTTCCGCCTAGCGCACATCGTGGCTCATTTACGATAACCCGTGCCCCCTCCATTGTGACGCGCTCTTAACCGCGTCTCCGTGCCGAACCAACTCACGGTTAATTTGGTTCCAACGTGTGCAATATCACTAATCTGCACTCCCTTTCACAGTTAATTCATTTACACCTCCATTTAAAACTAAAATCTCTACTGCTCCTTGTTCTTTTTTATTTGCCTCAGTTGCTGTCTGCACGCACTCTCCTTCTCCCTCATCCCGCCCTCCTCAGTGCGTGATTAATATACCTTTTTTGCAATGGCATCACATCCTGGGGATACATCCCGAAAACCTTCCGGATCGTCTACGCGTTCCTCGGGTCATTCGCCGTCTGCATCGCCGGGTAATGTCTGTCGCGCTTCATCTCTCTGTCGAGTCCTGGTTGACGCTCCTAGCAAAGTTCACGCCACCAACTGCGACTAACATGTTTGGAGTCGGGATGGGTGCAGGCCCTGCGCTCAAGGGCCTCAACTCTGGTTGGCAGGTTCGTTAAATTCTTGCCGTTTCAACACGTGTATGTTTACATGTGCTATCAGGTCTGGGGGTCCACGACACCGGCATCAAAGCGGAACGCGTCTATTTCTTCTGCGGCAAGTGTGAACGACCTTTCGCCTTCGCAAGGCGAGAATGCGTACCGTTCCAACATAGGGGAGAGTTGGACCGCGCCGAGACCATCTAGTGGTACTTGGGATGAGTTGAGCGGCAGCCCGCAGAAAGAGTTTTCTCAGTTGGTCAGTTAATCAATGGTATCACGAACGTGCCCGCTAAGTTTGCGATAGGATGTCAACTCTCCGCTTTCTTTGCATCATGCACGACAGAGGCAAGCGACAGTGGTTCAGGCGACTGCGCTATCTGGATCCAGAATTGTACCTTTTCCCTGTCAACATCAATTGTCCTTTAACGCTGACGTTCGGTTTTCTTTTAAGGACGATCGTTCTTCGGCAAAGCCCGGGCAATTCTCCCCGCAGAGGTTCGATAATGGGCTTGGGAAGGATGCACCTGTGTCTAGCAGGTATCCTTCACCATCCAATCCTACCTACGGATCCTCTTCCTTCTCTGGGCAAAATGGAACGTTCGATGTCACGTCCATGGTCGAGAACGAGCTGTCACTGGGCCTTAGAGGAATGGCTGTTGAGGACGACCGCATCAACAACCAATACCGTCAACCATCTGTCCCATCGCAACAGAACGGCATTTCTCATCATTTTGTTTCTCCCCAGGCGCGACCGTCTCCTATGGTTCAGGGCCGAACACCGTATGGCGGTTACCCACAAGCAGATTATTCTTCCTACTATACCAACGGCACACCACGCGACCCTTATGTGGATTATGGATATGGATACACTACACCTGCCGACCCTTCACTATATCCTGGTGGTGGTGGCATGAACAGTAACTCACCCGCGAATATATACCCGGGTGTATCTCCACAGACACTACACCCTAATGCTTCTGCTGGCCAACGGTCTGGCATATATTATGATTACTCCGCTTCAGCTCGGTCCCCTTCGCAATATTACTACCCTACTCATCAACCGATGATATATCCTACTATCCCGTCGATCTCTCCTATGCCAACACCGCAACTAAGTGCTGCGGTACCAACTGGTATACAGGACAAGAAGCAGGTATGTCTTCGCTTTGATTTCATTGTGTACTCTCGTTCATATTTGTCAGTATGGTCTTCAGCAACAGGTGAGACTGGCAGCCGTAGTGGAAAGCTTGGGGCTTACTTTTCAATTTGCCAGGCTTATGCAGCAGCCATGGAATATGGCACGCAACTACCTTTCATACTCCCCGGCGGTGCGCTTTATGGTCATGCTGGTCTGAATGCCCACGGGATGCCGTTTTATCACCAAAATGTGCGTCCTGGACGTCGTCACGACAACGATGCCACATTGGCTTTGCGTAGTCCGTTGTTGGATGAATTCAGGGCTAACAAGTCACGGAAGTGGGAACTGAGGGTGAGTTGTATTGTATATTGTGAGATACCCATTGATGTCGTGGTACAGGATATCTTTGGCTATGTCGTCGAGTTTAGCGGTGATCAACACGGCTCCCGATTCATCCAACAAAAGCTTGAAACGGCAACATCGGAAGAAAAGCAGGTTGTTTTTGATGAGATTGTGCCCGATAATGCACTGCAATTGATACAGGATGTCTTCGGCAACTATGTGAGTCGTAGTATGTCTTTTCTGGCACTAGTCTTATCCTGAACAGGTCATTCAAAAACTGTTCGAGCATGGGACGCAGGTGCAAAAAACCGTACTAGCCAGCACCATGGAAGGTCATGTTGTCCCGTTGTCTCTGCAAATGTATGGTTGTCGCGTCGTACAAAAGGTAGGGTTGTAATTGACCCAATGTGGCACCACTAACCAGATTTCGTAGGCTGTTGAGTTCGTTCTTCCAGAACAACAAGGGTCCTTCGTGAGAGAGTTGGAACCCCATGTGCTCAAGTGTGTCAAGGATGCGAATGGCAATCATGTTATCCAGAAATTGATCGAGCGCGTATCTTCTGATCGCCTTGGTTTTGTGCAATCATTCCGAGGCAATGTGTACGACTTATCAACACACCCATATGGCTGTCGAGTTCTCCAGCGGTGCTTTGAGCATCTGCCAGAAGAACAAACTCGTGCCTTGATGGATGAATTGCACAAGTACATGATCAACCTTATGCAAGATCAGTTTGGAGTAGGCAGCTTTCGTGTTTAGACGCGTGGTGCTTCGCTGATATTTTTACACCGCTAGAATTATGTCGTTCAATTTGTTCTTGAGCAAGGGAAACCTTACGATCGTTGTCAAGTTATTGCTAAGCTTCGCGGTCAGATGCTGAACATGGCCCGACATAAGTTCGCGTCGAATGTCTGTGAGAAGGCACTCGTCACCGCTACGACAGAGGAGCGACGTGGGTTGGTTGATGAAATCATTATCCCCAAACCTGATGGTGTCAGTCCCATTGTATCTATGATGAAGGACCAATTTGCCAGTAAGTTACTTGGGGAAGCTCGCGACCGTGATTGACTGATGTGTTCGAAGATTATGTGCTACAACGAGCGCTCACGGTCGCTGATCAAGACCAGAAAGATCTGCTTGTGAGCAAGATCCGCCCTCAGCTCGTAAGCATGCGCCGTTATTCGAGTGCCTACAGCAAGCATTTGATTTCTAGTATAACCTTACTCGTTTGCATCGTGATCTTGAGCTCATTAACGTTTGCAGTTGAGCGGCTCTTGGAGCGCACAGTCAATGCTCCCAAGGCGTCATCGGACAAGCAAGCAGATTACCCCTCCTTGTCCCAAAATCAGTCAAAGTAATGATACGCGCCATCTATCCTTGTTCGTTTGACAGTTGTGATTCATCAATGCATCACTGTTATTTTCTCATTTCCATTTCCCGCTTCCCTTTTCACAATCCCACTTTGATCGCAATGCTATGGTACAATCGCATCAATCTCATTTCCCCTCATTCTGCACTCACGCCCATTACCCTCGCAATGAACATTCATAATGCAACCTACACCGATTCTCCCCTCCCCCCCTCTCTTCTCGCATTTACTCACTTTAGTCGGATACATGCATTTTCTTTCGCTGTCAATATTGGATGCCAGTTTCATGTTGCTATTATCTTTACGTTGCGAGCATTTCAGTCGTTGACCGCCGCTGGGTGCTACGACGATGATTTGTGGGTAGATTACACTTATACGCATACTAGTGGGCGGTTATAATCTTGAGCTGTTTTCTCGCAATGATCAAGCGTGACCAAACAAGGTCAATTGTGGTTAATCATTAGGCGAGAGTCCGGTTAGCATTAACCGCCGGGAGCAGTAGAAGACGCCTCTCCTCAAAAAACAGAACAACACGACGGCTCACCTTTCAAGGTCAGACACGTTGAAGCCATGAGCACCGTCGAAGCCGCAGCCTCGCTCTTTGGTTCAGATGGCGATTCTGGGCCTGACCCTTTTGCAGTCATCGGGAACGAGGCGACTGACACGACACCACCCCAAGATGACCGCCAGACGCACACTTCGTCTCATCTCTTCCAAATGGGCCAGGACACTTCCTCCTGGGTCGCAGAACAAATGTATCCAGACCCTCAGCAGGAGCAGCATGACCCCTGGTTCATCCCGACCGCACAGGATGCCCCTTCTGGTCAATCCCTCCGTCCGAGCAGCTTGCCGTCGTCCTACGATCACCAGCAGGGTTATTATTCCGGAGCTACCGCACACGATCCACACTTAGCGTATGCTTCTCCACCAGGTCAGTAAACCATCCATCTCCACTTGCTCGGCTCACTTCACGGTCGGACAGTAAGCTCGACACCCGACCAGAGTGCTGCCTCTTACGAGCCGTATAATCCTACTTCTGTTCCTTATCAGCCATATAGCACCAATCAATATCCCCCCCAACAACCTTCTTATGACCCATACAAACCGACCACAACCACGTCAACGTCGAATTCCCATGCACCTCGGCGACCAGCAAGACAGCTCTCTACCATACCTACGCAACCACCGGCCGCACAACACGACGACCACAACCCTGTCTCTCGCTCTGTGTCATCCCCATTTTCAGCCTCGTCCGCTGTTGTTCCGCAACAACAACCTCCAAACAGTGTTCATGCTCAAGCCTCCAAGCCGCCTCCTACTCCTACCGCGGCTGAATTCAGACCAAAGGCATCAAACGCGTACGACCCCCCTCTCCCACCACCCAAGGTACATAGAACAGTGTCACCAAGTTCACTACGCATCATGAGCAATTCGCACGGCCCTGTTTCTCACAACCCAACCCCCCCTCCCATAAACTCGTATGACCACAAATCTATGCCTGGACCTCTGAGGACAATGTCTCCCAGCTCCATTCGATCAGTATCTCCAGCTTCGGGTTCCTTCGCACCATCGAAGACTGTCCCAGCGTACTCCTCCGCCCAGCTCCGGGGCAGGTCTACGTCGAATGGTTCAACCCTGTCTTCCCAAGTTGTTCTCGATCCTCCTCAGCCACGCAAGGAATACGGACTTGGATTCGGTGCTCATATCGCTGAGCCGAGTTCATATAGCAGTCAGTTTCACCACCCGGTGGAGCAGGACATCCACGTGTCACGTGCCTCCCGCCTACCATATGCACCTTCACCGTCGCTGTTGGGCTCAAATGATCCCTTAGGTCGAACGTCTTCTCGGGCACCGGTCATAAGCTTCGGCTTCGGTGGCAAGGTTCTTACTTGCTTCCATGGTTCTGCAGAGTTGAATACGGGATTTGACGTTGCGCTCTCATCTCGACGGACGACCAACGTGACGGTCCGTGTGCTGCACCAGTTGTTGCCCGATTATGTGTTCGAAACCAAGGCAGCGGAGTATCCTGGACCATTGTTCTCTGATCCTGGTACACCTCTCGTACGCACCGGAACGTCGCAGGCGAAAACGAAGAAGGCTCGTGTGATCAAGTACCTCGAAGAACGTGCTGAGGAGATCTTACGTGGGACAATATACATGTCTGATAACGTCGAGAGACAACGTTTAGAGGGCAAGCTGGTTCTAGTTCAGCTGTTAAAGATCATGGTTGAGAACGACGGTTCGCTATCGGGAAGGTAATTAACTTGGACCCCAGGGCAGTGGTAGTTGCTGATGCATGCACATTAGCCCCACTATCGATAACGCAGTTCGTACTGCATTGTTGCCACGTATCGCTGGTACTATGGATGAATCCGCACACGACGGACCTGTTACGCTTGCGGCGCCGGCTCTCGCGTCTCCAATGTCTAATGTATATGGTACGACATCGACGCTTCCACCTGCCAAGGAGACTCCCATATCAGTCTCTACACTCCTTCCATCTGCTCTGGACAAGATACAGGAGTTCCTTGTGCGAGGAGAGCGCCGCCAAGCCTATCATTACGCTCTAGATGAAAGATTATGGGCACATGCTATGATTATTGCAAGCAGCGTCGACAAAGAAGCCTGGAAAGAAGTGGTCAACGAGTTCTTGAAAGCTGAGCTTGGCGTTCACGAGAGTCTTCAACGTGCTACTCCCCATGTCCATGGCAAAGGCGCCACGTCCCAACAAACTAACGGGCGTGAATGGCTCCGGGTCACATATAGCATGTTCTCAGGTCAAGGACCTACTGCGAGTATGTGGTATCTTACCGACTTAGGAGTAGACTAACACGTTTTGCAGTTCAAGAACTTGTCCCCATGAACTTATTATCAAGAACAGCAACCGGTTTACAAGTTCCTGGTCCGGTGTTGTCACACATCACACCTGTATCTCCAAATTTTCCATCATCTGCAGCTACTACGCAGATCCCTGTAGAATCCCTTTCAAAATGGCCGGAGATAGTAGCTAGTATCGTATCTAGCCCTCTAAATCCAGAGCACTCGGCAACGTTGTCAGCTCTCGGGGATTACCTGGTATCTCACCATCTCGTAGAGGGTGCTCATACTTGGTACATAAACCTCGTTCTCCCTTCTTGAACTACTCCTGACTCTGCTTTCCAGCTATCTGCTTTCCCCTCAGACCTCAGTGATGGGTGGCCTGGGTGGTCCTGGTGCTCGTTTGGTATTGTTGGGTTCGCAGAATCCGCACATCAATCCAGTATTCTTCAGAGATCCGGATCCAATAATATTCACCGAGATCGCAGAGTTTGCGTTATCTCTGAAGCCATCCGTCAAAGGCCAAGAACCTTTTCATGGTTTTCCCCACCTTCAAGCTTACAAGTTTGTTCGGGCAGCGTATCTCGCTGATATTGGACATATTCAGAGTGCCACCAGGTATGCTGCGCCGGTGCTACTGCACAAGAGTTTTGTATTGATTTTCCCCAACAAGGTACTGCGAGGCTATCACTGCAGTCATGGGTCGACCCTCCTTATATTTCACTCCTACGTTGGTGGAGGGACTCAAGCGACTCGCCGACCGTCTACTTGGTTCACCTCATATAGACAAATCTACATCGTGGATAGGTGGGAAAGTCAATAAACCTTCCCTGGACAGCATTGGTAGTTGGCTTGAAGTACATCTCACCAAGTTTATTGCCGGTGAAGGCAACGAGACGTCTCCTCCCGCAAGCGAGGTCTCGAAGGCCCAATTTACCGGCCCATTCTCGAGCTACAGTGCTATTTCTTCGGCAACGACGTCAGCTAGCCCATCTCCCCCTCCCACAATCGCTAACTCGCACATCGCGTCGGCGATGCAGCCACTTAAGCGGAGCGGCTCCGCAGTAGCACTGCCTTCTACAACTATGCACATCCCAGTTGACAGGGCGTCCTCTGCCATGGAGTATCACCGCCCCACGAGACATGCATCACCTGCACCGCCCAAAACTGCACCACTCCACTCAACGGGATATTATTACTCGCCTTATGCCCCTCAAGCGGGCGGACCTTCTATGGCCAATGGGTACGCGGCTACGTATGGGAGTGAACCATCTTCGCGAAAGACGTCACTTGAGATCACGGCCGAGGAAGGTTCCGAAGTACAGAACGTTTTACGGAACGAGCAAGACCAACGACAGCCAAAAATCATGCACGGCAACCAGGAAACTCAAAATTCAGGTGGCTGGTGGAGCTCACTTGGCAACACCGATTCCGCACCGACACCCACCGCTACGACGTTCCACCATGTTGAAGATGTAAGGGAGTCGGGAGAAGGGTTCATCTCCCTGATGGACGATTCTGCATTGTCGTTGATGCGAAACGTAACCGCATCATCTCATCAGAAAGTGGAGAGTACATTTGATGATGAAGCAGATGATCTTGGGTTAGGAAATAGTGCGCACAGGGGAACACAGGACGAGCCTGCGAAGATGATGGAAGATAAGCCACCAGCTGCACCAGTCCAAGACACTACTAAGGGTGAGGAGCAACGAGGTAAGCTACAAATGCGATCAGTTTCGCGGTAATGCTACTATTTTTTTTTCTGCTAGACCCTCCCACGCCTGCAGCTGCCTCGGCGGGCTCGTGGTTGAGCCGGTTATGGAAGCGGTCCGACACCCCTGGACCGATCAAAGCCAGCCTTGGTGAAGAGACAACTTTCTACTATGATAAGGAGCTGAAACGTTGGGTGAACAAGAAGGTGAACAAACTTCTGCATGTTTTCCTGATAGTGCCTCATCCTCTTCCAGGCTGGAACTGAAATTCTGCAACCATCAGCACCTCCACTTCCACCTTCACGAGCCCAGACTGCCTCCCCTAGCGTGAGCAACTCTCGTTTCAATGGGACATCTAACGGGCCGGTCGCTCACCATCAACCACCTCCACCGAGGACCGCATCCGCGATTGACTTAAGCACATCTCCAAACTCCAAACTCCCAATGCGTGTACGGTCTAACTTGGTACCTATCGAAGTTGCATCGATGCCGAATACACCCGCACCGAGTGGCATGCCAAATCCGCCACCGATGGGACGGTCACGGTCACAAGCTGCGAAGAAGAATGTGAGGAGTAGATACGTAGATATATTCCAGCAGGACGGGCCCTCAGGCGTATAGTATCCAGTGGAGGTGCTTTCAGAGGGTTGCATTCACGTAGACAGTTTCTCTTCATACCATTATATCATTCTTATTATTGCGTTCTTGTTCGATCTTTGTTATCTATCACGCTTTATTGCACCGTCGCTATACTGGGATTGACACGTCATAGATTTCTTTGCAATTGGACCCGCAAATCTCAGACTCAGACTCTATTACACGGGGTACGCAACCATTTAAAATAAAAGTTTGAAGGGATACCCTGACCGTTTCCAATCAGCGTCGCGACGGAGCAAAACGAACGAAACATACCCCTGTTTTTGATGCGAAACAATGATATCAAGATGGAGAAAACGAGGAAATTAACAAATGTCCAGAGGTATACCTGCGTCCGTTGCCGAGCAGGAGACTTTTGGTATGGCGTGACTATCGTTAGCATCAGGAATGAAGCTGCTAGGATCCCATCTATAGATTACAATAATGTAAACGACCTGGGCCGGGTGGGAAGTACGAAACACTTACAAATCATCGATACGACCTGTACTTCTTGACCAAATTGGTTCTGATTACCCCCAGCAATCCAGCTGCCATCTTGACCCGCGTACGGCACACCACGGATACGCGTAAACATGAATCCGGACGTCATGACGAGGGATACGAGAACCGTTCCAGCTGCCCATATCCAACGGTTGTGAATTACTGGACGTATGAAACGGAAGATGAGAGTGACAATGGGGATGAGAGAGATAACTGTGCCAAGTTTGGACCAGTCGATAGGTGCCTTGTAAGGTATTGGGATCGGGGTGTGGATGGACAGTTGTTCGGCCAGGGGTCCGGCTTCAAAGCCACTGTACACAAAGGCAAGTAGTGAGCACGGCATCAACATGGAGGAAGTGGTCCACACTTTGAGAAATCGTATTTAAATGGATTGGCAGCATTTTTGGCATTAGGACCCTCTGTGGCAGGATAGACATGTACGACGGGTGCAGAATTGAGTTGGAGCTGCATACAGCGGTCAAGGGGCCTATACAGGTAAGTCAAGCAACGTCATACCTTTTGAAAGACATTGATTGACTCGTCGAATTCGGCGGTAGCAAAGAAGTGGTTGTCACGGTGCACTTGGGGGGCAGCAGACCAGGCTTTGGCAACGGCGTTGAAGGAAGGATCAAACTCCCTGGCTGAGGTATTACTATTGGCCCGCAAGAATGGTGTGCGACTCACTTGCACGGGGCACATCTGCGCTGTGGGTTCAGTGCTGTGAATTGGATGGAGGCGGACCAGGTGCGCTTGGGAGATGTGAGGAGGTCGAATACGCGCTCGTCGAGGCGTATGACACCGTTCCTAGCGGCTGCAAGTTGAACGAGTTCGTCATGGGGCGAGTTGTTCGCGGCAAGACAGAGTGGAATGAGCAAAAGAGCGAGGAGAGACCAGAACATGGTGGTCGACGTGTATGTTTGTCGTGGGAAGTGTTGCACCCACTATTAACCTTGTACGCGAGGCAAGTTAGACTTGGAGCCATATCAATGTCTCATGCCTTGCTCCTTCGGCTCTTTCTTTCCCCCTCCTTCTTCTCAGTCCACGTCGCCCTCCGATACCTCGTGCTCTATGCAGACAACATCGGAATCACCTACTACCTCACCCGCAGGCTCTCTCATCTTGGTACTCACGAGCTACGCGACGTTTGGGGCTTCATCTGGTGAGCGCAGCGTTCCCATTCCTTTGTTCCAAACCTCATGCATGGTCGCCGAGTTCAGTCACCTTCTCGTTACTCGTCCATCGAAATCCCGTGCACTTGAGTGTTTTGTAGTCGACATTGCACAGCGGTCTACACACATCGCCATGCTTGTCAGTTCATTTGATCCTCATGGTTGACCAGAGCGCTCATGCACATTAAGACACTATGGTTCATGCAAGCTTCACTCCAGGACTTCTCAGCGACTCCAACTTCCCAGCCATTCCTCGTCTGTCAAAGGACCTTGCACAGATGCCATGAAATCATCTTTGCTGAATTACCTCCACCTCCCTCGGGTCCATATCCTGGCTTGTCATCGTCCTGTAATACTCTCTTTGCACGAAGAAAGGTCAAGCCCCGTGTAGAACCTGCCTTGGTTGGTGTTGGCCTCGTCTTGGCAGGTGTTCCCGCTATGCCCGCGCTAACAGAGGTTATGGGCGAAGTGGCTTTGCAGCAAGGCCGAGCAGACGACGATGCAGTGAATCTCCGCAGTGTCGAGGCAGATGATGATCTCGCATCCGGCGTCCCTGCCAATGCAGACTCGGGTGAAGATGACGACAACCCCTCTGACGAGAAACCTGACAACGAGAACACAGGAGAATCAGAGGTGGCACCTACAATTGACACGGAGAAGCACACACCGACGCGATCAATCCCGTGTCGTCGGCGCACTATCATTGCTGCGCAAACGAGTCCTGCGCTAGTTTATCTTAGTAACGTACATCGATCCCGACTTTCGGAAGACCCCCTTGACCAGCAGGATTCACCCCCTGGTCGCGTTTCGAGCCCATATAAGTCTTCACCTTCAATATCTTCGTCTGGATCCCCACTCAAGCAAAATGCGATACCTGTGGCCGATGCTCTCTTGCAAAGGTATGATATACAGTCACAATCCCATCTCCTAAGAAGCCAGTATTGTCGGTCAGAGGTACGCCCTCCCCTGTGTGCCCCGACACAACCTGGGAGTTTATGAATATATCGGCACTACCTGGTTCCATTTAGGTTCAATTTCTTCTTACGCTCGAGAGTATATCCAATCGCCTTTTGGTTGTTCCTAAACCTGCACGTGTCAGTGCTTTGCGGGCTGAATTGACTGCTTTGAATCATAAACTTCCTGCTGAAGTTCGTCTCTGTCACGGCTCTCTGTAACAGTTTTCTCATCGAATCTTCTTATAGGTTTGCATGCCAATATGGTGTTCCTCATCGGATACCTATGAATCCACCACCACCACCGTCAATACCCAGCCCCATCACAAAATCGTCCGCATTCCGCCTGGCGAAGCCGTGGTTCTTAACTCTGCCGAACGAGCGCCTTATCTCCTCCTCATAGAGATTCTGCACGACGACCTCAACTTTGACCCCTCTAAGCGAGGGAACAAGGAAATCCTCAAACGTATTGTCTCAAAGGAGAATGAGAGAAAGGGCGCCTCGAAAGAACTCATAACATTTGGAAACACGAGGTCGCGTCCCTCTGTGATTATAGATGCCATCGTGGGTTCCGAACAAGTTCTGGGAAAAGATACTGCGGACCTACAAGATGGAGGGGTCACGAACGACACCGACACACCACATGGAGGAAGAGTTACCGCATCGCCTGTCTCGGATGAAGAAGAAATGGATCTTGTGGAACAAGTATATGGAGAAGGGCAGTCGTTTCGCGGGCCAATTGATCTCACAGAAACGATTGTCCTCCCACCTGCACCTAAGAATCGGGAACTTGAGCTTGCCACTTGGTCTCGTGGTTCCTCACTGCCATCTTCTCCTGTGGCGGGACAGAGCGCACCACTTACGTCTGTTACGAGTTCTCGTTCGATACTACCACCTACGTCCGATCCGGCAGACTCTCTTCACTCTCCTAGCACGGGTGCGAGCGGGGGGGAGCGCATCTTGTCACTCGATGACTATTCAGAACGAATGCGAACAGCAGCAATTATGCTCGCCCAGTTAAACGCCAGTCTTGTTCGCGAAACCGTCACCCCCCTGTCTAAACCAATGGGATATGGTACGGACGCAGCTCGCGGAGTAATACAGGATATCTCGCCTTCTTCTTCGAGTTCCTTCAGTTGGCTTCCAGGTTCGAGCTGGCTGGGGGTTGGAACCTCCGACGGAACATCAAGTGGTCCTGCTCTTCCTGCACTTGATGGTAACTCCAGACCCCATGACACTATTACCTCCGCCCCTATCACGCGCATGCGCGTCCAACATGCTGAAGCTGCTGCAATCCGGAACCGTATCATGCAAGAGATGCTCGCTCTAGAGGAGGAACGCATGGCTCGTATGCGTGAGGGTGAGATCGGTTTTGAGGACTCTAGAAGTAGTGGGGGGATGAAGACGGCCGAGGATGAGGGAATCATCAAGAGAGAGTTGAGTAAAGTTGATCCATCTGCGGTAGTATTCAGCGAGTCTTGGGTTGCTAAAAAGGTTCGTGAAACGTTGTGTATGTACCTTTCATCAATTTGTTGATACTTCGTTCAGAGTCGGGTACGGCATGGATCGCCTTATGGGCACCTAGGTGCGGAATACTAAATATTTTCGCGCGAGTTCTTCTGAACTCAGACATTGGTAGCAAATTGGGATTGTGTCTCTGTCATTGTGAAAACCGGTGGCGATCTGCGACAAGAACAGGTTGCTGTGCAACTAATTCAAGAGTTCGAACGGATATGGCAAGAGGAGAGCTGTCAATGTTGGGTTCGATAGTAAGCTTTAGTCACATATCTCGGCTGTTCAGCCTCGGCTTAACTTGAATGCCTTAGCTTCCGCATTCTGATCACGGGGGCGTCGTCGGGTTTGGTTGAGACAATTACAGACGCCATCTCTATACATTCCATCAAGAAGGCTGAATATGCGCGACGTCTGGCTGAGGGTCGATTGGGTTATGTAACGCTGTTAGACCACTTCAGATCTACGTACGGAGACCCCTCGACAGCGAAGTTCGCTCGTGCACAGCGCAACTTTGCAAAGTCCCTCGCAGGTGAGCTGTTTTTAGGACCTCTACGATTGTTGAGGACAACAACTCACTCCATCAAGGCTACTCAATCATTACCTATCTTCTTCAGATAAAAGACCGCCACAACGGGAATATCCTACTCGACAGGGAAGGTCATCTCATCCACATTGACTTTGGGTTCATGCTCTCAAATTCACCTGGGAATATTGGATTCGAAGCTGCTCCTTTCAAATTGCCCCCAGAGTATGTCGAGGTTTTAGGTGGTATTACTGGCGCGGCCTTCTTGGAGTTTAGGAGGTTATTCCGGGAAGGATTTGAAGTTGTAAGGAAACACTGTGACCGAATCACTAGTAAGTCGCCCGCTCGTTGCAACCTTGGCGCCTTAACGTGTAGGGCTCTCCTGCAGCTCTGGTGGAGCTAATGCAGAAAGGTAGTTGGACGATAAGTAATAACAGAGCGTTTGTTGACTGTTCTCTCGCAGACTCCACTCTTCCATGCTTCGCTGCATTCGGGGACCAAACGGCGAACCAAGTCCGAGAGCGTTTTCAGCCAGCTCTCACGCATTCCCTCGTTAGAGAGTACGTGGATCGGCTCATCGATAGCTCCTTAGGCTCCAACTGGACACGTTTGTATGACTCGGTAAGTATTTATACTTCGTTGGGAAGGCCGTTTACGATGACATTCTTATAAGTTCCAATACTACTCCCAATCGATCCTCTGAGTTTGCCGCAATAGCGTAGCCTAGTTCGACTGGCGTATATCGCTTTGCCAATTCTCATATTGACCATCATTCGTTGCGTTCGCCGCCAGTTGTGTATGAGTGTGTCCGCAACCCTAATTTACGATGCTGGTCCACGAAACTCCATCCATAGGGTGCTGAGGGTCCTAACTTCATGGTAAAAAATACTCTAGGTAGAGTCGACGGGGAACAGAGGCAAGTACATGAATGCTAGGGTTGCAGTCACCTGAACAAGTTATCATATTTGTTCAAGCATGAATACCACTCATAGTCTTTGAAGGGGATCAACTTCCCTCTTCGGAGTGAACAGAATGACTTACCGAAATTTTGAGCTGGGTCACACCAACATCTGGATTTCGAGTGCAAGTCTCCTTGGGGGCAATGTTGGAAGGGCTCGTGACGATACCCAATATCGTTGAAAAAGTGAAGCTGGTCCTTCCGCGCGAAAAGCGCTGCACCTATGCTATGTACAGGCGCATCGCCCCACCGCTATGGGTGTATAAATCATTGACTTCCTTCTAAACGTCTTTCGATTCGAACGCACCTCGTAATAGAAACCACCTTGTTCATCCAAATAGTCGAAGAACTTGGAATAGGCTTCCTCTCTCCAGAAGTCCATATCGGCTATCTCAAAGTTACTCCAGACTGCAGTCACGAAATTCGCATTGAGTATTCAGGACGGGCATATCCAAACATGTACATGAACTCACAATGACATCGATTATAGGATTCTCCTCCGTCGTCGGAGAGGAAGGTCATGGCATTATCGGCGGGTACCAACCCGGGGTTTTCGTTGATGAAGGCTGAAAAAAGGATCGTTTTCCTGACGCAACGTTTTCAGCTCATGAACGTACCTTTGACATGGTGCCACAAAGTGGGGATAGTGGCGGGGTACTCAAACAGAGAAATGGTGAACCCTATATTCGCACAGGATATATAGAGTGGTTTTCTGATGATTGTAGTGGAAAGATCTCACCATAGACTTTCTGCTGGTCTTCCATCAGCAAGAAAGGGTCATAGTCGACATCGCAGAAAATTTTAACATCAGGTCTATGGAAAACATGATCAGTCCATGCAAACGACTCAGAAGACAATGCTTACTCCACCCTCCAGTAATACCTGTACTTCTGAAGGAGTTCTTGTCTGTAGAAAAACTACGAGATGTTAGACGCGTTTGATGAAACAGCTTCACCATGAATACCCCTGAGTTAAAACGGCACATATTTCGATAACTAAGAGTGAGCTGTTAGTACTTCAAAACGATATATAATGTCCAACGCACGGTACGCTTCCTAAAATTTATGGCGTGTTGAATGACACGACATGGTGGCTCGGAGGTAGATACGCACCTCCGTAGATGACTTTCTCCTTCACCATATTTTCACGAGCCGCGGTCGCCTTTTCTTCGTCAATCGAAGGAGGCTGTACCCAGTGCTCCTTCGGAATCAAACCAAACTCGACTTCGGCACGAGTGAGTGCTGAAATGCGCCTGACCAATGGAATCATAGGTAAAAACCATGGACTCGATAGATGTCATACTTTTTAAAGTCTTCTGTGAATGGTTCGTCGTTGAAGATGACGTAAGGGTAGTTGAATTTCCGGTTGAACCTGTCCTCGACTTGCTTCATGCTGCTCATGATACCAGGAAGGTCACTGTTCCGCACTAGCATCACAAAGGTAGCGTTTGCCTTTCGATCTGGTGAATAAACAGGCTCGGGTGGTTTGTAGTACTGGTCTGGTACAGCCTCCCTATGTGGGGAGGCAGGACCCGAAATATAATCTGTGAGGCGCGACACGGACGTTACTTTCCCATATTCTTCGTGTGTGAAGCTGAGTATGTAGTGCAGTCCGACCTAGTTGTAGACTAGGTGAGATGCCTGTTCACGAGAATGCGTACGGCGTGCTTACGATTATGCCGAGGACAAGGAGGACATAACGCACAGGTGTCATCATCTTTGCGGACAGGCCAGTGTGGACTGTGTTCAAATTGTAAGGTGACTCGGAACAGTGTCAACTGAAAGGCAAACGATTCTGTGCGTCAGCGATGTCGAGAATTGAGGGTACAAGTTGTGTCCGCAGTAAGAGCTGGCAGTGGCATGCAGCTCTGTCACAACTGTCACGGGCCTCTCTCTAATTGAATGTTACACTGCACTTTCGATACAATATTATGCTGAGTGACTGAGAAAGCTAAGAATCTCCTCCCCAACCAGAAACATTAAAAAAGAATAAGCCTGTTGGCCAACAATAAAAGTTGTCGAGTCCGTCCTTTTACCTCTACATGCTAATCACGTGACTTTGCTGAAACATCATGAATGTGACTACAGTACTGGTATTTTTGGTTGCGAAGGCCAGAAACTGAAAAGCATCCTATTATTACAAACTACTTAAGAGACTAGTGATAGTCTAAATAAATACTGGCAACGACACTCATCTCTACAGCAAGCGCATGAACTGTTTCAAACACGAGTTTTGCGCAAAGTCTAGCGAGTCAAGTGACATTAGCATCTACTTACAGGAGAAAGTTATGTCATACCAAAGTTATCGTTAGGGTCACAAGAACAATGCCCTTTCTTCCAATCTGATCCTTGTGGACAGTGTTGGAATGGACTGTGTCTGTAGCCGATGTCTTTGAAGAAGTGAATTTGATCCTTGCCAGCGAAAAGTGACACAGCAATGCTGTGGACGGGAGCATCTCCCCAACGCTTACGGTGACTGTGAAGCTCACGAGCATAGAGGGGTATGTACAAAGCCTCACCTCGTAGTAAAATCCTCCCTTGTTCTCCAAGAATTCGAAATACTTCATATATGCCTCGCTTCTCCAGAAGTCCAAATTGGCTATCTCAAAATTGCTCCAAACTGCTTGACATGGTGAGTGTGTCTTGTCACGTCCAGAGAAAATCCACCCACAATGACATAAATTATAAGTCTCGCCGGAATCGTCGGATAAAAAATCCATGGAGTTGTCGGGATGCAAGTACCGCGGATTCTCTGCGACGAATTCTATTCGTGCCAGTCAACTTTCTGATATCACGTGTAGCTATGCTTTTCTTTACCTCGGATCGAACTCCACAAGGTTGGGATCGTCGGCTCCCAATCTGGCATGGATATCGTGAAACCTGCAAGAGGCCGTGCATGAGTACAAAGTACAGCTTGATCAATGATACCTTGTCACGTACCGTAAACTTTGTTGTTATCCTCCAGAAACAAGAAGGGGTCATAGTCGACATCGCAGAAGTATTTCACATCGGGCCTGGGCGATATGTCACAACAAGTTCGATGATGATCCAGGTATCACTTACTCTACTCTCCAATACCACTTATACGGTTGAAGTAACTCATGTCGGAAAAAGTACTGTGCAAGACAAGATCAGCGAAATGCATATCTCTTCAACTGGGTACTTACTCCCGAGTTAAAACGGCACATGTTACGATATCTTACGAAGCGATGCATAAATCCTCATATCAGGTAGAGATGAGCGCACTTACGACACGCTGCCTGAAAATACCTGTGCGTTGAGCGCCTGACGACATGTGACAAAGCGGACTGAACGAACCGCCATATATGATGTTCTGCCTCACTAGTCTGTCACGGCCCTCCCGTGCGCGGTCTTCATCGATCCAATCCGGCTGGAACCAATGGTCGTGGGGGATTACACCAAACGAAACCGGCACGTCAGTCAACACGCTAATACGTCTACGATTGGGTCAGTACGCCACAATATGCGGTGCCGGATAGTTATCGCTTTACTCACCTTTTGAACTCGGCTGAGAACTCTACTTCATTCAAAAAGACCCAGGGGTATTTGAACTTGCGATTGAACCTTGACTCCACCTGTTCCATGCTCTGAATGACGCCATCTATATCGCTGTTTCGGGCGAGAATCATGAGTGTGGCATTAGCGCGCCGGGGTAGCGAATTGTTATCTGTGACTTTTGGTTCATGGAAAAGATGCTCGGGAGGGATTGGCTTGCTATCTTGTAATGTCGATGACGGGGACGGGGTTGCAGCCTGAGAATGAGAGAGGGTATGGGGAGGAGAACTGTCGAGGTCAATGTGGATGGTACTAAGTTCTTGGTCTTGGACGTCCCATTGGGCTGAGTAATGGCTCAAAGTATTTGTCCCGCGTCCCGTGCTTAGGAGAAAGCATAGACCAAACTTGAAGGAGGTCGGAACGTTGGAATCGAATACACCAGAGACCAACTCACTACAATAGCGACTGCCAGCAGTATCGATCGTTTTTGAGAGGCGGTCAACGGGAGGCTCATTCTGGGGGGAGCGCAAGTAGCGTCTCTGGCAAGGGATAATGAGAAAGGGGGATAAAAGGTGTACACGATTTCTCGCCCGCTTATAAGCGCAGTACCAGAGCTGTATCATGATTTCTCCGACCGCGTGATCCTAGACTATACTACACCTGGCATCAGGCACACCAGGTTCGCAAAATGCGCAGCAGTTCCAATCACTCGGCCGGTCTACTACAACGGCCACTGCTCGCTATGGTTGCCACACTGGCGATGTGCCACGTTTGTTGAATGGGCGGTTGCGCACTGCTTGTAGCTTGGGGTGTTGCTGCGGTGATTGACCTGCGCTCGCCAAGCGGTATCATGCACATGACACGTCCAATTTCGAGTTATCGTTGGCAACTCACCTAGCAAGCATTCTGGCAGGAAAAAGACTCAGACAAGCGCCCAATACCGTGTACGAGCGGTTATACCAACTCGGGCGGGCCTCGAGGGTCGGGTGACTGAATTTGGCAGGGTTTGCTCACGGTCGTTTTTTTGAGCTGGGTCAATTTCGCCGCGTCTGCATTCGCGTTCTCCATGACATCCTCCCCTTTGGAAAAACCTGGTCTTGATGACCTTTCGTCGTCGTTCTCTCACCCACCAAAGGGGTCTTCCTACTTCTCTGCCATTTCCCCTCTAACCTCCCTCTATGGTCGCTTGGCTGAATGGCGAAAGTCGTTGGACCTTCCAAACCCCGGCGCGGTCGAGAACTTGCAAAAGGAAATCAAATGTATGCCTCACAAGTACTTCTTCACCTTTCCTTGACCCTAAATCCGTCCCCAGCGACCCACCTGACAAACTTCATGTTTGATGGTGCTCGAGCGGACCTGTCCAAAAGTCTTTCCATCAACCCCGCGTTTCAAATATCACATTCTTTCAACCTTGGCTCTCAGGTTGCGGCGCCATCGTATAATTTTGGTGCCGTATATGCGACAAATAGTGTAATGTCCCAACCTACGTCACCCTCTCAGATCACCTGACCCGATTTCTAGGTATTGTTGCAAGGAAGCGTGGATCACGAGGGCAATGTGAACGCCAGGATGAACCAAGGTTGGTCAGAAACATGCATTACCAAGATGCAAGCCCAGGTGAGGTTCATCTCTCATCCTACGTCAATTTACTCATTTGTTCCTGTCACGTATAGCTCTCCCAACAGGCCGGGCATAGCATGCTACAGTTGGAACAAGACTACCAAGGTCGGGACTACTCCCTTAACGTCAAAGCTGTCAATCCATCACCGACCGACCTCACTGGTATATACATCGGAAGCTACTTCCAGTCGGTCACAAAGTGTCTAGCCCTTGGTTTTGAGACACTGTATCAGCGACAGACACCTGAGTTGACTGAGCTCGCAACATCCTACCTTGCAAAGTATACGAGTATCAACAAGAACTGGATTGCCACCGCTCAATTACAACCTGCCGGTATCCTGCAGACAACATACTGGCAAAAGCTGAGTGAGAAGGTAGAAGTAGCAGCAGATCTCCAGGTGATTGCAGGACCCCAAAGAAGAGATGCCATAGCGACTTTGGGTGCCAAATACGACCTTCGAATGGCAACTTTCAGAGCACAGTTGGACTCCACTGGTAAAGTTTCGGCTCTGCTTGAGCAACGTTTTGCCCCAACTTTCGCGTTCTTGGTCTCCGGTGAGATTGACCACTTCAAGGTAAATTCCTACGTGTTTATTGCGATCACAGTACTGACAATACGATGTAGAATGCTGCTAAAGTCGGTGTTGGTGTAATGATTGAGAGCTCGAATTTGACGCCGGAAGAGATGGGAATGCCTCCTCAGTCGTAGATGTGAAGTAGTAATTACCTCTAGACTCATGTTAAGTATGAGGACATTATTACGGTCGCCCTCATTTCACTCACCATCTTTAGTGGTTAGCCACCGTGGGATCATGATAATAACATTTGCCGCAGTGGCGCTCCACTGGATGGAAGTTCTTGCTCGCTAGCTGCCATGGTGACGCTACTGCAAGCTTGCGATGTCAGTTGCGCCAAAGACAAGGAACATACTATCTTCAGCAAGCTTAACTTCGATGTCAACCAAGGTGATGTGATCATCTTACAAGGGAAGAGTGGCTCGGGGTACGTCAACTTATAGTTCCCCAGGGAAGCTCTCTGACCCTTCAGGTAGGAAAACGACCCTGTTGAAATGTATTTCTCATTTGAATGTGTACAACGGCCAGATTTTATATAGAGGACGGTAGGCGTTCTGTCATCCATGAAACTTGGCCAAAGCATGATAAGCTTGTCTCCAGCACCGCCAAGTCATATGGTAAGTCTTGGTATATGATTGCGAGACTCTGGATTCAATGCTGACGGAGCGGCCTATAGGTGTGCCCTTTTTCAGGACGAAAGTGTTTTACGTCCCGCAGAGACCTTCGCTGCTGTCGGGTACCCCACGAGACTTCCTCGCAGTTATCTCGTCCTTTAGCTCCCGCAAGATTCCCAAGTCTGTCAATGACGGTAGTGGACTGACATACCCAGTCGAAATTGCCAAAACCTGGGGAATCGACGAGGAACTTTGGGACCGGAACTGGACGAATCTGAGTGGTGGGGAGTCGCAACGGATTGCACTGGCCACCGCACTCGGTTTAAATACTGCAGAAGTGCTGTTGCTGGATGGTCAGTACTTCAGTTGCGAGTTGCGGTACTACTGGGCTCAGCCTGACTGTGTGTCTTGTTCCTCCCAGAACCCACTTCTGCACTTGATCCTCATTCAACGGCGCTGGTCGAAGACTTTATTTCCGGCGAGTTACGATCTTCAGAGAGCGAGCTGAAGGCCATCTTGTGGATTACTCACTCAGAAGAACAGGGAAGGAGAGTCGGAACGAGGTTTTTACACATTTCTAATAATGGATGTGAGGAAGAAAGACGGTTTCCAGATCCATAGAATGAATGCCGCTAGAACTTGTATCGAACGCAAGCAGGCGTCAGCTTGTTCGAGGACCTGTCAGTATGTGGGTCAGGTCAGTACTTTGTCGTTGCTCGGCTATTAGAAATATTATATATGTTCATGGGTCGGACATTCAGTGATAGTCCCATAGCTCAGTGGTCAGAGCGTTGTACTTATGAGGTTACATTGAATGCAAGGGTCCCGAGTTCAATCCTCGGTGGGACTACAATTTTTTCCTTCCTCTCCTCGTCTTTTTAGGGTTTTTCAATGTCTTCTTGCTGACCAGGTTTGGACACGTATAGGCACCGAAACTTGATAGTCTTGGTTACAGGGTGTAGCGGTATAAATAGAGCTATTGCCTCTCCGTTCAACGTGATTCATGAGACAAAGATTGTCAGATGCGTTTCCACCGTGGGGTCACGCCCTGTCTAGGTCGTGTCACATTGAAACCCGGTAGTTTTCTGTTGGACGGTTACATTGGCGGCACAAATCTACGGAAATTATCAAAGGTCTAAGAACGTAGTTCACGACGAATCGTCCTCTTTGACGATTGCCCACAAGCGGGCGACTCCTGTCCATTGTTTCTCCCCCATAATACCTAGTTGCCGTGCTTCAACGGCAATTCCGAAGTATCCGGGACTGAGGAAGCAGAGTGGCACTTCTACTACCTGTGACTGACCGCTCCCCACATGGCCCATCGCGATGTCTGTCAGTGAGCCTTGTAAAAGGACATACTCCTCCGGACTCGTCGACAGATTCAGCATCAATGCCAGCGTCGAGGCTGAGGTATGGTCAATATAGAGCAAAAATGCATGTTTGATTGACATACGACTGGTGTTAGTGACCTTGATCACCATATTCACAACTGTGTTTGGTGCCACTACGAACTTTCCACCGCGCGATTTGACAGTCGTTCCTTCGGGACAGCATTGCACCAGTGACAAATCAATGCGAGTTAAATCTGTCTTGAGGGCCTTTAGCATGGGCGCCGTCATGCATTGTCGTCGTAGGGACAAATCTCCGCTGCGACTACCATTTGCCTAAGGGAAGTCAGTAATGGGTAGCGAGGCTGTTGAACAACTGACCTCTTTCCAACGACCGTGAATTATGTCCAGCAGTTGCTCCCGATACCAAAATAATTCTCTCTGAGCCTTGTCTTCTGCATCGCTCAAATTGGACTTGGACACGACAAACTGGCGATCTGACAAGGTAGGAATGGGACGTGAAATAACATCATCGGATAGCCGGAACCTTCGGATCGGGAGTAGGATTCTGTTTGAAGGGGACTCTATTAAGCTAGGAATATGGCGAAAAATCTGTGACTTGACTTACCGGGACGTCGAGCCAGGCGGAACAACCGAACGTGTGGTAGCATCCGGCGCATCTGCTTTCATGAGTGCGCTTCATGAAAAGAGTGGGAATGCAACCTCACCTTGTTGACTTCTGTCGAATGTAACCTCAAATGGGAGGCCGTATGTATTCCGCACTTCAATGGAGAATAGACACCATTCGTGCGGGTCGCCATCCCTCTGGAGCGAGTCATCGTGGATATCGCTGAATACGTTCAACGGCATGAGGCTCATGTCGTGACATTCTAGCATGTGATACACAGTGACGGTCATCGGATATGTCAGCTGTCTTGCATAGAAGACCTCGGGTGTGGCTCCCGATTCATCGTTTCGACGGACATATGCATATGATACACGGACGGTGCCATTGGTGCTTGAGGGAGAGTATGAAAATCAATAAATGCAAGTTACAAGGAAAAACACACCATTTGGCCTTTCCAAAGCACGCAACGGATACCACGATCTTTTGACCTGGATTAATGAGTTTGACCTCCTTGTCTCGGTTCCACGAAAAAACTTGTTGATGAATAAGGTCGTACTCGGTTTCGTATATCTCAAAAACACCAAGTTGTCCTTCTGCCAATGCCTCTTGTGCAGGAGCCATTGTGGAATCCTCAAATGACAGCGTCAAAAAGTCAATCGGTAGAGCGGAGACATTTTCGAGCGTGAGTCGAATGGTAGACCTGGAAGCAGGAATCAGAAAATGGGACACCCTAGTACTAGGGTATTTATCCACGTACTTCTCGCCGTTGTAAAGCATTACTGCCGCGTGCGTCAGAGAAGTCCATCTCAGACGAAGTAACGGCTGCTCTGGGACGACGACGCACTCCAAAAATCGTGTTTTCAGCTTTGATGGCAAGAAGAAGTTGGTAAAACGTTTTCCGCCCTTGTCCCACAGCCGCGAATCAAGTCCCGAGTACTTTGTCCGCCCGCTCTCGCACATCATCATGCTCTGCATCCGTGACTGGTGCTCCTCCTCCGCCTCTGTAGACACCGGGATGAGAAATCTCTTTGGGGCGCCATTATGGGCATGGACAATGCAGCCTTTGACAACCAAGACGCCTGACTTTTTGGCGATTGCAGACACTGTAACAGAATGGACGGAGTTTGCGGGGATTATAATCGACGAGATGGTATGACATTCAACTTCGACACCAGATGTACTAGAAGAGGTCAGTTATAGAGATTTGGGACGCTCCGGACAAAGATAATTACATTAATGACACATTGTGAAGTTCGAGCTCGAACATGAAGGGGTTGCGCAGAGTGATAACCAGCTCTGCAAGTTCATTCTGAGCAATGATAGTTTTGCCCTGTCATAGAACATGCTTAACTGCTCAAAGGAAATATAGACACATTGCTCAACCTACTTGCGTGTTGACTGACTTGCGGGGGTTGTATAAAAAAAGGTCGTCCGAGCCTGCTATGATGCTTATGGCACGCGGCGTGGGACTGCTTGTGTGCAAGAGCGATAGCGATTTCTCGACGGGAATGCGGTGCGAAGAGAGACTAGAGACTCTGTTAGCTGCCTGCGAATTCGCCAAATAGAGAAAGTACTTACGGCAGTACAGCGATACTTTGGACAGGATGTCCAGCCCAGTACTCGATCATGGATGTATCACCACGCCGCCGTGTTATAACAAGTGCCCTTGAGGCTGTTTGGTACAAATGACGCTGGTCGTTAGCGGCAATGACAGAATGCATGGTCTTGAGAGCAGATAAAGCAAAGCGAGCCACAGCCAATTGATCTATTGGATTGTAAGATTCAGTCGGTAGCAAGGATATTGACTGACCAGGAAGCGCTTCAGCAACCGCAATGGCTTCACGTACAACTCCTATCTGGAGTTCCGGCCATCCGAATGAGTTATTCAGCGAGTCTACCATCGACGAAGCTTCGAAGGGAACAATATGTGGATCGACATTTTCCTCCTCCTCGGCATTTGGCAGTGCAGTTACACTCACGGACTCCAAGTCAACACCGAGAGCTTTGCACGCATACGTGAGCATTTTGAGTACACTTTGATTGCCTTGCATATTCTCGTTTGGCCGAAAAGCCAAACTCCCGTTGCCTGTAGGAGTATTATCATCTCCACTTTGGAGGCCAGCAGTACGGACAACTAAGCCAGCACTTCCAGCATCCAACCTTCGAAGTTGATACTCTTCATCACGACCACAGACAACCAAATCCATGACGCAACTAATCACTTCCCGGAGGACGTACGCTTCCTTGCGTCTGTATCCCAAGCAACTGTAGATACTTGCCATGGACTGCAAGACGACAAGACGCTCCTGAGGACCAAGGTGCAATAGCCAGGGACCATGTGCTTGAGAGACTGTACCGGCAATTTGTGAGCAAGTGATACCGGTGAGAACACTAAGTCGTTCGAGGTTAATCCAAGAATTGTCAGAGATATTCTTCTGCCAGTAAAACGTAGCACTTGGTTGCAGCATCGATGCAAAAGCCAATGCTCCCCACCCTTTCGATGACCAAACACAGAATAGCAACGAAGTCTGTCGCAGAACAGCTGACGTGTAGACATATGCTAACAAGGAGTAATCTTGCATGGCATCTAACGGAACACTGGCCTTGAGATATATGGCAACAGCTTGTGAGAGTTGTTCGTTGATCTCTATCCAAGGGTCTTTTGAATCAGTGATCGATGCCTGTTGTAAAGACGTATAACCACGCAAATCGTCGACGGCAGCAGAGACTCACCAGCCCTTGGCCAGCGGCCCAAGAGTCGAGAACGGAAATCACTGCCAAGCCTTCCATGGCCGACGCTTGCCAAACGGGGTCCATTCCGGTCTTGAACAAGTTCAGTGCTTCCTGGTACCTTCACGGTTGTCATTCATGGAATGTCCGAATAAATGAGGTCTACAGACCAAATCCTGGCATCCTGTGTTCTCCCCGCTAACAGAAAGAAGTCTCCGTAAACTTTAAAAAGCCTTGCGTGTGAAGAGGCTATTCCAACTGTGCTGACGCGTTTTTTAACCGTTGGTGGACCCAATGTGGAATGACGCTTTGATCCGGCGGGCCCAAGGGGGTTACGCATCATCCCGTTGTTCGCCGGGGTGAATAGCTGCGATGAGTTGAGCTCCGACTGGCTGGAATGAGCAGGGAAGGAACCCTGAAAGAGGTGTGAATTGGACTCGAGAGTGAACGGCATTTCCGCAGCCACAGGCAGGATTGGGAAGAGAGTGGCATTCAGGTACTCGTTCCCTAACGGAGTTTCCAATATATTAACCTAGTGATGTGAGACGCGAATGTGGTATACGTTCAGCACCACACACCAAGCGTCCAAATTCACCCAAGATTTGGGAGCACAAATCAGCCAGTAACGTCCCGATGTACAACTTCTTGTTTCCCATTGCACTCGGAATTATTGCGAGACCAGGAGGATTTTCTCCGAGGCAGACACTGGGCCCTTCATCATCCTGAAAGGCGAAGCAAGTTTTGGCAAGCGGGAATGTCAAGGATTCCGGAGAGATCTCAGCCAGTATGTTCTCAAACTGTTCCAAAACGGACGACAACGGATGAGAAGAAGAACAAGCAGCAATACCGATGATGCCCAGGTTGACGTGCGAAGGTCGGAAAAGGGACAACGGCCAGTGGGCATGCAAGCTAGGATGAGAGAGAAAACTGAGGTGGAGATAGCCGCTCGACAGTGGACTCGGCATGAAATGGGCTGGACTCGCATTTATCAGGGCATGGGATATGGGTTCATGGTTAAGCGCACCTCGTTCGTCTTTGGCATCTCCGGGTATATCACCTAGACGTATGGACTCGAACGTCCGTATCTCTGCGGCATAAGCATCAAATGTGGCCCTAGGGATCTGGCCAACCGGAAGGAGGAGGATTCGGACTTGGGCGAGAGATGCGAAAGCATGAGAGTTCATGGATAAAATTTTATAGTGAGCGGGAGCGGATTCTTGTTTACGATCCTGTTCCGAGTTATGCAAGGATGGGCGAGTGTCGGATTCGGTTCCCAGTCCACTTTTGACAGGAACCTTACTGCACGTACCCCCGCCAACACCGAATTCGTAGGCTGAGCGATGGTGAGTTTCCTCAAAGTTAGTCGTATGGTCGCCAGTTAGCTGTCGAAATAGGCCGTGAGTGACAAGGTGCTAGGAAGTTCGATGCTGCTCGTCGCGGCGTTCGTGTTTGTCTACTACACTACCTGGGCCATTCTTCTCGTCAGTGCTACCTCGCCGTATCGTCCACTCCGCAATTCACATATCATGTCCATAGCCGTTCTTCGACACATCGAGCCCCATACACGACTACTTTCCTGCTCGTGAATGGGCTATCCGGTTGCCCGCATTCTTGCTTGTTGTCGGACTCTCAGGGATTGGCTGGTTCATCGGGTCGACGGTCATGAAGGAGAAAGCTAAAAAGGCACAAAAGGCCAGGCTTCGTGCAGCTTGACGTGGTGGGTTGCAAGTGATATAGCACAATGTGATTCACCTGGTTCAGCGGCGGGACTGGTGATACATAGGCAGACATCGTGTCCAACGTTGACCATTTGTCTCGGATCTCTTGTTAGAGCTCGGTCTCCAGTCTTCAAGGTCGATACCCCACTATTCCGGCGGAATCTATTCCTCAGTGAGTGGACGAAGACGGTCGTACTGAGATCCAGCCCCTCGTTGTGGAGGACGCCGCGTTAAGATTTTGACAGCTTGAGACTTGAATGTGAATGTTGAATTGATACTCGCTCAGCCTACCAAGGTTTGGGAGGTCCAGGTTTCATGTTATACAGTTCGTTATGAGAGATACAACACTAGGCTCAATTTGGCCCACGTCCGACTTTGGTATACAGGACAATAATTACTTCGTGCTCTAACTTGGTCCACCAGTTGACCTCTGGATGTCTCGAAGACGAAGAACGTATTCGTCTTCCCGGAAATTCAAACAGCAAACACTACTCGACTTTCTCGGCTCATCACCTCCTTCCTCACCTTCCAATTCGTTCCCAAAGTATCCTAGCCCTGGTCCCTCCAAGCGAAAGCGGACGCGTATAACATCCAGTTCTTCATCCAGCCATTGCGACTCGGACAAAGCACAAGATACGGATAGCGATGTCGGTGCAATACGCTTCGAGCCAGAAGTCGTTGAAATCAGCGACGAAGACCATTCTCCCCGCCGTCCAAAGAAACGGAAGAGTCTTGTTGGCGCCCATGCCATTCCCATACGCACCATCAGTGACGAATCGCTGGAAGAGACGATCGAAGTACCAAGATATCAAAAGGGGAAGAATAAAGTTGTTTTTGATTCTGAAGACGACATCCGACCTCACAAACGCAAGCTGGTCAAGGGGATAAGACCTCTGACCCCTGAGGAGGACGATGATATACTCGAGGCAGGAAATCGTGAGTAGTTCCGCTAATAACTTTGACTACCACCGACAACATGTATGTGTTCTTAGAAGTGCTCGAGAGTCGTTTGCGTTCTCGAGGAAAGATGACTGCGTTCCAGAAGAATTTGGAAAAGCTCAAGAGTGAGTGTGAAATGAATGGATGTTGACGACTCGACTGACTGCGCGCCAAAGTGCTTAAAGGCAAGAAACGTAGCGAAATAGTACTCGGATCTTCTTCAGAAGCTGAGCAATCAGAAAATTCCGCAGGAGTTCCATTCAAAGGTGCTAAGCCATACCACAGCGGAGAGTCGGATGCCCTACATGACGAAACTGATTCCAATGGCGAGGATGAGAAGGGATTTATCGTCGATGATGATGCACTTGGTGCTCCTGCGGCGCAACTTCCTCTTGCATTCAGTTTGAGCACTCATCAAGACCTGACACATCATTTCAAAATTGTCTGTCAACTTTTTGTCCATATCGCTGTACGACCCTTGGTGGACAGACGCCCATTTCTCGAAAGCGCTCTCAAAGGTCTGACTGTTCGAAATTCACTGAGAGTGAATGATTTACCATGTTATCAGAGGAGGAATATCTTTCTGTGCCACTACAAACAACTCGCCGCAAGTTGAGTGGGATGCGCGATTCACTCGTAGCGTCATCCACGTGGAGATCAGACTTTAAGAAGGTCCTGGAAACATATCCAAAGTTTACTCTGGTTCGATTAAAATTTGCGATACCGCAGTGTGATGCATGCCATCTCGGTGGCAGGGCGTCCACATTACTGGGGCGACTGAGTGGAAAGCCATACGACGAATATGATTTCGAGGTATCTGCGTGCATATTCGTTGCCAGTGCTTGCTGACGGTGATGTACAGGACGTGTCCAACGACGGATCAGATGAAAGCTCAGAGGAAGACGAAGAAGACAGTGGTGTGGATGGCAAACGAGACGTCAGGGCAGAGTTTCACCTCGGTCGATTTTGCGCGGCGCGTACTCGAATATATCATCAATTCAGTCACTGGGAGGTTCGTCCAATCATGCAGGATGCCCGTACATGACGGTGACGCTCCATAGTATTCGCTCTACAAATCCCTGCAACGGAAGATCATGGAAGCTCAGGACGGGACTCGGCGGTTTGTCAAGGTTGCGTACATCGGTGGTATCAAACCTCCGCGAGACCTTCACGATGCGGATACAGTTATGGACTGGCTCGATGAGCGTGGCATTATTGAGACGGAGTGGCAGAAAGTGCGACAGATGATGGATAATGCACGGAATTTAGAGAGAGGGGAGACAGATGATTATGTGTAACAGAAAAAGGCAACCGGTTGCTGCATGTCTTACTCGCACTACCAGCATAACCCTACAGGGACGTCCTATCCTTACGCTGCTTATCATCCCGGAACGCCTGGCGCGTATCAACCCCAGGGTTATGCAGCAGCGTACCAAAGCGCGTATGCTTCTGGCGTAACTGGCTATGGCGCATGGCCATACCCGTACAGCTACATCCCCCAGCAACAGACCCAAAACACATCCCAGGTCGCAAGATCAGCCGTACAGACTCCTCTTACCCCCGCAACAGCAACCGCCACCCCATCAGCGGTCGCTACTCCGAAACCGACCACCTTCTCCTCTTACACCCCGACGTATGTGCGCGAGACAGGCGCCACACTGGGTACAACCACTGCCGTCACGGGGCGAGGTCGCAAGCATGCCAACTTCAAAGGACTTTTTATGAAAGAACGTCAGTTCGCTCACGGTTCTTGAAAGCGTTCCACTGGTTGATCGTGTTAATACTCAGTCAAAAACCTGATGTATGGTTTTGGAGATGACAGGAATCCGGCGACTGACACGGTGAATGTGATGGAAGAGATCTTGGTCGAGTTTATTGTCGATGTTGTGCGTTCTTTTTGTTCGACGACCAATTATTCCATGACTCCCTCGCGAGACAGTGCCAAACGGCAGGAGGACCACAACGGAAGACCCGACTGTCGATAGAAGATCTGCGGCGGGCTTTATCAAGGCCGGCGGATGCAAAAAAGCTTGCTCGAATGGAAGAACTATTATTCATGCAAGAGGATATCAAACGCGCCCGCGCACAGTTTGAAGAATCAGACATGAGTCACCCTAAAGATTTTTGAATGCCATCAAGCGACAACCCCTCTTTGTTTCATTTCTGGACCATCATACGTATAACACAGACTATAGCAGTGTTATGAATCCCCTCCAACATGCTGGTGAACAAATTTGGACCCTGTAATGTAACCGCAGGTGGGACTGGCGTGCAAGATTGTCATGCGTGACCCATTCGCTGAAACATTGGCATCGAGGGAGCAGGAGCGTGGAAGAATCGAGAGCAAGAGACTATTCTTCCATGGCATCCTCATCGTCGGCATCAGTAGCAGCCGGAGTCGGTGCATCGCTTGCATCGTTGGCTTTCCGTTGTGCGTTCCGTCCTTGAACACCTGAACACTGGATTAGGAGATGGCGAGGTGAGATGTCAAGAGATGTTTACCTCCACTTTGAGCGAGTGGCTTCGCGTACTGCCTCAGCCATTCTTCTGATTCCCATACTGACAGTAGACGGTGACTATTCGTCGCTGGCAGACTCTGCGAAGCAGACTACTTACTTGCTCTGTTTCCTGCGCCTGGCTGTATGGCGGCTTTGATTGGCCGAGCGATGTTTACTTTGAGGATCCTTCCACGGAGTTCATTGAGGTCCATGTTGTCAATCGCGTCTTGGGCATCTGCAGGAGAGGCATACGTGACGAAAGCAAAGCCACGATGTTTAGGATCTCGATGGGGGATCAGAACACTGGTCAGACGGAATGGAGGCTGGGGCGCGTACCTGTTTCCGAGGTGGTGTTCGTCGCGGCCGGTGGCAGCTGTACTTCGACAATGTCTCCTGTTGAACGTGCTGGTACCCTCGTGGGGCTGGGAGTGTATAAATTACCTACCGAACGTAGAGAAACACTCGTAGATGATTGTTTCGTCCACGTCGTCGCCTATGCCGCCGATGAAGACGGTCTTTTTGCCCTTTGTGCCCTCTTCCATGACTGTCGAGGCCAAACAGAGTAGCTTTGTCTCAGATACTTTCCCCTCCGAGGTCTTTCTTCCCCACATTATCTGTCTCATCACCGCTCAATGTGAGACGGACACCCATTCTTGTCATGCCCGGCATCCTGGCTTGAGAATCGCTTTCCAAACTATCACCTTTGTGATGTCGTGGTCGTAATCCCTCATCGCCGCAAGGCTCGTACTTCCGTTTCAGAAAATATGCTCCCGGGCCTCGCTCGTTGACGCGTCTTCCTCATGGGTATTTCATGCGGCAGTAATGCCTACAGGCCCCCGGAATACCTTGTCTCCCTATTATGCCTTCGTCCATTGAGTGGGAATGTCAGTCCGCAGGCTCATCTTCGTCTTCCTCATCAGAGTCATCCCTCGATGACGACCAACTCAACGCTCGTCTCTCTCCCCAATGGTCAAAGTACCGTGATCTTATCTTGTCCAAGGGCTATCGGCTCGATACCGTGCGAGATGTCAGAGAACATTATCAGCGCTACGGAGTAGGCGCCGAGACGCGTGTTCCTCACCTCTCCGGGTATCGTCACACGTACACAACGTCCGACGACAGTGCTCTGTGCAAAGATCCCGGCCTGGTTTGCCACGATATTTTCCCCCACGTCATGATCTTCTAAACCTTGCTAGCCAGAAAATCTCTTCCGAGCGACCTGCCGCACGACCGGCATGAAGTTAATGGTCAAAGCCGTTAATCGGCTGGGTAGAGAAGTTCAAAATGTGCGACACATGTCTTCCTCTCACCTCCGACGTGATCCCATGAACCACTGTATACGTGTGTTCGTTCTTTGTATCCAATAACATTGCCAATAACATGCTGAATACAGCCGTCCTCGATGTAATTGACGTGTACATTGACGGTATATGTTTTATTGTGATGGAGGAATGGTCTTCCCATTTATTGCCTGAGATACCATCCAAGCTACGAGACTTTTTAGGGGTGATTCATCAATGTATAGAAGTAATTTTACTTTCTGAAATTCTTGTTCCTTTGTCGCTGACGCCGTTTCTCTCAAAGCACATCACTTTTATGCACCGGAATTGCATGGTGCATCTAGACATATCTCTACACAATTTCCTCGCCGATTACCATGGCAGGTGTGCGTGCATTGATTACGAACTCAGTCGGAGAATCGACGACCTGGTTACTCCCGGAACTTATTGGCCAAAAGGGACAGAGGTCCCACCCGAGCTCGAACGTGGTCAAGCACGCAATCTTTATATGGTAGACGTGTGGGCCCTAGGAATTCTCATCCTCAGAGCATGCAAGGTACGGACGATTTGGCCGTTTTGTGTATCTTCCAGCCTGCTGAGGTCGCGCTAGATTGCCAATCTTGACATTCCTGAACTTCTGCACCTTACAAGACCAATGCTTAATCATAACCCAGACAAGCGTCCCCCCGCGGCGGCCGTATTGCAAGAATTTAAACGCCTAGTGCTTTTGATGGGGGAGGAGCGTCTCAATCAGCCTTGCTGATTCGGGTGAGCGTGCAATCCATTTTCAACGAACCGTAGAGGCGAGAATGGGATGCTTTCATATCAATGCATCTCCAACACTACCAGTCGCGGTTGCGCCTTCCTCCAGCTTCCGACGTTTCCGCTCTAAATACCGGGCCTTTGCATCTTGCACGTCTACTTCGTTGTTCCTCTTGACAACAATCCTCTGCCTACTTTCCTCCTCATCTCTCTCCTTCTGTGCCTGTTGCCGTTCACGTTCTTCTTCTATCTGTTGACAGATTTCTGCTGTTCTCCTCGCGGTAATCTCTCTTCGGCTCGCTGCAGCCCCAACGGCACGGTGGATATGGGGCTCAGTCCTGTCCTCCGATTTTTTGGTGGCCATTTGCAACCCAACACGGCGTGTGTTGGGAGCTGAAAGGTTCAAACCGGCTGACAACAAGTCTCGTTTGTCGACAATCTGGTTATCGTCGTTTAATTCGACAGCCTTTCCTTGATCACGTGCAAGTCGAGCTAGTTCCAAGTCGGACGTTGGTGTGAAGTCTGCAGGCTTAGTGATGGTCAGGGAAGGGCCTTGTGGTCCAATAACAGGCTTGCGTTCCGTGACAGCGGCGACGGCTTCTTCATGCTTTTGCTCAGAGTCTTCTAGTAGTTTGCGGTAGAAATGTGCCATTCCCGTCGTCGCTCCTTTCAAGTTTTTCTTTTCCGCCTCTAGCAACAGATGTTCATTGCAAACCATGACGGTCAAGTATGAAGGATGGGACGAACCTTCTCTCTGCCTCTCTTCTTCCTCAGCTTTCCGGACTTCGGCCATCTGGTCCTTATATGCCTGTGTGACGAACGCCTCTTTGTCTGCGAACTGATCCCCTTCTAGTTCTCGCTCATGTTGGAGCATCTTCTCCTCGGCTCTGAGACGATCTAACCGGCGAGTAGCTGCAGAATTTAACAGGCCCTCTATGTATTTAGGCTGACACGCTACATGAGAACGTCTGATCAAAGACGAAGTAATATGCACCCACTTTGCGCTGCTTCGCATCTGCTTCTTTAGCCTCTTTTTGCCTCTGTTTTGCGTCCTGCATCCTGTCCCAGACTTCGTCGTACTGGTATACCGTAGCGTCCATCTTCATTTCCTGCTCCACGCGCCTCTGCGTCGGCTTTGAAGACGTCACATTACGGGTCAAAAGCGATTTGTTCACGTGGGGATCTTTGCTGCTTGAAGCAACTGGAGTAGCATCCTGAGTATCTTCGTCGTCTAGTGACGAAAACGCTGCTGGCTTCGCGAGAGGAGGGGCAGCACCGAGTGGCTTGATGTTCCTGTTGGAAAGGGAGAAGGAGACCTTCATGACAGTCCGTGTTATGTAATCCCAGTTCCTGCTCGACCAGAACCGTAACGAGTTGGCAACTTGGCATGGCTCAAAATCCTTTCGACAGAAGGCGTATAAACGGCCCAGAAGAAAGCTTTCCGCCAGTTTTTGAACCCGGTCAGGAACGCTCCGCAGTTTGGAATGCGCGATGTGGCAGACAATCAACAGATATACGCCCAATCTGTAGGACTTGCACATAATATGACTTCTAAGCTGATCCGTGCTTTCAAGTTTTGCAGCCTGGGTTAATCAGTCAAGCAAATGGCTCAGCTTATATCGAGACCGAGAAGACAAAGCTAGCATGTGCTGTGTGAGTCTTGCTCGTCCGGTCCTCGCTGTGCACACGGCCACCATGGTGAGTCTAACGGTGCTTCAACTTCTGACAGGTACGGTCCGAGGCAGTCCAAGTCCATCACTTACAATGAAAAGGGCAGACTGAATATCGAGGTCAAATTCGCGCCATTCTCGTGCGCTCACCGCCGCTCACCGCTTCATGTGAGTGCTTTCGTGTTCCAGCGATTTCGACCAGATCGAGCAGAGTCCCTATCGAAGGATGCTGAAGACAGATCCCTTGCTGTTGCGATCCATCAATCAATCGCGTCGTCTGTCTGCTTGGAACTATTTCCAAAGTCGACCATAGATGTATTCATCACGATCATTGAAAGTGACGGTATTGAAGGATGCGTAGCTTCTGGCTCAATAGCAGCGAGCACTGCGCTTGCAGATGCAGGCATAGAGATGCTTGGGCTTGTCGCGTCGTGTTCTGCGGTAAGGGAACTGTTGGATTGTCAACAACTTGAACCTGAGCAAATCCAGGCGATGCTGGGAGACGAAGTCCGACTAGACCCCACGGAAGAAGAAACGAATGCATCAGATGGCGTTGTCGTAGTCGCGTGCATGCCTGCGCTCTCTTCCATCACAAATGTTTGGCAATCGGGCCGAACCACCACTGAAGTTGCTCTCAAGGCGAGTCTTGTTCCATTGTCATGCATTTCAGCGACTCACCTCACCTTTACCAGTGTATGGAAATATGCCAAGATCGGTGTATAGATATCCACTCCGTGATTGCCCAATCGTTGTCAAGTATAAATAAAGCTTCTTGAATCCCTTCATTCGCATTGCTGCGTCAAGTTCAGCTTGCGCTTCTATTTCCAATGGTGAAGTGGTTGAGAAGTATGAAGCACGTGAAGCAATAAATGTTTTGTCTGGTGCACATAAACAAGAGAATGTTGGTATGTGATAAGGGGAGCGGTTGTCCGATGCTAGTGAGTTTTCAGGTTTCGAGTTTCAGCTTCGAGCAGCTGATTTGACAACGGTGAAAAACAATACCATAATTTATTGTGGTGAGTCCTCGACCAGTTCTTGTCGATGCTCGTTCACTCAGCGTCCAAATCCTCCAATGTCATGTGTTCACAAAATCCATGAGGTTTGCAAATCACACAGTTCCACTGCTCCAAGCCAGCAGAGGGTGTGTACTGTGAAACTGGCTTGAGCAAATAGCCGTGTGCTGGTTACAAACATGTATAATTGGTCTGACACTGACATTAGGAAAGTAGTTTGCCTCTCTTCTTGGCGATGATGATTCGAGACAACATGTCCAGCCTTCAAGGTCAGACGCCCTTGGGATTTCTGCATGCTTCGTGTGCATATCACTTGCTACATCCCCCGGGAGTAAAAGTGAGTGTTCTATGGCCAACGGCCTCGTGAATGAGCCGAGGTTCCTTTTGCAGCTGTTGAAAATCAGATGTTTGAATAGAGCTGGGACAGTATCGCATCAGAATTAATGCACCGACTTCATCAGCCTTGCTGGTATGTACCAAAGAGAGCTGACGGACGCCGACTCTGCACAGGTAATTTGGGGAGCAAGTTACTAGCCAGTCACAACTGCTCTTTATACCGCATTGAATGGGATGTGACTCGGATGGAGTTTGTCCAGTCATTCAGTTTGCTGGATTTTTCTAACGTCGGGTAATTTCGTCCAAGTTCCGTTATACCGTGACCTCTGCTCTCCAGACGGTATTCCCTGCAAGAGGGATCAATAGCCTTGAGGATTTGGATAATCAAAGCATGTATAACCAGAGTATGTGTCCAAACGAGTGGGTGATCAAGTAGACCTTTACCCATTTCTCCCAGCTTACCCCATCGAACACGTATACATTGGCCCATACATTTTCTTCGCGAGGAATTCTCTCACTTGCCAATCTTTGCGTCAACACACAATGTTTCAGCAGCCATCCATACGGAGCTCTCCTAACAGCCCGATCAAGTTATGGATTTCGTTCGAAGGCAGATAAATCGGATACTGCCTGAATGACATATGCATCTTGTAGACTGTCTGAGAGTCAGACCCTAACAGATACAGACACCAAATGATGGATAGTGCATTGAAACCCTCACTACGGCCGAATTAGCGGCAAATTGTTTTGTCCTAGAAAAGGCTGCACTATATTTTAAGTTACTGTCGGTTTTGATGGTAACAACGGATATAACAGTCGTTACAGTATGCATCAAACATCAGGTGTCGCGTCAAGTCGGAATATCAATATCAACACTACTCTGTCGCTGGATGGTTCCTCAAGCGATAGTACATGGTCAACTCAGAAGATTGTCTCCAGAAATATTGTCGCACCGCAGCAAGGGTCATGTCGAGCGAAAGTTCCATGTCGTTACAGATAATTTCATAAGTTTCTTCTGCCCGCGTGCGGAAGTTCCTTGTGCTCGGAGAGTCGGGTGTGGACATGTCAACAGAGGAGGAAGGTGCAAGGTTGACAGTACTAGACAGTTTGTCCAGTTTTTCCTGCACCTGGGATGCAATGAGCTCAAGTCGATTCTCGAAATATGGCCACATACGTGATGAGTCAGTTTCCGTACTCGAAGAAATTTGCTCGCGGTCAATTTCGATTGAGCGCTGAAGATAGTTTAACGATAAGCATGAAGCATAATTGGCGCACGACATAACATACACATTCAAGAGCTCGGGTAGCTTCTCGCCATCAGGATCTGGATTCGGCCAGGGTAGTAGAACGAAGCTAATTTTACTCGCATGCGGAACAACAGCCTTGTTAAAGAGGACATATTCAAGCAACCAGAGTGGCATGCTTTCTTCGAGGGCATATATGTCAGCCCAGGTGGTCGAGACACTGCCTCGATATACAGTCTCCCAGCCAGGATATGATTCGTCTGACATCATCACTACCATGTTGGGGGGGAGTGATAGAGCCGGAGCTTCACTTGATGAGGGTGGAGTTAGAGGGGTTGACAATAGGATTTGGGTGGGTGTTCTGCTAGCTTCGTCATCCTACATTTAAGATGTCAGGCAAGCAATCAAAGCAATAATTCGAATGAACCACACCTCAGGGACGGTCGGAGTGTCCACAATATAGCCGGCATTGTTTATGACCGGGGAACTTGGGACAGTGTCGTTCACTGTTTTTCGGCCTGGTCCCTTCCCAAGGCTTTTGAGACGACCCATGAAGCCACCACCTGGCGTATTCGGTGTAAGCGGTCCAGAGGAGTCACCAGTATAACGCGGAGGGCTTCCGGGACCTCCCCAGCCCGAAAAATCGCCATCTGATAGAGCGGTATTTGCCGTCGAGGGTCGGCGGGTAGCAAGGTAATCAGGCTCGCGGCTTACGTTTGATGGTGGCATATCGAGCCCATGAGTTCGAATAGGACGAGGCATGAGCGGCTTAACGGACGAGGGTGATTGGGGGGTGCTGCTCATTGGCTTAGCAGCTTTCAAGGGTATCATTGGTGTGAGCAAGGGAGAAGGCTTAGCGATCGAAGGTAGAGCAGGAAGAATCGCGGGTAATGCACTTGTAGAAGTGACAACAGCCGTACATATTGGCAGGCGCGACGACGACCTTGATATTTCGAGAGACGAAAGGAGTCCAGTTGAGCTAGAAAAGTTAACATTGGGATCTGAGCTCGATCCTCCCACACCACAATGTACATCGGTGTGGCTTGGTTGACTAGACTCTGAGCCGTGAACGTCGCATTTTTGCCGAATGCGCTGCTCCTCCTGTACGAACCCTAGGAACAAATTCCGGAGGACCCATTTTCCAATATTAACTTTTGACCGCTTGTTAGCATGAACTTTCGCAAGATCACTCCATTGACGCACTTCTGAGCTCGTCGTTAAAATGATTGTCTGAATCAAAGCCTGCCTCGTCAGCATAAATTTCAGCGTCGAAGCATCGCTCGTTGATGTGCACGGTGAGAACTCCAGTTTTCGTGTCCACGGACGACCAGGCAGATACGACAGCCTCTCCTTCAATACGCTCTCTGACTGCCTCGAGGGCCGCTCGAGGGCTCCATTCTTTATCACCGATCGCGCTGCTTTGCTCTCTGCTGCGAGCACTGCCATCCAAGCTCCCGCGGAGACTTGCAGCTTGGACATCCTCTTTCGTATACAAACCGCAACACACTCCACGGACGATATCCCATACGGCAACTTCGCCCATTGTGTCAACCGTCAGGGCATGCATGCGATCATTTAACAACACTGCTCGCACGAGCCCACGAGAACCCGTGATTACCATATCCGGGTTGGAATTGAAAGGGGTGGCATCCGAGGCAAGTTCGCCTAGTTCCTGGGTCGTGTAGGTTGTGCGAGTTTCATGGACAGGGTCTTGGTCGATGTTCGTCATTGAGACATGGCTTCTCGTATCTCTTTGAATATTTGATGGTATGAGAGTGGTGGAATGTTGAAAAGCAGCATTGAATGGTGACCGTCCACCTGGAACGGATACAATCGAAGCCGCAGAATATAGTGTAGCTACCTCTGTATCGCGCCCTCGAGACATGAATAATGACGGTGAAAATGAGCTATTCGGAAAGGCGAGCCTCACAAGGGAAGAAAGTGGAACCCCTGGATACGAAGGAAGTTCGTCATCCCTGCGGCCTTGAGCATCGCGTGAGTGGTCATACACTAAACAATCCGTAAAATCAAATTTACCTTGATAGACCGAAGGTGGAGCTGACCAGGGCGGCTCCACTCCAGTCGAGGTGCTCTTGGCTGTGACGGTGGAATCTGTAAAGAGGTCTCGATCATCCCCCGCGTCTCGCTTCACCGGTCGTTTGGGGATTCTCCAACGACTGATGTTGGAGCTCCCTGACGCCGTCCAAAGCAATCCATCGTCGGCAGTGATGATGTTGTTTATTCCCTCTCCACCTTCTTCGCTCGATTCTCGTGCAAGCACGATGCATACACCATCTGCAACCTCCGAAGAGTCCTCGACGTCAACCTTGCAGACAATCCCGGATTTATCCCCAGAATAAAATATCTTCAGGGATGGATGGGTGGAGTGTAAGGACCATACAGAATCCGTATGGTACGTAAATGTGTGCAAGCAGCGTTGCGAGGATAGGGACCAGAGTTTGATAGAAGCTATGCCAACATGAGATCAAGTCGCTCCACACATTGGGGCTTGCTCACCATCAGTAGAACCTGTAAGAAGCTGGAAAGGGGGTGTTAGAATGTGCGTAAAATAACATTAGCGCACGACCATACGTATCTAGCATCATCAGATATCAACATCGCCCGTATGTTGTCGGTGTGGCCAACGAGTTTCCCGGTACGCTTTCCAGACCGAGGGTCCCACAGCCGTATCACACGCTCTGGAGAGCCGCTGGCGATGGCATGACCATACGGATCTGCTGCAACAGCATATATAGACGCTTTCGGTGCAGTCGCATCAGGGGGATTGAGGGTCAATAGAGGTCGTGGCGTCGACGACGATAAGGTGAGGTCCCATAACTTGATTGACCGATCGAAAGAGCCTGAAACGATCCAGTTTGACTCGCGACTGAATGGTTGGTAAGAAGCGGGGTTTGACGATTTGCAAGTAAATTACCAGAAAGCAAGGGAGCGAACATAGTCGGCGTGTGTGCCAATGATCGATGGGTCCGTCAAAGGATTTGAATGTGGACTCCATGCTTTGATGGTACCATCCGAGGAGGCGGAAATTACTACACTACAGTATCAGCATGCCGAACGCCAAAGCACGAGAGACCGACCGGTCTGATTATAGTTGCAGAGAAGAATGTCATTAATCCAATCTGTGTGCATTTGTGCACACTGTCGAAATTGTGGATCCTGGTGCCTCGTTAGTTCAAAATGTGGACGGGGATATACACTTTTCTTACATTAGTGAAATTGAGTGTTTCGAGATCGAGTTCCCATTGATGCTCATAGGGAATGTCTTCATGGATGCTACTCCTCCGCCTTCTGCCGCCACTTTCTTTGACATCCCCGAGTATATCCCCATCCCGTCGCTCTTCCTCTTCTGTTTCCTCGCCTAATGTTTCGTCTGCCATTCCTGTTAATGCCTCCCATCTAGCGACACGATTCCGTCGTGACGATGGACTTCGCCTTGGCCCGAACGACAGTCCAAGGTCCCAGGAAATGACCTGGCCATCTCGACTGCCAGTGTATAGTATACCTTCCGGTGTTGCCTGTCCTTCCAACTGGGTGGTGGAGTCGAGTGCGAGGGATGTGACACCAAGACGATGTCTGGGCTGGCTCCACTTGGGTGGCGCTTCGGGTTGGTATTGTGAAGGGAAGAGAAGGGGACGTGGTGAACCGTGACGAGAAAGACCGAGGGGAGGCAGTTTAAGATGAGAGACGTGGTCAACTGGGGATGGTATCACATAGGACACCCGACGTTTTGGAGGTGCCATTCACATCCACACTGCGAGGAAACTGAGAAGGTGGGCTTGTCAGTGCTACCGCCGCGTACTTCACGAATTGGTGCAACACTCGCTCAGGTTGTGGGGGTCGTCTACAACGACGACTGCGACTTGGTTGTCACTGCTGATACTGAGTACTGCATCCGGCCCGCGTTCTCAGGCATGAATCCACACAACTTTTGCTACAAGTACGATATTGGCCAGAGTCACGTATGAGTCCAGCGTACGGTGAGGTCCATCCGAGTTCGGTACAATTGCTCGTAACATGCAAGCAGTGCAGTACTGTGGTTGGACACAAAATGCAGAGGGACTCAGAGTCTGTTGGTAACTGCTCTTGGATTACGTAATAATGGGGAGCAAGGCAGAGTCAGGCAAGCGCAGCAACTTCAACTTCCTACACCAGCACAACACAATGGCAGCGGCGGGACTGAAGAGTGAGTTTCATGTCCTTGAACCCCCCCAGAACTGAGCTGATGCACAAACGAAGCCGTCATTCTCTTGTCCTTTGTCCTCGCCGTCGGATTCTTACTTATCATCCTTTCATGTGCACTTTGGACAAACTGGCTACCTCTCTTGGTCGGTAAGTCCAGGAGTCGACTATCAAGAGATCCATGATCCACATACCAGCCCCACAGCACTCACATTCGTATTGGCGCCCCTTCCAAACACACTATTCGCACACTGCGGAGGGGACGAGTTCTCATCATACGAGGCCAATGCAGGCCCCGTTGACCTCGGACGGTTCATTACGTCCGTAATCGTCGTTTCTGGATTTGCACTCCCTGTCGTTCTTACACATTCGGAAGTGATAAGGCCAGGTGCTTGTGTCATGTCGACAATTGGTGGCGGGTGTGTACCACTGTCCTTTCATACCTTGACATCTAATAGCTCTTTCCCTCAGACTGGTGTACGGGACAATCCTTGCCTACTCTGCAGCATTTGTACAAGACGACTCCGAGTTCGATTGATCAAAAGACGTCTGCGGCATAATTCTTACCTATCACTGCAAATATGTGACTGTATGACTGAATACACGTCGTCTTTGTATGCCATCAAGCTGAATGGATGACGCGATACCAATACGTGACATTGAAGATGTCGGAGATAAATGAAGTGAACGTAGCCACTGAAAATTGAAACAATGGGATAGTCCTCGATTACCCAGTATTCAGAGCATTCATATCAGGCCTTCCCAGCCGAGCCGTGATAAGGTTCACCATTCTGAGCAGTAGCATGATTTTTGGCGAAACGGTGTCGAGTGTATGATTATGGCTTTCTTGGACCTTGTTGAAAACTTCCTGCTGAATGTTGACCAGAGCTGCGCAAAATTTCTCCTTGAAGAGACCATCGAGCTGACTGTCGAGTGATTCGATGATGTACTCCGCAGAGGGAAGATCACCTGCTGTTTGACCGGTAGGTGCTTGTGAAATGTAGGCCTGTAGTGCTGCCGCTATGGCATCAATTTCTTTATCACGGCGTACCAAGGCATCTTGGGATTTCGTGTGCTCGAGAGTATCCTTCCAAAGCAATATCAGTTCGCCTCGCATACCTCTCAAGATAGAAGACATCAACGCAAACCTGGGCAAGTTTGTTTTTGAATTCTTGATTTTCTGCTTCCAATGCCATACACCTAGCCTCCAGAGCGTTCACCTTTGTGATCAGCTCTGCGACCTCCACCGCCAGTACTCCGATTTCTTCGCCTGTTGTTGTAACAGCACGTACAAGCTCCTGGTTCTTTGCATCAACGACGGCCTCGATCTCGGTTTGAGACACCTCTTTTGGTTCCCTGACAGGTGGGTAAAGTGCGTCTTCTTCTTCCAACCGAGCATTCATATGGAGTTCGATCTCGTCTGAAACAATCTGGTCACGTTGAAATATATCATTCTCGAGATCGATGAGATGACGATCGAGCTTGGTGAGTTTATCGCGAAATGCTTCTAACTCCTCCACTGTGTCCTCGGTCATGACTTCTGTGTTTCCACTCGTAGATTGCCCAGGAGTATCCGCTTTCTCATCTAGCCTTCTTCGTTTGGTAGGCCGGTCCGAATCTTGTGTCAAATCGAACGCACTCGTCTTGAAGAGCGCCGCACAGCTGCTCCTCACGTCGTCTAACAAGCTTCTGACCTCCAAAACATGCTTTTTCGCCTCCCCTAGCGACTTTTCCATCTCCAAAATTTGTGGAATCCTTAGGACGGGCCAAAAATTGCTGCCGATAAGTTTTTGAACAGTGTCATTGATTTCTTTGCGTTTAACATCCATTTGGAGCTCCAGAGTCATCTTCTGGGCTTTTATGCGGGCACAGTCGGCTTCATGCATGTTATTCACAAACGAAGAGTTGGACAGCAAGCGAATTTGAGACATGTCAGACTCAAGTTTGTTATAATCGCGACGCGACGCGATTGAAGTGAACATGAGGCTGAGCCGGAGCATGTGAGTCAGTGGACAAGACAAGGTTGATATGAGCATACTCGATTCGTTCGTGCCATGCTGACTTCTGTTCATCCATGGTCAGCTCTTTCAGCCCTCTGGATGTAGTCGGCTGCTGGTTAGAAACGAAAGAGGGCAGTTTGGGAACCTCAGAAAGTTGAGGTGGCGGTGGGGTAGGCTGCACCGGTGGTGGCTTAGAAGGTTCTGGTGGCAAAGTGGAGAGATGTTGAGCGGTAGAGATGTCTGTGTTACGAGTGTCTGGGACGTGACTTCCGGTAGGTAGCAATTTGCTAGGCAGGTCAACTCGCTCCTTGTCTCTGTCTTTGTCCCTAGAATGGGAACGACGTGATATTGAAGGAGCAGAATCTCGGCCAAGGGTGGGAAGCTCCTTGGTGCGATACTTGCTGTCTTTTCGTAGCCTTTCAAGCTGGTCTGAAGATGCTGAGAGAGCAGGAGACCTCCCTCGCTTAGTGGTGCCACCAACGTCCATAGCGCTATCAAAAGTCGACCTGCGGGAGGATGGGCCAGGAGAGGCACGGGTGGTCGTGCTGTCCCTTCGATGCGGTGGAGACCCGAGGTGAAATGACGAACTTGGTTTCCTCTCCCTCTCCCTCTCTTTCTCCCGTTCCCATTCTCTTCCCCCGGCCCTGTCTTTGTCTCTGTCCCGCTCTCTCACTTTTTCCTTCTCCCGGTCACGGTTATCCTTTGGGCGATCAGAGTGCAGGAGAATGTAATAGAATTCGGAATCGGAATCGGCCACAGAGTCGTGTCTGGGAGGAAGAGAAGAATGAGCAGCCTTCCATTCACGTTCGTGCGGATGCACGAAGCGGCAAGCACTGGCATCCCTAAAACAACCCTTCGTGCCATCTTTCAGACGCCTTGGCTTGCCATTGTCATCGAATAGCTAGTGAACAGGCGGTCAAATTCAACGAGTCGGTTGCTGTAATGAAGGACTGCATACGTTACACCGCCGTTCCTTCGCCATGAGGTGACGAATGTGGAGAGATACGAGTTTGGCCTGATGTGATGCTGGTACAAATCAAAGTTACTACAGTTGGACATTTACTCCTAAATGACGTTGCTACTACATATCATCAATTGGAGCAGTAATCCTGAGTTCTTGTGAGTCCAGCCATTGTGAAACCCCTGCAACCATATTCATGGCAGGTTGTATCTTGCCCCAAAGCACTTTGATTGCTTCTTCTTGGTGATGATTAGATGCCTTGATAACATCCTGCTGCAATGAGATGATGGTTGGTTGAACTTCCCGTTCATAAAATTTGTCCAGCATTGCCTCAAATGCAGGTTGAAGGCATTCTATCAGCTTGTCTTGTGAATGGTGAGTGGTGGGTGATGTAGCCAGCTGTGTGGGAGGACCAGGAAGTTGAGATGCAACTACCTGCTTGCATTGTTCTCGTATCTTCTCCAGTCGTTCATCCACTTTGCATTCGAATTCCATCTTCTCTGTGGCCATCTCTTGCATTTGCTAGAAACGACACTCATTCACATATCTGACCAATAAATAACGCTGCTACCTACCTTTCTGTACATCTCCTTACTTATGGCAAGCTCCTCCTCAAGCTTGCTGACCCGCTTGGTCGTCGCATCTACCTGGAGAAGCAGAACACGAATATTTTCCACTGTATGTGGTACTTTAGCATCCAGTTCTTTGACTTGTTGGACTGTCCCCTCTATAACGGTACTAGGTGGAATAACAATCTTGGAGCGTGGTTGTGAGGAAACACGATCGATCTCGCATTGACGTGCCACACGTAAATCTGCAATCTTCCTGGTTAAGAGGCTGTCGATCTCGGAGTGGATATCGGGCTGATGGCGAAGAGTCAGTTCCGTCCGTGCTTGTTCGAAACGTTCCTCGAGGTCTCGGACCCGATATCGCAAGGAGCCGATGGGAGTGGTGTCGGCTTTTGATGGGGGTTTCTGGTTGTCGCTCGATTGCACAGTGTTCTTGTCCCTGAGAATGTGCTCGACAAGGAGGGCACGGACCTCGTCAACGAAAAGTTTGGATTCTTCGATAAACTTCTTTGCTTCCTCGCCAATGTTGTAATGCTGACCCAAGTCGAGGTTGGATGAATTCGTATCATAGAAGTCCACGAGTGATTTGATGGCGCCAGAAAGCTTTTCCCATTGTGAGTTGACCTCTTTATCGCATTCGGCGCGTTGGCCATCGAGTCTCTTCCGCCCTGCCTCACCTATGCGTGCATAACAGGCAGACTTCTGTGTGCGGAACCAACGGTCACGTTTAGCCTCAGCTTCTGCGAGTAAGAATCGTGCCCTAACGCCACGCTCCCAGGTCCTTGTCAACGCGATGGGTGAGAGGACGGATTTGCAGGGAAGATAAGACTTACTTGACATATTCCTTAAAGATGTCTAGTTTGTCGTCAAAGGCAACATCACACTTGCGTTTGACACGGGACGAGTCGGTTGGTGTTAACGTAGCGAGAGGGGTCGATGCAGTCACGGGGGTCGATGCGGTAAGGTTATTAAAACTACGAGGTTCTCCCCACTTGGTGGTGCCCGAGGGTTCACTGTTCGTCCCTGAAAGTTTGGCCTTCTTGCTCTCGTTGTCCGGAATACGAATGCGTGGTGGGGGGAGGACAGCCTTGCCTTTCCCCTTACTCTGTTCGGTCTTCTTCTTGGCCTGATTGTCCACGATCATGGGATCAGAAGCTCCCCAGGAGTTGGTCGTGTCCTTATTGTCCCCCCAACCTGCACCCCACCCATTCTCTGCGCTTCCCCATGTAGACCCCGCACTTTCGTTGCCCCCCCAGCCCGCTCCCTGGCCATCGTTTGGTGCGTTGCCCCATGCGGACCCCGCGTCTTTGTCTGCGCCCTTGCTCTCCCCCCAACTCGACGTTCCCCATCCAGTATTTTCATTACTTCCCCATGCAGAGCCCGTGGCCCCTCCCCGCCCATCCTCACTGCTTTTTGTATTCCCACTTGCACTGGGAGTGGTACCAACTTGACTCCATTCGCTCACAAGCGTGGTGGTGTCCCTGGATTTGGTGGTAGATGGGATCTTTGGCTGCGCGGGTTCCGGGTCTCGATCTAGTGTTGATGTAGAGCCTCCTATGTCCCATCCGCCTTCCGTACCCCATCCGCCTTCCGTACCCCATCCGCCCCCACCCCATCCGCTCCAACTGTCAGTGGTGCTAGTGTTAGCATCCCCTCCACTACCCCATTCAGAGGGGGCAACAGCACCACGCTTCCCTCGCTCACCCCAGGGCTTGGAGTTCCCCTGAAGACGCTTAAGTACTTCAAAGCGTTCGAATAGCAAAGAAAAGCACCGAATCGCCACTCCTGTTCTTTGCCTTGGTTGAAGGAGGCGGAGCATTGATCCAGTCAGAATCTCCGGGATGGACGAAGGCGCATCCCGCGCCCTTTCTGCGACAACCTCCTCTCAACGGTTCACCATTTTCAGTGTAGAACTGACGGCGCCGTTTGAATGTCTCAGTGCGAATCAATGTGGTATAACGTACCCTACACCTGACGAAAGGCATGACGCTTAGCTGCCGGATGGGTTATGATATTGAAACCAGATCGAAAGGGGATGAATGTTCGGTCCCTGAGCTCGTGTGCAAAGAAGCTTGTACTGGCGGCGCGTCAGGATCGTTGACAATGATGAGTGTCAATAGTAGGAGAAATGATGGCAAGGTGGTAAGAAAGTAAGCCAGTGGCACGCGACAAGGGGTGATAACTAGTTAAATTAGCAGGCAAGTTGACAAGAGTTAGCCGTAACCTATTCACATGTACATCTACTCAGGAATTATGTGGGACAAGAATATCCCGGTCGTAGCGAAGCCAGTCCCATCCACAACGCAAGTATCAAGGAATAAGGAGTCGTGTTCAGCCGTTAGACAAGTCGTATCGCATCGCAACGTAGCCTAAGATTTACAAGGATGATAGTCATAAGGTGATGAAAGCACCCGGCTGTAAAAAGAGAAAAAATATATAAATGAAGCAACGACGCTGGCGGCGAAGGAACCAGGGGGAATGGTCAAGACAGGAGGGTAGGGACAAGAAAAAGCAGGTATCCAATAACAAAACCATCTACCATAGCCAACCACTCCGTGGGGGGGGCCTCCTTCCCGGCTTCACGTTCCTTCGCACGGCAATAGGAGCATCATCGTCTTCATACTCCTCAACTTCATATTCCTCAATCTCTTCCGCCTTCAGAGGCTCCTTGACGATTTCCTCTTCGAACATGAATGCGGTAGTACGAGGGATAGCAGTCGAGAAAGTGGACGAGAAGCCCTCGGGGGTAGGAAACGCTGCACGACGTGTATTTGCTGGTGGTGGGACGGTAACAGTCAACGGAGGGAGAGTTTCATATTGGATGATAGTTTTGGTTTCAGTTTCGGCAACAACAATTGGGAGCTCCTATCGGATAAAGGGGAGAACAAGGTTAGCTAAACGTTCAGCATCGTGTGAAGGGGAATCAGTTGGCAGTGCGCATATACAAGACCAAGAAATGAGAAAAAAAAGACAAGTATTGCCTTGAGCAATCACGGCCGACTCCCGATCGCGTTCTGACGCGTCGCGGTCAAATCTAATTGAATGGCACGCCACCAACTGATCTCCCCCACCACAAAAGACAAGGGGGACAGAAAAGGAGGACCGTTGTCCCCCAAGCCCGGATGAAGGAGGGGAGACGGACTCTACACAGGATGGAATGGATAGGTAATTCTGTTATTTTGTTTAAAAGAACGTGACAGAAAATCCTCCTTCATCTCAGAGCTCGGGGCGGCGCTGAAGGGGCGGTGGTACCTTGACTTTTCGCTTTGGCCCTGGTTGCTCATAGTAGACTTCTTCCTCGACTGCGGTATTGTCACTGTTGATCAGACTGATTGTGATGGTATGAATAATGCGCGCATTCCCCGTGAGGAACCAAAACTCACACAAGCTGTTCCATAATCCACGCCTCCCGCCTAGAAGCGTCGTGCTCTCTCTTGTTAACACTTTCCTCCCGGCGGGTGATCTCTCGTTCGCGCTCAGCCACTCTGAGCTCACGGTCGAGGACTTCTTCCGCACGAGCACCTGCTTCTTTCCACCACCCAGGAGGAGCAAGTTCTTGCTCTTTGACGACCTCCTTGATGATAGTTTGCGCAGGAGGAATGTCAATGAAGGTCTGGGTGGGGCAGACCTGACATGCGGCCGGGGACTGGGTAGGAAGCACACCACCAGGGGCGCCGACAAGTAGTTCCGCCTCGCGACGTGCAACTTCAGCTTCGCGCATTGCAACGTCACGTTCGCGGGTTACCAGCACCTGTGATCGTTTTGGATTGAGGTAACCCCAGATGCCGGTTGCAGCGGGATCATCTTTTCCCACAACTGCACTTGAACTCTGGGATGCAGGGAGTGAGAGCATGACAGCGAGGACTGCCAAAACGAGGGAGAGTACAAGTAAAAGCGTCGTTGAAGAGATAGTGCGGTGGTGGTGGTGTCGTTCTGAGCGGTGACGATGTTCGCGCTCGCGCTCACGTTCACGTTCACGATCATGATGAGAAGACGAAGGGACTGCCATCTTGGCGGCGGAATTCCTGACGCTAATCGAGTGCGACGGCGACAAGGAAGCGGAGGGTGCTCGTGGACGGGACGTGGTGGTAAAGTGAAGGATGTTAGAGGCGGGTGCCCGTTAGATGTCGTCTAGGTGAGACGAGGATAGAGATAAAGGCAAGAAGAAGATAAACGAGATCTTTATAAAAGGCGTGAGTGGTCGAAACGCAAGAATGCGCAGGTTGAAAAAACGAACTTCAATTGTTCACAGTTTCCCTTTATGGATGTCATTATTTGTACGCAAAAGTGTAACCAAATAAAATCACGTGACCGTGTTTCGTCCGAGACTCGCACGTGATCAATATACTCGGGCCGGATACTCACCAACACTTGAATTATGCCTCCACTTTCCCCATGGCTCAAATTTCTCGACGAGGTCTGTACGAAGTGATACCATGTTCCGTCTTTGTTACCTGACCAACAGTACAGGCGTCAAAGATCGTAACGGCGCTGACCGCCCTGGTCTGCCTCTACACTCGTTCGGCAGGCGTGTGCTACTTTGCGGCAGGTGCAACTGCATGTGTTCTATCAGCCAAGGTCGTCAAAGGGACAATTAGACAGAAACGACCAGTACACGGTCGAAAATCGACGTATGGGTACGTCCTACCCGGATCTCCGATTTATCTTGCGTGCTGGATTCTCGGATTATCCAGTATGCCTAGTACCCATGCCTCGGCATGCACATTCTTTGTCGTTTCCACACTCCTGGGGAGTATGTACCTCCCATTACATTCCAGCCTCCATCCACTTGCTGTGTTGGCGCCACTCGTGGTCGTCCCATGGGCAAGCATGATCGTCCTTTCCAGGGTATGGCTTGGGATACCACACTTGGCCGCAGGTTGCGGGAGGAGTGGGATTCGGGGTCTGTTTTGCGAGTTTGTGGTTCAAGATATGGGCAGAGGACATTGGCGGAATACGGACACTAGGCAGAGAGCTGGAAAGATTCGTTGTACATTCGTCACGCCCGTGACCCCCACGTTAGGCTACTTGTGACGCGCCTGCCATAGTCACGCCTCGCTCTTTCTTGCTCACTCATGCAACATGAGTCTGCGTCGTTTCGCTCAGGTTAATGCAGCGAACCTTCCAGGCTCACCTCACTCGCCCTCGCCTCGCCTTACTAGCGGCACCCAAACACCAGTCACGCCTCGAACGCGCGTGTCTTACCTTGATTCTCCATCCTCCACCCCGTCTATATCCTCGTCCACCCCATTTGATTGGGAGGCAGCACGTTCACGACGTCCGCCACCTTATGCTACGCCTCTCAGTGTGAAACGCAAGGCTCGCATGAGCACTGGAAATGCAGCTGCTTCGCCTCGAAAAGCCATCATTCGAAAGAAGGGGTTTGTTGAACGGTTGGGATTCTGTTATTTTCGTGCGCACACTAGCTAGCTGACTGAAGACCTCGTTGTTTTGAAAAGTATGTCAGAGATACCCTCTCGGATCATGTTTGAAATGTCGCTCTTTCCCCACAACGTGTCTTTCCCGGCACCCAGAACGAGCGCGTGGCTCATTGGCATCTCGATGCACATTCTTCACTTTTTTGTCAGAATCTCGCAGGTGCGCGCTACTTCGGACTCGGACCTAGGGTGGGAGGACCTCTACTGGGAGCGCAATCAACAGAGTTGGTTCGACTGGGTGAGTGGCGTGTATAGTGTACAAGTGGTTTGTTCACGTGCACCCTACAGACTGTGCCGACGACGTGCATGTTGTTGCTTGCGTCGACATTGAATGCGCTGCATCTCTTTTCGCAGACACGCACGTACCAGCTTCACCGACGGACTCGAGCTGATCCGGTGAACTCTGCACATGCTACGTTTATACCATCGCCTCAGCGGGAGGCTCAAATCTTTTCCGGGGTACCTGCACCAAAATCGACGTTTACAGGACGGATTGCGGCCCTGTTGCAGAATATGCTGCTTATTCTGTGGCGTGTTGTTGTTTCGGTGGTGCGCTTCCTGCTCGGGTTGTCTTCGGCGAGTCCGTCGACGTCATCGCCACCAAAGGGTGCACCGGCGGAAGCGGTACAGCAGCTGGAGATGTGGACTCCGGGAGAGTTGGAGCGAACGCTGCTTGGGGTGTACTCACCTGTGCACGCGCTGGTGTGGATGTGCACTGGTAGCTCGAACTGGGTGATGATGTGTGTGGTGATGTGTGCGGTGGGAATGCAGACGGGGACACTGATATCGGCGTACGAGGGGCTGGTGAAGGACAAGGCGATACTCGCTGCAGAGGTGATGCACGAGTACAACGAAGAGGTAGGTCGGCATGAATGGGATGTGACTGGGACGAGACTGAATCTTTCCGCTAGTTTGTGTACCCGAGGGTGAACCCTGTGCGACGGGATGTTGCGGTGATGACCCACGAGGCGGAGATGGTGAACGTGTGGGGGGAGTAACAAGTATATTAGTAACTTAGCACTATCATGGTCACGTGATGCTTAGTGATATTAGTCCTGTCTTATCAAAAACGCTCGTTGCCCCGTTCCACCCGTGCACTCCGATGGCCCCCTTCAACCTCCACGGTCTCAACGTCGTCCAGCCCGTCGAGCGCGACACCCACGACCTCGCCGCCCCCTTCCCCGACTTCTCCGCCCACCTCGACCTCTGGACAAACCTCGCCTTCGAGTCTGACGAGCCCTTGGCTTCCTCAGACAAGCCAAAACGCAGACTCACGGACGACGACGACGACGACGACACCCCACCTAGCCTCAGCCATCCTAACCAGGACAGCCACGAAAAACCCGTCCTCCCCCCCACCGCCCCGCCCAACCCTCCCTCCATCGATATCAATGCTCTCCTCGCCGGCTTCGGCATCGACCCCCTCTTGAAACCCCCTGCTCCACCCGCACCTGTACAGCGAAATCCCCCCCCGCAGCTCCATACCGTCTCCTCCCTTGCCCAACTGCTCGCCCTCCATGCCGCCCATGCCGGCTCATACCCCGTTCCCTCCCCTCCATCCGCCGCGACTGCTGTGTCCCCAGCAGTCGCATCTCCTTCCCATTCCCATTCCAAGCGTGCTCGCACACAAAAATCGTCCCCTTCCACTCACAACAACACTGATCCTCGTCCAACCACCTCCACTCCTCAGTCCCCCGACGAATCGACTCCGTCCGATTCCAACGTTACCGCTCTGTCGGCAACCGATGATAAACGCCGTCGGAATACCGCGGCCAGCGCTCGTTTCCGTCTCAAGAAGAAGGAACGTGAGGCTGCCCTCGAGCGCCGTGCAAAAGAACTCGAGGAACGTGTCGTCGAGCTGGAGCGCGAGTGCGAGGGTCTCCGTCGGGAGAACGGTTGGTTAAAGGGCCTCGTAGTCGGCGTCACCGGTGCTGGCGCTGCTCAGCACCAACAGGCATCCGCGAAGTAACTACAACGTTTCTTTTTTTTATTGTGCTTCAATAGAAGCTGTCGGTACGTCCCCCCCCCATGATCGCTCTCAATTTCCCTTTAATTCCTTGTCTTTTAGCCGTCTCTATCTGCGAGCATGTCTTAGTATGAAATCTATCGGTCAATCGTTGTAAATTTCCCGATTTCATGGAGGGCGGTTGTCTGATCTCTTGTTGCTTGTATGATTAACGGTATATGCTTAGCTTATTTCTACTCCGTGCTCGACAGGGAGGAATGGCAATCGCCCAATCCGATAGCACACACTTATCTATCCTATATGTTTCATCGCTCCACACTGATGCCCGATTTTTTGATGCAACGGGAGCGGTTCTTTGCACACAAGCGTAACTCTGCCTGTCCTTTATACACCCCCGCTGGCTCTTTGCACAACCTGCCTCTAGGGAGGCTCCTGGTCAAGGACCGAGCACTGAGGGAGCCGCCCGGATATCTCAAAGTTCACATTCAGGTACCGCCGCCATGTCTCTGTCAGTTGTCAAACGTTATCTGATCCACATTGTACATTGTATTTTCCCGCAGTCTATATTACACGAATAATTATAGCTCATCCACCGGTCACATATTTCCGGTCGTCTTTGGACAAGCTAAATTTGCGATTTGGCGTCGGTCTCGTAGAACTTCATCAGATCCCGGACGTCATCTCGACTGCCGAGGAACACCGAGCACCGCTCGTGGATGTTCTTTGGGACGAGGTCGAGAATGCGCTTCGTCCCGGTGGTGGCAAGGCCTCCTGCCTGATCACACGGTCATTAAGACATGGCACGGGCCATCGCGACTCCATGACTCACCTGTTCCGTCAGGAATGCCATCGGGAACGCCTCATAAAGCATACGAAGTTTACCGGATTTGCTCTTCTTGTCGTCCGGGTAACCAAAGATGCCGCCATAAAGTAGCGTTCGGTGCACGTCTGCGACCATGGAACCAATGTACCGAGCGGAGTATGGGGACCCAGTTTTTGGGTACTTGATCGAGTTTAGGTAGGCACTGACCGGGGGATGGAAGTACATCGAGTTGCCTTCGTTGAACGAGTAAATCTTGCCTCGCGACGGTATTTTTATCTGCACGTCACGGTCGAAAGGACTGGAAATGCGACATGAAAGGCAAGAACGTACATCAGGATGGGTCAGGATAAATTCGCCCAACGCCGCATCTAGGGTGTATCCGTTGACACCCGATCCAGTGGAGAGGACGAGATTGGCAGAGGAACCGTACCTATCGTCTCATCAGTAATCCGTTGTGGGTGTCACGAAGGGTTGCCTACATAGTGTACCCGGCAGCCACCATTTCGCTGCCAGGCCTAAGTACATCTTCGATCGTACCCGGCGAACCCGGTTGCTGTGATACATAGGCTCATCGGTTCTGGATGAAAGGACACTATGGCGCCCACCAATGCATAGATTCCAAAGATGGTCCCGACGTTCACACCGGCATCGATGTTGCTGCTGCCGTCGAGAGGGTCGAAAACGACACAGTACTTGCCTTTGTTACGTTCTTCGATGATGATCGCGTCATCGAGCTCTTCGGAAACAAGAACAGCCGTCTTGCCAGAAGCCCGGAGAGCATTGACCATGATGTCGTTGGACAGGACATCCAACTTCTTCTGTTCCTCCCCCTGAACATTGGTTTCGCCTGCAAGTCCAACGCTGGGACAATGAGAACACGACAGTGCAGGAGAGTAGCTGTCACGGTGTACATACAGGTTGATGAGGCGTGCTCTGCGGACGTTGGTGGCGATGAATTTGGAGGTCACTTGGATGGCGGTGAGGAGCAACGTGAGATCACCGGTTGCAGCCTGGCCAAGACGAAGGTGGTCGTGTAGGACGTGTCTCGGGGAAGATAAGATGAGATTGTCTTTCGGAAGAGGATGCTTATCCGTACCGGGTCAACGTGATGAGGTCGGTGCTGGGGAGCTCCTCGATAGTGCTGGACATTGTGTGTGGATGTCTGTGCAAAGTGGGTGTGTCTGGCAGGTTATATGTAAAACTGAATTGGCGCGGATGGAAACGGGCTGGGACTCACTCGACGGTCCAGTCGGAGACGACGAGCGTCCATGTCTCACGCTCCGGAACATATCGAGGCTCCGTCCCCCTATGCGGTGCAGCTTGATCATTATACCCAATTGTACACTAACAACGTACTGCCAGAGATCATGAAGAAAAGAAAAGAAAAAAAAAAAAAAGAAAGACAAAGCTCATCTCTTCCTCTTCATCCCGACAACTGACGCCGGATCTTTGCCCTTCCGTGTCCGTAGTGGGATAGGAAACGTGTCACTGTCCTCGTCCTCTTCTTCCACGCAACCAATGCCCTTCCCACCAACACCGCCGCCACTCTCACTCCCCCCACCATCTCCTCTGATCCCGCTCGTATTCGGCACGATGCTCTCAGCCATGCCCATCTCGTTCCCGGAACCAGCTCCCCATCCGTCCCCGTCTTCTTCCTCAACCCCCTCCTCTTCAACATCGTCTTCTCCATCCAGAGCTTGTGAAGATGCCTGCACAATGGCAGCAGCGATCTCCGCACTGATGCTTGCAACTCGGCTCTCGAGAGGCTCGTCCGAGCCGCTGCACTCCGCCGATCGAGGCGTGATATAATTGGTATTGGATGTCTGCGAGAAGAGAGCCGATATCGTTCGCACAGATTCCTCCAGCTCAAAATCGGCCGTGTCGTCGGATACTTTCTGTTTCTTAGCTTTGAAGCTGTATTTTCTAGATCCGTGAATGAGTACGATGACCATGGAAAGATTACGCTCAATCCGGACACTTACATTGTGGGATCTGGCTCCCATGTCGGATCGTGTGTTCGCATGTGTTGTGTGAGCGTCGTTCGGCGGGTAAACGTCTTTTCACATTCGGGGTCTTCGCACTTATACGGGCGCTTCCCTGTGTGCGTGCGGCGATGCCTTGCAAGGCTACTAGAGTCACCAAATGTCTTGCCACAACCCGGATATTCGCAAGAGTGCGGTTTTTCGCCAGTGTGTACTCGTTGATGTACGTGAAGTGCAGATCTCTGAACATGACGTCAGAAGAAATGCGACGACTATCAACGACAAGGACAAACCTGGATAAACGTCTTTCCGCAGCCCGCATGTCCGCAGACGAACGGTCTTTCGCCAGTGTGTATTCGCATATGTCGGGCGAGGTCACTTCGTCGAGTGAAGGACTTGTGGCACTGGGGATCTTGGCAGGTGTGTACACTAGGTACTCTGTCCTTGTCCCTGTCTTTCTCGCTGTCTATATCCTTGTCCTTGTCCTTTCTCTTTAACTTCTTAAATTCCGTGACAGCTTTGCGCGGTGGCGACGATGTGGATGCAACAGGCTGAACGGCCGGACGAGCCGGACTGGGTGGGGACTTGGTACGACCCCCAGGTGAACAAGGAGGGGTGTGATCACTGCGTGATCGAGAAACGGGTGAGGTCGTTTCTGAAGATGAAGGAAGATGCTGACGGTCCGAGTCTGCTTCGGCTTCGAAATGAGAGGAGAGGTGGTTCAGGATGTCGCTGATATCGTTGAATTCCCCTGGAACACCGGAATGAGGATCTGACAAAGAACCTTCCGTGCGGGAACAATGACCAGGTGAACGCCTGTCACTTTCCCTATCTCTGTCAGCCTCGTTCTCTGCATGGTCTCCCGAGGACCCTTCAAGATACGACAAATCCAGATCTTCGTTACTCCTCTCTTGAGTGCCATCGGCAGCATAATTATCGATGTCACCTGCGGTAAGAGAACGAAATGCAGGCGTGGTACGTGTCGTGGGCTGCCCCCCCCTCCACGCTGATGCCGTTTCCTTCCGAGGATTCCATGTGGCGCCCATTAGAAGCTGCATGTGCGTGCGCGGCTTGCAACATTGCTGCAATTCCACTCAGATTGAGCCCGAGTTCCGCGATGCCAGACTCCTCAGCATTATGGCTAGTTTCGTGACCAGACCCAGATCTCGCATTGCCGTTGCATTGCCCTCGGCTGTCGTGCCCTGCGAGAGCCTGTTCCTGTCGTTGTTGGGCGGCAGCACTCAGCAGGGCGGCAGAGGCAGCAGAGGCGTTCTGATGCAGCAACGTAGCAATCTCACGTTCCAGCATCTCTACGGAGAAGTTCTCGGAGACAGAGGATGCCTCGAGTGAGAGGGGAAGATCGGGAGGTGGGGTATGAGAGGGATGTGTGGAGTCTGCGAAGGAGGGGACACGTGGAGCATCGGACACGTTGATAGCGTCTTCGTCGTGAATATGTTCATCTTCTGAGCCTATAGGGTCATCGTGAACGACGTCTGAGAGGTCGAGCGCAGGTTCGTGCTCGTCGTGCTCCATTCCGGTGATCTGGGGTGATTCAAACATGGTTGGAGAGATAGACGAAAATAAAGGGATGTGGAACATCCAGATGAGCTGTTACAGACGTTCAGATGGGCGACTGTGGAGTTGTACTCACCAAGATGCGTGCACGCCGTGTGGAGTAATGAGCGCGTCCAAGTCGAGGTTGGTGGGGAACGACTACGTTTACCTCATTTCATGTGTCATGTGATCTATAACTCAATTAGGTACCTGGTCCGCTCCAAAAAAGGAAACTAGCTCTTATACTGCGCCGTTGTCCATGCCAGTGTCACTCACCAACGATGCCCCCAAAGACTAACCGTCCGAGACTACCAAAGTCACGGCGCTACCACTGGTATGCCGTCTTTTTGTTTATCATGGGGACCTTGTTCCCGCCATTGGGTTCGTGTTCTCTGTGCTTCATCTGAGCCAGGACCGCTCACCTGCGCCATCTCCAGCCGTCGCAGCCAGATTCGGCATCGGAAAGGACTTTTGGCTCAACTTACTCTTAACAATTTGTGGTTACATCCCTGGTCGGTTCTGTCCCGTTGCCATTGCTGCCGCAGCTTCATCTAGTTCTCGTAGGACACGTACACAACTTCTACATACAGGTGCGACGGCGATGATCGGCTTCGTGACACCGGTTTCTCACTATTTCTCCCACAACAGAACGTTCGAAACAACAAGACACACCAAAGGACTCCCAAGTGGGCCTTGCGTTATGGTCTTGTCGATGGCTCCACCATCAAGCGCCATGAACAACGTTCACAATGGGCTGGCAGATACAATGATCGGAATCCCGACTCTGGCTACGATCATCAGACCTTGGAAGACGGCCAAGTTGGACCCTCGCGGACTCCTACGCATGGTTCTGCCGATAATCCTCCAGGTGATGGGTTGTGGCGAGCTGACGACGAATCATACTATAGCGCTGAGCGTGAGGGCAGCTTACAAACACCAGAATCAGGTGGACGTTGGCGCTACCCGGGTAAATTCAATGACCCCGTTCCTGAAGCTGGAGATGCGACCAGCAGGAAGAAGAAGAAGAAAGACAGGTGGGCGAGGACAGAAGATGCATACACAGCGTCGCCAGGACAGAAGAAGAGGAAGAAGCCTAAGAAGCGATCAACGCTGGGAGACGCAGCAGACGTTAATTCAACATATCCAGATCGCACCGAATCTACCGCGGAACCGGAGTTTCCGGAGGAAGCAGCAGGGACAGGTTATAGAGGAGGCAAAGAAGGGAACACTCAAGTGGGAGAAAGCGATGGGCATGCAGTGGCATCTCGGGAGGGCGAGTTCAATCATGAGTTCTGACATACTTTTTCCTGCTGAGCGAGGATAAAGTACTTTCATAGTACCCGTTTTTATTATGTTTGTTCCGGGTCGACCAGTTGATCTGCTAAATTATCAACCTGGATCGAGCCAGAATGCGTTGTGAGCCATCTGTCTAGCCGGGTAATTACACTTTTGTCATGCGGCATAGCCACAAGGTTAACAACTTGAAGTGACACGACATGGAGTTGACAAGGGACAGGTTACCCGGTCAAGACCCAAATACTCAATCTCGAACGAACACATGCTACCACCGACTTGTCTCCCAAATAAACAAAAATATGTTTCAGCCTCCTCACAATCATTTCGCCGTATAAATACTACAGCCTGTTTCCCATCCCGACGGCGCTGCTGCGATGGTGTCTGCGTTCAAGGCGTTTGCCCTGTTGCTCGGCACGGCATCAGCTACTTGTGCCAATGCTCAGGTATTGGTCGACTTCCAAGTTGCTGAACCTCCGCCCGTACCCAGCAATGCCCAGACGTGCACAGTGATGATTTTCGAGTGAGTACGAAGAGTAGAGATCGGATATGCATAGTCGATGTAACAGAACACTATCACAGGCGCACGTTTGGAAACTCTTACGGAGAGTAAGTACACAAAGGCTCCATAGGTCTTTGGAGGGCTTATGACTCGGAATCAATCATACTGGTGACTGCCCACTACCTTAGCCCTGAGATTGTCCAATATTCGTGAGTTATCAAAAGTTCTGTCTCATATCATACACTAACAGTTGGCCAGTCCACCCACTAATTGTGATCAGCCTGGCTCATGGGCGGCGGTGACCCTGAACTTCACCGTAACGTCCAACGGAACTCAGTACGACCGTCTCGGAATTTTCACTTTCCAGAACACTGAAAGTACGTACGAGCTTCTATGCAATCTTCCGATTGGACATAATTCAACGTGGGTTCAGTTTGGCGGACTTCGACTCCCGAACCCACTTATGGCGGGATCATCTGGACGTACATCAAGGATGTCACTCGCTACGTCCCACTTTTTGCTAAACCAGGGACCTTTATCCTGGAATTGGATAATGTTGTGGATATTCAGCTGAACGGACAGTATGCTAGTATGTATCAACACTCCCGATATCAGTTTTTACCCTACAGTCATATGTCAACAGCAACACTCTATGCGACATTCTATGCAGCTTCAGAGGAGTATCCCACGGCGGGACAATCAAACCTCATTGTCCCAATCTCCACCATGTTAAACAACACAGCCGGTGAAGCTTCTGTCCCACCTGCGTTCTCCGTGAGCCCAGATTTTCCATGTTGGGGTGTTATGACACTAATCCTCATTTTAGCTGAATGTTACGCTTCCTCGGAATACAGTGGAGATTTACGCCGAACTCTACGCGTCGGGTAACGGTGTTGAAGAGTTCTGGGTGCGCCACTTCTCTCCCGTTGCGTGTCTCATGAGTGCTGAGTTATTGACTGCACAGTACTACAACACTGCAGACGAGTACCTCGGTGATCTTCCTGCTGGTACAACATACGGAGGTGGACCATTCCGTGAGATGCGCTTACTGGTCGACGGTCAGGTCGCTGGCGTTGCATTCCCTTATGCAGTCATCTTCACTGGGGGGATCAACCCCTCTGTCTGGAGGTGGGAGTTCGCCCGTCGGAAAACCTATTCATCCATTGACCGTGTCTCCCAGGCCCATCACTTCGTACGGCGCTCTCGACCTTCCGACCTACTTCCTGGACCTGACACCATTTGCCCCCACCTTTGCTGATGGCCTTCCTCACAACGTCACTCTTGACGTGGCCTCCGCGGAGGCGAATCATACATTGAACCAGAACTGGTATGTTTCGGGGTTGCTCCAGGTCGTCACAGATCCTTCTGGGCGCCCGACGACTGGCGGGATTACATGCTACGATGTCCAGCCATATGCAGTGACGGAGACATCAGCCAGCATCGGTGCAACGGGCGTCAACATCACGGTCAGGGCTCAACGCTCACTGTATATTGAGGCAATCGTGATTAGCGGAAGTGGGCAAGAAAACCACGTGGTGTTCCAACAGGACCTCAACTTTATAAACACGCAGTATTACCTTGATAACGCTACTACCCAGGTAAGTGGTTGGAGGTGAGTTTTCTTTTGCGAGGCATTGAACACGCGTTTTCGCCCAGAACGTCGCGCAAGTCTCCTCGGGATCCGTCTCGTCCCTTCATAATGGTGTCTCGTCTGTGGTGGACAGCTTTGAATATCCGCTCTACATCAACTTGTCCTATCTGGAAATCACGAACACCTCCCAAACATGTATGGCCCTACCCCTTCTGGCCGGTGACGTGTATATACTGACGAGAATGCGGTAGTCTACACCACGTTCGACCATTCCTATAACCGACAGGTTATCCCTGCTCCATTCATTCTAGGCTCGAAGATTGCGGAACGCCAGCAGACAGGTGTGTTCATCACTGCCTCCCAATTGGGCGAATGTCTAACAGGTGCGCAGCTGGATATTTCACGGTTACTACCACAAGCAATGCAGGGAATGGAACAAGTAACAACACATTCGCTTACATCAATACCAAAGGCAACACCTACAACAGACAAGTAGACACAGCGTACGACGTGATTATCTATGACCGACAGAGCGGGTCGTTGGCCACTGGCTCCCTCCCCCCGTCGATACCAAACACAGCGTACGCTCAGAATGTTCCTGCTCCCAGGCTGCCTGGAAACAAGCAAATTGTGGGATAGACACTGCTGTTTTAATCAACGTCTCGTATGGACACGTGGTATATACCAGCACCATCAACCAGCTCGTACACCGCCTCTGCCTCCTACTTAATTTACCGCTAGCCTACACCACCTTCGGGCGGCGATTATGCACATGTTGAAGCGCGAACCACTCCGTGTTGAGACGGTATTCCGTTCCGATAGCGGATGGAACATTTATGAAGTTCATGTTGCTGGAACCTCATCTCCGCGTCCATTGAAAACGCTCGTGAACGTCATCTAGAAAAGGCCGACAACCCGTCCGGTTTCCGGGTCAAGACCGACTTCCCAGAATCCTAGATCTCGTGAGATAGAGAACGAGTGCTTTGGGTCTTATCACTCACCTGGGCGTGTGGCCAGACCAGGCATCGTCTGCATGTCTCCGAGGATGGGGTAAAGGAAGCCAGCGCCAGCAGATAGGCGAACTTCACGGATGGGAACGGTAAAACCAGTCGGAGCATTCTTCAGTGCTGGATTGTGGGAGAACGAGTATTGCGTCTTAGCCATGCAAACTGGAGATATTCCAGTGAGATACCATTCAGGTGAGGTACGATAAGAAACTACGCACTGGGAAGGTTGCGATAGCCTTGACGGGTATATGTTTCCAATTGCTTGCGAGCCTGCTCGCTCAGTTCGATGCCATCCGCACGATAGATCTCTTTGCAGATGATGTCAATCTTCTTGTCAATGGGTAGATCGAGGTCGTAAAGGAATTTGAAGTCGGACTCTCCCTCGCAAGCCGCAACGACTGCTTCGGCGAGAGCACGAGCACCAGCGCCACCCTCAGCCCAGTGGCTACTGACTAATGCTGCATCAGCGCCGGCAGCGAGTGCTTCCCGACGGATAAGCTCAAGCTCGGCGTTGGTATCAGAGCTACAAGATTCCACATTATTTGCGAGAAATTGAGGGATAGGTGAATACATACGAGAAACGATTGATAGCAATGATAACCTTGAGACGGAATTTGCGCGCATTCTCGATGTGCCGGGCCAAGTTCTGGCATCCTTGCTGGAGGGTAACAAGATCTTCCTTGGTGTAGGTATCAGCGAGGGGCTTGCCAGGGGTCACCTCAGGTCCTCCACCGTGCATCTTCAGTGCTCGCGTCGTCGCCACGATTACGGTGGCATCGGGCTTGAGACCGGAGACACGGCACTTGATGTTGCAAAATTTCTCCATGCCCATGTCGGCACCAAAGCCACCCTCAGTGAGGACGTAACCGACGCGGTCAGTGGAGTCACCCGGTTCCGTTCCCGCGAGTTTCAGAGCGACACGATCAGCAAGGATAGATGAGTTGCCGTGTGCGATGTTGGCAAAGGGACCGGCATGAACGAAGACAGGAGTGCCTTCAAGCGTCTGCATTATGTTAGGCTTGACAGTGTCTTTCATCAACACTGCGAGGGCACCTCCGGCACCAATGTCATCTGCTGTGATAGCGTCGCCTCCTTTGCTCGTTGCAACGACCATTGCGCCGAGCCTCTCTCGCATATCTTTAAGATCCGTCGTCAGTGCCAACACCGCCATGCATTCGCTTGCGACGGCGATATCGAAACCCGCCTCCCGCTCATGGCCCTGCTCGGTAGCGTTACGGCCAATGGTAACTTTACGCAGGAAACGATCATTGGTATCGAGAACCCGGTTCCATGTTATCGTCTCTGGGTCAACGTCGAGGCGAGCGAAACGATTGATTTCGTCAGGGGTGAGCTCGTTAGGATCGGTCTTGGTTATACCGAGCTTCTGTAAACGTTTGAACATAAGAGGAGCAAACTCGCGTTTTCCTTTCTTGGTAGGTACGAGCCGGCTGTAGAGAGCCTTGTCAGACTGAGTGGCCTCATGGAACATACGCGCATCGAGAGCAGCAGCTGAGTGGCTGTTAGGAGATTTCTGCCACTGGGCATGAGCAGTACGAACCAAGCAAATTGTTGGCAGCCGTCATAGCGTGGATATCGCCAGTCAAGTGTAAGTTAAACTACAAGGCATGTCAGCGACCCGCTATCGATCAAGGCCTGATTGATCTTACTTCATCCATAGGAATAACCTGACTGTAACCCCCACCGGCAGCACCACCCTTGATACCAAAGGTAGGTCCTTGACTGGGTTGACGGACGCAAGCAAAGGCAGGACGACCAAGGTGTGCACCTAAAGCCTGTGCAAGGCCGATGGTTGTGGTTGACTTACCCTCACCAAGGGGTGTAGGAGTGATGCTGATCTGTTATCGGCGACTAGTATTGGGCACTTCGGGAACACACTCACCCAGAAATGACAATGTACTTGCCATCCTTGCGGTGTGCCAGGCGATTCAGGACGCTGAGCTCAACCTTGGCCTTGTATTTCCCATAACTCTCCAATTCACCAGGGAGTAGGCCAATCTCCAGTGCAAGTTGAGTGACTGGTTTTGGAGTGTGCGCCATGGCAATCTCGATGTCACTTGGAACCTTGGCCTTGATGTCAAGAGGGAGTGGTATGACCTTGCGGGAACGAGCTTGTTCAAAGTGACGAAGAGCAGACGTCAAGACATTCTCCATCAATAGGGCGACAGTCATCGGACCCACACCTCCTGGGACAGGGGTAATGTGGGAAGCATGGAGAGCCGCTTCGGCGTATTCTACATCGCCAACAAGACGTTGACCCGACTTCTTGGTCGCATCTGGGGAGATCACAAGTGAGGTTTGCACTGAGGGAGGCCATGGGACTCAAGATACCTGGGATAGAATTGATGCCGACGTCGATGACAACCGCACCAGGTTTGATCCATGAACCTTTGACGAACTCGGCTTGTCCGATAGCGACGACAAGAATATCAGCTTGCTTTATCTGAGCGGGGGTTGTAATGACAAGTACCCACTGGTGGGAAAGGGAGTACTCACGAACTGTTCGAGATTCTTGGTACGGCTGTGACAATGGGTGACCGTCGCATCCTTATTCCTCAAGAGGGCGACAACAGGGTTTCCAACGATATCACTTCGACCAAGCACGACGGCATTGGCACTAGAGATAGGGACAGCTGTCGACTCGAGAAGACGGATGACTGCTGCAGGAGTGCAAGGAGTGAAGAGAGGGGACGACGCGCGAGAAGAAAGGTGTCCGATATTGTACGCGTGGAATCTGATACAGGAGATAAGCGCGTGACTGATGCGGTTGGAGGGAAGTATTACCCATCAACATCCTTTTCGGGGGAAATTGACTCAGTGACTGTGCGGACGCCATCGGGGCCAACATGGGGGCCAAGAGGGAGTTGAACCAGGATGCCACTTATGGAATCATCGTCGTTGAGACGTTTCACGATGGCGATGACCTCCTGGACGGAAGCAGTTTCGGGAAGGGTGATATGCTGGAAGCGAATGCCGACCTCCTCGGAGGCTTTAGCCTTCATGCGGACATAGACGGTAGAGTCTGGACGCTCGCCCGCCTGGACAACGGCAAGCTGGGGCTGGAAACGGGGGAACTGGTGCTTGAAGGCAGAGATCTTGTCCGCGACAGTTTGACGGATCGACCTGTAAGAGAAGTGAGAATGACGCGGTGGGGGAGAAAGAAGAGGTACTTTGCGATGAGATTGCCATCGATGACACGAGGCTGGGAGGACATGATGGTACGAATGAAAGAGCGAGGAACCGACTGAACAGCGAACACCCTCTGCATAATTATACCAGACTCAGGGTCTTATATATACAAATTCGATTAATTTATGCAAATATAATGAAGGCGCATATATTCAACTAAATATGGTACTTACGCACAATCACGTGCTGATAACATTCGAAAATGAAAATGGAGAAAAAAAAATTGTCAAGTTTACTAGCTCGGTGACGGTGACGATGAACGGGACATTTGCAAGACGGGTTTTCTCTGCGTCCACCGCAACCTTCTCGTCCACTGCCGTCCGTCGTTCAGCATACCCTTCACGACTTTTCCCATCCTTAATTCGTCCCTACTCTGACCAAACAACATCCCGGCCAGAGGACGCTGCTGATCCTATACCAGAGCCAAAAATTGTAGAGGTCTCCGTAGAGTCCCAGGTCCTCGAGAATCTCAAGAAGAAAGAGGAGGAGGTCCATGAACTCACGGTCAGTTGCCCTTCTTCTTCCGCGTACTCTCGCTCACCTCACCCTACAGAGTCGACTACGGTACCTCCAGGCCGACTTCCTGAACCTCCAGCGCAATGCTGCTCGTGAAAAGGAGCAGCAACGCGACTTCGCAATCACCCGCTTCGCAGGCGACCTCCTCGAAACAGTCGATGTACTTGCTCTCGCGCTCAAATCCGTCCCCCCCGCTGCTCTCCACCTCGAACTCCCATCCTCTGACACGTCCTCCCTTCCCGATGCCACTTCGACACCTCCATTGAAGTCTGCCCACGCGTACCTCACGGAGTTACACCAAGGTGTCGAGATGACCCATCGTCTTCTGCTCTCCATCCTGTTCAAGTACCACGTCAAATCATTCGATCCCACGGGAGAAAAGTTTGATCCTAATCGTCACGAGGCCCTCTATCAGGCACCCATGTCAGGCAAAGAACCCGGGTCCGTTCTCGAGTGCCAAAAGACGGGTTACATGATCAAGGACCGCCTCTTGCGCGCGGCTCAAGTCGGTGTCGTCCAGGATGCGTCATGACATCTTTTTCTTGGTCACTCACAGTTCACTCGGACCGTCTAGTATGCGTGACGAGTGGACATTGGGTATGCTACTACTTAGACATGGGGCAGAGCTGAATCCGGCATATACGCATCATTACGATAGATATAATCTAGCACGTATAATTCAACGAATCTCTACTCCGAATCGATTCTGCAAGTTCGATGTGACCTGGGTATGCAACGTATTCGTCTCGTCATTCGTCAACGACCTAAGATGGGTTGGTACAAGCATTTGAAGAGGGATTGATACCACACCTGTCCATAGAGCGATAATTTATTCGGTAACAAACGCTCTTCCGACACGTCTTTGGATGGGTGAAGCTGTCCGTCTGTTGTGCGTCAGATCAACGCTAAAGGACGCTCAAAGACAACCTAACCATCTTGACATCTTCCACGGTATCGCCTGCCACGTCTCTGACGAGATCGCAAAAGTCGTTGTCGTGGAGATCCACATTTTTCGGTAACCAAAAGCTGACATCCTTGAAGCAGGCGGGGTATTTCGAATACGGCCGGAACGTCGTAATATCACCATGCTTGAATTGCGTGAGGAACCGGGGGTCTTGAGACCAAAATAGGCGAATGTCGGGGATAGAGTAGAGAATCATGGCTATGCGCTCGAGTCCAAGGCCAAACGCCCACCCAAGCTTGTTTTGGATATCTGAGGATGTGTCAGGTTGCTGTGCGTGGCGTTGACGGGAGATCACTTGCGTGCGTTGTCCAGGGTTGGCTGATAGACGACACCGCACCCCAGAATCTCGAGCCACTTGCCACGGAAGAAGACCTCCATCTCGAAGCTCGGCGTCGTCCAAGGAAAGGTTGCCTCGATCCACCTTACTCTGAGCGGGTTTTGTGGCGTCGCACCGACATGGTCACCAAAGAGGGTTAGTATGAGACTGTTGAGGGAAAGTTTCAGGTTTTTAGCGATGAGTTCAGTGTGTTTTGGGTCATGGGCTGGTTGGCAAGGGTTGATGGGCGAGAGATGAGGCACGTCTTCGATGACGATGTTGGAACGTCGGAGGTGGGCTTGCAGCGATGCATTGTCATCTGCGATTTCTTTCATGCCGTTTGAGTCGGCAGAAACGATGCGAGCGCCCTCCGTCTGATGGAAGACAGGATAATGGGAGCCGTCTATCTCGTCGCGCCTATAGACGTCGGCTGTGAGGAGCCATTTAGTCTCGCCTTTTTCGAACACATCTACTTCGTGGGCGGATGTATGGGTGCGGAGCATGAGGTGCTTGTTGACGTAGTAGCTGTCCGTGGCGGAGCGGCCAGGATGGTCCGGAGGGAAGGAGAGGACGTCAAAGTTTTGGTAGGGGGTGACGAGTGGGGAGAGGGAGGAGATGTGCGCGTAGGACGGGAAGTGGGACTCGACGAGGGCACGAAGGGTGCTGAGAGGATGCGCGTGCTGGGTGTGCAGCCTGAGGGGGAGCTTTGAGAGGATTGTCGGGGACACGTTCGTCATCTCATCCGTGGGGTACTCTCGACCGAGCATGCTCAGCGTCGCAGGACGCGTCGACGCGGCGGTGGTTACATGCGACCTGAGCGTGAGTCGTGGACACAGCGCAAGTGGAGAACGCATCTCAAGGACGGGGATGAGGACGACGAGCGCGTTTGTTTGGGCATGTTTTGTGCTATGGGCAGTCGAAAGAGTGTGGCGCCTCTCTGTCTCGCATGTCGCTCAAGGTGCCCGAGGCGCACTCACAGGTACCGTCGCTCCCTTCTACGCTCTTCGTCGCCGCCTCTGACAGCGACAGCCATCGTCCTCATCCAGCGCACAGAGGCACAAGTCCTCGAAACGCCCCCTTGTCCGCTCCGACAACGAGGACGATGCCCCCACTCCCTCGGCCACCCAGAGAACGAAGCGCGCCCGCACAGCCGACACCAATGTATCACCCTCTGTTGCCACCACCTCAGACGACGATAATGACATGGACGTGGACGCAGACGTGGACGTTCTCCGTGGCTCCCCACAATATTCCCTCAGTACCCCTGACGACAGTCGCTTCCTCCCAGAAGATGCCTCGCTCCCGTCCAAGAAGCGCAAGAAATCGATGGTTGTTTCAGCATCCACCAAGAAGAAGCCCCAGGTAGTCTATTCAGACGACGAGGAGAGCAACAGCCACGTCGAATGCGATTCTGTGGAGGATGACCTCAGCGACTCCGTGCCTCCTGTCGCCGAGGTTTCCGACGACGACTTTGAGATTGACACTCCGCCTAAACGTGGTGCCCCGAAACCAAAAGCCGGCGCCGCCAAGGGCAAGGCAGGGAAAGCAAGGCAGGGGCAGCTCAAAGGTGCAAAGGCAAAGAGCGTCAAGGAAAAGGAAAGGGACAGCGAATTTTGCTTGAAAGACGAGCGCAAGCTAACTGTCCCCCCGGCCACAACCTCCCGAGCATCCAGCGCTGCGGCTCAAAGCCAACCCTCGGATCTGTTCTCCAACGACGACGTGGCGCCCTCCTCCACGGTGGATCCTCTCAGTCAGACCATCCCGAAGAAGCGCAAACTTCCGCCAATCAAGAAAACCAAGACAGCGACTGGTACTTCCACTCCCACTACTACGACGCAAAAACCTCCACCCGCGCCTGCTCAAGAGCTAGCGAAGCCTTCGTTACCAACCTCCGAACAACGAAAACAGGCATTGACAGGAGTGCGAGACATTGACTTGGCCGACTCCAAAATCTATGCGGAGCTTTTCAAGGGTGTAAGTCTTCATTCTTGGTGAGACCTCACTTGGCTCATTCGTCAGGCCGGCGGGAACACGCCGAGGTCTGGTTTGAAAAATGCAGAAGAGCGGCGCAAAGAGTTGGACAAGATGAGAGACGAGGCAAGGGCCAGGCGCGCCGAGGAAGCGGTGAGATCTCTGAGAAACAGCTTCTCATTGTTGTTTCTGACAACCTGGTCTGCAGAAGTTTACGTTTGATCTGCAGTCTCAAGCCGACAAGATTGCACGTTTCGAGCAACGTCTGCGTGTAGAAAACAGTACGGTGCTCCATCCGAATTTCCTCGCCGCGAAATTCAGAGATGAATGGGAACTAGAGAGGCGTAATAGACGAGCGACACCTAAAGAGGAGGGAGAGGCATAATGCGTTGGTGCCGTTTGCTGTCGTCGCTGTTTTTCCGGTTGTAATGTACTGACGATCGATAAGAGTATCCGACTATCTACTCTGTCGACGTGCTTGTGTCATGTTGCCCTGTTGGGCTTCTCCGATTGACTCAACGACTCGGTGGTACTGGTGCATAAGCGAACTATTTGATCGACACACGTATCAAACCATTTCTTATCTGCCGTTTTTTTGGACGGTGAGGGTGATGTGGCCGCGGGACTGGCATCGTCGACGTTGAGGGCGTGCAGCTGGATTGCCAGCTCGTCGGTGACAGGCAGAAAGACGGGTATTTGCGTTTTGAAAGAGGTGGCGACCTCGGCGAGCTGAAGGATCTCCTTGCGAACATGGGCGGGGTCCTGTGCAGGGTAGAGGGCAGCTACGAGATCGTCGGATGTGGAGAGGAGGAGATTGGAGTGTGTGAGAAGGGTGTCGAACGCTGAGACTGGGGCAGAGGAGGGGTGGGCAAGGAGATCGAGGAATATGCGCTTGTGGAGAAGCGTGGTGAGCCGCAAGATCTGATGAATCTAGGGAGGGGTCAAGATGTGTATTAAGAGGTGGATAGGGTACCATACATTTTTTGCGCGGGCAAGCTCGTGCTTGTCCATCCTTGTGGCGTGGGCGAGTCCGAACTCGTCCCAGCCGTCGTCCGAGTCGTTGGCTGAGTCGTCGAGGGGGTCGTTGGATTCCGCTTGATTGATCATGCGGGCGATTTCTTGGAGATTGTCCTCGAGGGATTCTCTGTCTGATTTCCAGGAGAGGCAGACGGCGGCACGGTTGTCCTTTGGGATGCCAGATATGCCCCTTGCGTCTGTGATGAGGTCGTGTAGGGCGGCAGTCCTGACGAGATACTCTTCACCGGACGCGCCGGTACCGGCCAGGCGTGGGCCGCGCGCGGCATTGTTAAGGAATGTCTGTATGAGGGCACGGATGGCGTCGATGATGTCCTTTACGCGGTTTGTGACGTCCTTGACGAGGGCGGCACCGTGGAGGTTGTCGTGGAGGAGACGGGTGGAGCGGGCGAGTGCGGGGGTGTGCTGTGCGAGGTCGTGGAGGAGGGGGATGGATGCGGAGTAGGACGGGGCGGGGGGCTTGAGTGCGAGGGACAGTTTTGTGGAGGTGTTGTATACGAGGGCGAGGAGAGCGTCTAGGTCGTGGAGGATGAGGTGGAGGGGGGGAGAGTCGGGGTCGCGGGAGTCGAGGGCGACGATGGCAGCGGTGCAGGACTGTGAGAGGAGGGAGAGAGCGAGGATGGCTGAGAGGGAGTGAGCGAGCGAGTTTTTGTAACGTTTTGTACTCACTCTTTTGCTTGTCCGTCATCAAGTTGCTGTCCATTATGTAATCCTTGTCTTTTCTGTCCTTGCACGCATGTTCCTCGCTCTCCGTCCAAGGGCCCCCTCGCCCGCACACCTCCGCTGTCTCTCTGCCAGGGCATTCGTCTTCGCCCGTCCCATACCACCACCACCACACAGACGTATCACCTGTTTTCAGCCCCCCCTCCGTCGCAGCGCATCCTTCTTTCCCTGGCCCAGGTCCGCCCCGTCCCTCGACACTGCAGCACAGATAGCCGCACTCGAAGCACAGACCAACGCCGACCCAAACGACCTCCAAAAGCACCTCGCCTTCTTCAATGCCTTGATCACCACCCGCACCAAGGAAGGCTATCTCACCCTCATCGACCGTTGGGAGCACACGCTCGAGCACGTGAGTCTCCTCTCCCCCCTTTGCCGTCTCACCCACCATCTCTCCAGAACCCCGCTTCCCCCCTCCTCCGCTCCGACGAGGCCTTTGAAATATATCTCGACGCACTCGCCAGCTCCGGACGCGAGCCATCCATAGACCTTGCCGTCCGCAAGCGACAGTCCCTCCTCGACTCCCTCCCCGCCAGTGCAACCCCAGATACCACCCCCGAACTACCCGACTCGTCACCCCCCGCCCCAAAATCGAGAAGCGAAAAAATAGCCGCAGAGTTGCTCGCTAGACGAGCCAACCCCACCTCGACGACTGTCCAGGATCCACCGCCATCCAACCCTGCAATCGCAAACCTCGCAGCAGCCCTCGGAAAGGGTGCAGGCATCAGCGGTAACCCCATCCATGTCACCCTCAGTGAACGTGAGCACCTCAATCTTGCCCCCCGACGCGATATTCATCCTCTTTGCCAGCCAAAGGTTCTCTCACCATCCGCATCGTTCGATTCGTCGTGTTAGCCGGCCTAAGTGGTTTCTGTACGTACACGTCCCCCTTCCCCTTCCCCTCCCTAACCCAGTCCCAGTCGTCTTGGTCATTCTCTCCGTGCTCTTGGAAAACTCGGGCCTCCTCAAGGCCGGAGGACGCGCCACAGAGTTTGAGCCACTTCAGCAGAAGCCCGTCAAGTTCAGTGACGTCCACGGCGTCGACGAAGTCAAGCAGGCCTGTCCCTCACCATCTCTCTCCCACGTCCGTGTCTAACCCTCCCTCAGGAACTCGTGGACGTCGTGACCTTTTTGAAGGATCCCACTGCCTTTGCATCTCTGGGTGGCAAGCTCCCAAAAGGCATCCTTCTCACAGGCCCACCCGGTACCGGAAAGACCATGCTTGCTAGGGCCATTGCCGGAGAGGCTGGCGTTCCATTCTTTTTCTCTTCAGGGTCCGAGTTCGAGGAAATGTTTGTTGGCGTAGGTGCAAAGCGTGTTCGGGACCTCTTCGCAGCTGCCCGCAAGAAGCAGCCAGCCATCATTTTCATCGACGAATTAGACGCTGTTGGCGGCAAACGATCTCAGCGTGACCAGCATTACATGAAGCAAACGCTGAACCAGTTGTTGGTCGAGATGGATGGGTTCTTGCAAACGGAGGGCGTCATCGTCATCGCTGCCACAAATTTCCCCCAAAGCCTGGATCCGTTGGTGTCCCCGACTTGCTCCATCAGAGACCATTCTCATCTCCCACTTGCTTAGTGCGCTCACCCGTCCCGGTCGTTTCGACCGCCACATCGCCGTCCCTCTTCCGGACGTCCGTGGTAGGATACAACTTTTCCGTCACTTTATGAAAGACATCATCGCCAGCAATGGTATGTCCTTGCCTTGTTCTCGAACCTGTCTCTCATTCGTCAGCCGTCGACCCGATGATCTTGGCTCGAGGCACTCCTGGGTTCTCTGGTGCCGAGCTGCAGAACATGGTCAAGTGGGTCGCACCTTTGTTCGCTCTCGAATGGGGCCACTCACCAAATTGCCCAGCTTGGCTGCTATCCAGGCAGCAAAGGAAGGTTTCAAAGAAGTTACTCTGAAGCACTTTGAGTGGGCAAAGGTATGCTTGTTCGTCGAGTCAGTGTTGACAGATCCGAGTGCCCGCGCCAGGATCGGATTGTCATGGGCGCTGAGCGCAAGAGTGCGTACATTGACGAGAAGAATAAATTGCTCACGGCCTATCACGAGGTGCGTTGGCATTCAATCATTGCACCATGCTCTAATTTGCACAGGGAGGTCATGCCCTGACGGCACTCTACACCAAAGGTGCCATGCCTTTGCACAAGGTTACATGCGTCCCCCGTGGTCATGCACTCGGTGTTGTGCGTCACTCTTTCGTGAATGCCGTGTGTTGGTACTCATGCCGTGGTTTCACAGACCTCTCAGTTGCCGGAAGGTGACATGTTTTCCATCTCCCAAAGCGAATACAAGGCCATGATTGACGTGTGTATGGGTGGTCGGGTCGCGGAGTCGTTGAGTAGGTTGTTTTCTCACTCAACGGCCATGAATAACCCCTCGGTGTCAGTTTACGGTGAAGGCGGCCTCACGAGCGGATGTTCTTCTGATCTCCAAAAGGCCACTCAGACGGCGACGCAGATGGTCAAGGTGAGTGACGTTCGCATGTGGCAGGGCTGGCGATGACCAGGACCTCGCACAGAACTTTGGATTCTCGGGCAGAGTAGGACCTGTGTTTTACAGCGACCAAAACGGACCCGTCAGCCCCCAGACGAGCGAGAGAATCGACTCTGAGATCTTGAAGTGAGTACACGAGAAAGAAACGTTTTGGAGCTGCGACGAGACAATTTGTTCCAGTCTACTTCAGCAAGGTGAGACGCGGGTGACCAAGCTCCTGGAGGATAAGATAGAGGAGCTCCATCGGGTACGTGACTGCCTGTATCACAATGTGGTCCCCTTTTGATAGCCCCTCGTTGCAGCTCGCTCGTGCATTGGTGGAATACGAGACGCTGACTGCGGATGAGGTGAGAAAGGTGATCAAAGGGGATCCACTGCCAGAGGAAAGATAGAATTAATTACTTATTACATGTTATTAATTTTTTCATTTTGATTCGACCCAGCTTGAAACCCAGCTATATAAAAAAGTGGCGCGATGGAATTGCCGGCGGCACTGTTGAGCTGAATAAAAACGGCGTCGGAAGCAAAAAGCAAAAAAGCGTCCTCCTTGCGCGCATGTGTCATCGTCTCCTCAAGCTTGTCAAGCACACGGGATGCGGCCACAACTCTTTCCTCGGTGACTCCGTCGTCGACTGCCATAGCCACACTTGCCTCCTCAGCCCCTCCCATCCTTCCACCTGCAATTCCCCCTCAAATCCCTGTCGCTGTCGTCGCTATTACAGGTGCGCAATTCCCCAGTCTTATCTCCACGAGCTGTGCTCATTTCCTCACAGCCAGCCTGAGCGCTTCATCACACATCAAGTCAGTCCCCCTGATTCATTCAAATCACCCCCCTGATCATCATCCAGGTTCCCGGAAAGTGCTCAGTGTGTCCTCCATGACCCCCCCAAAACTGGACACGCATTGTAACATTATAATTATTGATAAGCATGCACCTCTTCACTCCAGCTCCATGAGCATCTCATCCTCTATCCCACCGTCTCCATACTCGTCCTCGTCCATCTCCTCGGCCACACGCCGGTCCTCCTGCTGTTCCAGCGACACTGCCTGTTCCCTTTGCTTCGCCTGTGCCTTTTCTATGTCCTCGAGCGTCCATAGCGACACGCCCGTCTGGTTTTCGTTCGGATTCTGCGAAATCGTTCGCATGAACAACTTGGACAACGTCACAGCCATGTCCGTAGATAGGTTCGAAGCGACCTCTGTGATGTATTGATTGATCCACCGAGGCAGCTTTGCTCGCTTGTCTGCTCGCGCAAAGCGCTTCATATGCCACTCAGTATCAAACTACCAAAATATCACGTCACATATCTCACCTTGTCCGCGAACACCATCAGTCCCCAATCCGTCTTGCCACGAAGTACACGTCCCACACACTGCGCAGCGTTTCGCATGGCGTCGAACCCAAGAAATTCAGATTCTCTTATCCGATACGCATCTCGAAGATACTCGAGGCGCGCTTTCAGGATTCGACTTTCCGTGTATTGATACGGAACTCTGCACATTATCCAGTTCTCAACCACAGCTGAATATCGCAAACACTCACCCAAACATGATCACAGCACGTCCGTAGTTGTGATCAAAATCAATCCCTTCCGACACTTTCCCTCGCGCAACAGGACAGCAGCACCGCGCCCCGTCCATTGTCGCACGCCTGCAACCACCTTTGGCGTCTTTATAAATGCGACAGCTCGTACAGTGCTTACCCGTCTGTAGTTCTCCAGCGCTATGCTAGTTTCATTCGCATCCGGCGTTTCAACGAAAATGAGCTTGTTCTTCCACACCTCGTTCAAAATCCCCTGGAAAACGTAGCATCAAGACATGCATACAGGTGTCCCAGGCAACATACCATGTCATTCCATGCTGCCACAATCGACTCCATGTAAAGATAACTGGGAAAAAAGGCAACGATCCCATCCGGGACGATTTTACTGTACTCGACAAGTATACTTCCAAAATTCCTAACGACGGCTGGATCATTCCGGACCTCAAAACGCGAGCTTATAGCGACTTGGTCACTCCCGCGAGTAATGACCTGCATGGAAACTGTCAAGTAGTCGTGTGCAAATTTGACCAGTCACTCACCAATGGCAGGAAAGCGTTGCGCGTCAGCGTCATTGGATATGTCTCCTGAACAACCGGCGTGAACTGCAGCATTTTGGGATACATGTCTAATGGCGAGATCGTCCCAGACGTGATGACGACACTGCTAAAGTGCTCAAAAACCGGCTTAATGGCCAACGAGGGATCAAGGCACCTGTCGCAAAGTCAGAAAATAATCGAAATCACTATCCAAAACACCAACGTGAAGTGAAACATGGGATTTGGAACAGTCGCATTATCAGTCTCAAAGGGTTCAAGGATGAGCAAAAATCCTAAAGGTTCAATAGTGTAGCAGTGCAATGACGATCGCCGGGGGTAAGCTCACCCCTCTCGTACGTTGCCACCAGAGTCGCAAAGCTCGCGACTTTCTGTAGTGCGGAATATTCGTCCAGCCGACTGAGCTCTAATGTACGAATCAAAGATTGCAAGCGTTCAGCACAAAACCTAAGAGGAGGTGTTAGATATGGGAATCATCGATGTCTATACCAATCACCGTAATGGTCGCCTTTCAATGTACGTGATATCTTTAAGATGTTGTAGGAAAGAAAGCGGTGTTTCTGCGACCACATGTAAGACACGCATGCGAGTCTATCCAGTCGTCAGCGTGACTGTATGCACGATAACGGTTCATGCCAACCTTGAGGTATTCAACAAAACGCTTGAGAAAAGCGACGAAATGCTCGGCCTTTCTGATGTTTCCAGGTATCGCCTCTTTAAGTAGGTCATCGGGGAGAACTGAACGCTTGTTAGTCGTAGGTACTCATGGTGAAAAACACTCGGCTCTATATTTACCTGGGTTCGCCATGAATGTGTCTTCAGGGGTAGTCTCCGTCGTTGTTTCTTGTAGACCTTCAACCAACTTTGCATACTCATCTTGAAGTTTGGCAGCGTCGGTCTGTTTAATCCTGTCGAGACTGGTCAGTACCATGAACAACAGTAAGCACGGCCCCTACTCGTCAATCTTTTCACCGAGTTTCGTCACACTGCGTGCAGCCGAGTCGAGCATTGGTCGTGTGAGGTCGATGCTGAGAGATTCTATACACACATTATCTAGCACAGCGTTGAGCCAGCTAGAAAAAATGCCTGTCAAAGTCTCTACTGACCGATGTTGTGCGCTTCATCGAACACGACAATGGCATCTTTGGACAGCTCTTTTGACACTTGCTCGGCGACCTTTGGATCGATTAAATAATGAAAGGAATATATGATCACGTCGACAAAGGGCATCTGGTCGAATAATTGTGAATATTGGTCAACCTTTCAAGCCACACGAAACCCACCATTCTTCGTACGGTAAAATATGGACATGTACCATTGTCTCGACCGTGTTGGAGTACGTCCGCAAGTGTCCATATGCCGGGTGATATGAGAGTTCCGGGCTCGTGGTCCCCTAGGTTCTGCAAAAATATCGCATCTTCCGCTTCCAACTTGTGATTAAATGATACGTACCTCATGCCAATCACAGAGTTCCACTGATCCAGGGTCCGCACGACCTTTCTCGCATACCGCAGAGTTGGTGAGGTCACGACACCGCGCATCGACGATTTTACCCTTCTTCTCCTTGGAGACCTGGATGGAGAACCCCGGATCACACAAAAGTATGGATGCAACGACAGCATCTATCCGTGCCCCATACGCACCTCCGGATGTATGCACAAGTTTTTCCGACTCGTCAAGCCGAGGCCCATAAAGTTCTCTTCCTTTTCCCTTTGTTCCGGAGTTTCAGCACATGATATTCGATACTTCATCAATCTTTTCAACTCGGAGAGGGCCTTTTCGATTTCCGGCACTGTACGTGAGCAGTAAATAAGTTTGCGTTTCGTTGGATGGAACTGCAGGCAAGAGATAAGTACTTGCGACGTGAAACAGCAAATTCGATGTACCTGCTGATATGACACAATCAGGGATAAGAGCGAGACAGTTTTCCCTGTCCCGGAAGGCATTTCCAAGACACAATGCCCCTGAACGGGCCGAGTTGTGGTATGATCATACTCTACAGTAATTTGAAGCGTACCGTAGCATCAAGTGTCCGCTTCAGATCACACATATACGCATATTGTTCTAAGAGTGATTAGCTCAAGTCTACTGAGCTGCAGGGGGAACCCACCAGGATAAATTCGGTCGTAAGGAAAGATGATCTGGGAAAAATGAATGTAGGTACATAACGAGTTTTCCCCAGCTTTAAGCAGGCGCGACGAGACACGTACCGGTAGGTTGTCAATAAAGAACTTCATGTCCCAGGACTCACCAGAGGACTGACGTCTGACAAGAATATTTACAGCGCCGTGTCTGTTTGCTGCGCCAACCACGTGATCAAAATCCGAAACAGTAATAACTTCATTCGATTCGTTGCAGGTACAGTACACAAATGTACCTTGAATATCTATCATCAAGAAAATATCTTATCCAAATTCCAGAGATTACATGTCCGTATAGCAGGGTCAAGTCCATCCTTTGGCAATCCTTCTGGTATAACACGGAGACGAAAGCCATCGTTGATTCACAACTCGGTCACCACATGGTGCAACTTCAGTTGGACGCGATCTGTTGAGTAGCTGTTTGCACCACTTGTTGAACACCATTGTTCCCGGTACTGCGAATCAAGTTGAGTGACAACGGGAGGTCTGATTGCGGAAAAGTCGTACTTGCTATAACCATCATTGGGTGAGATTCCCGTCGTACCGTCACTCGGAGAAGTTTGGGTGGTTTGGGGATTCTGTGAGATGCCAGTGACTCCAGGTGAAATCGTCGTGCCGGTTTCAGCCGTCAAATTCGTTTGGCCCCACTGTTACAGGAATGCAACTCAGTACCCCAACTATGGCAGTTATCTGGCTGTTCGAACCTGATACTGAGTGATGGCGCCTAATCCGGCGGAGATTCCAGCTAAGTTCATTTCAATAGTGAGTTGCTAGTTCCAATACAATACGGGTGCACATACTACTGAACCATGTTGAGTAGGCGTCTGTCTGCTGTATATTTGTTACACCATATGTCGAGCTGGAATTAGACGCTATTGGAACATATCCATATCAGTCATCGTGAAATCTCCGATTTGCTTCTCAAAACTACGCACAGGTATCAGAAGCATATGGTGCTGTGGTCATGTTAAAGGGCACAAAGTTTGGTGCATTTGACTGCGTCACTAAGCCGAAGCCCGTGAGCGCCGAAGGTTTTCCAACACTTGGTGAGTTTTATTGTTAGATTCGGATCTCACACAGGTAGGCAATAGACATACGCAGCTGCAGACTGAGCTTGCTTGATGATCCAGTCAATACCCGAATTCAGCACGTTTGTATAGGAATCCAAGTAAGGATCGGTGAAACCATAAGATTGCTGATCGGGGAAGAGCGTGAAAGAGCCGAAACCAATATACGGAATATTCATGATATCCTGACTGTCCACTCCATAAGTCCCGTCGTAATTCGAACCGACGCCTTGCGTTTCTTGTCGTCTAGTAGCTGTATAATAGTTGACTAGACAGCAAAACTCGGGATTCACGGAGCTTACCCGTGGATACCCATCGCCCTCTGATACGGATGCCATCTTGTTTGAGGGTTCCGGCACGTTTAGCAGCCTCTCGGGAGCGCCGTCTTGATTCGGCGCGCTCACGGAGAATCTGCTCCGTGGTTACCGGAACAGCCTTCGTGCGCTTCTTTTTCCCTGGTGCAGGGGATGCCGACGGAGCAGCAGGAGCAGGGTTCAGGGGATACAGCTTGGGGCAGTCAGTGCACATAAAGCCCGATGTTCTATCGTCTACTGATTATCATTTGCGCCCCACTTTGAAACTGCCACGCTCACCCAGCGGAGATCAGGTGGTTAGGATCAATAGAACGAACATGAGTCGCCACGGTGGCGTGCCACTGTGTAACGGTCTCCGTCGTACAGCCTGAGCTTGAAGAAAGGGTGGAATTACACCTGATATTCCAGTGGGTCAGCGACGTTAGAATTCTTCGATGGTAGAAGCATAAAACCTGGGATCATTCGCAAGCTCCCAGCTGAAAATAGCCGGACTGTTGACATATCGAGAAACGACTTGAGTGGTGAAATTCATGAAGGAGTTCAGGATGGATGGATTCGTGTAGAACTGATCGTGATATTCAAGACCGAATTGGCGAACATATAAGTCCATACCGCCTATCTTGACATGAGAAACGGCATCTTGAGTGGACAAGATGAGCACTGACCGTAGTCATTGGACAAGTAATTGCGTGGCAGTGTATTATTAGTGCCAGGGGTGACGTCGCGAGTGGAGATGGCATTTCCGCCGGGCTGTACTGTGCTATTCAAAAGAGGAAGCGGATACCAGTTGTTGGTGAGAGATAAAATAACATAAAGTCCATGTTGTTCCGCCATTTGAACGACGGTGTCAAGCTTCTGGAGACCATTTGGGCCATCGTTGATGGATACTGTCCCGTTACGAACAAGTTGGAACCATGTGCCATTTACCGGGACGGTATCGACGTCTAGTTGATGCAAGTGAGTGATCTAGGATTCAACCCACGAATGAAGAACTCGCCATTGAATGCCCATAGCCGAACGACTTTGATCCCGAGGGCGGAGATGTTGCCGAGAGTGTACCAAATGTCTTCGTTCGTGTTTAGGGACGGTAACCAGTAGACATTTGTACCGATATATCTGAAGTCACTGCAAATCATCTCGGTCTGTAATTGAACGCCTGAGGAGAAGCCGTCGATGTGCTTACCTGCCATTTACGGTGAACGATGTGCCATTTGTGCTGATAAAAGGGCTGTAGTTCCTCGTAACGGTCGTCCTTGAAGGATTTGCCAGAGCGAACACTAGGGGGCTCAACAGAAGAAATAGAGAAAGAGAAATCATGGCTGGGGCGTCAAAGTACACGAAGGGCACTCGAAGGACGGGGAGGCGCAGAACGGAGGGAAAGGTTTCACCCCTTTTTATACAAGGGATCGATACACGTGCCCCCGAATCTCCTACACGTCTGCCATCCCGGCACTCACCGGTATTTTACCTGCGTCCGCTGGTGAGAACGAGAGAGTGGATGGTGCCGAGGCAGTCACACTATGGCGTACCGGTGTGCAACGCTGCGAAGGGCTGGCTCTGGAGGCATCGTCACTGTAGTGACCAATGAGAGATGTAGCACGTTTCAATTGGAGGTTGGGGGGAGAGCTCATAAAGTTAAGGAACTCGGCCAAGTCGAGTAATGTCCGATTCCATGCATTCAAGTGACCTATCACGTGACCTCGTTGCATCGCTTCTCCGACAGGCGTACCAGTGCAGTGCTCGTCTCATAATGCTACCAACAGTGCTCAGGCGTGCTCCCCGATCTGCTCTCGCCCTTCCTCGTCGTCGTTACCAGTCACAAGAGACCCGTCAGAGTTCACAGGCCCAGCCAGCCCCGTTCATACAAGACCACTTTGTTAGTTCTGCCGGGATTGCCATCAATTTATTCTCCCGCTTCGTCAAACTCTCACTCCTCACCGCCTTTGGCCTCGGACTCACAGGCTTCGCTATTTTTGAGGGTACCCATCTATGGGTCGAGTCCGTCGAGCTCGCATCAGATCAGGATGATGAAACCCGGCGCTGGGAGTGGGACCGGGACGCTGAAAGGTGGTCAGGTGGCGACCGTGGGGGAACAGACCCTGCTCTCGGCTTCAGAGCAAGGCATCTTCTACGGGGTTCGTGGATGGCGGAAAACTGGGGTGTAGGTTCCACCACCTTTTCGGACAATGGGGGCATAGGCAATGCCATCGAGGCTCGCTTGGATTTTGCCCAGAATTATCTGGACATGTCCATCAAGATCGCCGAAACAAGGATGACATCTGCGAAATTGCGTCCGCAAACATTTATTGAACTCCTCCTGCGCCATAGTTCCATATTGGAGCGCATCGGAACAAAGGAAGCCTTGTTTGAAGCTCGCTCGAAATACGAACGCGTCTGGGCCGACCTTGCAGGCCAAGGGACAGATGCTGCTCGCATCGCTTCAAAACTTGGGGATCTCAATTTCAGACTCGGAGACTCCAATGACGCGCTTGCTTGGTGGACACGATCACTCAGTTTGTCACAAGGAGCCCAACAGGCTCAAGGTTCTGTCGCCCCTACTATATCTCAAGCTGCGCCTTCATCTCCGTCGGCACAACGGACACTCACCTCCACACTAGTCTCATTATCCGCGTATTATTCTACATCTGGTGATTTAAAGCAGGCTCGGCAACTTCAAGAAACCGCCCTCGGTTTGTTGCGTAGTATCCCCTCGCCTACGAACATCTCCGCTGCTTCACTACCTCAGATGTTGCACTCGCTATATCTTCTCCACCGTTCTTCCCTCATCTCCATCCATCTTGCTGAGGTACTTTATGCGCTTCGGTCACCTCGACAGTCATCTTTTGATTACCTGACGAGAGCCGCCGAATCTTCTGAACGTGTCGCCTTGGCTCTCACCGGTTTGCCGTTCATCCCACCTGACGCAAAAAAATCAGGTGTCGTTCACACCGCTGCACCGGACGCTCCTATACTTCCGTTATTTGCCAAGTCCTACACCATGCGGAAGCCAGCTACAGGATTGTTGCGCGACGCACGTCGTACTGCTGCAGAAGCATGGAACTTGATGGGCGTTCTCCACGAGCAAGGAGGTGAGATGGAGCGTGCCCTTACATGCTACGAGCGGGCAGTTGGGTGGGCTGGTGTTGCTTCCGATCACAATGCGCCTGGCGAGGGAACACTGGAGGCAGACTGGAAGGTTATGTGGGCCAACTACTCGCGATCCCGCGACGCGGTACAGAGACAGGAGAAACGCTGAAAATTTGCGCAAACTGACAGCCTCACTAATGTATCTTTAAAAATTTGTCTGGGATTAGTGTACAGTGGGCTAGTCACGTGTGGCAAAATCAATACTACCACTGTAGTTCCCGGGCCCTTCACCGAGTTCGACTGATGTTTCGCTTGCTTCGTCCCTCAGCATCTCGCAGGGTACCCCACCATACAACTCCTTTGTGGTCTTTATCACTCAGATTCAACTCGACTGTTGCACGTCCATTCAAATTTCACTTGGGCGTTAGCTGGGCTGCCAAGCCTCCGGATCCAAAGCTGACGCGCTTTCATACCGCCTTCTCCGTAGATTCTCAGCTTGGGAAATGGAGGGATGCAATGCTCGCCCATCCGAAGCACTCGCTCTCAAAAAACGCGGGGGAGGATTTCTTCTTTCACACCGAGGCACGTCTCCTTGTGCGCCGCATGCTGCTCTGCCTCTCGCTTACCCTTTTCACAGATGCGCAATGGCTCGGTAGGTAAGCCTGCTTTCTTTCCTCCTTCCTGGCTTACCTCGGCGTTTTAATCTCCAGGGAGTTGCATTTGGTATAGCTGACGGCGTTGGAGGATGGGTCGATTCAGGCGTCGACCCCTCATTATTCGCTCAAGCCTTGATGTATTCTGCGCACAACTACTCGCGTGATTCGTGGGCAGGGGAGCCAGAGATTGACCCCACCCAGGATCACGAACACCGTGAAGACGTCCGAGGCTGGGAGATCACACCCTATGAGTGCCTTGACTTTGCCCACCGTCGAGTCATCCAAGAGCAACTCGTGGAAGCTGGTGGGCTCGTACCCTTGCTCGCCGTCGTGCAGATCTCACCCATTTTTCTCTCGCATAGGATCTAGTACAGCTTGTTTGTTAACTTTGAACTCATCCTCAGGCGTCCTCCGCTCAGCAAAGTGAGCAATACAACCCCGCGTACGGCTGCAGACCACTCAGTGGCCCTTTCTAGTTTAGGTGACAGCGGTTTTTTGATCATACGATCAGCTTCTGTAATCTACAGAGAGCGAGTCCAAACTCATTACTTCAACTGTCCTTTGTACGTCTCTTGACATTTCTCACGCATTCCTTATTAATTTCTGCTCGCAAGGCAACTCACAAAGCATCCTGAAAGTGTGAACTTCAACAAATACTATATGGACTCTCCGAGCGCAGCTGCTCAGCATGAAACGAAGCTTCGGCATGGCGACATCGTCATCGCATACGTAGGTCACCTACGTCATGGTAACACATGGTTCTTATGTCGTCTCCAGACGGACGGCCTATCCGACAACGTATTCCCCGCAGAAGTTGTTGCAATATGTTCGTTAATTGCTCGTGCTGGGGGCTCGGAGGACGAACAAGTACAATGCATGGCAGATCGTCTCGTCCAGTACGCCCAGGCGTGCATGCGGGATCAGAAGAGAGTGAGCCCTTTTGAACGTAGGTGTCTCAGATTCTCCCGGTTTTACCTCGTTTGATGTATTACTTCGTAGGTGACGCGGCGCGGGAAGGTATGTTGTATCGTGGCGGGGTGCGTGGTTGTGGCATCTACTCAGATCCGGTACTAATCACAATGTCTGGGTGCAGAAAGTTGACGAGTAAGACATGTCCCTTGTAATCTGAGCAGTACTGACATGAAGTCCCAGTGTTACTGTGGTTATGGTTCTGGTTAGTGAGGTCCCGTAACATTTCATGGGCTCGTTACGTGCTTGCTGCCTCCTGTGGGTCACGCAATGTTGCTAGATATGCGCTACTGATACCATGCTCTCTGAGGCAAATACAATGCACGTAGTCTTGAGTGAATCCTGCTATTCGGATTTTCGTCGAGCATCTCCTTACAAGGCAAGAGTACTCCAGCTTATTAACTTGGAAGTCTTCTGCTATGATACACCAAGCAAGCCAAAGTCTAATGGAGATATACATATCAACTAAATGGTTCTGGATTCCGGCAGATCCGAATAAGAGATTGCAGCGCAGACTGCATCGATAGTCCAATAGTCCAAGGGTGTAAACAATACGTGGCCGTAGTTATTAGATGTTCTGACACAAGGTGCAATACAATGTGATGTGGTCCCTGGAAATCGCGGCTATACAAGATCCCGCATGAGTTGACAGCAGATTGACGCATTGAAAATAACGTGAAACTCACGTAGAACAAGCAGCGATGCAAGACCGGCCACGACCATAACGTAAAGGAGGGTGTACTTGATGATCTTCAGGCACGATTAGCGAGCCATCTTTTAGGTCACGAAATGCACTCACAATCCAACGACGCTGCCTCTTCTGCTTCGTAGAATACAGAGGCGCACGGATCTGCTTGGAGGGTCGCAACCAAACTATCGGACAGCTTTAGAAAGTGTTGGACTAGCACTTTAATCCACCTACAAAGCATTGTCGAGTGCAGTTTGTCAATGAAGGGAATGAGGACAGGCACTGTCAAGATGATGAGGAGAATGTGGCCAAGTAAAAAGTCTGAGCTCCATAAAGCCATCTCCACGATTTTGACGATAAATTCGCGAGCAGGTTGTGATATGGCAGAATTACCCAGTCCGCGACCGTACCATTTACCCGACCACCAAGCACGGTTCGTCTCGTCGTGTTTGAACTCACGGGAGAGGAAAACGGCGATAAGGATCTTCTGGATTGCACGCTGGATGGCGACGATTGCAATGACGCCAAGGACTGCGTGGGATGAATCCCAAAGTTCGAGGAACCACTGAAACCAAGCGTGAGATATTGTAAAGCAAGACGGTGGGTCACATACGAAGAACTCAAAGAATGCAACAATACCGACAAGCGCGAGGAAGTGAGCAAGCGCAGCCATCACGGAAGCAAACTTGGTCCATTTCTCAAACATGGGCCCCAGGAGCAGTGATACAAAGAAGAGCGCCAGCAGTACAGCGGCATTCCAAACCACAGGGCCAATTGCAACCACTGCGATGCGGATAAGAGGGCTAGGATTGGGTTGTCCGGTAGAGCTGGGGAAGGACTTGACGAACATATAAGCAATGACGAAGATGGCCGCCATGCAGATCGGCCAGATGACTTCAGAAAAGACGACGGCTCGCCATGTTGCACGTGGGACGTCCCCAGACAACTTCTCCGATGGATGACCAAGTTTCTTCTTCTTGTAGCCAGTAATCATCGTCCTGGAGAGTCGACAGTATCCGTACCAACTGCTCGCCTTCGTTCTCGAGTTTCCTCGAGACATCCATCGTAAAAATTCGCGATAATCAATGACGAAGTCGGCAAAGGAAAATTGGTGAGGGTTGAAGAGGAATGGCGCGATACAGAGCGAGAGGACCGAGAACCAGAAGTAGATTAGGTGTGGTATCCAGACGGCAAGCGAGGCGTAGAGGAGTAAAATCAGATTCCTCATTCCCATGTAGATGCTCGGCCCCGCAAAGCGCGAGTATAGAATACTGAACGAAATCCGCGTCGTCGCGAACCCACGACCTGTGGCAATGTATCGCGCACCACCAAATGTCAAGTTGCTGAGGATGGCCTGAGAGTATATCTGGGTAGAAAACACTTCAAATATCGGGGAAAGCGATAAAAAGTGTTTTCCGAGACGCAGCAAGGCTTTTCCAGTTCCACGCTCCACGAGCTCTATGGAGGAGTTGGGCATGGTCACAGTAGTACAGGCATCAGTGGTACATACCTTGGAGGAAGAGCGGCAAGAAAGCGATGAAGAACACCAAGAAGATGGAGACGATGCACCGCTTGATCCAGTCAAAGACAGGGATAAGGTTATAACATCCTGTTCCTTGCTGACCGCCCAACACGTTGCCCTGCGAGTCTACCTGACAGATCGCCAACTGCTTGTTCAGAGTTCCAATGAACAATACTGCGCACGTGAATCAATAGTGCCCAAATTAGATCGCATAAATAACTCACATGTAACCATGAACACCTGGATGGAATAGATGACCAAGATGTTGTTGATGTGAAAGCCAGGATGACCGTAGTAGAATGTGAGGAACCGATCGATGGGGAGTTGCGTGCCAAGGTAATAGTACTCTCGGCTGAGCATCTGTTCACCCATACCTGTACCAATCTTCGTTTGGAAATTAAGGATGGTTCCAAACCCAAGATCACGACCCTTGCCGCACTGGTAATACTCCGAATGCTTGATTCGTCCACCACGTCCAAAGGCATTCATGCCGGCGAAAATATCTTCGTTGAGGTGAAGTCCTTTTTGTGCCTTTGAGACACCACCTCGTGTTGTCATAAAGACAGCGTTTAGGAAGTCGGGGTGGCCATAGTGAAGTTTGCCTCCGATCCATGCTAGAGCACGAGCGGTCATGGTACCGAACGTCTGTTCTTTCCCCGCTGCGATATCTCCCAAAACACCAATGTTCTCCGAGAAGATATACTCCCGTGTACCTATGATAGCAACAGGAGCTTTCTTAAACTCCTTGTGCCCCCATTGTGCATACGGGCTTTGGCCAGAAACCGAATATTCTTCGAATTCTCCAAGGACGTTACGGATCTTCAGGCACTCCTCCAAGTAGTTGTCTTGGTTGGCGTCAATGAGCTGGAGATACTCCCCGCGATAGAAGATGATCGCGTGGTTTTGGTTGTCGGATTTCCCATCACCAAGAATGGGGTTCCCGGGCAATTCGATACGGAATTTTGGCTTGCGCTTGCCGGTTTTCTCGTCGAACTCGGAGTGACCGTCAATCAAGACCGAGAACAAACGGGGATCACCGCCCTTGGGCCCAGCCTCCTCGTCGAGAAAGGCGATCTGCAAATCAGGGTATGCACGTAACAAAAACTCGGCATTCTCCTGCTCTTCCTTGTTAAACTTGGAGTACCGCTGCATCGAGATGGCGAACTTGAACTTGCGTCGCGACATCCTCTCCAACTCCCGTTCGAGCTTCTCCGTGTTCCCCCCAAACATGGATACAATGTCAGGGTTTTCCACGCGGTAAAGAAGTTTGATAGCCTTGGAGTAGTTCATCATGCCGGAAACCGTACGGTACAGCGTCTGAGCACGGAGTGAGGCCCAGATACGGGTACGGAGGGTGTACTCCGGGGAAGACGTCTTGAAACCAATACAGTAGAAAGGTAGGTCGTCCACTTTAGTCTTTTCGTTCATGGTCGGCGAACCGTCCGGATGCTCTGACTCCTCGGCGAGGATCTTTGTATCCTTGACAAAGTTATCCCATTCAACAGGATGTAACTGCTTCAGATACTCGAGCAGTGTGACACGGGTACTCTGATCTTCTTCACGGATGATTTCCCGGAGACTTAGCAAGATTTTTTCGGAGTAGTGAGGAACGAGGACAGTAAATGTGGGCATAGCATCGACGGGAAGAGGCTCCGGAAGCGCAGTGGTAAGGGACGAAGCAAGGAACGAAATACGTCGCTCCGCTTCGCCGTCAGCTGGGAAGTAGGTACCCTTGTAGTTCGAGCTGTTCTGGTTGGTGAAGAACGGTGGAGCGCGCAGTGTCCGACGACCGTCTGGACCGTCGATTTGGTGGTAGAGAAGTCGCTGAACGTGGTCGATCGACAAGAGATGCTCACGATACATGGAGATGATGATCGCATTCCAGATTTGCGAGACGAGAACTTTGGGTTTGTACTTGACTTCCATCTCTGCAGTGGCGAGCAACTTGGCAAAAATCCTTTTGGGCATGCGAGTGTAGACATCCTTCCACGGTGTCCAAATAGAAAGCCCGAGTGAGAAAGATCGGCCGACAGAAAAGACGACGAGCCAGATGATGTACCATAGGTAAGTGTCGAGGAAAAACAAGATGAGGTCCATGATGTACATGATCGCCAGTGTAAAGGCGACCTGGTGGGAGCACAGTGCCGACCCAAAGTACTTATCGCTGCAACCTTGCACAGTTGTCTGCGCCATGACAGCGATGGGGGAACTGAAGGAACTTGTAAGAAAGAAATAAGACTCGGTGAATTTGCAGCCAAAGACGAGGAGCCAAAGCAAGATGCTGGCGGTGCGGGCAGAACGAGGAAGCTCGGGATATGATGCAGTGAACGTCTGTGAGGCCATGTACTTGCGCGACTTGCCTGCAACACGGTCACCAAACATTCGACCGGAGGGGAACAAACCAAATGCGATGGCAGCAACCACAGAAATGAAGAACTGCACAATGCCTACTATAAGCGGTATCTGAGAGTTGGTAGGATTTGGCTGGTTCTCGACAAAGGAGATGTAGACCGTTGGACCTCCCGTCAATGCAAGGATGACAAGAAGGAAGATCAAGCGCGTCGTGAGATGAGAGGCATTGTTCCAAGTGGTGGGAATGTACATGAACTCGGCGAGAGTGGCGAAAATCATGATGAGAGTGGCAACGGCACCACCCAAGGCCGTGGCAGACCAAGTCATAGCAGGAGATGGGGACTGTTTGTTAGGGGGTGCGTAGACCTTGGGAGAGTTGAAGGCAGTGTAGAACCAGTAGAATGATACGTGGAGGATCCAGATACGGTTGAAATTGACGAGGAGATGTGCGGTGGAGCGCTTCTCGAAGTAAGTCTTGAAGAAGACTCTATTCCAATCTACGCGTCGGAGGCTCAAGTACCGTTTGGTAGGAGATATATCAACCAAGCGAGACTGGATGCAAATGAGGCGGTGGAGAGAAAAGAGTGAGTTGACGCACGTTGTTATCGAGCACGATACGGCCAAGGCCCTCTGGATACCAAAAGAGCTGGTTGATATCGTCGTAGCCGATGATCTGGTCGTGGTCCTTTTCCCTACGGACGAATTTGCCATCTACGACCTCATAGCCTTGATCACGCATGAATTTGTAGAGAGGCTTGATGATGGTCTCAAGGTAGAGGCCCTCTTGTACAGGTTCCATGCTATTCTGACATTCTGGACTGCGGTAGTAATCGTCGGCGCACTTGAAGATAAAGCAAAGGCACTCTGGGACGAAGCGGACGTTTCCGGCTTCACCCCAACAGAGAAGATAGAGGGAAATTTGACGAAGACGGTCATACTGGCTCATGCTGTTCATGGCATTGCGCCAACGGTTGAGGGCGCTGTCGAGGTGTTTTGAACCTGCCGTTTTGACGGCGCCGCCTTTGACACTTCTGAGGCGTTGGAGGCCGGGGTTCTGGGACTGACCGACAGCATCGTCGAGGTTGAGCTGCGCTGCGAAATACCACTTGCGATAGTTTGCATGTTGACCGCCAATGTAGTCTGCATGGAGGGTGAGGAGGGCTTGGTTTGGACTCATGCGGGAAGCCCTTGAGTCGAGCTGTTGCATGAGAAAATCAAACTGGGGAGGGGTGAGAAGTGGGAATGGGAATGGGAATGGAGCGTAAGGAGGAACGGACCATGTTGCGCATAGAGTCGCGCTGGAAACCAAACTTATGGGTGAGGTCAAGAAAGATGTCCTCAATCTCTTCCATGGATATTGGGATTTGCTTGTCAGGTGCCCAAGCGGGGTAGGGATATGCGCCCTGACCGGGGTCGCCAAAGGGGGAGCCATAGGGCTGGCTGACCTGTGAGATGATGGACGGGGCATACGAGCGGGTGCCATGGCCGACATCTGAGGGCGAGTCGGTTGCTGGGTGGGGGTGAGCTGAGCGGGAGAAGAGAGGAAAGAACGGACCGTTGTATGGGTTGTGGTCGTAGTAGTTCTGGTTGCCAGCGAGCCTGGTGGTACTCGCATAGGGCGAGGCGGACTCGGAGTCGTTGTCGTAGTCCTGACGGATAGGCTGTGGATGCGGGTATGGACGGCCAGGCGGATGGGCCATGTCAAACGAGTGTCGGTGATGGTGGTCTCGAAAAACGAACGAAAAATTGTCAAAGTCAGCGCCAGCGATGAGGTCGATTTCAGAGTTTGCGTGTGAACGCGGTTACGATTCAAATCCACCTTGTACTGTAAATAATAAATCACACGCTCTCTTCATCGTCTCACACAGCGAGCTCACCATGTCCACCGTCGTCGTCGCCGTCCCCCCGCTCTCCTTCTTCTGCATCACCGTCCTCGCCCGCTTCCCAGATCAGCTTCACCATCTCCACCACCGCATTCCTGCCTCCCCCGCTCTCCTCGACGCGTCGCTCCCCCACACGCGCGACCCGTGTCTCCGAGCAGCCCTCGCCCAGCTCGTCCACCCCCTCCCACCCCATCTCCACGAGCTCGACCTCCCACTCTCACATCCCGACCTCCCCCTCCTCCAAAAAATACCAGACTCGCCCGTTTTCTCACTCGTCACCCTCCTCTCCCTCCCAAATTGCATCCATCTGCGCGACGACACCATCGCCAATATTCGCACTCTTCACCGCTTGCTTGCCCTCGATCTCCGTGGCTGCTCCATCTCCTCCTATGCCCTCACCACTCTCGCACGCGGCCTTGTCGCGTCCTCGAACGACGACTCCGCCAGAACCGGCACTTGGGGCCTCAGGTTGCTCAGTCTCCACGGGTGCCACAACATCGATAACGACGTCCTCTGTGTCCTTCAAAAGTTCCCCCTCCTCTCTGCCATCGGTTTGTTCCTATCCACTCTTCCTTGTCCCGACGCGTCCCAACACGGTACTCCTAGACTTGCGTTTCACCCGTTGCAGCCCAACCGCGGTCAATGCACGCCTCTCCTCCTTCGGCTTCCGACCTTCTGATAACAACTCACTCTTTCACCCGGCTTCTCTCCCCTTGGCCCTCTGCACCCTCGAGAAGGTCGCACTCGCTGCATCGGATCCCATCTCGCTCTACTCCTGCCCTCCGCAGTCGGTTTTTCGCGTACATATCGACGAGCTCAGCCACCTTCCGTCTCATCCAAAGCAGGTCGTCCCTGTCGCTAGTTTGAGCACATCTCACCCAACTATCCGGACCATATCATCCGCAGAAGACACCGTGGTTTTTATCCCCCCTCTCCGGAAACCAGCCAAGAATGAATCCTTTCATCCATCCAAGCCATTTGTATCTGCTACTGCCGTCCCCGTGGTTCCTACGTCTTTCCCGACCGCCCAATCAACACACCCCAACCTTGTCTCCAACGTTTCTTCATTCTACGAGGATGCACCAGCACGGAACAGACATATCAGGAAGAGCATCCTTCCCTTGTCCGCACAGGCGGTGCACTCCTCCGAAGGCGGAAAGTTGGATCCATTGGCCATCGCTCGATCACCTCCCCCGTGGAAGATTCTCGATACCTACAAATCCCCTGCACCATCCAACCTCCACGTTGCAGTAGCCTGCCCCCAGGGTGCCTCCCCAGATAATGTTGAAAATTCGCGACGGAGGCAGCCAGTTGCCCGTTGGACGGGTCAGGCGCTAAACAGTCCCCTCAAAGTTGATCGCGCCCGCTGGTACAAACGCAATTCAGACGCCATTGCTGACATGGTTCACCAGTTTGCAAGTAAACGACTGAAGGTTGAGAGTGAGTTTGCGCTGGCAAAAATGCGGACAGCCGTCACCGTCGAGTCACACAACCCGTTTGCGAAGAGTGCAAGGTCGGTGTTTGCAGAAAACAGCACCAACACGTCCGACAAACTGCGCTCCTCTGTACACGAGTCCTCGAAGGAGACAGAACCTGACATACAACTGCGAGTTTGCCGTTCCCTCCCGTCTAGGACAGTACGACAGCAGGGGACAGACATCGAGGGAACCATCAAGCCATTGAAACCGATAACAACGCTCAAGCCACCGATACTTCCAAAGGAACTGCTACCATCCTCGCCTGGGCAGGTTTCGAAACCCAAAACTGATTTGAAACAGACACGATTGGCGTTCGTTCGAGAAGGATGTCAGGGAAGCGTGGAACACGGATAAAGCTGCAGGCTGAGGAGTGATGGCGATGTACTTACATTGAAGTTCAAGTTGCAAGGACTGTGTAGTCGCGTAGGTCACGTGAATAGCCATTAACACCCCATGAATCCGATGGTCTTGGTCTTTTTGACGATGGACTACTTTTCCAAGTTTTTAAAAACCAGCAATCAGCCGTCTCCCAAACCGGCGCATGATCATGCTGGCGAATTCAACAAATCCTGGAATTTGATCAAGGTCTGTCCATCCTCAGCTTTGTGCTCTTCGCTTCTTCACACAGGCCATTGATCAGACCACGTTGGAACATCCGGATGAACGACAGCTCATGAAAGGGATTGAGTCGACTGACGTACCAGCTCGTCTCCAGTCCATGGTAGATTCACTTGTATGGGAATCGACCCGGACGGAGGAAGGGTCCGTACATTCCCAACCTGCATCACGCTCCCCTCGTCATTGACTCTCTTGAAGCGGTACCGGTGCCTGTCTAGAGTACCTCTTAAAGAACGGTCAGGCTTTGCTGCATCACGGAGGAAGGTTCCTAATTTTCACGTGTAGATGTGCTGGGAACGCTCGTTCGTCTCAGTGAGCCCGATCGCCCCTCGGGAATACAGGCAGAGGTTCTCCGTGCCGTACAGAACATGGTCGTCCTCATGGACGAACAATTTCTCGTCCACTCGGCCGTCCACAGAGCTGTGCTCAGGCTCCTCCGCAATTGTGTCGGAGACGACCTACAGGAACAATTGGACGGTCGTAATAGAGTCATGGGTGCTGCCAAGAACGCTGTACGGAGTGAGCCTTCCGAGTACGAATTAGACTGTGAGTCGTGCGTGCATGAGCAGGACTCATAGTTCACACTTTTGCAGTGGTCAATCTACTCTGCATATTGTGCAGTCGCATCCGCACCTACCGAGAACTGCTCATGATATTCTTTCATGATAAACACTGGTACCGTTCGGAGCCTCTGTTCGCTGTGGAGGAAGAAGACGAAGATGAGGACGAGGACCAGGGCCAGGACGAGAATTACCCAGAGAAACCTGACGATGGTTCAAGACGCGTTCCCTCCCCAGCCCCATCACAAGCGACCATAACATCTGCTGCGCGAAAACCGGAGTACGAGTTCCTACTATTCAACTACCTTCTCCGTTTCGTGCACCGAGAAGGGCAAATCGGTGATTTTGCTCGCGCTGGACTCCTTTTCTTGATGGACGTGGCGATGTCCCCAGGAGCACCTGCCCACGGACGAGGGAGACCAGGATCTGATCAAATGGTTGGAGATCCAATCACAGATGCCGCGCTCGCTCTGGCAGAGTACATTGTGGACGGTGATTTCTCCGACGTTCTGGGTGCGGGCTTAGGCGCTGTCTACTCTCTACTACCCTCCAAACTCGAGGTTCGTTCTCCGATGACCCAAGACACTAGTCCAGCTGGGATGGTCCTCGGCAGCACTGGACCAGCTACCGAGAACGAAAAGGAAGCAGCAGAGGTTCAGGCAGAGAAGAATCGTGCAACCGGGCTCGAGGAGTCTGCCAATCCCGACTTCAAAGCACGCCTAGATCACTTCCTCAAACTTCTCGAATTCCTACAGGACATCATTCGTCGAAATAGAATTCGCAATTCCGCAGACGGTAGGCTCGATGCGCCAGGTCTTGTTGGTGATTCTATCGTGCAGTCTATCCTTGACGCTGTGCGCAGAATATTTCTAGAAAACGTGTTATACCCTTCTATCCTCGAATGCTCAGATCTAGATGGTAGCGCTGTCGCTGTCATGTCCTACATTGATATCATGATACGGACTGTTAAAAACGGCCAGCTCTCGGACCTCCTTGTCGGCTTCCTTATGAGCGAAGACAGTGATGACGTTGGCAAGCTACGCCATCGACTCCACGGGATGCTCAGCCTCGATGGCGATGCGCCTCCCCGGTCTCGCTCCAGCAGTTTTGCGGACAAGGCAACGAAGCTGCATCACCGCAAGAGTAGCGCTATGTTGTTGCTAGAAATGGAAGCCCCAGAGTCGAGACGACAATCAGAATACTTCACCACCGTGGCTCGTTTCACCCTGAAGGATCTTATCCTTTCCAATCTCCGCTCCCAGAACCAGGCCACCGTAACGGCAGCTCTCCAGCTCTTCCAGACAATGCTTGCACAGCAGTGTCATGTTTGCATAGATGGACTCATTCTGGTCATTCCTTCCATAACTGCAACAAGCTATCCAGGACCTGCCATAGTCATGCCCTTTGGGCCTCTCGAGACATCGGGAGAAGACAGCGACAATGAAGAATTTGTTTATCCCGGTGCGGAAGTCGAGCCTAGATCCACAGCTGTTGCTCTGCCATCCCTTTCAACATATCTACAGCCAGAGACGACGTTTTCTACCCACGAACGCGAGATGGGTCTTTATCTTGCTCTTGTATCACGCATCGATCCATCGCACAGCGATGACGCTTTTAGTACGGGATACGACCATTACTTGCGCGACGCTTTTACCTCCATCCAAAGTCATTACTGCTTCCGTATAAGTGCCGACGAAGACCTCGAATCGCGGTCGAAACAGAGACACCGACTGAATGTCAAAGATCCGATCCTTTCTCTCATTCTAGGTTCACTATGCGAATTCTTCTCCAACTCGCCCAAGATGAACATTTCATTGACTGGCGTATTAGCAGAGCTGGCACTTTGTCCCAACAGATCTATTGCAGGGTGGCTTACATGCAGCGTCAGCGACACGCCGCAGCCCAAAGCAATGCCGTTTGATGTTCGGCTGGAAGACATGCAAGATGATCGCTCCATCGATTTTACGATAGAAGAAAAACTCGCCACAGAGACGAACGTTCTTCCCGCAACTCGACTAGACGAGAACTCACGCCCAATCGTGCACACGATCTTCCAGAGCCTTGTTGGCCACCTTGAGCGATATCGTCAGGTTGTGGACGACTTTGACAAGTACCTTCTTGAACGTCGACAAGGCTTGTTATTTTCGGAGAACCTGACGGATGCGCTGACACTCGTCCTTGAGCCTGCGGTAGATTCAGGGCTTTTGAGCGCACCTTCTGCCTCAGTGTCATCCCCAAACACATTGGACATGAGTACGCAACGCCCGAAGTCCAAGCCAAAGACGTCTTCGTCACTAGTTTCGTTCCTCACTCCGAGGAAGAACAAGCCGAAGGCGCAAGCACCTACGGAACCTCATACACCATCTCGAGATGGTAGCAAGGTCGTTGCGTCGAGACCCTTTGGTCCTCATTATCAGCAGACCCGAGATATCGTCGTCGAGCCATTCGTCGTGCCGCTCCCCTCTGAATCATATAGTTTGTGGACACCGTCCCAAATATCTAGCTGGGGGTCTGACGAGGAAGACGTGTTCTCAGGTGGGAACCAGTGGGGAGGGGCGAACGTCAAGAATGTCGAGGGATCGGATGACCACAAGGACCAACATCCACCCGCCCACATTACCTTGTCCCATTTATTGGACAATGTGGTCATCCTGGAGGAATGCATCAAGGAGCTGGTCGCTATCGTTCAAGCACGAAGGAGTTTGGGAATCGACTCTCTGAAATATGTGTAAAAACAATCACATTACGATTACACACCAGAATACCATCCACAGAAGTGGAACGGAGTACAAGGAAAGTGGTACAACTAAACAAAGGGATAGAAGGACGAAGCTAGGAATTACACTGCCTTCTTGGCTTGAGTTTCTCTCTTCCCAGACGCCTTTGCCTTCCTTGACGTGGGCTTGGGTCGGCTGTTTTCAAACTTTTCCTCGTCAATCTCGGGGAGGGCGGATCGAGGCTTCTTTTGTGGGGACGCCGTTTCTTTGGAGTCTTCAGGTTCGGTAGCCTTTTTCCGCTTCTTTCCCTTTGCACCTTTCTTCCTCGAAGTCTCTTCTTCTTCCATGTACTTCGCGGCCAAATTGTCCAAGAAACCGTTTCTGGCTTTTTGCCTCTGCAGAATGAGGGCCTGTAGGGCCGAAACATCCTCTTCATCACCAGCATCGTCCTTCTCCTTCTCCTTCTCCTTCTCCTTGTGTTTCCCCTTTCCCTTGCGAGCACCAACTTTGCCTGACCCATAGAATTCATCCCAAACACCTAACTCCTTAGCCAACTCCTCTGCTTCATTGGCCTCTTTCTCGGCTTGTTTCTTTCGGACGAGTTTGGCTTTCTCGTCCGAGGATGTGGACCGCCAAAGAGGTAGGTCGGGGAGCTGGTCTTCGACTATGAGCTTGGATAGTATATGAATGAATCGCGGCTCGTCGTCTGCAGTCGAGTGTGGGATGTGATTCATGATTTCACCAAGGGAACCCTCAGCTTCGCGATATGCCGCCATGAGATCTTCGACCTCTTCCGAAGAACCTAAGATTGCAAGGCATGAGGTCAACGGAGTGAGTGTCATCGATATAGTGGCTACCTTGGTATTCTTTCTTCATTTCGTCGAGTCTGCCACACGTTACATAGTCGAAGAGGTCCTGGAAGTATGCATCCCATCCGCCATCGTCGTCAGGATCGACGAGACTCTCGCCTGTGGTACCCGTCCTGTCGTACTTTTCGCGCCGCTTTTCGTCGCTGAGAATAGCATAGGCGAAACCTATCTGCTGAAAGCGCTTCAACGCGTGTGCGCGTTCGTGTTCGGACGAATTGGTGTGTTTGTCTGGATGGCATAAAAGGGCAAGTTTTCTGTAAGATTTCCTGATGTCTTCCTGGGATACGTCCGACTTGAGTGCGAGAACGTCGTACAGGTCGACGTTGTCCTCGCCGGGGAACATCCGCGACATCTCCAAGTCCTCCTCCATCGTTGGCAAGCACCAAGACTGTGACACGTCACGACGCGATACACGACGCGTCGGCCGTAACATCACGTGTTTCGATTGTGCCTGCGACAGTCGACTTGCCCGACCGACACCAGCCAGCCCGACGTCGCCGTTGAGCACGTCCCCGAATGATGTCTCCAGCGCCTTCAAGATAACGCTGGCATTCCTCCTTGTCTGTCGTTACGTCGACGGCGAGAAACTTGGCCGTTTCCATGCCCAACCAAGATACAATGACCATTATTCTTGGCATCCTCCTGTGCACTCCCGTCATTTATCGTCGTGTAGGTCATTGGACCCACAGCCGCCTTGTTCTTCCCTATCGACCTTGCTCTTTTCCCAAATCAAGTCTTTTTGTATTTCTCTAGCCGACAGTGTTATCTGAGCGTCGTGCCGGACTCTTAAGGCACCCTGGCACGCGCTCTCCAACCCATTATCCCTCTGCTCACCGCCGTCACATCTGCACGATGTACCCGATCTACGCTAATGCTCCCCCGCCAGCTCGTCCTTCGCACCACCAATCACAATTCGTCAGCGCGTCTCCATACCCGCATGCTGCTCCCCATACCCTCGCCGTACCACACGATCATCTATGTCTGTCCTTGACTTGTTTTGTGCTCATTTGAAGCTGATCTCTCCCCAGCACCTGATTTCTATGAGATGATAAAGAGGGGTTATACGAACCGGGACAGCAAGCTCCACGATGCCATATCACGCACCAGGTTTCCGAATCGCGAAACCAGACGACAGTGCTTGGATTTTGTCGAGCATCTCCGTATCCATAGAGTGAGAATTCCAAACATACTCAATATAGATCACCAGCTGACACCCAACAAGAATCTTTTCATGCACACCTATGTTCATTTGGTGGTTTGTTGTGAAAGCAGGTGTGTCAATTTCTCTTTCACTTGAGCACGTAACTAATTCAACACATACAGACATCTCCGTCGGTTGGAGGACAATGCCAATCTTTGGAAGGAATGGGGCAGTGTGCAGCAGCTCACTCACCATCTCTTGATCAGAGACCGACTTCTTAACCTTTTGAAGGACGTAAGATACTTCTCCTTCACCCACTGGCGTTCTATTTACATCTTCGTCAGCATCCGTGCCGTCAACATGAATTCCTGCTTGCTCCACATTTTGTAATCAGTGACGATGACAGTGACCTTCTGTGTCACCTTCTGTACTGTGGCAGAAAGCAAGAGCTGTACGAACTTCCCAACAAACCTGCCATCCAGGGACGTGACTATGTAAAAGAATCCGAGCAAGTTATAGAATTGCTGTGGCAGGTATGCGATCTCGCTCTCTCTGGAAGTGTCACATTTGCGATTTCCGCCTGCAGTATCTCATGAAACCCGAGAGTGACGATGTCACGCGTCGTCTACGTGCCAACATCTATCGCATGGCAAGGAAGTCCGCATACCTTCCGCATGCCCTGCGGATCGGACACCCTTCTATCTCTAGCAAGCGGAATCTGGGTGCCGGTGCGAGCGCAATAGTAACGAAGGCAGTGATGAATGGTCGCGATGTTGTTATCAAGGTGATCGCGTGTCGTGATCGCACCACCCAGAAGAAGTGCCTCGAGGTCTGGAACTTTTTGAACGGATTCCTTTGCAGACTAAGATTTAGACTACTAGATGTTCGCCGGCGAGGCTATCCTGTGGAAAACCTTACAACACAAGAATATTGTTCCATTCCTGGGAGTCGTCACGGAAGGCACCCTCAACATGGGTCTGGTGTCGCCGTTCTTCGAAAATGGTAATATCAGAAATCACATGAAGAGATACAATCATAAACACTGGCCTGCCTTGGCGCGGAAATGGAGCAGAGATCTCTCAGAAGGTTTAGAATATATCCACTGTCATGAACCGCCAATTGTTCATGGGGATCTCAAGGGGGTAAGAAGTATCCGAGTGTATCCACTTCATTATTGCTGAAACCCATTAGGATAATGTGTTGGTTGATGATGCCGGCCGCGCACTTCTTGGTGACTTTGGTCAATCCTATGCCTCAGATTCAGGCAGATACCTTGATTCGACACGTGTTGGTCTTGCAGCATATAACCCGGTGCATTGGATGGCACCAGAACTCATGGTAGGGGGTGACCGTGTCAAAGCCTCGGACAAGTCCGATATATACTCCTTTGGTTGTGTCTTATACGAGGTAAGCTCGAATTCCTCGCAAGTTACTTTGACGCTCATCTTCTTGTTACGATAAGATGATGTCTGGTAAGATCCCGTTTGAAGGTCTCCAAACCGGGGGTGTGGTAAAGTGTGTTCTGAACGACGAACACCCGAATAGCCCGGATTCAATCAGCAGTAATGATCCACTCTGGAAGCTGGCAAAGTCATGTTGGAAAAAAAATCCTGTGGATCGCCCTTCTGCGGCGAACCTTGTTTCCCACCTCCGGACCTTACGCATGTAGCTAATCGATCCATCGCCTAGTGTTGTTGATATGCCATAACGATCGTCGTTTAAATATTTACATTTCTCGAGCTTGTAAGATTTTGAAGGGATAGGTGATTCGTAGAAGTATGAAACGAGAATTAGATAGGGCCCAATGTCCGTACATAAGATAGGAATGGGTTATAGATGGAAATCTGAAAAAATCCCGAGGGCCAACGACATCCGTCGTTCTCGTGAACTATACCAAAAAACGTTCGTGATTTGTAGTTCATGCTTCTGCACCCAACCTTCAGGAAGGATCATTCGATCGATATCTGTGGCTGGAGCGCGGTCCCAGCTAGATACGCTGATTCCCGCTCGGCCATGCCCCCTGGTGTTTTCGGCGAAGATGAGTATTGTCCGTCCCCACTGATATCTGAGAAAGGAGTAGAAAGAGAGTTAATCACCCAATTTGAATGTGTCTAGAGCTTGCTGCCGAACAGGCTTATAGAACTGACCATGAGTCTTGGAATCGTGCAAACCCTTGTCGAAGTCATAGAAGCACTTGAGGCCGACTAGAAAGGTGATCAACAGAAGCAAGAACGCGAAAACCGCTGCAGGTGCATGATTAAGTAAAATGGTCGTCCGGGATAATGAAGCTACTGACTGAAAACGGTTAAAGTCGCACGAGTGGTGATATATTCGCCTTGGGAAGTTGGCAGATAGAAGCGGGCTAGCTTGTAGACTATAACCGAAGCGAGTTGAGCGAACAGAAGTATGATTGAAAACTGTGCTTACCGACTGCAGCGGAAAAAATATATACCTCGAATCAGCCATCTAGCTGGGGATGTAGAAGAGGACCCTACAGTAACTCATGCATGGCAGCATCAATACGAGTGCTATTGACATCATCCTGGAGACAAATTGGCTGGTGAAACAGACGACAAAGTGCAGAGGTCACACCATTTAATTTCACGCTGAACAGCATAGGCACAACCGGCTATCAAGGTAAGGACCACAGGGATAGCCGCAATGGTGAGTCCAAACTCGGCAGAGTTAGTAGGAAGGACGACGATAAGAAGCTGTTAATATATCGTCGGTGTCCTGTTGACATTGAAACGAAAGGGAAGAAGGTGCGTACTTGCATGGTGACACCAACGAAGCAGAAGAAGTCGAATTTGAGGAGACAGATAAAGATTTGATAGAACTGGTACATGGCTGTTGAGCGTATGGTGAGTGAAAGGCATAGATCAGTGATACGAAGATCACCGACACTTCAACTTGGGGCTTGCCCCGACGACATGAAATATGACCCATCTAACTGCAATGAAGCCTTGAAAACTCTGTTAGAAATATCAATCTCACCCAAATTCTCCGAAAAGTTGTTTGATCCAGAACATCAGGAAAAGCCACGACGCAGCCACGATGCACGGCACCACTATGAGAAAAGGTTCCACCCTAGACCACAGCCATTGAGTGTCATTGAAACATTGCGACAAGTTGCAGGGCACGAGCGCCGCCTTCGTTTCGTGAACTTGAAGAGCAGAAAAGACGATGAGAGCGCCGTGGAACACTAGAAGGCGTCGTTAGCTAACGAGACCTAGGAATCCAACAAGACGACTGCTGTACATATGATGCCTAGTAATTGAATAATGTTTCTCATCCGCAAGGCATCATAAGCCATGAAAAGCTCGAAAATCCTGAAAAAAACGCACATAAACAAGTGCCCGAGGAGACTTTAGAAAAGGGACTACTCGGCCAGGATGAAGAGAGCAAGATAGCAGGACAAGGTCTGGTGGACAATCAGCATTTTGAGAGCACAGTACCTCATCCCACCGTACCTTGAGAGGGGCGCTATCAAAGGTATCTCCGAGGTATGCATGTACCTATGGAAGACGTCTTCTGTCATCTGTTACCCCGCCCAGATGTGCTAACTCACGACTCCGAAGGTGGATGCAACCATCGTGATGACGATTACGGCCTCTGAAAAACGAATTAGGGCCGCTCAGGCCACTAAATTAAACAGGTCTTTTACTCACGAACTGCGACTGCAATACATGGGATGTGCGATCGTACCACGTGAGACAGGTGAAAACTGGCGCGAGTCCTGGACATACCTGTGATGATGAAAGCGCGTTGGGCTCTGGTACCCAATGAAGGTTCCACCGCCATCCTGATGGAAGGGAGCTTGAGGGCTTGTGGCTTGACTTGTGATGACGAGAAGCTTGAAGCCTTCAAATGCCGACAGATAGTTCAAGCCTCAGTTTGTTGCGACTCTGGTGGCTGTGCCCAACAGCCACCAAAATATTTATAGAATTAAATAATTAATTGCGCACAGAGACTGTCTCTGCGCGTGTTTCGTGGACTGTCGATCTGGTTATCTAACGCAAACGCGAAGCTCAAAATTCATCCCCTCTCAACATACTCTCCCTCACGGCTCTTGCGACGAACAACTCCTCCCTCCACAGTGACTGGATGTTTTCCGACATCCATCGAGCCCAAGTGGCCTCTTTGTTCTTATTCTGCGCAGAGCCCAGTAGGATGGATTTCTCAGCTCTTTTGATGAGCATGTCGCACAGAAGTACAACCGTCGTTCTCCAGGATTGTTCGTTCTCGCAAGAAACCCGGTGTCGTTTGCCCGTGACGACATCTCGCCATGGTTGAATGGTTCCTTCGTCCGCAGAACCAATGGCTACGACAAAATGGTACAGTCGTAATGCAGTGATCAGCCGCCAAGATGGTTGAGCACTATCTGGAGTCGAATGTAATGTCCAATCCCTTTGCAAAGCCTTTGAAATCACGATCAGTCGCCGTAGAAAAAAGGCTTACCCCCAATAACCCTCAGCAACGAGTGCAGCTTTCACGGCATCATGAAGTTGTACGTCTATCAGGACATACTTCTCCACCAGGTCTTGCACATCTACCTCTCCGCTTGGAGATGGCTCATTTTTGAAGAGGTTCACGAAGCCATATTCCACGAATAACGTTTTATTCGAGCGCAATCCGTAAGTCAAGAGGATTTCATCGTTCTCCTCTATCTTCACATTGTCAGGAGAAATGAATTTGAGTCCGTCGCCAATCGAATTTACAGGGGCAGCGTTCCACATCTCAGAATTTGATGGGACAGGGGTCATACATGCTTGACCTGGAGTGTGGTTGGCAAAGTCGAGAATGGGACACATCGTCAGATTGTCTGGATCAGTTTTGGCATGTTTCAGGCGGTAGTAGATGCACCGGGTGTTCACTGTTTTAGAAGGAAAAAATTGCAAGTTTACCAGGATGCGAGGCAAGATTACCATTGAGCCAAGCCCACAAAAAATCCATGACTGCATCGAGTGCTTCAAGACTATTCGACGACACTTGAGCTACGGCTACTATAGAAGGCGTCTTTTGCTACACCTCAATGAGTTTTAGTACAGTGGTAGATCAGGATGATTACGTGCTTACAAGGAATGTTCGCACCTGGCTCCAATCATCCCAAAACCGAGTGTGCAGGCGATGCAGTTCCGCTAGCACGCTCGGTGGCAGACTATTCAGCAGCGAAATCTGCAGGTCGTCCGCCTTGTTAAGCTTTTCGGATAGGACAAGCCAGGTGAGAGGATGGCTGTCAAAATTCCTAGGGAGGATCGATATGTAAGGCCCAAAGAAAGGGTCTCTGCTATCTTCATCAGCCTGCGGACGCCATGTGAACAAGTGCAGCGAGATCAGCTGCATGGCAGTCAACGCCTGGACCGCTCGTGTGTTGGGAGGATAGAGCCGTTTCAGTGTCATTTTGTTCATCAGCGATTCCGGTGGGAGTACAAAGAGAAGACTTGCTGGCTGATTTCATTTGTGCAACTCGTCAGCAGTGGGACTACTGCCACAAGCTGCACTTACCACTTGGGCATTGCGTGCAAAGAGCCCATTGCCGGCTGTGTGCGCTTCGTGTCAATTATGTTCGACGAACGACTGTCTATTACTCGACCATGTGTCGCTTCTCTGCATTCTACGGGGAGATTTTGTGCTTGAAAGCCATGGCTCTCAAGCCAAGCCAGTAAATACTTCCATCTGCGCTGGAAGAGCGTCGAGGGTTGTCCGGCGATATGGTCGACCACGGGAGGCACTAAATTGCCACGACGATGTATGTCCTTTTCGCTAATTGACATGAGAGACTTGAAGCTTGATCTTTATTTGCGTCGAGGTCACGCGGGATGTCCATTCTGCTCGCCCGTGTCCCAGTGTTCCGTGCCCGGGCATCCGATTGGCATTGGCCTCTTCCGCTCCTACACAGTAAATCCTCACCGTCCTCCCAACCATCCCAACATGTCCGTGTTCAACGCCTCTCGTCTGCTCGGAAAGACTGTCCTTATCACAGGGGCAAGTTCTGGTATCGGCAAGGTGAGTTTCATCCAGAACGCTCAGAAAGATGTGGCTATCTGATAGCTCAACTCATCCATCACTGACAAGGCTACGGCCATTCTGTTCGCTAAAGTTGGTGTATCTTATCTTCAACTCTTGTCAGTCACGCTCAAACACACTGGACAGGGTGGTGCGAATGTCATCCTCACTGCACGCCGAGCGGATGCCCTGCAGAACGTGGCAGAGCAATGTGCTGCCGCGCACAGGGCAGCAGGCGTCCAGCAAGGCGGAAATTTCGTCTCCATTGCTCTTGATGTTTCGGACAAAAGTCAGATTGCTTCGTTTTTAGCAAAAATCCCCACTGCGCTCCGTAACATCGACGTCCTCGGTAAGCAGCACCATCGTCGCATATACCCACCCATCTCAATACGTCTTCCATAGTCAACAATGCAGGCTATGTCGTCGGGGTCGAACGAATCGGCGATCTTTCGCTCGAAAACATGGAAAACATGTTCGCCACCAATGTCTTTGGACTCATTGCGTTGACCCAATTATTCGTCAAAGGTGTGTTTTCAGTATAGCCCGAGTTCGTTCTCCTCATCAACCTGCAGAGTTCAAGGCAAGGAAGACAGGTCATGTTATTAACCTCGGCTCTATTGCCGGAATAGAGCCTTATGCTGGAGGTAGTATCTATTGTGCGACCAAGCATGCAGTCAATGCATTCACTGGCGTATTGATGAGAGAGCTCGTTGACACCCCTATCAGGGTAACCGAGATCCAGCCCGGTACGTTGCGTTATACTTCAACAAGGTGGTCGCCAAACTTGTTTGCACAATCGCAGGCATGGTCGAGACTGAATTCTCTGTTGTGCGCTTCAAAGGCGACAAGTCAGCGGCAGATAAGGTGTACGAGGGTCTGCAACCATGTGAGTACCGAGACAGGATCCGGTGTACCGTGTGCTAACGGTTGCACAAGTGGTAGCGGAGGACATTGCAGAGGAGATTGTCTGGGCAGCATCACGCCCACCTCACGTAAACCTTGCTGAAGTCTTTGTCCTTCCAGTCAACCAAGCAACAGCCACTCTCAACTATAGGTCTCCCAAACTTTAAGGGTAGTCGAGAGTCGTAGAAATGCAACTATATAGAAATCAGCCATGATATGATGGAAACATGTAAAAATAAGGATACAGCAATGATATCATGAGTGAAGATAAACCGCGACCAGTAGATGCTAGTTTTTGTTTTTCTTGCTTTTTGACCTCGTCATCTTCACGGGGATAGGTTCTGGCTGGATGTCATTATCATAAAGATACCTCTTGACTACGATTTGTTCCGTAACGAGCTCAGGAGATGGTCGATTATCAATGTCGACAAGGTTTCCAAGGGGGTCAAGAGGAAGGTTCTAGAAGGACAGATCAGTACGTAGTTAGATGGGTTTGTTTTCCATGAAGCCCACCTTCGATGTAGGTGCCAGACAACCTTTCACAACGACATCCTTTGGTAAAGACTTCGGTCTGGGGTCAACCTCATCGAGATAAATGGCAGTTGTCAACCCTTGATGCCACTTGACTTGTTTCGCTGGCTTGGCCTTTGTATCTGCCCCTTCGAGCCTCGGCGGTTCGATGATGCGCTCAGGTCGCTCTGGAGTCTCGTAATCTTCTTCGTCCCCAGGACCCCAGCGATGTCTCGGTGGTATGGCATAATCATTTTCATCATGGTTTGCACGCGCACCGAGAGATACCCGATCGCCCAGTTCGGTCTGTCCCTCCATGTCACTGGCTCCTAAACCCTCCTCGCTCATTTGGGCTCTCCTTTGAGCTCTTTCTCTCCATCGCATGTCCCTTTCATCCCGCTGTTTCTGCAAAATTGTTCGTGCCTTGACCATTGGACTTTCTGGTCTTGGACCTTCCTTTCGAATAACCTCCGTTGCCAGTGCGGCCACGATCCGTTGATTCTTCGTCGTATTGGATGTGGTAAGCGCCTTCAGCGCAGTAGCGCTCATTCCCATGAAACCATCACCTTCCATGCGAGGCTGGGTTTTACGACGAGCTGGGGGTGGTCGTGTGGAGGTATTACCGCTGAAGACATCAAGAACGTATTGTTGTTGTGCTGGCTTGCGGGTGCGAGAGGTCCTCCGCGGGCGGCCGGAGGGTCTGTCGCCGTCAGCGTCTTGGTACAATGAGGAGCGCTCGTGTGTGCTGGTTTCCACCACGGTAGCATCACCATCTGTCCGTGAGGTCAGTATATTGTTATCAGGGCACGCGGAGGGATGTGCAGTGGGGGGAAGCTTTTCCTCGGAAGGCCCTTCATTCGAGGATAACGAAAGTTCCGAAAGTGGGGATGGGGGGCGTGGGGTGGAATCCGACAGTCCCGGTTGGACAATATTCGCCTTTGCTGGTGCGTATCGCGCTGATAACATCCCATCTACCACTTTTCGAAACTTCAATGGAATCTTAGGCGGGCTGGATTCCGCAGGTGACTGGACATGGGAAGGGAATTTCGCTGGTTTTGGAGCGTACTTCCCGCTAAGAATGCCTGGCACAACCTGACGGATCATGACTGGATGAGAATTGGAAGGGGCTGTTGACTCTGCCCCTCGCTTTCGTTTGAGTGGCCCCACAAAACGTCGATCACTCGCGGGTTGAGTGGAAGACACCTCCGTATTCCCGTTGTTCTTACAGGCAAGCTGAAATGGTGGAGCTCTCTGCTACCAAATATTACTGGACGGGGAATCCAGGAAAGTGAACGAACTACTCACAGGAGCACGAGCCATGTTGGCCGTCGTTGTATCTACTGTAGCCTTTCCATTTTTCGGTGGAGGTCTTGCATATGGCTTGTTGCCAACTCGCGGAATACGGCTGTTGGTGGATGGGTGTCTTAACTGAGATATCGTTTTGTCCTGTGGGGCTCTGTCTAGCGTAGCATCAGTCTTGATGTCTCTAATCTCCGCAGTCTCGTGCTCTTCAGGAATGGACGGTGGTAGATCACTGGTCGACTTCTGGCTAGGAACAAGAGGGAAGGGGAGCTTCGTGCCAGATCGCGAGAGCAGAGGGACCATCGGAAAGACAGGTTCTTTGCTCTTTCCACGATTATCGGGTTTCGAAATCATCGCGCAAGGCTCGACAGATCGACTGCGAACAAGGATAGATCGCAGGGGGCGCGGCTCCACGGATGCGCTCCTGGCACGGATACCGAGTCGAAAAGGGGAGTATGAAGTTTGTTCTCCCCTTGTTGGTGAGGCCACCAAATCCGTAACAGGTATCCGCTTCGCTGGGCTACGGGATGGATCATCAAGAGCTGGCCGCGTGAAGGCGGGAGCTCTTATCGTCAACAAGCGTCCCAGCTGAGATTGGTCCGGCACTGTAAATTTCTGTACTGTCCTCTGGAACGAAGAAGTTCCGCGCGCAAGAGCAGTTTCAATAGGTACTCTTTGCGCAGGGGTGCGAGAGATGTCATCGACCTCAAACGAGAACTTGGCAGGGGAATTCTAATTTCAGAGCGCCGTTGCTCGCTCGCACTGGCGTAGGAGCTGTGATTAGTCGTTGAGCAGTTGGCCGAGAAGAACCATGATGTGTTACAGAAGGCCTTGGTGTCCGAGACGGTGTCGCTGGCGGGTGTTGAATGGCAATGGAATCCGTAGGCAATATTGTTTGCTCGATCGATGAGGTCGATTCTGAAGGCAAACACAGTCCCGCGAGCACATTAGTAGAGTGAGGAGAAAGGGAACCCAGTCTCTGGTATGAGCTGGGATTGACACCATTCGTGCTTGTCGCTGTGCACCTGCTTTCCTGTTCTCGCCTGGGACCAGACACACTGTTATTGTTCGTAGACAATATTTTTTCTCCGTCGTTATCTTTCCCGCCGGGTACCATTGTCTCAGTGGCTAGTGAAGCCTCGCCAGTCTCATTTGACGGCGGTGATGAAAGAGTATCTGCGTTGGGTGTGAGAGGTGGAGATTTACTACAGCTCTGCCGTCCGGAGCATGGCAGAGGCTCCTGCGGACGGTCATCCGAAGCGGGAGGGACAACGGGATCTAATGAGGAATCGACAGGCGGTGTTTGAGGGGAACTGAGAACCTCGGAGTCGAGAGAATTAGCCATGATTATCAACTGCCCACGTAGTCCAGCGATAGGTTGGAAAGACGGATCAATTTCAGCGTCGTCTACAAAGTTAGCAGGCTCACATACATGTTGTGATGATCCTGAAGGAGGATCTTCGACTGTATATTGGGTGGACGGTGAAGGAATTGTGTCAGCGGATTCCAGATCTTCGTGGGGGGCGCTTTTCATGGGCACACATGTAGCAAATGGTGAACAGGATTCAGGTGAGATGAAAGAAATGATGCCAGGCCCTGATATCTCTGGTCGATCACCCAGAGTTGGACTCCGAAGGCTAGGTGAAGGATCAAATGAGGGATCCGAGAGCTGGTTCAGCCGTTCCAAGAAGTTTATAGGGCGGAATGGGCTCGGAGGTGTGGATACACCGGGCAGCGGGAACCGTCCGTCGTTCCCAGGCACGTAGTTAATGTCAGGGTGTACAAGGTCCTGCGGGGGAGGTGAGGGGTTATCGTGTGCTCGTATAATCCTGTTCGCAAGCACCGTGGAAGGTTCTAGGACGCAACGATATTAGGATGAATGCACTCGAGTGCGTTTGTCACTCACCGTCTAGCTGAAGGGCATCGTTCTCGGGTGTTTCTTCACGAGAGAGTTGAAGAGCAACGTCACTAATACCTTCGGACTCGTCATCGCTGCTCTCATCTAGATCTTGCGTGTCCTGACACTCCGTTGGTGGTTGCGGTGGCGGAAGACAAGACAGGCGCGGTGATCGACGGACAGGAGAACTAAATACGCCCGCTTTCGAAAGTTGCCGCTGCGCGACGACCGGAATAGGTGGCCTGTCTGGCGACTGCAGCGGGTCATCACGCCCTGGAAGAGGTGATGCGTTAACCGCGTCCGCGTTGGTTGGAGGTGGAGTCGGGTAGCTAGTTGTAGCTGCGTCCATGTCGCGGGAAGAACGTGCAGGACGACGAACAGCTAGTGGTACTGTAGCAGCACGAAGAGATGATGAGTCACCGAGGACGAGTCCAATGGGCCAGCGTTTGATCGAGGTGGGAGAAACGAGAAACGTTCAAGTCGCGTTGGCCACACGTGACTGATGTGCTAGTTCAATAATTCAAAGTTTTACAAACTACAGTACAACAATGAAAATCTATTTCCGACAGGGAATTCTGGAGGACAAGTCCAAGTTGACATTGTCGAGCGGTACAAGAGTAGCAATCCGGACGTGCGATGACCCTTGAACTGCACACATTCGCAGAGCTCGATAAACGCGGCCAATCGCTTGCTGAAGCACTGTAAACCCTTTGCTTTAGAGGGTCGATGGCTTCCTCGGGGAAGGTAAGGTGGGATCTGGCGAAACAAGCTGCGGAGGATTACGCTCTGTCGCGGATTTCAGCTGAAAGTGAGCGCGTTCAGCTGCATGTTGCTCCAAGCGATACAAACAAACCTGAAGATTTTCCTTGGCTAGCAGCTCAATTGCCCTTGTCTGTTTATTCATCTGCATTTTCATGTCTTCGAGCACAATCCTTAGGGTCGTTCCAAGGTCTCCCTCCTGTGTTGATACCAGCGACAAGGAAGTGGGGCCTCCATGGTGACGCGTTTCTTCAGGTGACGCGTTTATTGCTGGCCCACCGTTAACAAAGATCGAGCTCCGCTCCGACAGGGTAGTAGTCCTATCTGCGGCTGTCTCTCTCCTGCCATCTGGCCATTGGCGAGTTCCATCGTGCAGCCTATCGCCGATGGGTCTCTGCGAACGTGTTATCACTCGAAGCGCACTGTCCCTCTCCCTATCCAGAAGAGTCATCGCCCGTTCCAAACGGGAGTCGATGACCTTGGATATGTCGCTTTCCAGCACAGAAAACAGCGTCTTCCACAACGTCTCAAGCTCTTCCACGTGATTTTCCAATCGCTCCCTAGTTCGGGTGTGGTCAGTTATGACTGCAGCGAGTGCCGGGGTCACCGCCATTGCGGCGTCGGGGACGGCTCTCGAAAGCTCCGAGGAGAGACCAGTAAAGGCTTTCAACTTATCTTCCTCTCGATCCAGGAAGCAAGTATCCTGAACTATCTCGCAACATAATCTGATTCACAGATTAGTTATCATGAACGATGATTTAACGGAGGCCAACTTTGCAAGACGATGGAAAGTATCTGACACTTTTGCTGGTGTTTTGGGACATTCGGAGACGTGTGAACCAATGTGGGTTGCATGGCGAGGGTTGTTGGGTCCGTCCCCGGAGGCGGATCCATACACGATCTAGCAACAGAGTAGTGTCGATTATATAGATGACGTGTTGGATAACTGACTCTGTCAGACAGCCTCGGTCGCTGATTTGGGTATGGATAGCCTTCGTCGTTCGCTCTCTTCAAGGAATATCCTTGTTCAGGAGGGCCGTTGGGTTCCCGTACACGACTCCAGGAAACAGAATCACGCCTACGATCACCGTTCCGGACGGACCAGTCCCGATGGTCATATTCTCGAGATAAATCTTTCTGTTTGCGCTTGAATAAATCCGTTTGTGGTATCAATGGTGAGGAGCGTTCGCGTTGAAGAGGGCTGGCTGGGGACGATTGAAGCTTGCTCTTGCCTTTTGATGTCACAACCTCGCGATTCTCCGGGGAAGGGGTGTCGTCATTCCTACGCTTGAGCTTGGCCCACTGGTGATCGTTTGGGTGGATGAACCTAGAGGGGGTTAAGCCTGACGTGAACACGCCATCGGGGCTAGTCAGTAGATACGCGCCGACACTTATTGCCCTGGGAGCAGTACGGTTTGATGGGGTTGCCTGCCTCGTCAAAGTGCTTACGGACGCGGGATCAGACGACGGGGGACGGGTGGACAGGAGTACGTACACGACAACGTTGGGTCTTGTACAGGGACATGGTTGAACTTGCCGTGGCGGGTGACCGTGACTAGTTGAGCCGTGACCTAGCTAATCCCTTTATCACTTGCCCTCCAGTTGAGTTATAACTTATGAGACAACAAAGTAATAACCTTTGTTCGGCTCCGACACTCATTCGTTCCTCGCAACCTCATCCTTATGAGCTTTATCTTCGCACCCCCGTCCCAGAATGGTACCACGCAAGTTAGGTATCCTCCCGCGCCTGCTCTCATCCGTACCAAGGGGCTGCTGGGAAAGGAATCTGTCTCCCTTCGAGAATTTGTGCAGAAAAGATGTCCCAGCCTGCATTCCAAGTTTCAGCCCGCTTGGTGGCTTCCGAGGTCTCGTACGATGACGCTGGTTCCAGAATGAAACTAAATTTCCGTCAGTGGCCACATGCAGACCCTGTACTGCGTCCTCGGCGATTTTTCACAGAGAGATAAGGTGAATTACAAGAGGTAAGAACAATCATCTACATCCAGTTCACCTCTCACATCAAGGTTTAGGACTTTTCTCCGTTTAAAGGATGGCGGAACACTGTCAGTCCCCAACCGTGATAATGCCGAACACGTTTGATAGTCATACTGCTTAGAGGACTCGACTTCACTCCAGTGAATGACAACGACATGCCGCCTGACACACCAATTGTCGTAGTCATGCACGGTCTGACTGGAGGTATTATCTTTGAGTCCCACGCGTAACCCGCCCGTTGAAACTCTTCAAGGCTCGTATGAATCGTACGTGAGAGCTATGCTGGCACCCGCTTGTCGAGCGGCCTCGCAAGGCGGACTTGGCTATTGTGCGGTGGTGATTAATTTCCGCGGATGTGCGTGGTATCGAAACTCACTATCAAGACATGTGCTAATGGAACTGGTCACTTGTAGGTGCAGGTGTGCCTATCACGAGTCCCCAGCTTTATTCTGCGGGAGTTACGGATGATATACGTCAAGCCGTATTCTATATATCCAATAAATTCCCGGATGCTCCCCTACTAGGACTCTCCTTTTCCCTCGGAGCAAATGTGATGACTCGTTACATTGCCGAGGAAGGAGAACACTGCCGCTTTCAATCGGCATGTGTCCTAGGATGTGTATGTTGCACCTTCTGGTTTTCTGGAGGTGAAATTGACCCGCTTCGTTGCGCAGCCGTGGGATTTGGCAGCGAATGTTCGGAAGTAAGCATTTGCCTTGATTTTTGATCCGGCGTCCGCTCAGTCATGATCAGGCTTGACTCGACATATATTGGACGCTACGTTTACTCCAGGGGAATGGGCCAAAATCTCGTGAATATCCTCAGGCGGCACACTTCCTCGCTTACCTGCGATACCAATCTCGCTATAGCTGAAGCCGCGACTCTGGCCTGTGCCTTGAGTTCGCCCACCATCGACACTTTCGATCAGGTCTTTACCAGGATCGGAGGCGGTCCTTCGCCTCCTTGGCCTTTTGCATCCGCACTTGAATATTATGATTTTGCCTCCAGCCACAAGGTGCTCGGAAACATACGAATACCCTTTCTCTCAATCAATGCCGCAGATGACCCAGTCGTTCAAGAAGTTCCAATGGAAGCAGAAGATAACGGGTGGGTAGTGATGGCCCTAACCCCTCACGGCGGCCACCTCGGATGGTTTGAATCGGATGGTGGCTGGGGTCGGGTGAAGCGGTGGGTATGTACTCCAGTGCTCGAATGGCTGCGTGCTACGGCGGAAGATGTTTGCCAAAATAGACAGAACACCAAGAAGCTTCGGGAGGTAGATGGACTTTTAACGGAGGTAGGAGCAGAGAGACTAGGCTGCAAGGTTGTTGGTGAGGAGCCTATCATCATCGGTACCGAGGCGGGAACTGGCATGATAGCAGGCCTGTAGATATCGATTTAGAGGCTAGACTAGGGTTGCAATGCGTATGATCCCCGTGCTACTTCGTGTTCACATCATAGTGACAGAAACGATTCTTAATCGCTGTCGCTAAAGTGCACGCGGTCCTCCTCGTTGTCTTCCTTTACTACCTGGGTGCGGTCGTACTGACTAAAGTCAACAGAGACAGTCCCTTCCTCCATGAGACTGTCGTCTTCGTGCTCGAGGTTCCTGTTTCTTTCAAACAGTTGGCGACCTGTTAACAGCACTCATCAGATGTCAGGGAGGTGGTGAGAGATAGCGAACCAGTGAAGCGAGTTCCAATTTTCTTGACCTCCTCCCTCTCTTTGGTAGTGAGGGCACGCAACCTCTCTTCTTCGTCCCGTATTTTTCTTTGGGACACTTCCTTGTCAAATTTGGCCTTCCAGGTCCTGAAAGACACAATCGTGACTGGGGTTCCTCGAGTGCGCGCCTCCTCCGCCTAGTATGGTGGATCTATCAACATTACCTGGGTTACAGAGTCCAGGTGAAATCTTACTTCATTTGCCAGACGCTCCCTTTCGCGCTCCTCTGCTATGCGTACCTTTACACGACTTTCCACCAAACCTGACAGTTTTTCCCTGAGATGCGAAACCAATGTGAACGTCATCGCCATGCCCTTGTTCTCTTCGCCCTGCAGCATACTCAGGTATTCAGTCTTTGGAATCATAGCCGCGACATACTACATCCAAAAGACCCTTCAAAAGTGTCTTACACTCTGATTCATCGATTTCTCCGTCAACAGCTTCCAGCCGTAGTTTGGGTAGAGCGTCGGGGTAGTCATCGGTGTAACTGACCGTTAATTTCAGTTTGACTTTCTTCCGCACCCTAATATAAATCTGGTTTTGAACGGGAGATTGGATCAGGTGGCTCACAGGGTTCTGCGCCATTTACAACAACGTCTGGTTCGACATCGATCTCGATCTGTCTGTCCGATACGACTTTATATGAGTGTTGAACGAACGAACTGTACGAAAGGGCTATCGGGCACGAACCTGATAGCTCTGAGGGGTATATTGCCACGAGAACCTGATTTTCAGTGAGTAGTGATGGGACGGATACATGAAGGACTTCGCAACCTCGAGCTCCTCCTGCAGGACGGAAGACATAGTAGCCTATTCATCCGATGCCCGACAATTAGCTCCGAAGTCGGATTACTTACTACATTTGGTCTGAACATTTTCAACTTGATTCAGACCTAGCTAGAGAATGTCCTGGAAGCGTCAGCTTACCCCGGCTATTCTACGATATGTTGTTCCTTCGCTGTCCGGCGGTCGTGCAACATCGAGCCCTGCCACATTTTTGAGCGGTTCTCGATATACGTCCCGGTTCTCCTCCACATCATCAAACCCGGGTGGTTTCGACGTGAAGGACATGCTGGGAAAAGCACTAGATTTCAAAGGATCGCTGCCAGAGAACAAGCTACCTACCGACATGTGGGCCGACAAGAGCAATAACCTGAAGCTCCCTCCACCCCCGGACACATGGACAGGTATGTCCGTCGACGTCTCCATTGCTCAATGCCGAATGTTCGCTACAGGTAGACGGCTCGCTGTTCGAAGCGGGGATTTGCAGGGTGCCTTTCACCAACTCAACCTGCGTCTACGGCAAAACCATGTAGCGAAAGAGATCGCATTGACTGTTCGGCACGAAAAGAAAGGCGACAAAAGGGCACGTCTTCGCAGCAAAAGATGGAGGAAACGGTTTGCCGATGCGGCATGTACAGACCCCCTAGCTTCTTGTTCACGCGTACTGACTACACATGTTTCTGTAGGTCAGGAAAAAAGTGCAACTGGTCAGTACGATACGTCGGCGGGGTGGTTGAGAAGCCGCCTACGCTTTCAAACTGTATACTACACGATTCTAAACTGCTCTGTTGACGGTGACCGGGCACTAGTCACTAGTCACTTCTCATTGCCTTCGACCCACCCTGCCCAATTTCCCGCGTGCGTGGAACTTCGCGCGGAATCTCATAATACGGATCATAGCTGCGCCGCAAACTTTCGCATGTGGCTCTCTAAAACAACAAATTTGATCAAAATTTCAATGATGGTCCCTTCACCGTGCACGGCTAGCTGCCGCCGCTGAATGACGAAACCATCTACTGGGAGTGCGGCAAGGGTGTGAAATGCTTGGGGACGCAGCGACTTGTGGGGTTTGTCTGCAACGATTGACCAAGAGCCGAAGACCCTGGTGAAGATGTTCTCAGGCGACGCTTGACTGATCACGGTGATTGTTTTCCAATTTGTGATTAGCCTCGTGTTATTATTGTAATTCAAATACTGACGGTCAACTTTAAGATCCTATCAAGCCAACAAAGTTGCGGTGCGCGATAAGTTAGCTGTCGAGTGGCCAACTTGGACGATTCTATCAGTCGTATCAACGGCATTGACAGCGAGCAAGGTGAATGGTTCGATTCAATTTCTCACCTGACGATACACCCCAATTTGTTCGTCCGCACCTGGCCTCTGCACCTCGTGTTTACCACGATGAATCGATGAATGGCGTTATTTCCCTGCGATGCACCGCTTCATGGCATCGGAGATAAATTATCTTGCACCTCGCGAAAGGACAAGAATGGTCCAAGCCCATCTCGTTAATCCGCCGAGAAAAAAACGCGATATGAAAGCCGTGCATGCTGATGGGGTGGTGTATTATGAATGCTATCGGGAGCGTGGAGTTATACTCTGGCTCCCCGTTTGCCATGCATCCAGTATCGTAGATGACCAGAAAGGGGCTGCACACTGGTTCGTGCAACGTATTATTTATTTGTATTCTGCACCAATTCTGCCATGTATCTGCCTCGCTTCGCCTGGTCTGTCACTGTGACCGGCGACCGTAGGAAATGAGGTTTCCGTGCGCGTTTGTGACACGACCGCGGCATCCACATAAAATCCATCAACCATGACGGTAGTACACTGACTAGAGACATCTTATAACCACCCTTGAGCTTGTGTTAGCTCACCGAGGCCCCTTCCAACCTAGTTTTTACCTCTCAAGATGTGTCATAATGTATGTGCTTTGCTCGTCCGGAATGACGACTAATGGTTGTCATTGCGTTCCAGATAATTGACGGACGCTACCACACCCCTTGTGGGCATTTCGTATCCATGTCGACACGAGTACAAGACTGTCTGAGACCCAACTGTCTCTTCAGCAGAAGACATATGCATCCCATTGGTGAGGATGAGTTCTCAAAGCGGCCCGAGGGAGAGTCCGCTAACCTAAGCGCAAGGATGCAAATCCCAGTCTTGTGTTAGATTGATGGCGTTGCCCGTCAAAAACCCAATACGTTTGAGTCCATCTGTCTGCTCCAGTTGCCAAATCGGTGGTCCGGTCGCGGTGGGAGCCATGAAATCATGAAGGTGGCTGTCAACGGCTATGCCTCCGTTCAGCATATCGCGGCCGCGCTGGCGCTCGCCGCTGCCTAGCTAGTTAGTACAGATATACCTTATCATCTTATACATAATGGAGAATCTTTATTTGAACGACGCTGGATCCATTGAGCTTTCGTTCGTTGCCTAGGTGTGTCACGGGTGGGAGATATATGTTTCTTGACCCAAGCATTCGGTGCGACTATGGCGTCCAGTCATGTCGATGAACTGCAAATTATTCAGCACAATCGTTGCCTGGAGCTTTATTGTTGACAGGTTCTGAGGTCGAGGCCAACGGGCAGCTCGAATCCAATCAGTTCTGAGGATGGATAAACTTGAGAGTGATTGTTTGGATGAAGCAGCAAGGAGATGTAGATGTCCGAGTCCAAGAGATTGGTTGCGACTCATCTGAAAAATTCCGTCGGATAACGTAGCCGAACCGGATAGCCCGACGAACAAGAATAGGCAACAACGCCTCTACTATGGCTACCTGTGGTTTGTTCGTCAGACTGGGCAGGTTGGAGAGTGTGCTGTTGCCAATGCCAACTTAGATCTGAAGAAACGTATCATTTCGCCTAACATTGTAAATTAAGTGTTTTTGTTCCAAATTTGGTATTGTACACTCTGATTCTTTTTGGTTCGTGTTGTCTCTAGTGCAGGTTTCTTGATGGTCATTCAACTGGAAAGCTCGCGCCAAGTTTCTATGGAGACTCTACCAGCTCATTGGCGACCAGCTGTATTTGAACAAATGCTGAAATCCGTACCTCTCAACTCCCTCCCCCCCGCGTGCCTCTGCATTCCGCCTCGTCTTCTGGGAACTTCTGGCTTTGTTGCTGTTCTTGAATAACATGGCGTCCAGAGCATCAGACAACCTACGATGTTATATACGGGAAGCGAGGCTTCCGGACATGACTTACCGTTCCCCTCGTAGTGAAACTGGGTCACCCCACCTCTCTTTGGATGTTCGCCCAGAGCGGTACCGCAAATTGAGATTCGCGCATACAATCAACGCTACGCTCTTCAGCGATATAGTTTCAGACTGTTCGTGAACACTACCAGGCCAGCTTGTGCATAGCTAACCACAGGGTCAGGGGCGGAAGAATTTGTACCATGCAAATCATTAGGCGTGAATGACGAAGATGAGCGTACTGGAGAACGCTTGACCATTCCTTGTGAACCATTCTTCTCCATAGTTCCTTTGCCGCTTGCACGTGCCGAAGACATTGAACGGTATGTCTGGCCAATTGCTTTCACGTGCTGGCGGTCTGACCAAGGTTAAAAGGGTGTTTGTCTGGGTCGACATGTTTCCCCTGGAAAGCATTCGCCGCGTTTTGAGTCTCTTGTACGCGGATTCAAACTTATGGAAATTTCTTCCCTATGAGGAGGGATCCTTTTTGAAGACCTCAACGTGGTCACACGTCAAAAATGACAAGGGCAAAACAATATTTTCACAGCATGCATTATGTCTGTTCTTGACGCCACCTTGGGTGCTATCCGCAAATGATCTACAAGAATTTGCTCGAGGACAATCGGTATGTAGCCACCCGACTCGGAGGGTTTGTCGAAGGAACTAATAGGCCTTAGTTTCCCGATCGCACCTCATTAGACTTGTTGGGAGATAAAACACAGAATACCCTTCAAGGCAAGGAATGGCTCTGGAGCAAGGTTCTTGCCTACTTCGATGCATCGAGAAGTTGGTACTGATCAATCGGGAAGATCTGGGATACCTGCATCAGTAGAAATTGTCCATGGTTCATCGTCACCACCTACACACATTGGGTTTTTGGAGTTTTCTCTGCTGGTGAGTGTTTTCAGAAAGCTAGTGGACCATCTCTTGCCAACGTGTGGCCCAAGGCTGGACTGCTTCATTTGTGTCCCCTGTCTATGCGTTTGACTCTCGTGCGCCGACGATTCTGGAGGTCCTTGTCTTCTGGTTAATATCTGCAATGGGCTATCCTGGTGGGTTCGTAGTTCCTGAAATCTCCTATGAGTTGTTACATCGTAGACAACTTTTGGTTGCAACGCCACGCGACTTTTCTCGCGAAGAGCCTGTTGAAGCACTTGCAGTTTTGGCCGTTTGATCAGAAGGGTGGTCTATTTAGTCTAATGTAGATTGTATATGAGAACACCGTGTATCTGGTTAACTATAGTTCTAACTTACCTTGCGATCCTCATGATCAAGGAACACCGCATGGCCCTTACATATAACTTAGAGGAGCGAGATTTCCTGAACTTTGTAAACTTTAATCAACGTCTTAAACACCAGAAACCTTTGCCACTGCACGACACTGCCAGTACTACTTTTCCGACCGCTAGAAATACAGTAGGCTAATCAGGGACCATTGACTGATGAATATTTGGTAGTCAAGATCAACGCCACTCCCACTGCATGCAGGTGCTTGAGCGAATCACCTTTGCCAGGCTAAACATGAGTTCTGACGCGTGATCAAGTCCTGAGGCCCTCCTGGTGTAGTGGTGTAAGGCGCACGAATGGTCAACGAGCTGGGTTGGGATTCCACTATCGGTGTCGTCTCAGCTGTACCCCGTGTCCCACTGGTTGTGACCTCCAACATGTCTTTGCAGAGGTTCAGTGATCTATCGATGGGCATGTATTGGATCAACCATCTCGGAGTCCAACGGAGTATATACAAACTCCCCCCACTCCAACTCTGGAATGTAAGGACAATGCAAGTTCGATGAACCCGACCATAGATCGCCCTTGAGATCGGGTGTGCCCAGAGATGCAGACTGTATGTCTCGTGCCAACTTCCCAGTGGCTCAACTCAGATCAAGCCGCGGGGCTTTATTTTGTGCCTCCAGTGACGTTTTCAGGACATGTGCCTGGAAGGGTGTCATTGATGGAGACGTATTCCCATGAAATGACTCTGGTGTCACATTGCTGTTATTTGCCACTGCGGGCAGTAACTGCGAGAATGGCTCATACAGTTTCGGCCGCGGGGAGTGAGCCGGTGGGGTGATCTACTCCAAATCAGAGAGACGGATTCAAAAGGATGTGCGAGAACTGACCAATGTAAGCGAGGAAACATGTAGGGTAGTCTGTGGATCCTGAGCCGAGTAAAATTCCAGTATTATACTGAGAGCATCTGGATGGTCGAGTTGAGCCTGCAAAATGGAACCGGGGAATGACATGCTGACCTGCGAGGTTCTGTAATTCTGACTCAGAGAACCCGAAATAGTCAACGGCGAAGCGAGAAGCATCTGGGGAGCCGGGCTTGTGTGACGGAGGCGTCGGAAGTGAGGCAGATGGCGGAGATGCGGATATCCGAGCATCCAGCGAGGGTGAATGAGGTCCTTCAACTACACGTTGCGCCAAAATAAAGCATGAAGCCGCAATGATACGAGGCGGGGAAAAAATGCAGAGTGGCGTGCGGTATCTGCTGGTATGCATGGGTAGTGTACCCACGACCAATAAGAAGGAACTTACGAATCATGAGCCAAGCTCCATGCGTAATCTTGAACTTGAATGCTTGCTTGCTGTGTATCAAAAAGGTCTACCAGGATTACGTGGGGGCTGGTTGTCACGAAATCAAAACAAAGTGCTTCCAGAAGGGCTTCCTCGGTGAGTAAGATCGCTGTCTGCTGCTGCTCGACCTCCTGGTGGAACCAATAAGGATACTGTAAACTCCAACAGGCAAGTATACTCGCCACACTCTCAGCCGGTATGTGCGAAAGATCTGTTCCAGAGATCTTGGACTGGCACACCCTTGCAACGTCACGTAACTTTCTGCCACATTCCTCAGTCTTGGTCGCCAAAAATATGCATGCAGCGGCGACGTCCTAGCATAACATCGTCTGAATATATGAGTGATGAGTGAGAGGGGGTGACTACTTGTCTGTGGTAATCCTCCATGGAGAATCTCATGAAGAAACGGTGAAACCAAGTTGCTGCGGTGAACATTGCCGAGGAAGGCCTGTGGGATGATAGGGCAAGAGGAGAATGAGAATGCAGACGCGAAAGAACACGGCAAGGACTGCTAACAGTCCGAGGGAAGAACCCAACCGGAACAAGAATTCGACACCTCTGGCGCGATCATACAGTTCTTTTCCGACGGAGTAACCGGATGTGGCTACACTTGGAGTGCATCGGAGAGCATCGATAGGGAACAACCACTGCGGGGAGACGGAATACTCGTTGGTAGGAGCTCCCATGATAGCGAGCAGTGTCAACGGAGGTCCCGTTGAGATTCAAGAACCAACGCCACCAAATGATCACGTAAGGAATATGTCTCAGAGTCGGCCCTTGCCACTCGACCTTCACCGCACCGTGTGTTCTTCAACGAATCTATTAGTTATTACTGACCTACAACTTGTCTCCCTAGGAACTTTCAAACGCACAGGTTTCGCTGGCTGGTATCCACGCGGTTTCGCTTGGCGTGCCAACCACCTCATATTCATGTTCCGTCATGGTCACAGTCGCGGGACCAACTCAGACCGAAGCCGAAGTCAGAGTCAGATGCGGCTTGTGGGTGTTAACTTACACCCGCGGATCTGATAGCTTCATTTCGGTACGCGCCTCGTGCACTCCCAATTCTTGAGTACTAGCAAAGAGTGTCTCATTGCGTGCTCCGTGTCACAACCGTGCTCGTGAGTTTAAACATCCAAATCTTGTCTTAGATATGATCTAAAGAATGCCGGTTTTCTCAGCTACCCTGGGAGTGATCCTTTTCTTTTGTTTTGCAGTCCGTAACCTCGTGGCGACTTTTCCGCCACGTCTGATATATTTTGACAAAAAATGAAGAATGGTGACACACCACTGCCTGACAAAATTGCCAATTGCTGTAGCGCAGCAGTGCTCGGTTTCTACTGAACGCCGCATCTCTTGCGTTGTTCCGTCTTGGTGAGCTGAGTTTTACGAAATTATTACAGCACCATGACAGATTTCGAATGCTTATTCTTCTCGCTGGTTCCTGTCCTTCTCCCCTCCCTCCTCACTTTCTCCATCCTTTCCAAGTTTGCCGACACTTTTTTCCGACGGTCCTGTGGTTTATCCCTCATCACCTACTGATATGATGCGAGGTACTCTCTCTTCCGTTCCAATCCTAGGTACAAATTTATATTCACTCCAATTGCAGACATCACTGTTGACGACCTCAACTGAGAGTGTCTCGTTGTCTCGTCACTGCAGCCGACCTACGACTTTCTTAACCTCTTCCTTGTTCCACGCAAAGTGGGCAGAAGGAATCTATCTGGGGATCTGCATGCCGCCCATCCATTCTCAGTGCTTCTGTGACGCCGTGTCAATTTCGGCTATGCACTCACTGTACTGCTGTGGAAACTGACGGCTAATGGTGGAGTCAGCGTGTCGCCTCAAATGACTTGGATCAAGTTCTCACTATTGCCAGCACGTGTCGGTGCATGCAGGAGGCACACAGGTGCTTGGATGAGTCGAGCTGAATTTGCAATATTGATTGTCGCATTGGATCTAATAATTGATGAATAACAGTCATCCTGGATGGCCCTGACCAACCATTTGATCGGGCTGTGTGAATCTTCAGTTGAGATACTCAGGATGCAGGGAGGAAGACAATAAGCGAACCAGGTCGTAGATGTGCCCACAGCTTTTGTAAGTGTTTTGCACTCTATTCCGAGCATGGGTCACTGGGTCAGCAGGGTCTAAGATGATTTTAAGCCGACCTTCTCCAGTAACACATATTGAAGGGGATTATGGCGGGGATTTATCGAGGTGGGGAACTCCCCGGTTCCTCGACCCATTTTAAAGGCGGGGAGAGGCAAAAGTAATTTCGAGACAACTCAGATCGTCGCGATGTTGTCGCGTTTCATTGATTAGGTATCGGTCCGTTTGTTCTGTTGGAGTATCGCTGACCCCATCTGGTCGCATTGCGACAGCATGAGGAGTCCGTTCGGTGCTCCTCGGGCAGAGCTATTTTCGCTCAGTCCGACGACGGACGCAACGTTCTGTATTGTACATTTGAGGGTATAGAGAACTAATTCCTTTAGTGGGGAATCCACCAAAAAGTTAAAACTAAAAGAGTCAAAACAGTCTCCCTTGCGGATGGTCCCGATGTCAATGCATCCCAGCACCGAGGGGCTGGTGACAGCGAGGCGAAACGGTCCCTGTCGGAACCGCGCTAAATGTCGCGTATACATTTCTTGCCGGGACCAAGCGCTGCCGGGACGGCATACCGATGGTTATGATATAACTATCTCGTGATCGGTCTCTGCCGCAATTGCTCCTGACATTCCTTGGATCGTATCACAAAGGCGGAGCGGAACCAAACTCCAGAGGGACCACCGCGGTGCTTTGCTGATGTGGCAAGCCCCGCTCATCTTGGACAGAACGAGACGAACAGCAGCAGCGAGCGCTTCGCTGGTTATATCCGCATCGGTTTCGCGGTTAATCTCGAAAATCCGAGTTTCTCAAGGGAAAATGCACTGTTTACCGAAGTTTGATCAGTTTTTGATGAGCTATACTTTCGGATTCTACATGCTTCTCGAGTTTCCCGCAGGCAGACGTGTGTTTGTGTTTCTGGAGACACTGCCAACGCAACGACTAGTTTGTTCATAGCATTCACTAGATTAACCTCTGCCAGTGTGGTGAGTGAATAATTCCGTAAACACACATGTAGCTGATTTCTAATCGAGAAAGGTTATCGTAAACTTTATCGCATACCCAGAATATATCCAGTACAACATGAGGGTTCTGTAAGAGTGGACGACGGAATGCGGTCATCCGGCGAACATTCCGACAAGATACTGGCTGACTCCTTCAGGGGTAAGACTACCCACGTCGGAGAACACAAGGGTAATGAGATCAGGCCTGCGTGGGATCAGAAAACGACACGCATTGCAGAATTTGATTATCACCTTGTGTAATCTACATCTGGATGGCATGCAATCTGCTGGTGCGTCATAGTCCTAGGCGGTTCAGGCGTTGATTTAATTTCAGCAGTCGTTCTAATCGACGAGTTCTTGTTTTGAGAAGCAGGCTGAGGGGACGGCAAGGGGAATGCAAGGATGCTGGGATTGTGGGTTGGAAGATCGTACTGCGATAGTGGAAATAATCGATGAAACTTGTAGCTTGAGGAGCGGGATGTGGCGTCAGCACGAGTCATGGTGAGAATTACGGCACGAACCTCTCTGCGAGGGCGTAGAAGGGAATGTTGGCAGCTTTTGCAATGATAGCTATTTGATTGCTGCCGACGGCATTGATCAGGCCGCCACTCTCCACGACGGCTTCTGAGCCAACCAGAACGAAATCGACTTTGTCCATGACATATGATACAGCTGAGTCGAGTACGATCGTGCAAGGGATTCCCGCTGCAGTAAGTTCGTCATAGGTTCGGAGACTGACGGGTCGGGTCAGTGATTTCCAAAGTGGAAAGAAAGTAAAGACGGCAGAGAGAAGATCTAACCCGAGGGCACGAGGTCTTGCTTCTGTCACATAGACTGAAATCCGCTTCCTCTGGTGTGCACGGAGGAGGGTTTTCATGACGACTCTCGAATAGGAATGGGTGAGGATCTTGCGGTCAAGGTGAGCGCAAGGGAGGGAGTGAAACACGCGGAAAGCCTGACGATTGAATCATCCTTGATGAATCCGAGGGCAAGATCGGCTATTTTTTGACGATAGGTAAGAGCCTCCGTGGCATATTTTTGACCCTGCTTGACCAGCTCCGTTTTGAGATCGGAGAAACTCTTTGAAGCGAGTGTAGTGATGCGGATGACGCGGGTTCGGAGCAGGTGCACTCACGTCGGAATCGTGTGGAAATAGGGTGACAAAGGCGATGAACAGTTCGCAACCGGCGTTGAGGCCGATGGGATTGGGTGAACGTTCGCTCAGGACGCTGGCACCGTCGTTGAGCGCTTTCACGAGCTCGAACATGGTGCCGGCTAGGGAGCAGGGTCAGATGTGAATGGGGTGGGGATGGGAGAGGGAGAATACCATCGGACCTCTCGACAAGCTCGGTGAGTGCCAAGATCGCGGCGAGAGGGGTGGGTAGCTATGAGGCTGGATGAGCTGATGAGGAGGCAGATGGCAGTTACGGACCTCGTTGTTGGCAAGAAAGGACTGATAGGTAGCCCATATGTCGAACGGGACATTGTTGTCGGGCATAAGTGGACAATGTCACGTGGTTACATTGAACCGTATTTGGGGGGTGTTGTAGACGTTGTCAAGGCGGAGGAGGGGGAATATTTGCGCGGATCTGTGCCAAAATTGGGAATATTTAACTGAAAGTGGGCAGATTGTGTCATAAGATGGCTTGTCGTCGAAACACGTTGCACGTCCGGCGCGGGGTCGAAATGGCCATTTATGTGGTCGGGATCGCACCGCACCCGCCAATTATAGTGGTCTGACCCACGCCCGCCAGTCTCCCCTCGTCCCTCAAAAAGCCCCCTCTCTCGTTCCCTCCCCTCCTCCCGGCCCCCCTCCTTCTCTGTCACCCATCCTCGAGGTCGCTGATCTATCGATACACGCCTGGTAAAGGGCAGGCCGTCTTATTCTCCCTATAAATCCCCTCTTCCATTTCCCTCATCCCTTCCAGTCCTCCTTCATGCAAACACCTCCCTCCTCTACTGCCCAGGTCCATTTTTCCAGTGATGTCCGTAACATGGACAGCTGGGCCCGTCGCACAGGCATACCCCTCACCACTGCAGAGGCTTTGGGCACCACCTATGCCCGCGCTCACAAGTGGCTTCTCTCCCTAAAGTCCCAGCTCATACAGCAGCACGGCTGGCAGGAATCTGAACCTGCCGACCCCCGCATGCTCTTCTCCATCGAAGCCCCTTCCCCTTGGCGCTCCCCGAGTGGCCTCCCCCTCAGCCCAAAACTAAAGTTGCAGCTTCCGATGCACGCCTCCTCTTTCTTCTCTCCGGAGAGACGCGTCCAGTGGCAGATGGTCTTCCATAGCGACGTGTTCGCAACCCAGCGGCTCATCGTCCAACCCATCAGCGACATCCTGAACCTCGTCCAATGTCTCCTCACCGGCCTTGTCACCCTCGTCTACGAGGAACAGCTCCCACAGGGGTTATATACCACCACCCGTGGTCTGCCTTCCGTCCAGTGGATCAATGCTAATCAAACTGCTCTTCTTGAGGTCTTTGGGCATCCTCACTTTAAGCAACTCTGGAAAGCTTCAAACGACCGCACGACTTCATTCAAGGTTGATTTTGAGCCCCGGCGACGCTGAACGGGCCTATTCCCTGGTCAGACGCTTACATTCACCGCGCTCAGGGGGAATAGACCTCGGGCTGGCATCCCGCTGGACTGATTCTGCGAGCTGTATCCAGCTTCACCCTGTGTTCATCCATGGTGTACATTTGCACCGCCCAATGCACCTTTCGGCATCTGTGATCCGCCACCTTCTTTTCTAATCCATTTCGAGCATTGCTGTCACATAACCACTTCATTACGCATTCCTCGCATAATTCTGAAACTGAGTAGATGATCACTTCCATTATCGCTATGACACTAATCCGCTTTATTCATTCAGTACCCCTATTGGCACCAGTTTAATGGTTCTACCATAACATTCATTTCAAGTACTTAGTGCCCCAATCCTTGCAATGATAATCGCTCTCAGACCATGCTTGTCTGACCAACCCTGGACCCTCGTAAGCGAAAAACCTGTGCGCAAGGAGATGAGCACAAGCGCATGTCACATTTCGGCTTGAGAATAAAAGATTAGAATAGACAAAATTACATTCAAACCGTAGTAGCTTACGAAAAGCGAGTGACGACACTACACCTCCCCGCCTTACATACTTGGACTAGTCTTGTCCTTGTTGACGGGCCCTACGACCTGTTTTTTTTTTTTTTTTTTTTTTTTGCTCGACAGTCAAGCTGTGTCAGTTCTAGGGTTTAGGATCGAGGCCCATCCACACGTTCAAGGAAACACGCAGGATGCGCGCGGCTGCGATCTCAAGCTGGTACATGTGAACATTTAATATTCCCCATGAAGCACGAATCTAAGCTGATCCACAGGAAATCCACGGTTCTCACATGTAGCATATGATGTGGCGCTGGTACTTGGCCAGAGGCAGTACAAGTAGGCAGTCACGTGCCTTCCCACATCCATGACTCAATTTATCTTTCGATCTCTAGCCACTTTCGCTTTATGAGTTCGCAATCGGTTGTACTGTGCCAAAGCACGAATTGTCCTCAAGGAAACCCTCCATCTCGACTAGAATGCCCAGCGTGCAATAAGTACATCTCGAACAATCTATTCGGCTGCCCTCACCGACGTGTTCTAGGCTAGGCATCCGTGGCTCCTTCTTTTGCGGCCAAGAATGCTTCAAAGCGAATTGTGAGCATACCTACCATCTCAGATACCTAACCTAACCCACTCCCATCGTCACACAGGGGTATATAATATTCCCACTCGATCGCCATAGTACATTTCCTCACTAAACTCACCAGAAAACACACAAAGCCGTTCATGAGGCACGTGCCCCTGTTTCAGGTATGCTCTGTCCGTCGACTTTTGGGTAGCCAGTTCATGGCTCCGTCTAGATGGCACGTTCAATCCATTCCCCAATTACATGTACTCTGGCACCCTGCGACCTCTGTATCCGCTTACACCGAAGCGTCAAGTTCCCGATCATATACCACGACCAGACTATGCCGAGCGTGACGACGGTAAGCCTACTGCCGATTGTAGAATCCGTGCTGACGAGCATACCTTTGCTTAGGTGTTCCCATCTCCGAAATGCGCACGTTGGGACATCCTCCGCGTATCCTCAGTCTAGAGGAAATCGAGAAAATGCGAACCGTGTGTCGTGTAAGTGTCGAGTCATTTTCTTTGCTCATGCCTCATTGCAACTTCCTCACACCTCCATATCATACCACACCGTTCTCTTCCACAGTTGGGACGGGAGGTGCTAGACCTTGCTGCATCCCATGTGCGCCAGGGAGTTACCACGGACGAAATTGATGCAATCGTTCATCAAGCTATCATTGATCGGAATGCATACCCATCTCCACTTGGTTATCGCAAATTTCCAAAATCCGTCTGCACGTACGCAAATCCTTTTCCTCTTGTAAGAGCTACTCCCAAAACAATCAAAGATCTATAAATGAGGCCATTTGCCACGGTATTCCGGACCAACGAAAACTGAGGGACGGAGATATCATCAATCTTGGTTGATCTACCCACCCTCCTTGGTTGTTGGTTTACTAACTTGGTCCCGCAGACATCTCGCTTTATTATCAAGGTAGTTCTTTTCGAGTTGTCGATTTCACAGTGTTCGATCGTTGCCTCTTAGGTTTCCACAGCGACCTTAATGCTACATACCCCGTCGGAACTGTCGACGAAGATTCAGCGAAACTGATCCGAACGACGCGCGAATGTCTGGATGCGGCGATAAGGGTGTGCAAACCAGGGGCAATGTTCCGTGACATTGGAAAAGCCATGTTAGTCCCCCCTTCTCACACCATTTTCCACCCGCTGACCTGGAGTAGTGAGCCGGTCGCAAGAGCCAATAACTGCGCGGTGGTCCGCACGTACACTGGACACGGTGTCAACGACCTGTTCCACACCGCCCCGAATATTCCCCATTACGCCAAAAACAAAGCAGTCGGGACTATGAAACCTGGAATGGTGAGCGGTCTTTCCATGGCCTTTGAGAGTCGCTTTTTGGTTGACCATAGGCCCCAATCAGTGCTTTACCATTGAACCGGTGTGCGCTGTCGTATATGGAAGCGATTGCGATTTACTCTTGTGTACACAGATGGTCAATTTGGGTAACCGTTGGGAAACACAACACTGGGATGACTCCTGGACCGCCACTACCATTGATGGCAAAAGGAGCGCGCAGTTTGAGGAAACCTTGCTGTATGTGACCCTTTGCTTGGCACAAGACTTGGGCTTATCGCTCGATAACAGTATAACCGAAACTGGCGTGGAGGTGCTAACGGCAGGGAAGGACTTTGTTCTTTAAAGTCCATGACATACAACGTACCCTACATGCGAATACAAATGCGTTGTAAATGCTTCCGGCGTCAAAACCTATCCAGTCCGTAACCAATTCTTCACGCGGTCAGCAAGGCACATCAAAGCATATCCTCCGAGCCTTTATGTGTACATATTCTTATCCCTTCTCGCCACTCTGTTTACGCTAGGGAATCATTGGCCGCTGACCATGTTCTTGGTAAATACAACTTGGAGTTTAGACACGTTACCCGAACCGCGCGTCTCTTTTGCTTCCGCACATCATCCTTCCCGACGACACCCATTCCTGCAGTGGCCTCGAAGCCCTACAGATGTCCAACCCTGAGCCTTACCTGCTCGTTGAAAAGTGTGGAGCTTCACGGGGGAAGCCCATATATGTGATCACAAAGTATATCCCGTCAGTTGGCACTTCTAATCGTAACCATGCTTGTTTCACAACCGTTCCTCCTCTTCAGCGCGACCAACACGTATCCTAGTCGGACGGTATGCGTTGACTCTGTTTGAATGGTACGTTGGCACGGAGGTTGACTTGCACAGCGAGAGATTAGGTGCATGGACCTTGGCGGCGAAGCTCTAGGCTCATTCAAAGCAAGACAGGGAGGGTGCACTCAAATACAAGTGAGTCCATACCTCCGAGGCGTGCTCGCGAACAGACACCAATTTATTTCAATCCCTGGCGCAGTTCTTCAACGAAGCATCAGGAAATCTCAAGTAAGCGCCTTTTTCGAACGGAGGGAATGACCCACGTTGAGGATAGGAACCCGCAAGATGCACCAATTCCGAATGCGGCATGGAGTTCTCCAAGGCAAGTCTCCAAGACAATGCCTACATCCAGATCAAAGGTCTACCCGCCTGATACAACCGACACCTCGGTTTTCTTGATTCACTGGAAGCAAGACCTGGCGTCGCTTCCGTCCTTCGTCTATGAATGGATCTCACAATGTATATACGAACACAAATCATGCGATTGATACAGACCCCCCATACATGACCCATAACAAATGTTCAGGCGTGATCCTGCTTACCGATCTCCTCGTTCAGGTCTACCGTTGCATTCGGGAATGTCTCCTGCCTATCAACGGTCGCGATGCGTTCTACGGGTATAAGATCGGAAAGGCTCTGTTTGCGCTGTCGAGGTCGTATGTGCAATGATTGGTTATCTGACACCTGTATGCTTGATGAAGTGCTAGATGCCCCAGCCTGGTTGGTGGACGTCATGCGGAGTCGCTGAAGGTCGGCATAAGAGCCTTGTCGGCTACGGGGCTTGCCTCGAGATGCATCCTCATAGGCAGGAAGGTATCCGATCACATAATCATAATCTCCGTGATCTTCCTCATCCGACTCGTCGAGCACGGGGGTTGCTGGCCTGCTGATCTCATGAGTGGGTGTGCTCCCTCCCCATGCGCTAGTGCCACGCGTAGCAGTGCGACTCCAACCAAAGAGGCGTTCGTCCAACCACGTCTATCAGAATTGAGTCAACCGCCAGGTAGTGACCCGTGCTGGCTTACCATAGGATGGATAAGCAAATTTCCTTGCGCATCCACTTGTCCCACGCTGCTCTTCCGTCGCCCAACCCCTGGGTCAGTGGATGGGGGAGCACTCGCGGGTACCAAAATGCGGAACTATTCAGGATGAGCATCGGAGCGATGCTACCACATAAAAACGAAAGCATACCTGATCAAAATGGTCAAACAACTTCGGGCCAAATTCATTGATGACATCCACCACTTCGTTTGAAAGACGTAGTCTCATGGCCTTCAACTTGTCAAGGTCACGTTGCTGGCCAGGTATGAGAGCAACAATAAGAGGTCGAAGAGATCTAGAGAATATTTCAATAAATGAGCAGGTCCACGCTCGGAATTTGCTTACTTGAAGACATCCATTCCGGCCTCGCCGAATTTGAGGGCAGCATAATTCATGAAAGGAAGGGCGCAAATGACGAGGAACGGCGTCCACAACTGTAGTGAGAATGGAACATGGGCCTTTACAGCGACAACAGTTGCTAGGATTGCATATAATGTGTACAGAACAGGAGCAATGCCCATGGAGATTAAGATCTTCCAAGTCGCGAGCACGTCTCGGCCGGCAACCTTGACGACAGAGGCAGCGAGCGCCTCTGTGTCAACGCAATCAGTACGAGTCCAAATTCCGAACGTCTTCCTCACCTTGCGCCTTCTTTTGCGAGATGACAGAAGCAATAATGAACATCGGGCCATTCAAAATTACACCAGGCAGTGCCAATGTAGCCCAGATCATCAACAAGGCAAGGCGATAAAGAAGGAGACCAAGAGTTTTCCAGCTTGCCTTCTTGGCGCGCGGTACCTGAGGTTATTGTAATATTCGAAAAGCTGTTCGAGGAACGAGTTGCGAAGAGAGCACACCTGGTGATCGCGAAGACCTAGGTCTCGTAACAAACGATTATACTTCAACACGTCGCTCCTGAGCTTCTGGACACGTGGTTCATCCTTGAAGTGTGTATAACCCTCGAGGAAACGTCGATTTAGCTCAACTACTTGACCCAGCGTGAGATGTTGGCCAGGGGTCTTGTAAAGTCGCCGAACAGCCTGTATAAGCTGCAAGACGTTCTCAACAGGGGACGAAACGCAAGAGCAAACGATCGTACCATGAGAGTGTCATAGTCGGGAGCTCTGATAGTCACAGTCTTGAGACCATCATAGATCAGATCGAGGAATTTGGCAACTGCCTCACGTTTGCGACTGCCACCCTCTTTGAACATTTCAACCAACTCTGCCGGGACGTCCAGTGCGGTTCCGAACTCAACAACAGCACGAGAACGGAAGCGATGGGCATGGAAGTAAGAAAGACCAACTGGCACGATTTTGACTTTGACATTTGGATCATTGGCCATCGCTCCGAGAGCCATGATAGAAACGCCCGCTTTAAGGGGGAGTAAATCACTGCGGTCGTGACTTCCACCTAAACTCGTGTCAATCGTTGCATAGTAATACGAATATAGCGAATAATCACTGTGACTGACCTTCAGGGAAGATCCCAATACAGCCTCCTTCTTTCAACCTTTGATAAACTCCACGATACATTTCCTGCTGGTCGATGAAGGGAAGTGTCTTGAAAGCTAATCCATTCTGTCCTTCTGCCTTAACCTCTGCCAACTTCTCTCTGATGCGCGCTGTTCCCTTTCCCGTCTCACCTCCAAACTCTTTCTTGATTCGGAGTTCTGTGTCTGATATGACTTCCACCACTTCGGCCATAGCTGAGTTGAGGGATTTTGACAGCATGATTTGCATTTTTGGACTAAACTCCGACTTGAAGCGTGTTCCCTCCCCGATGACAAGACACGGATCGTCCGGGGACAAAGAAACCACGCCGATTCCGGGCTTCGCTTCGTCAGCTGCCCGAGCTACGGGTACTTTGCAAAGACTGAGTCCACTAGCAGCCTGGAGGAATGCAGGACACTTACTGCTATCCATTTGGCGAGCGAAGAAACCAACAGCCTTTCGCTTCAGGCTCTTCGCAGCGGTTAAAAATGCAACTCGACGATGAGCTTCCCTGAACACTTCGAGGGTCAGGAGCAGTGGATCAAGGAACTGTGGAAATGGTCTACGGGTGCAACCACAGATACCATCCAGAGACATACCTGGTTATGATGAGGGGCGCCGACAAAGATGACTGGGCCATCACGAGGGATATGGAAAGCACCACGAGGGCGTATTTCTCTGAAGAATATCTGGGTAATTATCCTCCAGAACATCAGAGCAGCGTCATATGTAACCGCCGGCATGTTGAAGAAGGTACAGTGGGTCCTACGAAGTATTATGTGGGAATGGTCATGAAGAAAGAGATGGGAAACGAGGTCGTCAGTTGGAACGTCTGGCAGGGATCATCGGTACCAGTAGAGCATCGGGTGTCAACACGGCCAAACTCATCCACAACGCATGCCGACGTGACTTTGCTATCATTATTACTACGATATTCTGCTTGCATATGCATACTGTACAATATGTCAGGCAACGGAAGTGAGAGCGAGATGAGATGAGGGTGTGAGATAAAACGGAGGAAAACAATCATTCGACAGATGCGCGCGGCTTGGTAGCACTAGCGGATGAACCATTGCTCGTCACACTTGCCCGCTTGTACTGGAATATGCCATGCAACCTGTGAAGCCTGTCCTCTCCCGGAGGGTCCGGTGCAGGCAGGGGCGATCGCGGAGCACTCCCGGACTCCCGGGCCACAGGCGAGCCTGGGTTTGGCTCATTCCCATTAGCTTCGAGTTCTGCCACCGGCCATGAGCATATTGTTTAGTGTGCACGGAACGCCACGTACTGGATAGGGTACTTGCAACAGCTACTGTCCGCTCTAGATCCTCCGCAGCCCGACTGGCCAGTGCACGGTTGATGTACTTCCGGAAAGCCGGTCCGGTCGTTTCGAGCAGCTTCTCTACCTTTGGTCGTTTGTGCGGATAGTTCTTCAAGAAATGGTGCAGTTCTGTAATACCCTCCTTGTGCATTGCACCGGTCGTCTCACTAGATATGTGATTGATGATGGTGATCAGCTGGGCCTCTGGATCCGGTTCTTCTACAGGAGGTGAAAAGCCATTCTGTGAGGATGTGCTTGGACTAGTGCGGTGGCTGGGTGAGGAGCGGCGGTGGTTAGCGGAAGCCGAGCCCGTCGGTGAAATGGGTCGACTAGAAGCGGCTGAATATGGGCGACTGATAGGATCTGGTGGACTCCCACTCGCCCTTGTTGAGGGTCCTGCGGGTTTCGAAGCCGAGTTTAGGATACGGTATACGTAGGGGTACACGATGGTAGCCGACGGATCATCGAATGAAGCAGAAAGAATGTCGTAGGCTTCATCTCCATAGTGAGCTGCGTGCCAGATTAGGAAACAACAATAAGAAGCATTGAGGTTACATGTCTCACGTACCAACCACATGCTGAATGATAACTTTGATGGTCCTCAACGGCATGTCCCCACAGGGGACCTTATTCGTCGCTCTCGCTCGCCATTCGTTGGGAGGAACAGATTGCAGAAAATGTTCCACCGCAGGAAGGAGCTCCACCGGATCTAATTTCTGCTCCTTGAGATCCTGAGGGATATTCCGCGCAAGCTTCCACATGCATTTCAGTACGAGCTCAGCAACCCGTGATTCTTTCGACTCGGGTGGCGTGCCCGTGCCAGGGAACGGTTTAACAATTTGCAGGAGGAGGGAAAACAAAGAACTTTGGGTGTTTCAGCATATTTGATCACACTGAACGCGAGAACAAACTAACCGAAATATTGACATTCTGCGGCTTGTCGCAAATAGGCGCAAAATAATCATGTTTATGAATCGTGACAAATCTTTGACCTTGGTAACGTTACTTTCGTCTGTCTCTAGAAGGCGTAGTGTGAGTTCTTCGAGTAAAGGCGTAAGGATTTCCACAGTCAACGACTCCGCCAGGAATGTATGGTCGCAGAAGGTGTTGAGAGTTTGTATGAGGTGCTTGGCAAGCCGGAAATTTTCGTCAAGCAGCAATTCTTCTGGTCTCTCAAATACGTGGGTCATTTGTAGTGTGATCGTCTCGATCAGGCCCTCGGTATGTTCTGCAAGGTCCCTATATTCTGGTGAAGCGTGTCCGTCCTCAGGTTTCGTCATAAGTATCTTCTGTATCTTCTTGAGTGCGTCAACACTGCGGGACGGGTCACTACTGAGTATACTTGAAATCGTTATCGTGATATCATTGGCGACATTGGCAGGGTCATCATCATAAGGAACAGAGTCCACCAAGGTGTCGATGGTATCGCTAGCTGGAAGGGGAGGTGTATCTGTTGTTCGAGACCCATTCGTTCGGGTCACATATGGCAGTTCAGATGGTCCCTCAGGTGGTCGGATTGCAGCATTGCTAGATAATGGGGGAACAGAGGGACGCGTTACAGACCGGGGCTGTGCCAAGCGAGAGGGAAGCATGCTCTTGGGACGCAGGCCAGACGCCGATGTAACTGATGGAATTCCAGAAGTACCTATTGCGGACGGTGCGGTCACACCAGAGGAACCGGGTAGCTTGGAAGTTCCACGAGGTGGGGAAGACGATTGGCCAGTGGTTTGCAATGGTGTGGGGGAAACAGATCGTAACGACCGGCCGGGAGAACCAGGTCGTGCAATGCGAGATATCGTGGAGGCAGCAGGACTCGTAGGACGTGGTATTCCACCCGACTTCCCAACAGACGGTGATTCTGGTCGCGAACCGACGTTCGCCAGCCGAGCCACCTGCAAAAGAGGTGCAGGAGTTTGGTGTTCTGGTTTGGCAGGACTGCTTGAACCTGCAACACGCCGAAGGCGTTCTTCGAGTTGTGTCTTATCTTTGGGAGAAAGGGGTCCAACTAAGGTCCATACTTTCTCTCCAACGAGCACATATGCCTCACTGTGGATGACGCGTTGACTGATATTCCATCTTAAACCAATGGCTGACATACCTGAGGACGGACAACGCTGACTTGCGGACAGCGGAGTCTTTGTCAGCAATCATCGAACCGACGACAGGGAACGCTTTGGTGGGCTGATTACACGCGCCCATTCCATTACGTTTCAGTAAATTCGCCAGTTCATCCAATGCGCCTTGCCTAGTTTTTGCCACCTTCGCTTTCAGGCCATGTTCTAGCAACAAGTCGAAAATCCGACTGTATGCATAGACTTTCGGTAAGGATTGTATGATGTTCTGAACACGCACACGCATAGGCTCGCGTGCATCGCCAAGCTGGAGACGAAGCTCAACATACAATCAGATATCTATCTTGGTAGCTGCTTACCTTGTAGATGAATGTCGGGACGAAACAAAGCGCTTCTGAATCCTCAAACTGAGCATCGATGCTGCGTAAGAAGGATACAAGTGCTTCAATAACATCCAGACATTTCGAGCTTAGATTTGACTGTGGTTCGTGAGCCTTGACGGAAACATATTTCAACGCAAGGTCGGAACATGCCAGGCCAACCACACGCATATCGTCCACACAAACTCCGTATTTATCTTCTCCTGACGCGGCAGCCGAGAAAAACTCTTGTATGGTAGAGAGCCCAGAAACGTGATCGTTGACTGCGTTGTGATCATGACTGAAGAGCTGGCTGGCTAATTCTTTAGATACGTGAGGCTCCATTTGATGTTGCAGCAGGTCTGCGAGATCCTTGCGCGTTGGTCCAGCCTCATTGATCCATCTCTGAAGATCCTTTGCCAACCTCGCGCGTTTCGCTTCCATGTTCATGCTGGAGAAAGGAAGAGAAGCTAAAGCGACTGGAGCAATAGCTTTTGCGGCTGGAGTAGCAACACCTGGTCGTTTCAGCCCAATCTTCCCCGACACTTTAGTCGCATTCAAAGATTCTCCTACGTTTTCCTCTCTTGATTCAGGTCTGGCTGTACCTTGTGGAAGCTTCCTCCTAACACCGCTGGGTTTGCTTGGAACTCCAGACGATACAGGAACCGCGGGCGGTGGAGAGGGTGGAGCGGTTGGGGAAGGCGGGGAAGGCGGAGGTACAGCAGTAGTGACTGAAGCCTTTGCAACTGGTCTGTCTGGCGGGACAGAAGATGGGGGAGATGCAGCCAAGTCTTTGGCAGCTTGAATGATCGGGACAGCAGTTTTACGAGATGCTGGCTTGAGGGCACTCGTGTATGTCATGACCTTGTCGAAACCAACGAACGTGATCAAGGATGGAAGGAGTGCTTGAGCACCTTTCCTAACATCCGCGCTGCGATCGTCTAAGCAAGAAACTATGGTGCCAGCCCAATTGCCTAGGTCGAGCAATGATGAAGGGGGGTTTTCTTTCAGATAATCAGAAATCCATCCCATGAGTAATGCTCGCTGGGTAGGATTTGTCGCTTCAAGTGCAGTACCGAGGAAGTGGACCATGGAATCTATGCCCTCACAGGCATTTGCCATCGCCGTCAAAGTTTGGATGGCAGCTGCTCTGATGGGTGCTTTCTGGTCGGAAAGCACAGTCGCCACTGGGATGACGAACAATCTTGTGTATTTATCGAAAGGCTTTCCCATACCCGTAGCAATGCGTGCGACGATATCAAGAGCGAGGGTTTGAACGGCCTTGTTGGTGTCAGCTACCCGGGCCTTCAATACTTGCGCGATTTCACCCATAGTTGGTTTCAATCGCTTATTAGCACCTTGGTCTAGAATTGCCTGCAATGTCTCCAGTGCCTCTTTCTTGGTCTTCCACGCATCGTTCTTTGCGTCAGCGAGAATAGTGGTGCCCTTGAGTAAACCGTCCATCTCAACTCTGGGGAAAAGGTCTTCCAATGGATCTACGGTGCCTTTGCCTCCTGTGGCGGGTGTTGATACCATCGAAGCAACGTCGGCGGACGTCCGGCTTGGCTGTGGGCTGGGAGTCCTTTCAACCTTATCAAATTCGCTCTGGATCGTCCCCAGAAGCTGTGGGTTGATATCCTCCAAAAAATCCTTGATTCCTACGTATGACTAAATGTGAAGTTTGGTGACGCGGTGGATAGGAAAGTGAAGACGTACCTGCTCCCGCAAAAAGTTTCACCGTGACAAGGGTCTTGGTTGCGCTGGTGCGTACAGCAGCATTGGAGTTCTTCAAGGCGGTTTTAAGGAATTCGATCAGGTTACGAAGTGAGAGTCCAGCAATTCCAAACTCGAAGACCGCTGTATCCACCCAAGTCAATGCATCGGCGATAACTTTGGGAGCTTTCTGTTTGCCTAATGGCTCGTATGCTAGATTGACCTGTCTGAGTGTTCGGTCACCGCATTGGACGGATAGCAAATTGTACCTTGATTGAGCACAAACTGCAGGGAAGTTTTCTCGGCAAAGATCGTGAGTGCGTCTCCTGCGGGCTTCTTCAGCTTTGCATCACCAAGTTTTTCACTCAAATGCCCAGTTGACAGCGCCACACATGACCTCCCAAAAGACGGACAACGTTCGGCAAGGATATTCAAGATACCATATAGCTTGGCTGAAACCTGCATAAGGCAATCGTTCAGCGGATTTTCGACCCTTGGAGCGAAAGCGGGATATACTTGAAAATTCTTTTCGGCCCAACCTTTCTTCGCAATCGCCCTGACAACGACCTCTGCATCTACGTCTTGCACTGCCCCTTCAAGCCAAGTAGTCATCTCTTCGCATGCGGCAAGCCTTGCTTTCCAATTCGCGTCTCCGAGTCCTTCCAAGACAGTCCCGGGCATGAGGCTAGCAGCAAGTGCCTCGGCATCCTCCGGGGTGTGTTTGTATTTGAATGTATCGAGAGCACCTGATGTAGCCGGGGGAAGAGGCTTTGCACCTTTGGCAGCGGCAGCAGGGACTACTTTCTTCATCGTAGATGCAGCAGTTACGGGAGCGCTAGACTTGGGGGACCTGTCAGCAGACGCATCGTCATTGGCTTGCGCCCCTTTCTTCGCCTGAAATACGCGACTACGTTAGCGTCGAGTATTTGCAGTACCGCAAAGACAGACCAGAAGTTTCGAAGGTGGCTTTCCTACAGGTTTTTTTGGGGGTTCGTCCTGTCGGTGTACATCCTCGGCGGCTGGGGACGGTATCGGTGAATCAGAAGTTGCCTGAGCTGGTACCTTCACAAGAGGCTTTTTCTTAGGTGGCGGCTTCGAAGGCCCTCCAGACCCAGCCTTGCACTTCACGGCAGCCTTGTCATAGGCTTCCTTGACCTTTGCCTTCCGCACATCTGCCAACCCATCCACGAGAGCGTTAAGCGGACGTTCCCCAACCATCTTCATCAAGGTCCCTAAACATACAGCAGCCTCATTGCGAGCACCTTCGAAACTATCTTCAAGGAGGACGGCGAGAGGATCTGTCAGTGATTTAATCTGCCCTGGTAGGACTGGACTTGTCGAAGTCGCAAGACAACGCGCAAGGAACTTCAGAGTCCCCTCCTTGACTTGAGGATTTTTGTTTCCTAGCGCTGGAAGCAAGTCTGGTATTATGTCGGGTAGAGATGTCTGCAGAGTCACGATTACGGACGGATATCATCTAGAAAACACTTAGAATACTCACGGTCGTGAAAACGGCATCTAGAGCAGCTCCTATAGCATCTGTAACATTGGCTTTTCTCTCCTTCAAGCGTTCCAACATGTGGGGGACCACCGCCTCCCTAAGTCTTCCAAACGGATTCGTCATTCCCTTGGCAAGTCCTTCCATAACGTTGGCGGCTACCATGACGCAATTAATGTTCGCATCCTTATGTATACAAGCGGCCAGAGACTTTGCGAGCTCCGCCAGCTCTGGTGCATCCTGAATGCGGGGAGTGGCATTGACGAGCGTGTGCAGGTCATCTAGTACCTCTTTACGCTCTTTCCATTTCGAGGATGCGAGATTGACATGCAGATTCGATGGAAACTTGGCCACGATGTCGACGGGTTCTGCGAGGCTGCGTGGATCAGGAATATCTATTTCTGTAAAAACAGGATAAGTGGCTAGTAAAAGACATGATGGAATTGCTTACCCTCCGCTGCTCCAGTATCCGCGGCATCCCCACTGACGCCAGCGTCTGCATTGGCTTCAACTTCCCGTTGATGCTCCCTCGTCAATCGTTCGGCCTTGTGTGCCCCCTTCCCCTTTCCCTCTTTCTCCATGCCTTCAAATGCCTCCTGCAGCTCTTTGACCTGCACAGGCTTGAGCTCGGTTAACCATGGGTCAATTGCCGGTCCAATATACTGATATAACGTATGGGCGAGTTGTGTGCCTTCAGCGCGGACATTCTTATCCGCGTGAGCAAAAATCTTGGGTAATACTTTTAGGACTGGGGTGGGTGGCGTCACCTGTGTCCCGAACATTCTGTTTGTAGTTGAGTGGTTGGCGCACGAGGGAATAATATCTGTCAACTCCTCACCGAAGAACCTCCCTAAGCGCGAAAATACTGGCTGCAACTGCCTTTGGCTGCTTTGCCGCGAGACCAGGGATTATATCCGCCTGCCAGGGAGTGAACATGATCAGAATGATTATTCCAAAGGTGACTGACCGAGAGTCGATCGCACGCACCACCACCCCTGCACCAGAGTTCTCCACCTCGACATATTGCAGAATGAGTTCTATTGCCTGATTCTTTGTCCCTGCCCTAGCAGAACCAAGACACTTGTCAACCAAGGCGGGAACCACCGCGTCTCTGGTTTTGGCAGCGGTCTCGCCTGCGAACTTGACGAATGCTACGAGACATTCTACGCCCTTCTCTTGTGCCACTGCGTTGGAATCGGTCGCTATCTTCTTGAGGAGATCGGGGTTGGATATGTATGGCTTGAACGCAGGGTCTGAATCAGACGCAGTTGTTTGGAAGGTCTTGATGAGAGACTCATAGCCGTTTACACGAGCTTTCCAGTTTTTGTGGGCGAGCCTTTCAGAAATGGGCAGTGATGAAAAGTCTTCTTCCTGAGGGGGGGGCCCGTCCATGCCCAAGGAATGACTTGTTGCAAGTTTGAAAGCAATTGTCCGACAAACTTGCACTTGAACGATTGTGCTCGATAACCCAGACGCGTAATTATGTAATCGAAATAAACTAAGCACGTGATCCCACTGACACTCCACTACCGCGCGGCCAAGGACAGACCGACATCCGTCACAAGATCCCAAACTTGCTGTGTCTCCCCATCCAGAGTGCACTCCCCGAAACTCCGCGTCGTCGAGACAGAGATGGAATACCGCTCAAGGACAGCTTCTTCGTCTACTTTCATCCCAAGGTTGTGGAATACCACCATCAGCAACCATTGAACGTCCGATGTTGCTTCAAACAATGAGAGCCGCGCGTAGTCCGCTTCCGCCATGAGGAGGTGGGGTAGAGCTTCGCGAAGCCCTGCTTCTATGTGCCAAAAAACGTTCCCACTGAAGCTGTCGTTGGGAGTCGAATGCACGCATACCTTTCGAATCTGAAGAGGCGATGATACATCTTGCCAACGTGTGGCAAACAAACGCACGGTGTTCCAGTTCGTGACCAGTCAGAACCTGTCGCATAATCAAGTTCACTGTAATCGAAGGGTGACCTGCATCTTACTTGAGGTAATATCCCCTCCAGCAGGTGTTGGCAGTGCTTAGTCATCCCAAACTCCAGGCCAATGTCCGCGAGGAGGATGATCCCGAGTCTGTACAAGGGAAATCTACCTTGAAACTCAGCATGCCACAGCGATTGGAGCAGCGGTTGGATCGCTGTGACAGCCTGTCCCCGTCGCTGTCAAAAAAAAAAAAGGAAATAAACAACACTTCCACGCTTCAAAGGTTCTTGCGTACACGGGCATGCATCACCTCATGTAATTCACTACTGATAGGAGGAAGCGGAGCCACGCTGTCATCAAAGAAATACTCTTTTGAAACAAATGTCGAAGACGTCGGCTGGCGGGGCAATAAAAAGTCACGGAAGAACCTGCGCTGATTCCTGTGCATATATATGAAATAAGCCCAATGTATCATTCGAAATCAAGGACCCACTCACCTCCGACTGCTCCTCAAAGCCAATATATGCCAGATCATGATCGCCCACTCTTGATATTGATCAAGTGAAAGACCCCGCCATGTCTCCGGATGAAGGAGCAACGCCAAAGCAATTTGATACGACCCAGACCGAGCTAGCTGTTCGAGAACAGATGAAATAGGATCAAGACCAGTGTTGCATTATCCCACGACATTAGCTGACCCTGTAAGCCCGATTAAGTGTGACATTGAGATGATTACGGTCGTTGTCCCCTCTCTTGGCGAATGCCAGGACGAACGATTCTTCTACTGCCGCGAGATCATAGCATCCTGGAGATTCGTCTAGGAAAGCTGGTGAAATGGTAGTCGTTCAACAAGACATACCTAATGTACTCCATAAAACAGCCTGCATCGCGTGTTGTCCGAGCATCTCTCGTTCGCAAGACGCCGCTTTCTTGTGGTCAACCCAGTGATCGTCTAGTCCGAGGGCTTGTGCGATTTTCTCAAAACAGAGTGTCAAAGGCTGGCCCTACAGCCGACATCGATCAGTTGACCGGTCAAATACATTGTTAGTCGCGTAGAAAACGTACACTCTGTGGCTGCAGGAGCTTTGCAACATCAAAAAGGACCTCGGAGGGATTTAAGTCCGGTTGGATTTCATTCAGTAGAGGCATGTCGTTGGTAGATAAATCCGGAGGCAAGCGATGCAGCATGCTGTTTTCAGAACCGATGAGCGATCAATACCTGCCAGAGACGGAGTCAACCGAACCAACCTGATGCAGTGTTGCAACGTGACACGATCCCCACTAGTGCGTGCAACTGCGATCGCCTCTTGTAAAAGCTGAGATATGCATGTTCAGTCAAGGAAGCGGTTCTCGAGATGGTGGCGAACCTTGCGGGCTGCAGGATATTCCTTGCGTACATGATGCATACGCACGAGGTTGAGGAGTGCGTGTTGTCGTATTCCTCTACGAACAATTCACGACTGCAAGATGGCACGGAAGGAAATCGGTACGCACGAATCATTATGATCATGGAAGCGTTGTTCAAAGTATCTTCGTAAATTTTCGGGTCCAATGACATCATCGCCGGTCGAGCGACCTTTCTCCCAGCTGGGAAGACGTTCATAAATCGCTGACAGGGACTGCCTGGTACGAAATCCTACAGTTCCCATGGTTCTGAGCGAGCAGATGATTTCAAATCGGAGTTGGTTTTAAAAATCCAGATGTCGCCTGTGAGAGGATCCTTTTCCACAGGACTGTAACCAGCTTGATGTTCTCCTGTACACCAAGCTTGGTAGTCCCTTTGTAATTGCATGACCCCATAAAATGAGAGCTTGATGAAGCTGACGAAACAGCGACGACAAAAGTATCCAAAGATCGAGCGGCGCGCCTGATTGACCCTTGAGTTAGTGGGTGCTATGGAGTCAACGTGACAGGCGTACGAGGACATTAGGCTAGCACCGAACGATTCTCAGTGAGACAGTCGAGAAAGAGTCAAGTCATGTATGTACCTCGTCGTCAGCCTTTTCCACGAATATGGCAGGGGTACCTGGAAGGCAACTAGGTCACTGGTGGGCTTAGTCTGTGTGTGCGACGAACTGTGGAAAAAGTTGGTCAACTGATCTGCGCTCGTGAGTTGGCTTGGCTTGGGGTTTTTTTGATTAGATGAGTGGAAATACGAGACAGATCGGTCTTACCACTGCCTCGAGAGCCATAAGGAGGTTCTGGACATTGGGGGAGTCGATGTCCGGTGTAGATCGTAGCATAGATAGGATCTCTTGATGGGTTCTTGGTTGCACGACCTGATGGAGTGAGACGACTTGCGAGGAAATAGGAAACCTGCCCACCTCGGAAACTTCGAAGAGCAAGAAGCGATATATAAACAAGACGAAGCTTGGGTGGGAGGTTGTTATGGAACTCTTTGAAGACGAGAAGAAAGATGGCGATGAGATCGATGTGGTGTGGACGAAGGACATGATGGACGGGTGGAGGAGTCCCTGGCTTGTACTCCATCGTCACGTCGCAGTGCCAGAGCGAGCGAGCGAGCGAGCCGAGGACCGACCCAACACGGTTACACGGATGGGAAATACCTTCCTCTTTCACGTCATCTCATCCATGGGTCCCAAATCAAAGAAAAGAGCTGCACCAGCAGTCCCAGCGGTAAATGCAGTCTTGCGTTCATTCAGAGACCATCGTTCACCTCTATCACCAGCGTCCAGCGAAAAAGCAAAAGGTGACACCAGGCCAGCCGTCCAAGCATGGTCTCGCAAAGACCGACCGGAGTAAGCCAAAGGGAAAAGAGAAAGCGTTCGAGAGAGATTACATCGCCATCCCTGGACCCACTCCCGACGATAACGTCCACGGTGACGGTCTTTCCGAGGACGATGAGGCCTTGTTGGACGAGTTTGGCGACACCGTCAACTTCCTTGCCGCGCTGGACCACCAAGGCATAGCAAGGTATTCCATCCCTCTAAACACAGTCGAGCCCCTACAACGATTTATTCAGAAGTAAAAAGGAGATCGAACGCCTCCACCGACTCCACAAGCCCGTCCGCAAGTCCACAGTCGACGATCTACCTTCCGTTGACGTCCACGACGAGGACTCGGAATCTTGGGGTACTGACATCGAGGATTCGGACGTAGAGTCCGAAGAACAAACCCCATCCCCGGCCGAGTTAGACTCTGATGCCGAGATGCCATATGAGCGTATCCCACGACTGCACAAAGTCCCAGAGCCAGAGACGCGTCGAAACATACCTGGTCTGCCAATCAAGCTTTCTGATGGCCGGATACAAGCTTCCGCAAAGGTAACCGTAGCGCCAGCTCAGATCGATGACGACGAAGATACGGAAAGTGCTTTCCGACCTCACTCGCCGCCGGCAGTGCCTTTGACAGTGGAGGACGTAGCGACTGGTGCTCGCTTTGGCCGACCCGCTGTCGTAGACGTGATTGGGAACGGCTCACGCAAAGCTAGGATTCAAGGCGCAAAAGACCAAATAGCCAGCCTTTGTCAAGACATAATCGCCGACCCGGAAAACAGTGTCCGTTTGCCCTAATCGATGTTTCCGTTGCCTTTGTCTCATTCGTCATCTCAGCTAGGTCTACTCCGTCGCTTGCATACCTTTTCTCTCGAGACAATCACGACCCAGTCGCGTTCGGAACCAGTGAAAAACGATCCTGCAATACGCAAGCTAGCCATCCTTTCACAACTCGCGGTGTTCAAAGACATCATTCCTGGATATCGGATACGAACTCTGACGGACAAGGAAAAGGCAGAAAAGGTCAGTCAGGTGGTTGCCCGAACGCGTGAATGGGAGCAAGGCCTCGTACTCGTGTACCAGTCGTATCTCCGTGCTCTCGAAGCCGAACTCAAAGGTAGGCATCCCTTTGCGTCGCCCCGTGTTCCTATTTTGAGCATCCTCCAAGTTAAGAGCGACCTCGCCGATGTCGCCCTCAAATGCATGTGCACGCTTGCTACAGATGTCACACATTTCAACTTCCGGGGAAACCTTATGGCATGCATTGTGGCTCGATTGAGTAAGAAAACATGGGATGAGGTAAGTTTCTCCTGAACTCGAGAGTCTAGATTGACGTGATCTCCAGCCGTCCGATCTGTGTTTGAATACTCTGATCAACATCTTCCGAAACGATCTCACTGGCGTACCTTCTCTTGAAGCCGTACAATTGTTGAACCGAATGGTCAAAGAAAGGCATTTCAATGTGCACCCAGATGTTCTCACATGTCTTTTGTATCTGCGCCTCAAGAGCGAGCTGGGCGTGCGAGCTTCCGATTCCAGGGTCGACAAAGAAGAGAAGACCGAAATGAACACCAAGGGAAAAACGGCGGGTCGCAGGAACAAAGGTAAATCGATAGAGCGGCCCTATCTGAGCAAGAGGGCCAAGAAAGCTGTCAAAGAAAAGAAGGTGATTGAGCGTGAGGTACGGGAGGCAGAAGCAGAGGTGGACAAAGAAGAGCGAGCTAGGACGGTGAGTGATGGAAGAGACGTACTTCTTCGAATACCTGACTAGTGTGGCAAAGCATACGGAAACCCTGAAGCTTCTTTTCGTGTTGTACTTCCGAATACTCAAGAACCCTCATCGGACACCCCTTTTGCCGGCTGCCCTGAGGGGTCTATCCAAATACGCGCATCTCGTCAACATCGACTTCTTCCAGGACCTAATGCAGGTTCTCAAGAATCTAATTATGCGAGAGTCTGACGTGATCGACTCGGACGGAAAGGAATCACGCAGTTGGCACCAGAACACAGATATACAGCATCGCTTGTTGTGCATTGTGACGGCGTTCGAACTCTTATCCGGACAAGGTCTGTTTCTCTTGGCACTTTGTCGTGAAACACATTGACGTGCTATTCTCGTTGTCAATCGTAGGCGAAGCCTTGAATATCGACCTCTGTGATTTTGTCAATCATCTCTACTCGATCATACTGCCCATCAGTGAGCTGCTACAGATTGACGACTTGCCGTCTACCACAGGGTCCCGAACAACTCAGCAGCCGACCATCCCGGACATGTTGTTTCGGGCGCTCACAATTGTGTTCTCTCCGCGAACCGCGGGCAGCGCTTTGCCCTGGCGGTCTGCGGCATTTGCTAAACGACTTTTGATTGCTTCGTTGAATTGGTCACCTGCTGTGGCGCTCCGCGCGCTGGATTTCGTTGGGAGCTTGGTCATGAAGGAACCCAAGCTTGAAACGTTACTATCCACCGACGATCGTCAAGTGGATGGAGTGTACCTGCCAGAAGTAGAAGATCCCCAGCTTAGCCTTTCGTTTGGAACATGCTTCTTTGAATTGTTGCAATTACAACAACGCCACTATGATTCTCGAATACGAGAATCGGCCCGTAGGCTCTCTAGTTATACCAGGACGTGACGGTAATTAGACGTACTATGGGTCCACAGTGACGTTAGAGAATATCTACAGTACTTCACGTTGGAGGATACGAAAACAAAGCGTGATCGATGAAGACGAAGATTAAATTGTGTACTAAAAAAAAGCCCAAATGTGGAGAAAAACAACAGTTCAAGGAAGACAATATCCAAAGTAAAAAGAAAAGATACAAGCGTCCAATGGGGGCGAATATCCGAGTAATGAGGACGGTCATGAGGGTCATGAAAGCAAAGAAGGCATCATGAACGCCGCCGAGTACGACGACGTGCCTGACAGGGAGGTATCCGCGTTGATAGATGACAAAGCATAGGATAAGGAGGGCTGAGTAGGGAGGTTGGAGCGCGGTATGCATTGCCCTGGCATATGGGTATAGGTGGGCAAAAGGGAGTCGGCGTGATAAGCGGACTGTGGACTTGGTGTCCTTTCCGGGCGGCCATGGTATTTTTGGATGCCGATGAGCTTCGCAGCAGGCATGCTTTCACACTGCCCTCTATCCAGATCGTAAAAGATGACTGCAAGGACCTCTTCGTTTACAATAATTTTTTGCACAATACAAGTCGGCGAGGCTATGATGGGCACGTGGTGAACATGAGGGTGTGCAGATGGTTACGAAAAGGATTACTCACTGGAGTCAAGCCACCGACTGCGACTCAACGGTGAGTCAGGGAGAAGCAGTGTAATGCTCTCCAACTGATCGTTCCCGGTTGAGTCCGCAGTCATCATAGTACAATGGTTACCCTCTCGAGAGGTGCACTGGCCGCGTACGAAAACGGCAGTGGAACACCTCACTGTGGCACAAGGCCGCATGGTGCATGTGAGGGAGGCTTGGAAGCCGTGTAGTGCTGGAAAGCATGGTACGTCAATCGGTGGGAGATGTAGCTTGATTCTCAGGACTAGTGCTGGGGAAGGGTGGACGGACGGCTGTGTAGAGGATATAAGAGCGTCCACAGGAAGCGTCAGGGTCGGCATGCCCTCTGCCCAGAGGGAAAACCTGATGAATGCGGTGGGACATGGGGGGGGTTCAGCGGAGAAGAGGGAAGAGTTGGTGAATAGGAGGGGGGAATCGGAGAGGCTGGGCTGGTTGGAGGGCTCGGGGGAATAGTGTGAGGTGAATTCGAACGATTGATCGATGGCGGTGTAGAGGGTGCTCGGACAGGATTGAGTTGCCGAGGGCCGCCCGAGGTCGCAAGTCCAGTAGGATGAGAGGGGGGAGAGTCGGCGAGGATCTGTGCGATGACAGTCGGACGCAGATAGCGACCGAACACGACGTGAGTCGTCGTCGATTCGGGACGGACGGATGCCGTGCAGATGTGGGAGGGTGAGTTCCGAGGTGGAACTCACGGTGGGGCTGGACCCGGAACAGAGGGACCGGGGCGGGCATGTCGAAGTAGCCGAGCCGCCAGAGCGATCGGATGCCGGTGAGTGATCATCGAAAAGGCCTGCGGGAGTGAGGAGATGGGCGTCGGGGGAGTCTTCGGCCTTGACGGTGGGGAGGGCGGTTTCGAGGAAGAGCTCCTCGCCACCTGCGACGAGATGGTATTCTGAGAGAGGGGCTGAGGGGAGGAGGGGGTGGGTGGGGGTGGGGGTGAGACATACCTGGTTCGCCCTTCCACATGTTTCTGAGGACCTGGATGTGGCTCGCGACTTGTTTCTTTGAACGGTCGACGCCGTGCTTCTGGAGATAGTCGACGAGGAACTGGTTTCTCCAGCGACTGCGACCACGGGAGTAGGTTGCCCAGGGAGATTCCCAGTACTCGCGAAGGCCTAGAGAAAAGGGTGAGGAAGGGGGGTTGTGGGTAGAGGGAGGAGGACGGGCCTTGTACGAATATGCGCTCGATGTCCTCGGGCCAGACCTCGCTGGAGCCGTCCTTGAGGAGCTTCCTGTGCTTGCGCTGTGGGGTGAGGGACTTTGTGGAGGCGTCGGTGTCGTAGGGTTGGTTTAGTCGTGAGGGACGCATTGTGAGGGAGAGGACGAGGAATGGGGGGAGAGGAGGAGGAGGAGGAGGAGGGTTATATATATGTGAGACAGGAGAGACGAGGAGGCGAAGGCTAAAGATCCGGTTTGGCATCAAGGACCCGCTGGTTCGGACACGTCTAATTGAAAATGCCCTGGCATTGGCGAGATGCCGATCGGGATGTTCGTGAGAATTTGTGCAGCACCCAATCATCACGTCACATCCCGTCACAAAATAGAGTTCGTGCCACGCGGAAATGGAAAGTGGCAGGTGGGACAGATCTAAGCGCGGCACCCCTCCGTTCGGGGTCCCCAAGCGCTCCGGCCCGGATTCAGTCGCCGCCCGAACTCGACGGCCATGGGACGGGGCACGACGGGGACGAGCGCACCAATGGCAGAGACACGCCAATGGCTGCGACAGAGCGCGGCGTCGTACGAGGACAGGGAGCGGGTCTGTGCGGACGTCGAGGTCGTGCTCGGCGGGTTCCCTGCGCTGCGGCCGAGGTCGGACGTGTACAGTGAGCGGTAGTCTCGCCGGTCGATCCGATTCACGACTGATCATCGCACCCGCAGCGTACGACGACGGCCGTGCCCAGCTCCTCCTCTGCATACACGGTCTCCTCCCCATCTCATTCAGAGGCTCGTCCTACAACATCCCAATCGCAATCTGGCTCACAAAAGACTACCCTCGACACCCCCCAATCGTCTATGTCGTACCCACCACCGACATGCTCGTACGTCCCAGCAAGCACATCGATCTCAGCGGAAGATGCACCATACAGTACATCCGCGATTGGCACAAAAAGCCCGAAGTGAGTCCCTCCTCTCCGTCCCAGCCTTCCCACTTACCTTGTCCGAGCCCTGCAACATCGCCGCCCTCCTCCAAGCGATGCAAGCCCTCTTCTCCCGTCTCCCCCCCCTTTACGCCAAATCAAAGTCCTCTAGTCCCCATCCAGCCCCACAGCCCCTCCCCTCCCCTCCCTCCGACTCCCCTTCCCAGCCCTTGTCACTTGCACAATCTCGTCACGATGATCGCCCCGCATTGCCACCGAAACCCATCCCATCCCAACGCCCTACCGCTGCCCCCCTCGGTTATACACAAGTATGCCCATTTTACTCTAAAACACCCCCTTGATCACGATCGCACTCACAGACTGACTTGTACAATCGGCCTCCGCCGCCTCTGCCCCAGCAACCTCGTGCAGATATCCGTCCACCCCAATATCACCCATCAATACTTCCTCCGCAGCGCTTGTATTCTAGCGACGGAAATACCGTGCGATCAACCATCGAACAGTCTAGAGAATCATCCTCTCCCACCAGTCCTAATTACCGCACATCAATAACTCCGAACGCCCTTTCATCCGTGCCCTCCCCAAATCCATCAAGTCCGTCGGCTCATGTACCGCCCCCGGTTCCAGCCCTCCCTTTGTCTCATTCGACCCAGCCTCAACCCCAAGCTCCCCCTCAACCGGTCGTGCAACCTGTCCCCCGTCCGAACCTGCTCGATGACGAATCCCCTGACCCACAGCCTCCCTCGGATCGAGCACCGCCACGCCCTCCAAATCCAGAACTGCTCCAATTGCATGCCCACGTTCATGACAAGATACGATCAGAGCTCTCCTCCCTCTCCCAGCTTATCCTCTTGGAAGCCGATCGCCTCCGTGCTCAACAGGCGGACCTTCTTGCCGGCGAACCTGCCATCCGTGATGAAATGGCACGACTCGAAGCCGTGAGAGATGTTTGCCGTAACGTCGCAGCAAGGCTGCGGAGCACTGTCGAACATGTCGAACGGAACCTCGCCGACTTGCGCCGAAAGGGCGATCCGGAAGTAGATGAATTAGTTTGTTCCACGAGCATAGTCCACAACCAGCAAGCATCTCTTCCACCAATCTGCCCTCCGGTCACCGCTCACCCTATTCGTGTCCAGGTTGATCAATTTGGTCGCGGAAGACAATGCGATCGAAGATACTATCTACCATTTACATAGGGCCTTGAACACTGGCCGCATCGATCTAGAACGTTTTTTGAGGGTGAGCGTTATTCTTCCATTGGTCACATGTTTCTCATATCCCATTCCGTCGCTCAGACGACCCGCGTGCTCGCGGAAGAACAATTCATGAAAAGGGCGCTCATCGACAAGATTCAGATGGGCATTCCGATGGGAACGAACCTGCCCTATGCCTAGTCACATTCGGGGTAGCATCCAAACACGACAAGATCCAGATGCCTAGACTGGATCTTATGGGGTGCTCGGCGACGTAGTTGCCATTTGCGCAATGTTCTGGACCACGCTGATTGAACCTCGAGCTCTATCTAGGGTTGTCCCCCTCCCAAGTAGTGATGTTGGCGGCGCTATGCTGCGGTTTGAAAGACCTCCTTGTGATTGATTGGTGGCTGCAATTTGTTCCTGAGAGAGTACGCCATCCCGTCAGCAGACAGGCAGTGCCTCTGGCAATTGTTCCATGTCCGGATCCGGATCTTCCAACAAGGTTCCGAGGTTCCGAGTGGGAAACGACCATACGGCGTATCAGTTCATCGATCCACTTTCATTACTTTTTCACGACCGGGAGAAGTTCACTATACTTACAAAACAGCAAACATGAATGTTTCCAAGCGCGACAGAATGCCAAACTTGGCTATCCCAGCTACAATGGGTCAAGGGGTTCCTGTCAGTCGTAATAAATGGAGGCCGACGCCTTCGCACCAGCAAAGTAAATCAGGCGACGTGGTCTTGACCCTTTTCCGTCTCTGTTTGTACCCTCTTCCGATACTCTGGTCCACTTCCCGTCGTTCCTACCCACCTCCACACGCGGTGTTCATCGCCACCTTGTACTTCTTCCAAATTGACCCTGACGTTCGCGTTACCCTCCACAACGCGTTCCACCTGCTCCCATAGCCTTTTCCTGATGGATATTGAGTGTTGCTCTTGGAGAATGAGATCACGGAGCTGAAGAGAGGACAAATATGGGTGGGGTGCCGTCACGGGATCCGTATGGTGTGCAAGCTCCTGGTTACGCAACGTATCAAGAGCAATTAAAACTAGTTCCGCAACACGTTTGTTCTCTATTTGACGTTGGGCGCGGGACCGTCGGAAAGCATAGAGCATGCATGTGCTTGCAAACAGGGCTGAATGGCAACGTCAGCAACTGAGTAACGAGCATAATGTAATATTGTTACTGAAAACAGTCGTTCGCCATCGTAACCACACCTCTCGGAATTTCACGGTGAGCTTGCAATTCAGAGTTAAATTGGCAGTCCTGTGGGCCAGATAACGATGTCCACTGAAGCAAATTTGGTCATGTGACAATCGGGATCAGATACTTTGTGATCGCCAACTCACGACATGTCCTCCCCAAATACAACACTACCCCACTCAACAAGTTGTTGCATCGCTTCGTTAAAGGTGTCGTCAAAAGTTTCCAGAAGGTGCGGCTGCCGAGCCAAAAATATCATTCACCGTGCATCGGACACAAACTCGACATACCGCAGTTTTCTTTTTCATCGTCTCTCGCAAGATTTCCATCTCCAAACCCCATTTTCTAGCTTCACCTCCTTCACTATCCGATATCGTCACCTGGCCTTCCTCACCGCCGGCACATACTCTCCTCCCATGTTCCTGGCCAAGAAGGGCTTCGATCGCCTTCCCCAAAGCGCCAATATTCCTTTTTCGTTTCGGATCTTCAATACAATGAGGCGAGAACGCAACAGGGCCCAATCCGGGTAACCCATCGGCCACCTCAGAAATGAAGGTCCAGACTAAATCAAAAGGAGCAGATGGAGCGGCCCCGAAAGGTGACAACAAAGCGAGAATGGGGTGCGGACGTAGTAAGTACCCACTATTGCACGTTACCGTGTCCTGACTGCACGATGCATATTCTGGGCAAGGTGTGCATGTTGATGGGTGTGGTAAGGAGATCAACGAAAGTAGTGGGCACGGTGTTCCATCTTTGGCGGTGATTGCATCAAAGAGCTCCGATGGTATATCCATGAAGGACCGGTTGGCTCGAATGCATGGTTCTATTGCAGAAATATGAGCCTGGAATTCCTGCAAAGCTCGACTGCTATTCGACCCCGCGTCACAAAACCCAATGGACGCAGATTGTCTCTTGTAGTTGATGACAATGCTTGAGAAAACAAGGAAGCAAATCGCATACAGTAATGTCAGTAGATAAGACAATTTCGCGCGAGGTTCATGATGGTTAACGATGGCACTTGAGATGTGCTGAGAGGCCGATGTCACCTGCTCATCGAGTTCGAGATTCTTCGATTCCGCCCTCCGGAACGCTTACTAGCGGCGCTGTAGAGTCAAAATCGTGACCCGCAACGCCCGGATCCGCGTCTGAAATGCGAGGATGCGGTAGCTTTTCCGGTGTCAGAGATAGGGTAGGATGATGACCCTGTGGAACGATTGTCGTTCTCTTTCCGGGCGGCGACCATACGGGTGGCTGGCGTGGGATGTCCAATGGGAGTTGTGGCTCAAACTTGGACTGGGGCGGTGACCGTTGAGATGACTGGAGGAAAGATGGTGGTTTGATCGGAGATGTTGGAGGCGAATGGTGGGGAGGTGCTGACATAGAATGGCGAGACTTTCTGTGGGTAGAACTCTTGCGAGTCGTCCTGCGTACGGGGGATGGTCGGGCCGGCGACGGGGATTCAACACCAGACTGGAAAATGTTGTTGTCTTCCCATCCACTATCGTCTGCCAACTATGGGTGGCGAGATTAATTCCGTGAGTTAGACCACACTAAAGTCATGGAACATACTGATATTCGGCGTGTTTGAGGGTTATCCTGAAACTTGTGAGTCCGTATCCCTCAACGAAGAACAGAACCGAATAATCATCACCTCTTGCCTTCCCTTGGCTTTCCGAGCCGGTGGTTCTTCCTCTTCTGGCTCACTTTCTTCAACAAGGGTGGGTACATTAGGACGAGTTTTTGTACTTGGGATCCTGCCCAAGTCCGGTTGAGCGGATGAACGACGGCGCTTGGGCTAAATATGAGCGTTAGTACGGAAAGGAGGGAGAGAATCATCGTTATGCCGACCGGTTCTGGTCTTTGCGGGAGTTCGTCGTCCTCTGGGGCGCGAGAGAGTCTTCGCGAGGACCGCCTAATTACCTGGACTATGATGAGCCAAAACCATCAGAAACAGAAATTCGCCACCTTTGTATCTGCATTGAGTGGTCGGCCGGTCAGGCCATCTGTAATGCCATCGTCACTGGCAAGACTATTCTCCCTCTTCAGCCTCTCTTTCCGAAGTTTTGTGACCTTTGGTCTTATTTCGTCAAGGAACAGCTGCACAAGTTTCGCTTTTGTGTAGGGACTAGGATAACGGATCTGGTGGTGAGTGAGGACTCCTAGTAGCTGGGAAACAGTCAATATGTTTGGATCAAAGTCATTGTCGAGATAGTCTCCCTGGCTGATGATTTGCGTTGCGGTCAAAGACCTCGACATCGTGGCCAACGTCGAGGAAGGTCCAAGAGCGGCACGCACGCAATGGGGGCCACCTGCCGCACACCACGATCACGTGCAGAGGCTACCTCCTATCCACTTATGTAATCGTAGCGGTGGCCCACCAATCAAAATGATTGGAAAGTGTTACGGACAGAACATATATTCAAGTAACTGGTATCTGCTTCATGAAGCTGACCCCCATCTTGCCTGAAAACTTGTTTGGTTCGGATGTCGTCCTGGTGTCGATGAGTTCTAGTGTCCGCCTAGGTGGTCTGACCAATGAGAATTGTGTGATAGCAGACGCCACTTTTTTCCACTTTTGACCTTTGCAGTAAGTGAGCAGACTGTGGCCCAATCAAAAGTCTCGAAAATGAAATTGTCGAGCGTGGTCATGAAGCTCAATTGGATAGGAGAACTCACATGGTAACTACCACCGGTTCAATGAAACAGACAAAGATTGCCAACCGTGGTCACTTGGTGTCGTGTTCACACGGGAGAACAGACTGAGACTCTCAGAGATCTGGCCCCAATCTGCATAAACAGTTCATACGTTGATGACATACCGAGTTTGCTTTCTCACGGCGTTAAACGAGGTTGATTAATCCAAATGCTCGTTTGCAAAGTCCTCCACTGTCGTGGGAGTCGGGGATATGTTCTGATAATTTAGCCTTGGACTTGAAAACGAAACTTCGTGACATCAGCATACAAGATGCGCCGGATCTCACAACCGTGTTTATTGTTAGCACTAAAGTGGTGCTGATCTTCTGACCATCTCTTGCTGATCCGTCCGACACATTGTCATGAGCTCGGCATAGCACTCGTCCGGAGGGCGACAAATGTGTACATTTTACATGACCTACTGATCCTACGAGACAAATACATGGTTCACGAACCCGTGGTCTATGTGCATTTCACGGTGCAAACTTCGGTCGGAATAGCCCCGACGGTCCGAACCAGGTTCCACCGAGCTGACGAATGGAATGTATCAGAGTCGGATCTGCAAAAAGCAATCGTGGGTTTTACCATCATATTCCAGTATACCCACGGGAATAAGTCCTGGAAAATGCGTGAACACCTCGGTCGTGCTAGTCTCCGCGGAGATCTATTGGTACGCACCCTCTTCAAATGGTAGAAGAGTCTGGTTGCCAACTGATCAATATCACACCCAGATCAACCAGAAATCAGATAGGCTAACCTTCGTGGCTGTTTCTGGTCACCGAAGAAACTCGAAAACGTCTCCTTCGGCTCTAAACCATACTTGAACTCGGCTAACATTAGTTCACCATATCCTGTAAGGAGCTGCAACAGAGGTCAGAACGACGACACCCAACCCAGTCAAATGATGCGGACCGGACAGCTCGTATAGCCGTCATATCTGGCATTGCTAAGACTCCCCCTGTCCATCACAGAAAACAGATTCTCCGCGAGGACAGGGACCTGCGACGTAATAGCCGCCGCTGTCTTGCTAGTCGGTAAAGAAGAACAATCTCCTACAGCAAAGATGTTGCTGAAGTCAGGCTTTGCATGTTGGAGTGTCGTAGGATTGACTTCCACCCATCCTGTAGCGTCAGCAACCGGAGAATTCTTTATGAAATCCATGGGTCCCATAGGTGGCGTCGCGTGTAGGAGTGAATATTCTCGGTCAACAGTCGTACCATCGGCCTTTTTGAAGGTCGCCTTGCGGTTTGCCACATCGACTGCAACGAGATTGTGCCCGAATTCACTGCCAATTCCCCTTTCAAGTCGTAGGGCCTCCAGCGCATCCGAGTATTTCTTCACGCTGAACATTGACGGCATTCCCGTTATAAATGAGACGTTGATGTCGTTTCCCCTGCCAGACTTTCTATATCGATCCCAAGCCAACCACATGATCTTCTGAGGACCTAAGAGTCACTTTAGTAACGAACATCACTCCTCAAAAATCTTGTTACCTCCAGCACATTTAACAACACCCGCCGGTTGCGTGAATATTGCATTCCCATGTTGCAAAGCATCAATGTTTGCCCAAGTCTTCTCACATGTATCAAACGAGTAAATGGATGATACGCCAGAGGCAGGATCGATAAGAGCCTGAGAGAACCCTGTGATAGCATCCCAGTTCGTCTTCAAACCAGCGGCAATTACTAGCGCTTCATATGTTATCGAGCGACCTGCTGAAGTTGTCACGGACGACGTCGTGGGAGAGAACGTGGCCACGTTTTCTCCGATATGTGCAATATGAGGCGGGATTAGTGAGGCAAGGGGGCGTCTGAACTCATGTTTAGAACCGAGCCCTGCGCCAACAAGGGTCCTTGGAACATTGAGTAGATCGCTGCAGGAAAGAGAATGAGCTTACCAACCAGGCTAAGTCGAAAGAGAAAAGTAAATTGGTGAGCTTAGACAACGAAAGCCGGTCCAACGCATCTTACTTGGTAATAGTGGAACTCAGCCTCATCAAGAACCACAATATCACCGTGGTTGAGAGGTTTATCTGCCGCCAAAAAACGGTTGTAGATTTGATTTGCTACAGATAATCCTCCAGAACCTAGATATCTCAAATGGTATATCCAATGATGGGTGATCTGAAAGGGACCTACCTCCACCAATGACGACGACCTTGAACTTGTCCTTGGTAGCTGTACTCACGAATCGGACATGTCGAGCTGCGCGGCACGAGAGACGAGTAAGCGTATGGGCACTAAACATCTGTGGTTGTGAGAGCAGAGGAAACGAGGGCAAGATAAGTTATATGATTGTGTCCCTCTCCCACGATCTGTTGGCATCGCAAGCATGGCGAAATCATCTGCGCATAAGTACCTGTCGAACATGCGGGTACAGACGCACCTGAGATATTTCAACAGTTTGTCGTTCCTTGCCAAGTTTGTGACAACGGCTACGTCGGAAGTCCCCCATTGTCGTTGGCTGCCCAGGGTCTCCAGGTTCAGGGAGACCCTTCTCCTCGCCCAAGCACCTGATTCCATGAAAAACATGAACACTGCTCGGGCCGCGGCCTTAGAAGCAATGTCTAGCGAGTCATCCATCACTGCATTGGCCGCCATTGATTAAATCCTCGGACAGCTGGCGGCCATGCGTCGAGGTGTTGATCTTGTTCGGATGGAGGTTACTGCAGCAACTGTGCTCGATCTGATTGAATGGACGGATGGTTTAGTGTTACAGCATAGTAGCCGGAAACAACTAATATATCTGATTGATTGATGACATCTAGCAATGCTGAATTGTTCTCTTGTTTCCATTCTCGCATGAACAACATTCGTAGATAGCATTTAGTCCTAACTAGTACAGACTAGCTAACGTGATCCAACTTGAATTTGAATCAGTGTAACTGTTTCACCTCTCTCCAAAGCTCTGAACCATGAGTGTCGAAGCCACGTGTAACCGCTAGTGTATGTATCCAGTACTAGAGTTGTAACTACCAAGTGGTTATGTACACTTGTAAGTGTACTGCCAGCTGTGGGCATTCCAAAGCAGCTACCACAACCATCATCAAGCGTCGGAATCGTCCCGTTGCACCGTACAATATACTCATCTGCTTAATCTTGGCGCCTTAACGAACCATTTGCTGGGACGAGAATGGCCACTCAACCAGGACAAGACGCCAAGTTCTTCCAACGTGGAAAGATCGAGGTACTACATCAGGTTAATTGGCGTGCCATGATCACCATAGAACTGCTTTTTTTTTTTGCTTTTGCCCAGGAATTCCGCGCTGAGCTCCAAGCTGCAGAAGCAAAGGACAAGAAATTCCAGAAACGAAGAACGGTTCTCAAGAAGATTGTTGCCAACATAACTATGGGCAACGACAGTACGTGACTCGTTCAATGCACGCCTATCGTCTTCAAACGTGTTCATTAACTAGTGTCGCCACTCTTTCATGACGTTGTCCAGTGTATCGGGACCCCTCTGCTTGAGATAAAAAAGAGTAAGTACAATGCCTAGCATCGATTCTACTGGAATGTCATTTGTATTGTAGTGGTTTACCTATACCTGGTCAGCTACGGTCGATCCAAAGCAGAACAAATACAAATCGTCATTCCGAGCTTTCTACAGGTATACCTTTGTATGTTTTTGTCGAACCCAGGCCCACATTTCGTTCCCAGGATTGCAACGATCGCAATCCCCTTATCCGGGCACTCGCCATACGGACGATGGCGTACATACCCATTCCCGTAGTAACGGAAGCGCTCAGTGAACAACTACGACATTGTATCAAGGATCGGGATCCTTATGTACGCAAGACGGCTGCAATCTGCGTCGCGAAACTTTACGCTGCCGATCCCAGGAAAGCAGAACGGGCAGGATTCGTTGAAATGCTGAGAGATATGATGCTCGATACCAATGCCACAGTTATCGCAAACGCCGTAGCAGCACTCTCGGAGATTGGAGACCGCCAGGATGGTGTCATTTTCCGCCTGAACCTGCCCATAGCGAACAAGCTAATCGCCGCTATGGCTGAAAGCTCAGAGTAAGTCCGTTCGTACCGTATTATGGGTCTCGCTAATCTGGGATCAAGGTGGGGGCAGATATACATTCTGGATTCTCTTCTACGATACGTCCCGGAACAGCACGCCGACGCGGAAATGATGGCAGAAAGGGTGATTGTACAACTACAACACGCGAACTCAGCTGTGGTTTTGACCACCATCAAAGTTCTCTTGTATCTCATGAATTACATGGAGAATCGAAGACTCATTGACCACATCTGCAAGAAGATGGGTCCGCCATTGGGTAATACGGTGGCTCTTTCCAAGGTCGATAGGACTGATTCTGGCCCCCTTAGTTACACTCCTGTCTTCCGGCCCAGAAGTTCAATACGTTGCACTTCGCAACATTTTGCTCATCATCCAACGGAGACCTACTGTCCTGAAAAATGACGTTAAAGTCTTCTTTTGCAAGTACAACGATCCAATATATGTTAAATTGGCAAAACTGGAAATTATGTACCGACTTGGGCGTGAAGAGAATGCAAGAGAAGTATTGGCGGAGCTCGAGGAGTAGGTGTCCCAATCATTTCCAGGGGTAAATATTTAAGCGCGAAGTATAGGTACGCGTCAGAGGTAGACGTCGACTTTGTCCGCAAAGCTGTACGGTCGATAGGTCGGTTGGCCATCAAGGTCGAGGCAGCAGCGGATATATGTATCGAATCTCTTCTTTCGCTGATCGACACTAAAGTCTCGTATGTCGTTCAAGAGGCCGTGATTGTGACCAAAGATATTTTCAGGCGTTACCCGGGCAGATACGAGGGCATCATCCAGAATCTCTGTGAGAACCTCGACGCCCTGGAGGAGCCTGAGGCCAAAGCAGCTATGGTGTGGATACTGGGCCAATTTTCAGACCGGATCGATAACGCCGATGAACTTCTGGATGACCTAGTGTACAAATTCCTGGAAGAGACCGTCGAGGTACGTGGTTGATTTCAACGACGCCGTATTAATATGGTTAAACAATTATAGGTCCAACTGGCGCTTCTGACTGCCGTAGTCAAGCTCTTTATTTACAAATCCTCTTCGGAAACCGCAAAGGCGCTGGTTCACAAGGTGCTGAAGTGGGCCACCGAAGAAGTAGACAATCCCGACCTGCGGGATCGAGGATTCATGTACTGGAGAATGCTTGCGATGAACCCGGCAGTGGCCGGTGAAATTGTCCTTGCAGAGAAGCCTCCTATAACAACGGATTCAGATCGAATGGATCGCGGTGCACTCGACCAGTTGCTACTGCACACAGGTACACTTGGTAGCATCTATCACAAAAACCCAGAGGTCAGTACTCGCGCATAGATCGTTTACTGGTGTCTGACGTATAACGCAGACTTTTATTCGAAATGCAGCTGGAAGAGCATTGGTGGACAGCCCCGCACTTAATGCCAACTCCAGAGCAGTTATCGTCCCCCTCACACGCCCCCATCTTCCAACCACCACCATTGCTGTCGCTGGCCCTGGCCCTATTGAACCACATACCCGTCATCAGCCTACTGATGCTTCTCCCGATGCGCCGAAATTAGAGCCCAATGTGCCATCGCAAAGGGCTAACCTGCTGGCAAACGATAACCTACCAACGGCGGAAGGCCGCAACAGTGCTGGTGATAGTCTTGGGGATGAAGACGCGGATGCTGGTATTGATGGGGACGATGACGACGATGACATCGGTAATAATCCTGTCGCGGATCCATACGCAAACCTAGATGGTGCGTTTGGGGGGTATCTGGCGGACCAGCCTCAGCCCATGGTCGGGCGCCAGAAGGGTAACAATGACTTGGATGACCTAATGTTTTAATCGAATCTTCTCGACATGATTCTTCCTGTTCTATTAGAAGGGCACGGGCCTGTATGCTAGCGTTCTCCTAACAATAACTTTCGGTCTTGTCTGTGTGGCATATGGGACACAGGTAGATTTGTCAGTGTGTAGAGGTTGAGCCGAGTCCAATGTGAGATAACACATCGAGTGAAGATGAGATTATTTGGTAGGCAGCAATGCTAGAAGGGACGTCGCTCCCTTGGTCGACCAAACTGGTACCTTCACAAAGGGGACATTCCAAGTCGATGGGTAACGTCAGGGTTAGCTGAGCATTTGATGAATTTTGTCTGCAACAGCTGCGAGGGCATTCTTGGGTCGTAGAGAATTGTAGTGCTAGAACTACAGATCGGAACCGGAAAGGCTGGATTTTGCAGAACCACCTACCTCGCCTAGACCATACATCCGACGATGGAAACTGATGCGAACAATCTTGGCAGTCCGCGAAAGGATATCGGGCAAACTTCCGTCGGGGGTATGGGTCACCACAGACGGTGTACCGGCCTGTATGACCTGGATTGGTACATTGTATGCCCGACTAAGTGCCAGGATCTCCGGCTCGCCACCCCATGCAGCAGTATCTCTAATAGTCAAACAATATTGTTCAAATTGCCGTGCATCCATGAGGCCGTTATTCTCGGTTGCCCCAACACCGTCTTCACCGGAGATTGACGGTAGGAAAGGAAGGAAGTCATCAGGATGCTGTGAGAGATAACTAGATGCTGTGACACGGAGTGTTGCATAATTTGCTTCGTTCGGTGGCAAGATATTAAGGAGAGCGAGCTGATCAGCAATCGCGGAGAACAGACAGTGACCGTCTGGATTTATCTGGGACACGCAAACCTTGCACTTTGAGCGGAAAGAAGAGTAGCGTAAGGTACCAACCTCGTGAATTTGCACGGCGAGCTCATCGCACGTCCGTTTTATCGACGATGCTTCCTGCTTTATCTCCCGATCAACTAGCGCATCCATGTCAGGATTTGAAGGTGCCAAGTTCTGAGCTAATGCAGCCGCCTTTCGTGCCTACACGAGTCTTGAAGTGAACGCGGTCTTGCGTAACATTCCACGTTCCACTCACCTGTCTCGCAAGATGCCGCACCTTGGAGTTCTGCTTCTTGGAAGCAGATTGAACCATTTCCTCGACCTTGTTCACGGGAGTATTCTGTGGTTCTGTGACTGATTCTAGTTGGGTTTGTTTATCCCTCGAGTCGAGCTCGGCAAGTAGATCGTCCATCAACTCGTCATCAGGTAAAGGCAATTGTGAAGGAAAGGTGTCTGTTGGTGTGGCCGATGTAGATTTCTTTGTCTTGTTTCGCTTTGAGATTGGCATTTTTTCGGGGAAGAACTAGCGTTCTCCCTTTGCAATGCCAGTGGATGTGAGCGAGGAGTCTTGTGGCTATGCAAGTACTGCAGTACCGTGACCTTGCCTACTATGGTGCCATTTGTAAAGATTCGATACTAATTCCTTCCAACTTGTCTGTATACTGGAGATTTAGCACATGGACGCAGGTAGCCTGGACAGCTGAGCTTGCTGCAAGCAACGTTTCTCGTTGACAAGTCGAAGTACTGAGGATTAGGCGTACAGCCACTGCCGATCATGCACGCTGATTATTCGCGTGACCACTGGCAGCCTTGGACGCGAACATCGCTGTCCCGCTAATTCATCAGCATAGTCTGACTCACATACACCTCTTCGATATATGGACAACGCGCCGATAACCTCGACCTGCACTGAAAGTGCATCCAAATTGAGCTCACTTTTGATCGACCTTTCATACAACCCCAGCGAGGAATCGTGGCTCAACGTCCAGCTCATTTGTAGACATCTCGCAAACTTGCTGCGCATTAGAAATGGAACAGGTCGGTAGCACATCTTGTCATATTGAAATGTTGTTATCGGCCTCATCCCAACAGAGGACAATCATACAACTCTAGGAGAAAGCTCCTTGCCACAAGATCTCACCTCTCTTCTCTCCAAAGCGCTCGATGGATCAGCTGTTCCAAATGATACCCGCGCCACCGCTGTACTCGAGATCCTTCGCGTCAGCGCCAACCTCTGCGTTGAACATGGTGGGCACGACTGATTCTTCAAAAACATGTGCCACATTCAGTTTATTTCGCTCAGACCAAAATAGAGGACAGTTGTTAGAGGCTGGTTTTCCGCAGGCAACTGTATCGCTACTTGAAGGTTATGCAGATCAGCTACCGACTCAACCACAAGTCAACCCTTTACCACTATCCATCTCTCACCTGCAGGTCATCAAGACTGCCATCGGTTTTCTTCTAAATTCATCTCTCGGCTATGGTGTGTTTACATGATTCACCGACGCGATGCACACTGATTTCAGTTCGTCCATAGAACCAGTCAAGTTCCGACTCACAGCTCTCGAAGTCGCCATGACACTTGTACGCTTATCGTCTGCGATATACCCCGCCGGTGCCTGGATGAGAGGTCCCACAAGTCTGTTTCCGGCGGAGTCTTCTGGATTCGATGACATTCCTGAACATATGGCGGAGTCTTGGACTCTTCGCATCGGGCTCTCCAATTGGACTTGGAGGCTCATCACCGAACTCAGGGATGATGGTCAGTTCGTTCAGCGTACCTTACCGACCCTCGCGTCTGATCGTACCATAGCCCATCCGCTTTTTGAAACCGATGTCCTCCCTTTCCTTATCCAGCCATTGATCGCTTTCACGCCGCCATTGCTAACTGCCCCACCCCCTCCAGATTTTGCGCAACCATCGCAGCTCAGGACATCTCTCTTGCACGCTGATTTTGATCTACTCTCAGAAGCATGTTCGAACCTCGAGTCTCTCGCACTAGACGTTGAGGACATCCGATTGTCCCTAGCTCGCGGTTTTGTATTTCCTGCAGAGCATCAAAACGTCCCATGCCTCTCTGCGATGCTAGACTTTATCGAACAAGGAAGTTATGCACCGCTTTGGTATGTACAACACGAAGCCAGTCTGGATGATGGCGAGGTTCGGAGCCAAGAAAAGGCTTTCGATGACTGTAAGGCCGCTGTGATCAAAGCAGTGGTTGAAGAATCTGGAGAAGAAAAAAACACGGATGTGCTTTGTGACGACTCGGAGGAAATATACCCCGGTGGCAGATTCGTTTCTCGCATGGTCAATTGGGTTCGGGCTTTTGTTACTACGGGCAGCCATGGAAACCTTAGGGATGACTTGGTGATATGCGCGACTCTCGCCCTCGGAAACCTAACGAGAAGAGGTGATCATGTCGCAACGAGATGCCTCTACTTAGACGGGTTGCTGATTTGACGCTTGCAGAATCTCAAGCGACCTTGTTACTATCCCCGCCACATAATATCGCTCAAATACTGTCCTCGAAATCTCTGCTCTCCCCAGCAACGGACCTCAAGTTGAAACATGGGGTCATCGGCCTGCTCAAGCATCTTTCCCAGTCATCCGTTCATTCTGTTTTCAATCGCACAGCTTTGAGCAATGCTGGAATAATCGAACGTATTGTGGAAAGCGGCGTTTGGGACGACCGAGGTGGTGTCATGGCAGACATCGTGCAAGTCAATGCCATTGGCGTAGTAAAGCACCTCTGCAACAACAGTAGTAGGTAGTTTGCTTTTCCAACTCTTCCTCTTCCTAACGGTACATCCGACATCAGTCGATAATTCATTCGCCGTCATATTGCCCTCGGATAGCGCAGCCGCCCCAGCATCGGGACTCTCGCAGCTTCTTGCCTTGATTAGACGATCCGACACGGTCGCCATTAAAAGCGAAGGTACACGCGTCATTGTCAATCTCATTAAATCACTTTGGTCAAGTGATCCCACGGTTGAACAACGGGACGCAGCAGAAAATCAGACGAGACAGCAGAAAAGGGAACGCGCAATCCAAGCGCTGGTCACAATACCATGTGTTGACGCCCTTGCTGCGCTCGTCGGTAGAAGTGCAAAGTATCCAATTCTCATCAACGAGGCCATCGTTGCGTTCAGTCTGCTGAGTACTCATCGGGACGGCAGTAAGTTCATTGGGTCGATAAACATCATCATTGCGCTCACTTATGTTAGGCCAGTTGGTCTTGCACACCCTTATAACACCCCTCCCAAATGAGACAACCCCAGCCCCAGGTTCTGCAGCGATGTCGACAGTAGCTTCAACCAGCAGCGAGACAGGATCTCCTATTATTACTTCTCCTCCTACGCGCCGTCGTGCTCCACCTCAGAGATGTGCTCTCGACCATGTTTTGAATATCCTTCGTCACGGTAGTAGCGACGACGCTTCCAGCCCCAGACAACCAGAGTTGACCTCATATCCTGTCGAGCTTCGCATCAATATCTGCGCTTTGCTCGGACAACTGGGGAAACGAACAGCTGGAGAGGAATTGGAGATGGTCAAGGACAATGCAAGGTCTATCCTGGAGGACCTATCACAACCAAACTTCACTACCAAAGAGAATATGCTAGCAACTGCAGCGAAAAAGACCCTTGATATGTGGACATGAGAAAGGTTGTATAAAGGGGGAGACGGATACTGCGTGCATACGACCCTGTAAATGTAGCTAGCGTTCTTGTTGTAGACTGATCGGGTTTCATATGACGGGCTACCGGCAAATCAGCTGCCATGCATAATCCGGCTCGAGCTTGCTTACGTCGTCTCATTCATGGGGTCGAGCAAAATTCACGTCAATATCTCTCAGGGAATCGCAACCATCACCCTCAATGAACCACAACGACTGAATGCGTTGTCGGCCGAAGGTTTGCGACATGCTCTTACTCGTACATAGTTGCTCCAAGGAGTCATATCACAGACTACGACGATTTCGCAAACTCGTTGAGAGAAATTGACAAGCGCGACGATGTTGTAGCTACGGTGTGGCAAGGTAAGTTGTGCTACCTCTGTTTCAGTAGTCTATTCAGCTGAGGTTGTTTTCTTTAGCTAGCGGAAATTGGTTTTGCGCGTGAGTCGCTGGTGTTGATTACAGCAATGTCCACTGTCCCGAGCATGTCCTGGCTTCGCAGAGGAACTAATGTAAAGGACTCGACGCCTGTCGAGCCAACAGTCAGGGACCAACTCCGTGCCCGAGTAATTTCAGCGAACACGGATTGCACACGGGCGGTATATCGCACTCCGTATAATCAAGGGCTCCCGCTCTCATATTGTTCTAGCTTTATACTCACAGGAAAGTTTTGGTTGCCGCTCTAAACGGGCCTGTGATGGGTAAGCAGCCCTGTGACCGAATCACGTTGAAAGTGTTCCTCATGGACTTACGTAGGTATTGCGGCTGGTAAGTCAACCTCCCAAATGTCCGTCGGTCAACGAGACGATGTATTTCCAGCGTTCTTGGGGAATTTCGACTTCATCTACGCCCTCCCTGAAGCGTGGCTGTATGTCGGATTTCCCTTCTTGGGTGCGTCCTAGTCTACAGTACCTACATTTTACACCGACGTTGTTCCAAGGCATCGTGATTGAGGGGGGAGCGAGCGTCAACTTTATCAACCGAAGTGAGTGTTCTTTGGATACCCCTTGCGGATCCACCAACCATTCACAGTGGGTCTTGCCAAGGCAAATGAAGTGCTCATGTTCAACAAGAAGAAGAACGCCCAAGAGCTACTCGAATGTGGTTTTGTCAAGTGTGTTAGTCTCTATGCACTCTGGCTGCTCACGATATGACACTTTTAAATAGTAAAATATTCCCCTCCCAGCCTGCCGAGTCATTTCATGCGGCAGTTCGGGAACATCTACTTGGCGAGCTTGATGGTCTGGACCATTCATCCGTACTTACTATCAAAGCGCTCCTCAGAGCCGGCTTGTCTGAGAAGAACGACCCCGATGCCGTCAACCTTCGGGAAAGCTATGCACAAGCGGAAAGATTTGTCACTGGAATACCCGCTAGACGTTTCGGGATGATTGCACGCAAGGAAATCAAACATAAACTATAACACGTTTGTTAAAGTGGTAGCACCTCTTGACTATTCACTTATGCTTATCATCAAAGTTTGTTCTCGGCTCGTCGGGGCCCGCGGTGTGCCTGCAAAGTCTCTTACCCACATGTGCTTCTGCGCCAGCGCTCCTTGTCAGTTCACACCGGGCAACGCAAGAAGACGCTATGTTTATGCGTGATTGCAAGTTTGCTATCGCGAGGTACAATTCTTACCTCGTTCTATGAGTGACGGGTAGGATTTTTATCACCAGGAAGATATGCCCACCATCCCGACGAGCCGGCTCGCAAGCGAAGAGGATCATCACAACCAAGATGCAAACCACACAGACACTCTCCATCGCGGGCTAGAGAGTCGCCACATATCGATGATTGCCGTGCGTCACTTTTGATAACCAGGCGACTGTATCTTATGCGCTTTAAAGCTGGGAGGCGCCATTGGAACGGGACTTATCATGAGTTCTGGGACAGCACTCGTCCAAGGTGGACCTCTTGGGCTGTGTCTTGGATACGTATTCGTGGGCTTTATCTGTTACTTGGTCATGATTGCGCTCGGGGAGATGTCAGCCTACCTACCACACAAGAAAGGTTTTGCAGGTTATGCGACGCGCTTTGTGGATCCTGCGTTTGGGTTTGCTGTTGGCTGGAATTACCTGATAAAATATCTCATTGCCCCGGCCAGCAATATCAATGCTGCTTGCATAGTGATGCAGTATTGGACGCAGTCAGTGCCGCTCGGGGTGTGGACAGGTTCGTTTTTCTCGCGCGCTCGGACCAATCGATCAGTGATTCTTTGCTCTGCTAGCTGTATATATCACCTGTAGTGAGTGTGTCATCCACCGTGATGAGGAATTCATTCAAAGGATGGGTTGTGTTTAAAGCTTTACTTGTCAACTTGCTCGGCGTGCGCATCTTCGGGGAACTAGAATTCTGGATGAGCAGCCTCAAAATCCTCTCACTGGCTGGGTTCATACTTCTGAGCATCGTCATTGATCTTGGTGGAAACCCATTGCATGACCGCATTGGATTTCGATATTGGCGGCCCCCCAACGGCCCCATGGGTAATTATCTCCAGTCATATGTTCACGACGATCACTTGGCAGTCTTCTTGGGATTTTGGAGCACCCTGACCACCGCGCTTTTTGCATACATCGGGACGGAGCTCATCGGCGTCACGGTTGGAGAGACGAAGAACCCCCAAAAAAATGTTCCCCGAGCGATAAAGCAGACGTTTATCCGGATATTCGTTTTTTACATTGGCACCGTGTTCGCGATCAGCTTGATTGTGCCGAGTACGAGTAAGGTGTGTGGGAACGGAGGAGAACTCGGGCTAGAGCACCTGACCACATTTCAAGGCGCTCTTCGTTGCCAATAGTTCCCAGCCTGGCGCAGCGGCGTCTCCGATTATTGTTGGTGAGAAGATCGGGTCCTGTTTCAGTCCCTGCACGCTGAAGCGCTGATGGATCGCACACTGTATAGGTGTCACGCTGGTCAACATCAGCTCACTCAATAATGTCGTCAACGCGATTATCCTTATCTTTACCTTGAGCGGTGCCAGCTCAGATTTATATATCGCATCGCGGACGTTACACGGCCTCGCTTTGGAAGGAAAGGCTCACCACATCTTCGCCAAGGCTAACCGGATAGGCGTGCCTTGGACTTGCCTGTTATCGGTTACGGTATTCTGTGGGCTGGCATTCCTCAACGTCAATTCATCTAGTGCTACCGGTGGGAGTATCAGGATACTTATCTCTCACCGCGTGACGCTGACCGCATGCGTAGTGTTCGCGTATTTTGTCAATCTGTTGTCTGCCTACGGTGCCTTGACTTGGATGGCTATTACATATACCCACATGTTGGTCCTTGAAACCCATCGATAGTGTTCTGACGCTGATGAAACGCAACAGTCGATTCATGATGGCACTCAAGGCGCAAGGTATCTCACGAGATACACTGCCGTACAAGGCACCCTTGCAGCCTTACGGATCCTGGTTCGCATTGATCTCCGCAGGGATCATCACACTCTTTAAAGGCAAGCGATACACAATATGTTGCGCGTGATACCAACCTCGCGCAGGCTTTTATGCATTCATCCCCAGATTCAACGCAAGGTTGTTCGTCACGTGAGTATACCCAACCCGCGGAGTATGTCACTGAATGATGGACGGGTGGCCGCAGCGCGTACATTCCGATTCCTGCATTCCTCCTTTTGTGGCTCGGCTATAGAGTGTATTGCCGAACGAGTCTCATACCTCCTGATCAGGTCGACTTAATAAGTGGGAAGATTGACGAAGAACGGCAGCCGGAGAAGGAGGGTGATTTTGCGGGGATGCGGGGGATATGAAAGCAGCAGGTCAGCAGACCCAATTTGTTCTAGTTCAGACTAGGTTTTGCACGTTCGTGACCACACGACAGGGTACTGAACCAAAACATGATAAGTTAATGTAATGTAGTACAACTAGCAAAGTAGAAGACGGTTGCGGAGCTTGTAGTACAGATGCGATTGCCCAGTGTGAGGGGGAGATTACCAACATTAACGATATAAAGTGCACGGTAACAGGGATCGAGAGGACTACCAGCGTCACGGGATCACGTTCTAATTCTGGTATTCGCGGCCAAGGTCCTGTCGGACGTGGACGGCTGGGATTGGCGATTGGCAGTGTGGAGAGCGAGGAGTACGTCGGCGTTGTCGTTGGTGTTGAGTACATCGCGTATAGACTTTTCGGCCAGTATACATGTCTAGGGCAGCGAGTGAGAAAAGGATGCAAGGACGGTAGGTTTGACTCACTCTGCTATAACCGCCGCGCTGAAGGGGTTGGCGAGAGATGGCGATAGCATTGTGGATACTGTCGTAAGCGTACCTCCGCCTGATGAGATGCAATTGTGAGCGAAAGTTGAATGTGACCAAGGAGAATTCACGGACAAGACGCTCTCGAGTTCGCTGCGGGAACGAGGGATAATGAAGAGGTCTGAGCCAGAGAGGTAGCGGTTGAACGCCTGGTAGGAGGCACATCCCGCGACGAGAGTTTCGTTGAACGAGGGATGATCCTGATCCCAAGTGAACCAATTTTCGCTGTGAAGGGGGTGAGAAGGGGTGGGAGGAGCTGCCAAAGGGACATACGTTAGATGGGAGTGGGCGATGGCCTCTGAGGTGTGGGGAGCGAGGAAACGATCCATAGGGAGTGGATATGTGCTTGGGGGGAAGGAAGGGCGGAATGAAGGAAAGGCGGTGTGAGCAGGTATATATACGTGGAGTTTAACGTTGCTCGAGTACAGGAAATTTGGGCGTCTTGGAATATTAAATATCAGCGTGATGCTCGCAGAAAAAGAAAACGCACGGATTGTCCGCATTCAGCGATAAACGTTTTGTCCACCGCCACTTGCCTTTTTCAGCTCGCACGTTCGATGTCCTTGGAGACGGGTTACTCGTACGTTGCTGGGGGTTGCCGTCGAGAAACCTGTGCAGCTGCTGTGCCCTTCCAACCATCAGCATACGAGTCATCGAAATCACCCCCCCGGTACACAAGACCCATAAAACAGAATAGTTATGACAGACTTGGTCACGTGTACAGCGCTGATTCAGCGTCAATGCCAGTGAGGATGAGTACAAGGTCCACACCCTCTTCCTTTCTCCCAAATGGCTCTTTCTCGAAGCGTGATCAAGAAAGTGTTTGCTGTAGAGACAGCAGAAGTTCGTCCATTTTGTCCTAGTGATCTCCGTCTCCTGATCACTCTCGCAGGGCGTAGGCGCACTCGTCCGACGCTCCATCGGATCCATGAACCTGCGCAACTTGACTCCTTTCTTGATGTTAGATCACTTCCATGTCTCGAAAGGCGCCGTGAGCAACGACCCCTCACCTTCCCATATCTATCACTGACTCGCAAGGGGACCCTCCAGGGTTTCCCCGATCACCCCCACAGAGGCCAAGTAACTGTAACATACATGCTTGAAGGGTAAGACACCGCTGCATAACCCACACCGGGGCTTACCCTTTACAAAGGTCGAGTCGTCACGAGGACTCTGAAGGACACGCCGGAACGATCGAAACAGGTGGCGTCCAATGGATGTGTGCTGTGCGTAATCCAATCTCGTCATTCTGCCGTCTTCCATATCTATTTACATCGTGCTTCCATAGGGTAAGGGTATCATGCACGCCGAGATGCCAGTACACGCGCCGGGTGTTCCCGAACCAAGGGGATTTCAACTCTGGGTTGACTTGCCCAAGCAGGTATGATCATACTGGTCCATGAATCAGGGCCACTCACGCTTTGCTCCTTCGTTGCATACAGTTTAAGATGGTAGTAAGTCACCGGTCGTGGAAAACCGCCCAGTTCATCCTGGATTGATAATACTTCCCAGGAGCCTTCTTATCAGGAGTTTGGCCCTGCATCGTGCGTTTGTTGATGAACCTCCTCGCACAAGCTACTGACGTGAAATAGCATCCCAGTCGCATATCCAAATGGCACCAAAGGGTCCATCAACATCAAAGTTATTAGTGGGAAAAGTCACGGCGTCGAATCCCCTGTCCGACCACTCGGTGGGTGCTGGTACTTCCACGTAACAATGAACAAGTCAGGGGATAACATATTCCAGGATATCCGTAGGTCGCCACTCCTTTTCGATGGGAACATGGCTGAGATAGCTTTCTTAGCCGCTGGTTGGACATCATTTATCTATCGTACGCGGTGCCTTTGCATGGGTGTGTAATCGCTGACTTTGGATAATCAGTCTGGAAAGGGGCCATTTCCGTCGGAGATGATGATTCCGTTTATGACATCTTCCACACTCTTGTCCTCTCCAACGAAGGTGGAGAGACTGGAGCAAGAATCACAGCGATCAAAGATGACACTGAGTTCATTTTGGTATGTTCTTTCCATCAAACTTGGATGGTTCTGGCGATGAACGCGCGTCAGGCTGCGGCTGAACCTCTCGACCAAACCGTTTTCCAATACGGCCCATTTGTAATGACATCGCGCGAAGAGATACAAAAGACACTGATGGACTGTAATCATCTACTTGGTCCTTCACGTCGTGGACTTTTGCTGACACATTCAACTAGATCAAACTGGCAAGAATGGCTTTGAGAAGGCCCATACTTGGAAAAGCAAGATAGGACACGAAACGAGTTCCCTACGATGAACGCTCCACCGGTTGATCGAATCTCTTGCGTATTGCGAGACGGCTCTGACAAATTACAATGTCTTTTTTTTTTGTGTAATCATTCTTGATCCCTTTCGCCTATGTGTTTCATCTGTTCCCATATATCTCCTTCATCCTCTTCGGCAGTTGTCTGCAGATTTCCTGCAGCACTTTGATCCCAGACAACCACAGTGGGGACTGTGGTCATGTATACTTTATCGAGCACGGTACCCTTCTCTTCCTGTTGCATGCCGACCTCGGCAGCAGGCGGGAATGTGCTATGAATGCGGGCAAAGCGATCCAGAGACATCGAAGCGAGGCATGAAGGCGCTACAGCCAATGAATTTACAGCGCCGGATATTCCTAGGAATATGTTGGCATCAACAAGAGCCTGGAACACCACAAAGATGCATACCCTTGTATCCATAGCTGACTCCGCCAGTGCGTAGATCAAGCGCAAAGAGATTTGTTCCTTGATCCGATACGAACACCTCGCTAGTAATTGGGGTTATGGGGTTAACAAGTGGATGAAAACACCCTAACTCACTGCTCCGACAATCCCGTTTCGACCGATTTAACACCGCCCACCTTGCCAACGCCTTTGAAGTTGCTGACAGGTCGCGGCCCAGAACGTGTGTCGTACCTGCGAAGATCGCCATAGCGGGTACCGGCAAGTATCTGGGGTTGACTCGATGAAGTCGATAACGATATATATGCGAGACAGGTATTGTGGACTGGTTGACGTAGTCCTAGGTAGTCGTTTGCTACATTCTTGGCACGCCAGACTTCGCCGGGGAACAGGGCCTCAGCTCTTTTTCGTTTCTTGCTGCTTGGGGAAGCCGCAGAACCGTCCGGTGGTGACTTGAAAGCACGTTCGGTATTCCAAATTGACACTTCGACTTCGTCACCGCCATAAGCAAAAGTTTCTTGGTTGGGTCCCAGCCGCCAGCCCATAAGTCGCGACGGGAGCGCGCCGAGTTTATGCATCGGGCCAACTTCGTCACTTGTAGAAGTCAGTCGAAGTGCTCCATTAGAGGCGCATGAATATACAATACTTTTGAAAAGACATTTTACTGAGCGTGTTCTTGACCAGTTTTTTTTTATTTTTTACCACTCACTTTTGTACCGACGCCAGACCGACGAAAGAATGGTCCGCTTTAAACCTCGTCTCCTTCCATTCATGACGTTGCTCCAGGTTACCCTCGCCAGTCAGTGATGCAAGACGAAGGATACCATCTGCGTGTGCGGAAGCCAACTTGCCTTGAGCATTATTCGTCGCGTTCGACTGCTCGATGTTGGCGAGGCACGCACCAGAGTCGGACCATTGCTACTGACAGCTAACCTCTGTACCCCTTGCCTGAAACCAGTCGAAGTGCCATCGTGGAGAGTCTTTAACAGTAGCTTGTTCGTTGGGGACGCGCCTGGGTCGTACGAGATGGATTTTATATTGCCCAGCTCGTCGCCGGTCAGAAATCGAGGCATTACTCTATCGACGTGACGTGACAAAGTGTGAACGCTCCGCCGCGACGAGGAGTCAGCCATACAGTAACACTCTCATTAGCCTACAAGATCGATCATCACGACACTATGGACGGACCCACGAAGGAGCTGGAAAAGCTCAGGGCATCGACAGAGAGCTCGACAAAGGGAAAAATTCCCTCTGTGGAAAGCTCGCTGGACTCTCTGCTCCAGTCCTTGTATGAAGTCAGGAGCAGAGTCGAGGCCGGCACCGTGACTCAAGACACGTTCGCATTGCTGTCACAGACGATAGACGGTAGGAAGAAGGAGATCGACGAGAAACAAAAGGAGGTTTACAACGCGATTGCGAGGGTCGGAAAGGCTTTGGACAAGGTATGACTGACTTCGCCCCCTCGCCGGCGCAGAGCGCATGCTCATCCCCTCCCCAGAAATTCACACAGCCCTTGCCCACTTATGACCCCCTCTTCACATCCCATGCTGCCAAAGAAGCACTCGATCGAACAATTGCATTGCACCTCCTTCGTACAGGTCAATTCTCCACAGCAGAGACCTTCATCGAGGTACGTCCACTATGCCCCACTTCAGTGACATACTGGCAAACAAATGTACCCAGGAGTCTGGTGTCGAAATCGCTTCTGAACTGCATAGTCAGTTCGTGGAGCTTCACCGCATCATGACAGCTCTCCGAAGACAAGATGTCGGCCCTGCGCTTGAGTGAGCACTTTGCGAGAAAGGTTCCTCACTTGCAAGCTAAAGCGTACTGTCAGGTGGTCCAGGAAGAACCGCTCGTTCCTTCGTTCACGGTCTTCTCCATTGGAATTCTACCTTCACCGCTCTCAATACATACGATTACTCCTTTCCTCCGATCCATCCAATCCTACTCCAGCGATATCGTACGCAAATGCGGCTTTGCGAGGCTTCTATCCTGAACACGCACTCGAGTTCAAACGCCTCATGACCTGTCTGGCTTACCTTCCCAAGCAGAAACTAGAGCGTTCCCCATATGCAGACCTTGCCTCGCCTTCGCTTCATACGGACCTTGAACCGCTTTTTGCGAAAGAGTATTGTGCAAGTCTTGGAATGAGTCAACAGGTCCCCCTCCGAGTCGTCGGCGATATTGGGGGTGGAGGCGCACTGGCAAGGATCGAAAAGGCACGGACTGTGATGAAAGAGAAGAAGAGCGAGTGGAGCCAAAGCGACGAGCTTCCTGTATGCTATTCATCTGGATGTGACCCTTTGATTATTGACGGTGTTGTCCCATAGATTGAGATACCCCTTGCCCCGGAAAACCGTTATCATTCGATCTTCGCATGTCCTGTCTCAAAGGACCAGTCCACAGAGCAGAATCCACCAATGATGATGACCTGTGGACACGTTATCACAAAGGACAGCCTACAGAAGCTTAGCAAAGTTAATGGGTTCGTCCCCTCTTATGTTCTGCCGCCTCTGTGATTGAGACAGAGATATCTGCAGACGTGTCAAATGTCCATACTGTCCAGCGGAGTCAATGCAAGGCAATGCTCTGCGTGTATATTTCTAGCATAGTCATTCTTAATGTGCACCCATCATGCATTGTGCTTGTACTGTAACACCTCAACTCTATTGTACACGCGAGAGCGCGGGATCGACCCAGTGAGCCTGATTATGCACCGCTGAGCCAGGTGTCGATGTGAAAGTCTAGGGGGACCAACTTACCATCATTGTTAGAGACTCTTCGCCCCGTTCATCCGTGGTCCGGACGACCGTGCTCTCGTCAATGCTCGGCGTGTTCACAACCCGACCTAGTCGCTGTAGTGTCGCAGTGTCGATGTGATGCACCTTCGCGAGGGTCTCTAGTTCAACACTCTCCGTGATAGACTTTCTCGCCTCGAGTAGCTCTGTCAGGGAAGAAGCCAAGAGACGGTTCTTCGCTGACTGCAGGCTCGCGGCCTCTGCCTCTGACCGTATTCTGGAACGATACATATTCTGCATGTCATTCGCCTGGAAACGTCCTTGAGTGACCCTCCGAGCGAATCAAATTGCGCATCCCGGGCTTACGGCTCGGACTGTCTGCATGTGGTGGTCGACTCGCACTGGACCCAGTTGGTTCAGGTTCTCCATAAAGTGTGGATCCTTGGCATCCCTCTTGATTGCTGTCTGGCGAATGCATTACTCCGGGATAGTAATGAATAGTGCAACTCACCTTTATTCTTACTCTCAAATGCCAATGGTCTTTCGGGTCGTGGATGTACTGGCTCTGCGGTAGCGGTGGCAGGAACGCGCGAGCCCGCCCAGGATGGTTTCGCCTTTGGTAGTTTCCGGGCTGCTTTAGAAGGGGCGCTCCCCATGACAAGTCAAATGGGCACAAGGAAGATGCTGCGCGTTTCTCGCCCCCTCACTGACGTTCGTAAGTTAACTTGTTGTATCAACAGAGTCGACGATGGTTCACTCACACCTTGAACGATAGCCTGACAAGGGTGCTCAATCTAATAACTCGGTTATTCGAGAGTCAACGTTTCAATGTAGTACCCCAAATCGCGCATACAGCGCGCACGTGGCAAATATTATGGACTAGACATAACACCGCCCGTCTCTCATGTCTTGGCCTATTTTCTTTCATCATGTCTTTGCCTCTTCATTTACTCCCTCAAGTCTGTCATCGTCTGCTGGCAGGGGCTCTGGCGAATGCGTAGCCGAGACATCGGGAATCGCTTTCAGTGACACGCGTCTCAAACCCGCTCCTTAATGTCGCCCGCTGCGCGCTTTCTTCGCAGCCTCAGTGAGATAGGCACTCGACAGCGACCGCCAACGACGATTAATCCCGCTACTCATGACAGGACATCGATGTCACAGAGCTCCTCTCACATTCCACTTGTGCCCCATATATTCGATACCCGACTTCCCTTTGCAAGTAAGGTTCCGTCAGGGGAGAAAAGTCCTGTGGAGTTCTACTGATGTTGGGTAGTAGTGACATTATTGTGTGGTCATGGGCTAGGCTTTATTGAAGGCCTCAGGGCATGCGCCTAGCATAGAGCGGGCAGCGGGCAGGTGGGACACGGTGAGGCCAAAGCTGCGATTGATGTTCTCATCTACCCGGGCCTCTGCTGTGCAACCTATGCTTTCTAAGGTGAGTGGCATGAACGTCTATATCTTACGGCCATGTTTTACAGCCATCCGTTATTTACTTATACACGATCGCAAAAGTCGACCTAGAATGAGGAATAGAAAGTGAGAATAGCAACATTCCAGCACTGGCCAAGATCCACATCTCTGTCCAGTTTTATGCCAAAAAAAGGAGTGTGAGGGTGCATCAGGGAGAGGGTATCGATGAAAGGAATGGATGTAAGGGTGTTTGGCGACGACTGGACTATGGTGGGCAGGAGGAGGATAGGTAGACAACAAAAGGAATAACTTCATTGCATGTGCAAACAGAGTAGTGTCGTGAACGGATTCGTCGCAGAAGAATCATTTTAATTGAAAGTACCCATGTTAGTCGGTGGCGTCTGCTGGTATACTTGATACATAGCATACGGTGGATAGACCTGGGGGACGGTCTGCCCACTGTATGCGGCCTGACTCATCCCAAGAATACCACTGGGCTGTGCAACGCCAGAGGATTGCGGACCGTAAGGAATCGTGGAAACGGGAGTTTGTGCTATTGGAGTTGTAGCAGGTAGGGTTCCGTTACGACGAACGTTTGCGCGGGGACTGTTGATCTCTGGCGACCGAAGAGCAAATGGGTTGAATGGGTCCGAGGACGGGGAGAACGCTGATGGGGGGTTCGAAGTGCGAGGTCGGGCAGGCGTGTTACTCTGGCCAAATGTGGGATCAACGTGTAATTGAGGTGGTCCAGACTGGGGATTCTGACCACCCATTTGCAACGCAGCCATCATAGAGGCCAAACCCTGGTCGTTGGATGGGTATCCGGAAGGGAGACCGGGAACGCCAAAAGGGTTATGAGATTGGCCCTTTTTACCAGGCGGACCGTTAGTAGTGTATGTTGGTTGGTAATTAGGAATGGGTAGGCCAACTTCCTCGATGAGACGACGGTATGCTTGAGTAGCGATCACCTTTAGTTCGATTAACACGCGCTTCGTTGCCTCAATGAAATTCGGTTTGTCGGCAGGGTCAAGGAAAGGACTTGTCAAAATTTTGTGCACGACGGCAACGCCGTTCACCTGGTCTCCCAAGACATCTGTCAGCACGTGATCTCCATGCGACGAGAACAATGCTTGTACGATTTGACGTGATGCCTCGACCTCAATCTTTTGATTGACGATTCGAAGGACAGTAAGCGACGCTAGTTTGTGCGTGCAAAGATGCGAGAGGTGAGGGGTGAACCTTGGCGCAAGTAAACTGTATCGCGATGGGAACGAAGAAGTGTCCAACAACCACGTCAGCAACAACGCGCCGTTTGGATTGGTGGCAAGGGGGATCGAATTAAGAATTACGGCGGTAGCGATGCGTCGTTGCTGACTGGTGGTGATGTGAGGACTCTCGAGACATGCCCTCATGCTCCTTGCTCCAAAACGGCCTTGCGCAATTTCCCACATACGATCGACCATAGCATCGAAGATGAAATCGTTCGCAGGTGCACCAAAGCGCAAGCAGCATCTGATACATCGGTTAGGGATGGATGGAGTACAACATTGACGGTGACCTACTGCACAACATAATTCCCGAACTGATCGAGGAGCAGGGGAGGTGCATAAGCCCTCAGGTTTTGCACAATAAGTGCAACTTCCTCGGGAGTCTGCACGCACTCAATGATCTTCTGCGCAGCCCACGTTCCGTTCTTGTGAATGCCTATCATAGCCAGATGCGGTGTGATTCGTTCCAACATCGCAAACCTTGGACCTGCAGAGCATTTCTCAAACAGCTTCTGAACAACCTGTATATCGCGTTCAGACAAAATGCATAGAACTGTCCGACATTAGAGGATACCAACCGTGTTTCCGAGCCAGTCAGAAGCCAAGTCAACAATCTCCCCATCAAGGAAGTCCCCCGCAACCTGATCGGTTTCCTCGACAGACATCGTACCAGAATCGAGTCGCTTGCGGAGCTCGCGAAGTTTAGAAGCATCCCATCGCCTGTTGTTTGGTCTCTCAGAGACGAGTGGTATCGTGGTGTAGTACATCGTAGGAGGCCGGAATTCTAATCAAAGAATGAGAGGGAAGTTGCGCAGGGTGTCTAGATGACTGACCAGAAAGTGCCAGGATATCCGTTTCTGCATCAGTACATCCTGTGGAGAGCTCCCGCATGATCATCTGCTGTTCCGTCACAGAGGGGGTCCACCCAGCAGGCTTGGAAAGTCCATCAGAAACGTAAGCTATGTTATGCATGCCCGAGCCGATCATGCTTAGAAGTAAGTTTGAACGGTAGTTCTCGACCGTTCCTCCAAGAACCTGTTGGTCAGCGGGGATCGTCGAAGCACCTTTGACGTTCCGCAACGCATGGATAGTTGCTCCGACACTCAAGTCACCAATACCTTGCACCGCGACACTGGGGCTGTCATCCTGTGTCCCATTGCCTTCTTGACCATTCTTGACTGGCACCTTGGCAAACCCAATACGGATGGCCCCAACGTCACTGCCCAACACATCGCGACCATTCAATGCCTTCCTCGCACGAACAGCGTCGTCGAGGCGTTCAAAGTTGACTACAAAAAGTGTCAATATTTGACGTTCCAAGGGAAAGGAATAACCAACTGAATCCACAATTCTTATGAGTCAGAACACGGGCGGATTCAATAGGTCCGTAGGGGCTAAAGACATTCAAAATTGTGGCGGGAGTCGTGGTACTGGGAATGGAGCCAATCCACAATGCGCGGGTAGGAGTGGACTGCAGCTGAGCGTCCAAGCCTCCTAGGCCAGGGCTAGCACTCTTGCCTATGCTGTTGGGTGAGGTTGCACCAGAATTAGTAATAGTAGTGCCCTTCGCGGGTGCGACTGGAGCACTATCGGCTTTTCCAAACCCGATTCGTACTGTCTGTCCATTGGGCATGCCAATGTTGCCTCCAAGGCGGTTCAAGACATCTTCTTTTGCGCGGATAGCATCCGCCTGATCAACAAAGTTAACAAAACCACACTCCTGAAACCAGAGGTAAGCATCGTTGTCAAGAAGCTGGTTTGAGCAAACCTTCTCAGGCAACAACCTCAAACTCTCGATGGCACCATAGGGGGCAAAAACATGGATGAGCTGTTCGCTGGTCACAGCACTATCAAGGTTACCAATCCACAGTGATCGAGTAGGTGTCTGAATCTGTGAATTGTTGTTGGCCTCAGATTTCGGTGAGATGGCCCTTCCTTGGGAGTTAGGGGCAACGAGGTAAGCCGAGGCACGGCTAATGTCACCGTTTGGAAAATGGACAGTAGGCGAAGACGCATTGCGGGGCGCTAACTTAGCATCCGACTTGAGAATACTGGCAGGGCTGGCAAGGCTGCCTGTAGCAGGGGCAAGGTCATTCAGGTATGGGGACTGAACCTCGCCTGTCGTAACTCGGCGTTGGAGGGAACGGATGGGATCATCGAGAGTGCCGACGGATATGGCACGCGGCCGTGAGGCCAGTGCATTGCCAGGGGAGAGGTGATCAGTCTGCTTGAATCCTTTGGCAACATAAGACGAATGCAAAAGGTTTGCATCGGATATGGATCCGTCATACGAACTGAGACGCTGGCGTTCATACAACTGTTGAGTCTCGTAATTTTCAAAAAATTCTTCGTCATCTTCACCACTTGGCGTAGCTAACAACGAAGTGGCAACAGAAGAACGTGCACGATACGGGTTAGACACTGTACTTGCGCGCAGGCGAGGTGGATTAGCCAAGTTTCCCGCAATCGCCGCTTGAGCCTGTGTACGTAACTCTGAAATAGTGGCTGCTGGAGGTGGGCGGTGACTGTCATCCAAGCCAAGGTAGTCAAGAGTGTGGACATCAAAATCATCAGCCGAATCTGCAGAAGTCACTGAGCGCAACTCATCCAGAACAGGAAAGGATGAGCCAGAAGGATTTGTGGATGATAACCAAGACGACGAGAAGATGGAGGGTCCGAACGGGTTCGTTAGGCCCGAAGATGGCAAGGTCAATGAACCAGATCTAAGGCGACTGTTACGCTCGACGACACCTACGGGTGCACTGGTTGTGGTGGTAGGAGTTACAGAGGTGGCCGAATGACGAAGACCAGGACGCAGAGGTACGATTAAGCTGGGAGGGGTGTTGGCATTCTGCCGTTGCTGCGTTTGTTCTGCAAAGGACTCAGTAGAAGGTGTCGTGCTGCTCAAGGTATTGGAAGCAGCAGCAAATCTCTGGGCCGCAAGGTGGACATCGGAAGGGAGAGTACCGGCTCTAGCTCTCCTAAAGCCAGGAGGATAGGCCGATGCTGGAGCAATATCACTATCGTCCTGGGATGGATCATTGGATGCCAAGTCATTCGGCGGAGACCCGGAAGGCGCAAGGGCGCGCAGCGCAGGTGGCCTATATCTTCCTAGGCGTTCTTCCGCTTGGATCTCCCGCGCCCTGCGGGTGTCATCATTAACGACGACGAACAAGCCAAAGAAATACACCCACCTCTTTGCAAAGGCCGCAGAAGGAGCCGGAGGTGGCGTTTTGCCCGAGGAAACTCTTGAATAGGAGCCATTGTTGTCGGAGGCAGATAAAGACATTATAGGACTTGTTTTCGTGTGCAATTAGAGATTACCGTTGGGTTGTGGATGGAGATTAACGGACGCCCGTCCGCTTTTTCATGCACTGTGGAATAAAGCAAAACCCAAGCTGAGGGCCAGAAGGTCGGATTTTGGAGGGTCGTGTCTGCGATGCGAAAAGTCGACGGTGGAGAGGTGTCAATGAATTAGCTTGCGCTTGGCCGGGAATGAACTACAAAAAAAAGGTAGTAAAAGCAAAGAATATTTGATGGACGATATGTCCACCTAGCAGTACTTTGAGGACCTGGTGTACTTGGACCAGAGAAATATGGAGTACTAAGTAAGATGGTAGAAATTCGTGGTTGGGAGCAAACCACGGTCAAGAAATCCCCAAGCGACCTTTTCACACTCCGCTAGTGACCTTCTTCGACTATCCGGACTTCCTTTCCCAAGAACAACCGGCCGGACACTGCACAATGTCGGTCCGTCTTATGTCCATTGCCATCGCACTCGCCCAGAGAGTTGTCTACGCCTGCAGACCGTCGCTGGGACGAAGCTGGAACGAGAACCAAGTTCACTAGCCACCGCTCTCTTAGAAAAGTTGTAACATACGGGCATGTATTATACGTACATGCATGTTCTGCGCAAAAGGTCATTAATGGGCTCGGGCGAGCTGACCAGGGCCAAGAAAAAGGGCAAATTGTAAAGGAGTGCACTGCTCAGAGCCGAGTGGGGATCATAAAATAGTGAAGGTATACGAACGTGACGCCGAAAAATACCAAATACAATTTCTAGCAAGCGAAAACGTGACCGAGCAACAGGACGAAATTCAACGACGACGAAGGTGTCCCAAGCAAGCGCGAAGCGAAGTCTCAACTAGGCAATGGTCGAATCAGGAGTGTCGAGGACCCTTCGTCCTTGGTGGAGCAACGCGAGATCGTGCAGCAACTGCATCGGCAACCCTCCTCGACCGTCGCAATGGTTTCTCTCTCGGAGGAATTGGCTTGGACGCGGTGTCAGGCTTCCCGGCCGCTCCAGCCTCCTCCTTTTCCCAGTCAGGATGGACACACAGAACACGAAATATCTCTTGTTCTGTAGGACTGAGGGGCTCTTCTGGCAAAGCAGTGACCTTGGGCGGCTTCGAATCGGACAGAGCGGCTACCGCAAGATTAATGGATGGTGGGAAGGCCAACAATGGTTCTTCAACAAGTCCAGCCTCGACAGGAGCTTCCCATACATCATCTTTCGCGGATTTTTCGTGGCCGAGTTGCGATATATGCAATGGATCCCCGGATCTGGACGGAGAGGGCGAGGCATTAAAGTGTGGCCCAAACTGATTTAGTAACCTCCCTGATGTGCTCTTCTGGTAGAACTCCTGTAGAGCGGTCGGAAAGCGCATGACAAGGTCATCAGAGAGAAAAATACTCTCTATTCCGTTTGGTAAACCATGGGCATACAAGCGAGCGATACTGAGAGGGGCCCAAATTCCATCGATGGACAAGGAAGGATGAGACACGTTAACACACGCGTTAGGAAGGGGCGATGGAGGGGATAACGATAGGTGAGACAGAATCGTACTGAGATTCACAAAATCTGTGTCAATTCGTCTCAAGAGAAGGGTTGAACCGAGCATAGTCTGGTACACAGGAATGCCTACGAACAAACTTGGATCAACATTTCTGTCGTAAAACCCGGGGCATATACTACGTACCTTGAAATTGGGTTGCACAAACGTCAGGGGTGCACGGACGACACGTGCGGACCACCACTACATCTGGGACCACGACTACAGATGAGGAGTGCGATGGGCGGACCCTTGATTCTACTGTCGCTTCGACCACCGCGCACGCGGCATCTACTTTGTCTTGTTCGAGTTCAACGGACGGTGGAGGAGAGACGAGTTCATCTGAAGCACGTTGTGGGAGCAAGTCATAATCCGCATGCATTCTCACACCACTAACCCAGCCGTCCTCAAAGTCATGTGGATGCACACTATCTGGGCCAAGCAACTCAGCATCTTGCCAAGTCAGTGCGCAACCTTCCCTGAGAGTTCCGAATGGGAACGAGGGCGGACAAAGTGATGCGAAAGGGGAAAGGGGGCATTGGAAAGTGAAAGAACCCACGCCCGATTCAGAAGTGGGGGAGGATGACGCGTGATGGGACAAGGACGTAAATGGGGAGTACGGCGAGACTGAAAACCCAGGTGCGAACGCTCCAAAGGAGGCGAGACATTCATGCTTGCCCTGTTCCATTTTTACAACGGGTAAATCCTGTTGATCTTCTGGAACACAAGTCCAGCCACTCTCAAATTCCCAGTCCCAGAGCTCCAGGGCATCAAAATCGAGGTCGTCCGTAATTGGTAGCTTGACGGTGGCTGATGATACGGTGGATGTCGGTGCGCAGTCAAAGTCTTCCCAGGCATCTAGCATGTCACGAATGTCGGCGGACTCGTGCTTGACCGGCAGAAGGTCATCAGCGGACTCAACCTTGACTTGGAGTGGTGGTGCTGGTGAGGGGACAGAGAGGGAGGAGGAATCCCAATCGATGTCCGAGTCGAGGTCGAGGTCAAAATCGTCGTGGTCCGAGTCAGGAGGGGGGGATGCGCTCCAAGGGACGGATGGGGACCGGCGCCTTTCGTCTGTTGTTGCGCGGCGCTGAGCCGACAAGGATGGCGAGTGAGTGCGCTCGTCGCAAGTCGGTGTGTAGCACGGCACGGAGATGGACCGGCGCGGATATGGGGGGAGACTCCACGGCGCCTCTGGCGGGTCTGGACGCATGTCGACGTCATCAGCGCCGTCCTCGTCGTCTTCGGACGAAGAAGTCACGTCATTTGATAGGTCAATCACCTCCCTCGGCTGGGCAGTAGCGGCCGGCGTCGGCTCACACGGCAGAAACGGCCGGAGTCGGAGCGTGAGTTTCACCTTAGGGGGCCGCTCGTCGCCGCTGCAATCGGTGCTCAGCTCTCCATATCCGCTGTCATTCGCAGGACTCTGACTGTCCCGCCTAGCGATTGAACTTTCCCGAGACTCAGCAGAATTTCGTCGACAGCCCCGCCTTAGCCTCTTTCTCTTTTCGCCACACTGCGCCTCGTCACTGTTCGCGTGCTTCTTCGGCCCTGGTTGTAACTCGTCGCCGTGTTGTTCCATGGCTTTCCCTTCCTTGCCATACTCGCAGAGACGTATTCCGGCACGTGCAAACGGACACGAGACACCTGCCGCCTTGGAAAGGTACCACACCATCGTACCTCGTCGAAAGTTTGTTAATCGTTCCCTTTCTAGTGCACCTTGGGCAAGCTGGGCAACGCTTTTGTCGTTGACCCCGACGTCCTTCGAACTGGGCTTGGTCGGGTTGGTTGCCCCACCCATCCTACTGTATAGTGCAGGTACCAGGTCGTCGTCCGCGAGAGATCCTGATAAAACATGCCGAAGAAGAAGAGGGTGGTCTTGCTGTGTCTCGCACCGTGCCATATGGTTCCGAATGTAGGTAGTGATAGCCTGAGATGCAGCGGAGACGCTGACCGGGAGAATGAACACCGATGAGCAACATGAGACAAATGCAAGGCGATGGATGTAAAGCAGGCAGCAAGGCAAGATTCGAGGGCACAAAAACTAAATTGGCAAGGGACGGAAGGGGACACGTACTTTTGGCACATTAGACCATATTTGAGGGTCATTTCCGCGAGATCTTTGATCGTCATCGCGCGATTTTCCTGCAGGGCATCGGCGTGAGAGAGAGCACGTGCGATGTGTAGATGGGGCGAAATGGGGACAAGAACGTACGACTGAGAGAAAGGACCGGCCAATCGCGTGGAAGACCTTGTTGGAGACATCTTCCGGGTGGAGCATGACACCTGGGAGGGGAAAGACGGGGAAGCAAGAATCTGGTGTGAGAGGGACGGGATGGTGAGCGGGCGGGATAGGGACGGGCTTGATCCTGCGGGGCGCAGGATGGGGAGAAGGGGGAGACTGTCTCAAACGTGCGCTTGGCTTGAGGATGGAATTCTTCCGGATACGAGTGCCATAGTTGTGGTTAGATGAGCTGGTAGTATGGTGGGGTGATGGTTGCTGGATGTGGGGATGCATTGAGCGACTGGGGTCTCGAAGATGTGTCAGAGGGACTGGCTTGTCATTACTATTGGCGCTCCCGGAGTTCGGTACGTCCGACCAACAATGGTAGAGAGAGATATAAGGCTTTTAGGAGGATTATAAGGAGGAGGGTAAAGCAGAGTCGGTGGATGGCGGGATGGTGATGGTGAAAGACAAAGGAAGGAGGGAGGGTAACGAGCCCGACTACGTGACACCCAAAATTACTTGAATCCATCAAAAATTCAAAAACAGTTGCTGCGTACGTATGTCACGTAATTGTATCACGTAATCAAACTCACCTCCCCGATCATTTTACAGTTATCTACCCCTTCCAAATTTGGTCGGCTCGTGCGCACAAACAGCTCGCATATCTTGGCTGCGTGTCATCGGGCGCGCAAATATTCACAGACACCGGATGCAGTAGACTCGGGTGCTTTCTTCAACCTGCTATCGTCTCCGCGTAAATCATACAGAGTGGTTGAGAACCGCAGAACGCCATACCGAACCAAAGACGTAGACAAAACTATCGGGGAACCCAAGTCTTCATATTACTTGTTCATACGTTTCTTTGACCTCGCCGTAGCACCCGGACTAGTGAAGGTCTGGGTAGAGATACATATGACATCGATCTTCAAGATGATAGACGACCCACCCTTTTAGCGCCACCTCGCCTTTTGGCAGCTTTCCTTGCTGGTACTTGTCTCCCCGGAGTAGTAGCTACACGCGCCTTCTTTGCCATTGAAGTGTACTTTCTGGTCGCAGGTCTGGTTTCCGAAGGCCGTTCTTCCGTGAAAGGGGGTTTTTGGGTCTTGGTAGTGGATATGGGAAGCTGTTTCGCTGTCCCCCTAGCTTTCGTTACTGCCGCATGCTTCGTAGAAGATTGCTTATTCTAGGGCAACCGTCAACCAAGGGTAACAGCCACAGAGCATACATATTCACCTCCTTGACAATCTCCCCCACTCTTTTAGGGGCCAACTTCACCTTACCCGACGGACCTGCATACGAAACGATGGGAGTTCCGTGGAGGTAAAGCACAGAAAACTAACCTTTGGGAAGCACAAAGTCACCGCTGTGTGTGCCGTGCGCGATAGCGCGATTGAGTTGGCCTGTAGCAACAGTATTCATAGAGAGATGGTACTTTGAGTCGACAAACTATAGTCCCTCAGCCGGTAGGGGGAATCGCTGAGCAGGAGGAACTGACCTTCTTGATCGCGGGTCGGGAGACACCATGCATAGTCCCATCTGGAGTTGTCGTTATGCATTCCTGATAGACCATCCTCAAATGCTCGCATTCGCGCCGGTGATGCTCACATACCGTGATCATATCGGTCCAAGGCGGATGTGTAGAATAACGGGACCTGTGCAGCGCATTTCCCGTGGATTTAGAGAATTTTGCAGATGTCTTCCTTACAGCAGAGGGAGCCATGGAGGAGAGACGTAGGTTTAAGGTTAGGGGTATTGGTGTTTGTCACGTGACCATCAGGACTTACTAACCATATTTCATTTCGCTTTGGGTAAAGCGAAACCATGAAACCGTGTACTTACTGGAGGGTGACGTGGTAATTAACAGCGGAAATCCGGTGCAAAATCGACTGACGCTGTGGTGTGGACCATGTCAGCTGGTCTCGGAGACGACGAGGTAATATACACGATGCGACGAGTTGTGTGTGGACGGTCTAGGACACTGGTGACAAGAATCAAGCTGAGCTGGATACCCACGGCAACGACCGGCGTTCTTCCTGGACCAGACTCCCATCTACGAAGAAAACAAAAAAATGTCAATTGCTGACTACCTTGTCACCAACGACCTGACGGTGCTTCTGGGCTTTATCGGTGTATCCGTATTTCTTCTTCAGAACTTGTACAAGCCACAACCTCTGGTGCACCCCATCCTTCTTGGAAGACAGAGCGACATCGGCCGCGTAAGACATCCCGCTGAAAGCGCCATCTATAGAAATCATGGCACTGGGCTTATGGGCAGAGTATGTTACCGCTTCCATTCACCCATGGAACAGTCCTTTCATACAATCCTGTAGTTCCCTGTCAGACCTGACAAGGATGTAGACCTAGTCAATGACTTTGTCAAATCTCAATTCGAGTCGCCGAGGACGCTTTGGTCGACCAAAGTGAGTGGCCCGAATGTACATGTCTGGAGCACTTGCCTATTTGTGCCATGTAGATTACCAATGCCAGACTTAACGAACGCATCGCTGCCTTCGGTGCTGGCATTTCCCGGCTCCTCCCTGGAGAGTCCAATGTCCTGCTACTTTTAAACGATAGCCTCGGTTTGTTTGTTTTCTACCCCTACATTCGTCAGCTTGACGCGAATATACGCAGAGTTTGTCATCGCTGATCTCGCACTCGCGAAGCACTCCATAGTCTCTATCACCTTGAGTTCACGGAAGCTCCTTTCACGCGTTGTAGAGGATCACCCCCCGTCTGCCATCATCGTTGGCGCGGATTTCTTGCCTCACCTCCTCGAACATATCTATGACACAAGAGAACATGACCTCAAGATCATCGTAGTAGGACGAACGGACACCAATCTCCGGCCCAAAGCGGCACGTGAGGTTCAGATTTTGAACTGGGACCAAGTCGAAGCCGAGGGTGCCCAGGTAGTCAATGCGGTAGCACCTCCTTCAGCCCGTAAGTCGTTTCTTTGAATTAATTCCGCAACCCACTGACCTTTACTCTAGGCCCCGATGATCCGTTTACCCTTTCTTTCTTCGAAACACCTTCCGGGGGTCTGCAAGGAGTGCACTTCACTCACTCAAATTTCACGTCTGGTGTTACAGCCATCAGAGCATTGTTTCCTCCCTCCATAGCGCTGTCCACCCTCGACACTGTCGTCTCCGGGCACTCCTTGAGCACTCCATTCGGGCGAGCCGTTGCATACACTGCATTGTATGAGTGTACGTGTTTCGCAACGTGCGACTCGACCCGCATATATTACAATTCCGATATCGAGTCCAATGGTTTGCCGCATAACCTTGATGACATACTTTCTACGCTAAAACTCCCCATACCGTCGCCTACGGTATTGTTCGTTCATCATGACCACCTGCAGGATTTATCAACTGCGGTACTCTCCCGTGCGAAGAAGTCATTCATTTATCCCGTTGTGTGGAGGCACAAATTAGCGGCACTGGCCGAAGGCTTTTTAAGCAAGGAGAGTTTATGGGACCGTGCGGTATTCGATGGTGCTCGTGAATATGTCCTGGGACGAATGGCAGGTGCACTGAAGGCTGTTGTTGTCAGCGGGGGTGACTGTTTCCTCGTTATCTTCTTGATGCTAATACTGACACAACGAGATTTTCCAGGACCGTTGCCCAACGATGCATTAACGCCTGCGCGGATTGCACTCTCGGTCCCACTTATAAATGCTCATATCCATGGATCGACGAGTGGCCCTATTTTTGCTACGCATGCCTTTGATCTCCAGTCTTTGCCTTCAGTAGAGGATGAACCAGCTCACGTCGGCGCCCCAAGTGTGAACGTTGAGATCAAACTTATCGGCGTGGACGATGCAGCGATTGAGAGGGGCAACGACCCCAAAGGAGAACTCCTCGTGCGCGGACCGCCAGTTGGGACGCTTTTATCTGGGCCTACAGAGGTTGTGGATCAGGTTGAGGATCAGGGCTGGGTCGAGACGGGAAAGACTGCCCGAGTGATGACCAATGGCGCGTTCAAGGTGATTGTAAAGAAGTCACACTAGACTGTTGTGCTCGTGTACTGTGCTCGTGTGTATATTTGCTGGCTTAGCTTCGCTCGAATACAGATTGCACCCTCGTCAAGTATGTACTCGTATGTATACAAGCATGCTTGTAAAAAACCAGTTTCTTGTTTTAGGACGTGCACTGACCATGTCCTGGCCAAGTCATCCACGACAGGCAGCCTTACCAGACGTCCTCTCTCAACTGCAGAGCCGGATCACCGAATTCCAGACACTGCTCCCGCTCCTGTGCTTACCGCTCGCCAGAGTAAACTTGTTGCCTCCACGATTCAGAAGATTCAATTCGCTGCCCAGCGAAGATATGACGGTTGACATCGCAAAGGTATTTCCACCAATCCAACGAGCTTTGCTGGAGTCGATACTGCCGACATGGGAAACTGTTTTGGAAGAGGAGGGCTGTTCTGCCTTGACACTGCAATACTTTTGTCCAGGTGCATTCTCGAACGCTTCTTCTCCTGCTGGCGATGTGGCTTTATGCGCTTATTCGGCGATACTTTCCCTTCCGCTACACCGACGATGTGTGGACTTGTTACTGAGGCTCGCGAAGGAATATCCCATCGATAGACTCTTTCATGCGGTGTGTAGAACCCGTGATCCAGCGAGGAGGTCGGTTGCCTGGGGTGATTGCCTTCGGAATATCTTCGCGGTACCCACAAAGGTAGCCAACGCTTTCAAAGGGCAAGGCATTCCGACTGATCTTGGCCTGCCTGATTATTATAACAACCTAAGTATACGAACTGAACTTCTCCTCCATGCTTTATCCGAGCATGTTATAGCAGGTCAGTATTTCGTTACAAGGCGTTTTGGCCGTTGAATTCTTACATGTTCTGCAGAGGATTTATCCCTTGTGTCTCAGCTCTTTTCAAAGCTCGTGCACGTCGGGACATTCCCAAGCTCAGCTCACCCATCCCCTTCGCAGTCCTCATTCTTTCATTCTACATTGCCGTCCCTCCGACGTAGATTCTTGGACAAGGAAAGCAAATCGTACCAGCAACTCTGGAACCACACAATAGCGTCATTACCCTCTGTGCTGACGCAGCAAGCTATTCTCATGTCCTTGTTTTCATCGCTTACTTCGCTGGAATCAACGTTGGGTACGCCCGCTCGTGACAGGGGCATCGTACGTCGGGAGGCAGCCCTTCTGTGCGACGTAGTTGGCGACGTTGGCCCTCACGATGACCTTTGGAATAGTTTGATCTCTGTAATCTTGGCTCGAAGTTGGAGTGAAAATCATTCTCGAGTTTTTGTATGCTGGCTGGCGAGTGGTATGCACTCCTCACAAGGTGATCTCCATAGCCTTACGAGCCTCTCGCGGTGGATTTTGACCCCCTCCACGATTTAGCGCAAGAAGCTTTCCTTTCTCGCCTCGCTGACGAGTGGAGTGCTTCGGAACACATCAAGTATTCTCTACTTTCTCGACATCAGTGTAGGTCTTCACTCGTGGAACATGTGGCTCATTACATCGACAACATCTTTTTCAGATATCTCCACGTTACTCCTCCTCGTCGCAACACATTTTCCACCATCTTCAAATGAAGTGACGTTAGTTGCACTCTCCCCTTCCTTGGTCTCTGCAGTTGGCGCCTATATCAATCACCCTGACGCTAGTGTACGCCGATGTGGTATGTTGGTTGCCGAGGTGGTGGCCAACAGGGTCGGCAAAACCTTGAACTTCGACGATTGGGAAGGTGATGATGATGGTAGGGTTTGGGCTAGACATCTCAGGCAACTATGCTCCCAGAGAGATATCGACTTTGAGCCTTTGTATGAAGATGATGCTACTCAGGGCAATGATGGAGAGCCCGGCCGTAATCTGACCACGGAAGTAGCGTCGATGACGGCCGCTTGTCAAAGACCTGTCGCGGGAACTGGCATGCTAGCCCAACGCATTGCTGATTACGATTCAGATGATTCTTTGACCGGTTACGCTTCTCCACCGTCCTCACGCTCTTCGTCACCGACGCCGTCAGAGCTGCAGGAGATCGAGAAAGATCCCACGCTTCGCGTCGGTCAAAAGAAGATACCTCGTCCCGTGTATCTAGCCCAGCTGGGTGAGCTCGTCCGGAGCACTGGAGTTGGATCCTCCGAGGAAGACCAGGAGGCAGACAAGATTGAAATGGCCATCAATATCGGTGAGGAACTGATCCGCAGGAAGCGTGATTATGGAACAGAGCTAAGTAAGTTTAGCTGGGTTGGTCATACATCAGTCTTCTCACCTCCTGTGCAGCAGAAAATGCTGCCAACCTTGTCTACGGTTTTATATCCCTGAACAATAAATTCGATCTTGACGATTTTGACAACAAGAGACAACGCATCGCGATAGCGTTGGTCACATGCTGTCCCAAAATCTCTGCTGAGTACGTTCCTTATTCGTTCCTTATAATCTCTCTTCTCTGATGAGCCGCAGGTGCATCATTGAGGAGTTTTTCAAAAACCAGTATTCGTCTGACCAGCGTTCAGTGATGCTGAATGCTCTGGCACTCGGAGCCAGAGAATTAGCATCACTTCCCATCTATTCCCAAGCCTTACAACCGCTTGCGACCCAACGGACCACTTTTCCAAGTAAACTATTGACGCCTGTATTGCATCAGAAATACTTGGCCACAAGCTCTGCCTATGCTCTCCAGCCTCTTCTTGAGGATATCACCAAAGCAGCTATTGACAAGAGCCAAGAAGTGACAGCTGACAAGGTGCCTGAGGTCGTTCGGGAAAGACAGCTGCGGATCAGAAAACCCTCGAAAATCACCGAAGTAGTTTCAGCAAGTACCAAAAGCCCGGTTCCCTTGGCCCAACGTCCACCGGGCGCAGTATCTTTTACGAGCGTCGCTGCTGAGTGGTTCATAATGCCCCTCGTCAATCGGTTCTGGGTCTTCCTTCGGGACGAGCAGACACGGGAGGAGCGGACTGCGCAGCGTGACGTCCTATACCAATATCGCGGTGCTGGGACAGGTCTTATCTTGAACTCTCTTATCCTATCGCCGCTTCTGAGCACCATGGCGATTCTCGTACATGCATCCCAGAACGCGCCGCAATGGCTTGCGCTTATTGCACCAAACACTCTGGAGCTTGCGGTCACTCTAGGATCCAGGCAAATTACTAGACCCGTGAGTGAGGATCTGGATGACGAGGACGGTTCGCCAACAGGCAATAAAAGTAAAGAGGCTGCGGTCCTTACATCTGCTCTCAATTTGGCACTGGTCATTCTGGATGGCTGCCTCGAGCTGGACGGTGGCCATTCGCTCGGCCTGGAGCACACTGCGCTATTGATCGGCACGGGAGAATGGGCCGGCCAGGTATTCAAGATGGTTCAGAGAGGTATTCAAGTCACAGGGGTAGGTGGGATGCATGAAGTCGAGCTACGAAGGGCCACAGCTGGTGTGCTTCTCAAGGTTGACCAAATTACTTCGAAATGGCGCCGCTCGATGGTGGATGTAGGTTAGGGGACAAATTCGATACTTAATGTAATCGCCTCGTTTCAGCGGACTGGTGCTTGGTCTTGACATCAATTTGTGAAAAGCTTTGGGGTCAACTGGTGTGTACATTATATGTGCATTGCAGTAAGTTGCTAACGAGACTACCAGTGGCAAGCGTGAGAATATTTAGTCTGTTGCGACTCGTTCTTCAGCTACTCTTCCGGTGGCCATACTCATGTTCCCCGCTAAACTTTTGATATCCACGACTGCTCTGCGGCCTACAGTGTCTCGGAGGTGCATCTCTACATCACTTTCAAGGCGCTCAGATGCACTTTTTGTGGTCGGTAACTTTTGCTACATGTGTAACTCCGCTCAAGCATTCGTACTAGCACCGGGACACCAAATATAACAACCCAAAGGTATGTCGTTCGCGTTTCGCGCCAAGGTACCCATGTAAGCGTCTTTGACCCTAGATACCGTTCGAATTTACTCCGGACAACTCGAAGAGGGCGGAAGAAATCATATCCCGGTATCCTCCACAGTACAAGAAGGCTGCCGTTATTCCCCTCCTCGATCTCGGTCAACGACAGAACAAAGGATGGACAAGCATTAGCGTCATGAACTACGTCGCAAAGCTCCTTGAAATGCCGCCAATGCGCGTCTATGAAGTCGCCACCTTCTACACCATGTTCAACCGGTGCGCCGATTTCTCGTGGTCGAGTCCTTCTTTTCGAGTCGTCACGTTAAACGTGTGCCTAGGGAGCCGATTGGCGAGAACTTCGTTCAAGTTTGTACCACCACGCCGTGCATGTTGCGTGGGTCAACAGAAATTCTTGATACTGTTTGTTCTCATCTCGGTGGGATTAAACCTGGAGCAACAACTAGGGATGGAAAGTTTACCGTCATCGAAGTAGAGTGTCAGGGTGCTTGCAGCAATGCACCGATGATGGCTGTCAATGACGACTTTTATGTACGTCACAGGAGTTGGATATTAGACTATATACTGATGACAAACTTAGGAGGATCTCACCCCAGCAACTACGAAGAAGGTGCTTGATGCATTTACAAAAGGTGAAAAACCCAAGCCCGGGCCACAGAGCGGGCGGCATACCAGCGAAAACTCCGCTGGATTAACTGCATTGACATCCAAGGTTTGTCGATGTGTCGGTGCAGGTCTAATTAGCTCATTCGTTGCTCGTAGCCATACGGTCCAGGGGAGTTCTGTACCCCTGAGTTCAGTTAGACTTTTTCAATCCATACTATAACTTTTGGGGACGGTGGATGCACTCCAGTGTGAAATTGAGATTAATGAAACGTGTGTGGGAGTGGAATAGTAAGTGATAACATGTATGTCAATCATCCCCCTCCCCGTCATCAAATTCGATTGCACCATGACCACCTTCCGCCAGTCTCTCGATTATATATCTGTGCCAGACAAAATAAGATACTGGACCTTACACAATTGTTGTGCACTCACTCCACCTCTTCTTTTAGGTCGTCACAGTAGGTATCTGTCCGCATTAAGTAAGATAGCCTGCCCGCTTTGAGGCCCACCCACCAAGCGGTAAATCCTGCGAGTCATAACCTATTGGTCCGTACTTGTCAATAAGGTACAAGACAATTTCTGGAGTATGCTCACCGAAGGGCATTTCAATTTCGTCCGCGATCCCTTCAATGCCCATCAGTGTGAATGCGACTACAGTAACGATTGGGATTGTCCTCCAGCCCAAATCGTTCATGAGAGTGAGAGGCAGAGCAAAAAGGTACAACGTCACACATTGTTTGAGGTGAATTCCGTCTACCGATGTATGGTTAGATGAGAACGTGGCGAGACATGATGCAAGAAACAAACAGGACGAAGGAATGGGTGAATTAGCAATCCGTTCCATACACGTTACCTGATCGACCATAGACTGAACCCTGCCAAGGTGTCTTCAGCATGCAACAAATCAACGGAGGAGAGTTACTCGCAATCCACTTATCGCATTGGTCCCTTGGCCATGGAAGTTTGTACAAGCCCAGTAGAGTCAAGCACTAATCTTACCTGCAGGGCCAACTGTCTCCAGTAGACCTTCCCGTTTGAACCTGAAGATGGCGCTCGTAATTTCATGGGCGATACTAGACGAAAATATGTGAACTGGGCAGGACAGAAGGGCGACAACTTCTTGGAATACAAACATTAAAGGAAGCGGCATCGACATATGATCAGCATACGGGTGGAACTCGACAGTTTCATGAGAATCGCTGAGAAGAGGTGTGGTGGAACCAGGAGTGTGTGCTTGTGGGCCTGTGTTCTTCTTACTGCGTTTCCGCTTCACCCTCTTCGTAGCATCCACGGAACGCCTGTCACCAATGCTAGCATCTGACGAACCTTGCATCGCTGCATAAGACAGCACGGAAGGATGGTGGCGATTTATGTTATAACCTAAATCACCGTGTGAAGAGAAATGAGGTGGCAGAACTCCTGCCAGGTCACCGTAATCCGCTCCGTCTTCTCCACGAAGGTAGTGCTTTACTGCATAGACAAAGCCAACACAATACCGCAATATCTCAATCTTCTGGCGTTTGACGTCAGCATGAGTGAGTCGAGGATTTGGAACTCTGGCTTGGGGGTTGGGCACGCCGTTCTCGGTAGGAGGAAGGGCAACGTGGACCCAGACCATGCGAGAGAGATTGCGAACCTAAGAGTGTGTCGGTATAGATGATAAATGTAGCACGCAATATCGTACATTGGCTGTGAGGGTCGAAAAAGATTTCCTGCCTTCCCAGTAACGATCGTAAGAAGTGCTGTGAGTGGGTTTAACAATGTTCTTCACATGTCGACCAATACACCTCCAACTGTGAGACATACCCATTTCTGGTGCATCCGCATTCAATCTTCCATGACAGGCGTGCGAGGAATGTTGTGACTCACCTGAATACCAGAATGAGGCCAACCTTTCGATAAATTCAGTCTACGCAAATGGCATCTGACCACAAATGGCGTGCTCACCACAACGGAAAGTAAAGGAACCACTGAATTTGTGAGCTCGATCCTAGTGCCTCGCGACCGTGCATACGCAATAATCACGGAGAAAACCGTAACTGTGACGACGGGACCGAAAATACGTGGTATTATCTATACATCCACCTTGAACGCGTGAAAATGCGAGGATTGTGAACAACTCAACGCACACTGCCTTTCACCCGCAGGACGTCCGGCAACCAGGAGTACTGGAATGATCATTGAGGGCGTTGAACATTGACGACCCACAAACGTGGGCCAAGCAAGAAAATAAACTGGCCTTTCGCAGCTGTTGCCTTTTGATTTTTGGCGGCTGCCAACATATCAAAGGATCATCGTCGTCAAGGTTCAAGCCGCTAGCCTCTCGGTGGATGGATGCTATACCTTCAGCGAGGCTAAAGCGAGCCTTGCATTTTTGCGAGGTTCCATTGTTGCTTGCAAAAGCCCAAGGCCCCACTTGTACTGAAGCCTTCAATGGAGGTGGAGGTGGAGGTGTAGGTGTCAAAGTGTTGAATAATCTTGGCTCTACAGTAATGGCTACGATACAGTCTAAAATTAGGTTCTACACGTGTACTAAACACGTCCCATGATACAATTACTACGAGTCTTCGTGAATGCTATGCGAATCAAGCTTTGTAAACCTAGAGTATACTCTAAACAGGACATGCGAGGATGGTGGGAAAAACCATAAAACATTGATACAAGGTATTCTTGTCGAGACGTTGGGGCTGAAGGTTGTCGTGAGCGACCGTGAATTGATAATCTAGGGAGGAAGACTCGGAGCTGGTGTGCGGCCGTCAAAGTGAATGTTGGGGTAAATGTATGAAATCGGGTATACGGGAGTGGGTTTAATCATGAGGGGTGACGTAAGATTTTCGAATGATTCTGGTACGGCATGTCCGGGGAAGTTAATCGTACTCTCGTTTGAAACGCTCTCAGACATGGTCGCGGGACTGGTAACCGCATACGAGTAAGAAATTCCTCTAGGCAGTCGTGGTACTTCGCTTTCAGATGGAGAGTTGTGGGATCCAGGGGAGTTGACCCTCATTTCCGGACATGTGGGATTGTAATCGGCGTACATGGCCGGGGGGTACCGAAGGCGGACCTCACCAAGGGTGCCTTCTCGAGGGCCAAGAGGAATGTCGGGATTTTGCGGCCACACCCAGTCAGAAGCGGGATCAACCTCAAGTCGTTGTTTGTCTGGTGGGATCAATTGAAGAGGATGGAACGGTATATGAAATGCTTGTTGGGCCGGGGGGAGCGGAGAATTGCAAGAAATACCATTCATTAAGTCATCCTGGGAAACCCATTGATGTGTTGATTGGATTCCAGGAGAGTGGACTGGACGAGAAAAGTGCGTTGTTGAACCCGACTCCACTTGCCGACCCTGTATAGGAAGCTTCGAAGCAAGACGACGCATTGATATCGAGAACGCGGACGTATTGAATGCTGAGCCGGCCCGAAATCCTCCATTCATCGCATCTTTGAACAGTAACGGGTCTTGGAGCTCGGAAAAGTAGTCGCTATCGAAAGGGTGCAGGGTGCCCGTCGGGCATTGTTGTGGGGAATGAAACTCCTGAGGGAAAAAAAAGGGAGGTTGATTGTGGAAATCCGTCGACAAATCAAGCGCATTGCATGAACCGCCATTGAGGGATGATGCTTCCGAAGCACAAGAAAACATAGAGGAGGTATCGGCGCTGGTATCTGCATTCTGGAGACTGACAGTAAGGCCAAAGTCGCTTTTCAGGTGACGCGTGCTAAAAGAAATATTTGCGAAGATATCTTGAGAGGATATAGCTTGTGGTGCAGAGAAATGCTCCGAGGGAGGCTGAGAGCGTTCCGAGAAGAGGGGACGCACTAAGAAAGAAATTGAGAGAGGTAATTTGTGACGATTATCATACAAGACAAACTGGCAGGGTTGTCCTTATGGATTTTTTTCAGCCTCTGGAGGTGACTGGAGACTTGCTTCCTGGAACGATTTTTGCCAGTTTTTTCCAGAATATAGGATTGAATAAGCTGGCAGCGTCCAAATGACTTGGACCGGTTGCCATCCGATAAGTGTTCGTTTTCGTGCATAGATACCCGGTAGTATTTGAGACGTCGTTTACCCATTGGTGGGTACAGAGCAACAGCTGGTCGTTATTGCAGAACGGTAGATTACTAAACAAAGAAGAACCGACCTTCCATGAACGCGGCGTGCACGTCCTCGGGCCACACATCCTCGTATCTTGACTGCTTGAGCTTGCCAGTACCTGGGTCTGTGAGCAGGCTCTTATCTGGGATGTCGTCTGTTGGAACGGCTGGTTTTATGTCTACCTCAGGGGACTCCATCTTGTATAAGGTAACGCCAGGGGGAGATGAAAGGTCGCTCCAGTTCACAAATCATGATCCAACAGCCATGATACGCGTTATATCCTTTGGAACTCCGCGTACTGGTCACATGACTAAAATCACCGATCACGTGGTGGGATAAGCTCGATAATGTGACTTGGACAGCGAATATCACGTCCCAAACATTCATTTCTGCAAGTACACGCACACAGCCCTCAAGGAGCTGTTCGACATGCTAAGCGTTCCAGAAGCCATCAGCGCACTCAGAACAGCCTTACACAGAAAAGGCGTCGAAAGCCATGTACATGATGCGTTCAATCACCTTGCATCTTGCTTGATACTTTTGGTACGCATACATGAATTATCATGAATCGTGATCCATATCTAACCAACCCCTTTGTGTAGAACTCTTCGTCTCCTTCGGTGCAGATGATACAAAAACTTCGCACTCTGCTCCGCCAACCACTTCTTCCGCTATATAATGCCTGCCTTCAGCCAGCATTGCAGCTTTCTTCTTCTGTCCTCTCCACGGTATTAGGAAAACTTTGTGACGCACACAATGTTGAAGACGAGGGTTTACGCGCAGCATGGGATGCAACTGCAGAGGTCATCTTGTCCGGCGTCCTTGTAAGATAACGGAATAGTGGCGCGTACATGGACAACTAACGTGTTCCACAGGATTTCTTAGATCAGAAAAATGGTGGTGTGTATATCCTTCGTGTTTTTGGGCCAACATCGCTCAGAGGAACAGGCGATGTCGAATCTGATGGTGCAGTATGGGTGGTTTTGTATCGCATCATTTGCGAATTCTTTTTCCTTGATTCCGGTCGAGGACTGCCAGTATTCAGCATATCGCTCTGCTTATCCGTGAGCGTATTATGCATATATGCGCTGGATTCTTGATCTAAGTGACTCTTCCCAGGCATACAATACGTTGACAGACATTGCTGCCAGGCAAATCACTATTCGGGATGCGCTTCGTCACAGTGATGTTTTGGGCGGGTAACATTTAGTTTTTATTGCTGCGTATACTTCAAATCTAAATGACTCCTTAACAGCGAACGACTTGGGTCTGTTATATCCAGAACAAGAGGCACTATTTACCCACTTTCTAAGATATAAGTCAATGCTCATAGCCTTCCATACTAGATTACCTGCTCCTCGAGGCACTCTTGATGTTATTTGCTCGACTTCTCCCCCCTATACACAACACTTCCCAAGGAAAGTCGAGAAGGGTCAAGTTCGTGAAAGAAGTTCTGGGTTCCCCAAAGCTGTTCAAATGCAGTGCAGAACTGGTCGATATAATGCAAAAGACGTCTGGCACGCACTGGGATGATGTTGCTGCTCAGATCATTGATGCTCTTGCAAGAAGTGACATTACTTAGTCAGTGGATGATTCAGCGAGGCTCCAATACTAATGCATCTATTCCCAGTCCACAACCCTTTTCCATCGATGAGATAGACGTCTGTGGACGCGTTTTCCCCCAGCCCCTCGTAACCGACAGGCTGATCATGGATAAACAAGTTTTCCTTGCGAATATCGTCGTTGAAAATGCAGGCTTTGTTACCTCTGATCGTTCTCCATCTCACAACCTTTATTGATAGGATGACCTATGCGAGAGCTTGCAAGTGCCATACTCCCACATCCGCACAATCACGCTTGATAATGCAGAAGAAAATGTCTCAAAAGGAAAAGTATTGATAATGGTCTATTTGACGTCTCCGCCGTTAGTTGCTAATGTCGACATGGAATCTCCCGGTGGAAGCCACCTCTACGCAAAGTTTCTGTTGCAGAATGATGCTGTGAGCAGGTTTATGGAGGCGTTACGACGACGTGGTGTGGTAAGGAGATCAATTGCAGGACAAGTTCCCTACTCATTGGTCACAGGGAAAATTGTGCTTTCTGAGTCCGTTGACGAGAGTGCAGAGAAAGCGAAAGAGTATCTCGATTGGTTCGGGGCTTAAATTCATAGACGACAGCTCTCCAATACCGCCAACTGCGAGTTTTGAGGGTAAAGTCCAACACGTGAACCAAGGTAAAAATCCAACCCCCGATTTCTTTTTTTTACCGTTGGTGAAACTGTCTCTCTAGTTTACAAAACAGATATCGAAGACTCGACCACGTCTGAGGCCGTCCCGGCGCCTCATGTTGGAGATGTGGGCTCTTCTCCGACGCCCAATTCAAAGCCTGCGTTCAAGGACGAAGATTCAGGCCCGGAAGTTTCCGAGTTTGGGTTGACCGAAGACGTCCCCACCACTCTCAGAAGCACCAGACTGATCCCGCCTACCAATAAATCGTCAAAGCCCATCCAGAATTTTACATTGCCCTTCTCTCCCGGGAATTCGACCGGAGCAATACAATTATTTGGCGATGGCGATGAACTCTCAGAAATTTCCGAATTCGAACCCGATCACGAGATGGCTACCAAGCTAGCGGCAACCGGAGTATCTACATCTTGCAATCACGAATTGAAACCGACACAACACAAGATCGATCGTATGCATATGATTGAAAGTTCCAGTACCACCTCTGCTACGGGAATCAAGAAATCCTCCGAGTCCGTCTCGAAAACCGGAGACTGTACAAAAGGAGTCGCTCAAAAATCACCTGAAACTGGGATACCGCTATTGACCCCAGATTCCCCGATATTTGGCTCGTCATCTAGCACCCAGATCAATGTTTCGCCAAAGGCACTGTCGAACATAGATACTCTTCTTATCACGGCGGGCAATGAAGTCAACGACGGTCTGTCTGTCGTTTCCCAGGAGTTTGTTGGCACAGAAAGGTTGAAGGAACTGGCTGTTGATGAATGCGGGCCCTGTGACACGGAACTTATCATCGCCTCGGCAAGGAAACCCCCAGCAGGTTTTAGTTCAGCAAAAGACGAACCCGGACAGCACGCCAGGCGCTTTACCTCATCCTCCGGTGTTAACCAGAAAGGATATTCCCGCATCGAGATCACGAAGGACACGAGCGTCCCGCCCAAGATTGCTGGAAGCCGTCGAAAGAGGGAGACTATCAAATCTTCAAGCAAAGCCATCAGCGAAGTTGATGATGAACCCACGCCTCCCCGCAAGAAGAGTCGCGATGATAGACTTGGGATAAAGGAGGATAAGGTCAAGTCTGACAAGACTTCGCTAGCTGCCACTTTCATTTCTAAGGCGGAGAGACACTCAAAGACGGTTAAAGGAGCCCCTTCTGGTGTTGACCCGATGAAAGTCGATTTTGACGAACTCCGAGAAGTCAAGTCAACCTGCCAAGAGACTCGCAGATCATCGAGGATCAGAAAGAGGCAGACGGTGGCAACAAGCGGAGCTCGGGCCAACGGCATGCGTAACAAGACTCAGAGATGGAAGCCAGCAGACGGTCAGTCGACTTGTGGTATGGAACGTGAGGAATTAAACACCGCTCCGCTACAAGGCACCAGCATCAAGCTCAGTCACGGTACACCGTCAATCCTCGGTTCACGCCCCATACCAATTCTGACTAGGGAGTCCCCTTTTCCGAATAATAGTAATGTAGTGAGTAATGCCACTTTCACAATCTTACACGATATCGAATTGGATTATTCGCTACTCCATAGCCTTTAGTGGAGCTGAGTGCTGATAATATCACTTCTGAGGCGAGTCTACCTCGAGAAATGCCGAAGGTCAGCTTTTTGGGTTCGCATCTGACATTAGGAAATTATTGTTCGTAGGCCAGCAACAACCTCCCTTGCAAACCGAGCCAATCAGCCAATCAGCCACAGAGAGACCTTGACTTCGGTCAACAAGACTTTTTAGATGCTTTGCAGCTTACAGAGGAGCAATACGGTGTCAAACCCGAAGAGACCATAGACGATGGACACCTTGGGTCTGACCTACGTACCGTAGACAACGATGTTAGCCAGGTTCAGGGAGTCGTTGAACACTCGGTCTCCTTGAAAAAGAGCGAGGATTCCGTGGAGGTAATTAGCCTGGCTTTACTGCAGCAGACTGGATTCTTATCGCTAACCAGCTATCGCGACCGGTCGTGGAATCGACACCTCGAACAGAAACTGCCACCATTGATCTCACCATCGACAATTCTCCGGCTCGAGAGGAGAGTGAGCTACACAAGGCGTCTGTTGATCCTGTGCGTTCAGAGGCAAACATTCAAACGAAGTTCAGGACTTCCGACTGCATCGCTGTGGAAGAACCTGCCTCTGTCCCATCCCCGCGACATATACGCCGAAGCGTTACCTTTGCATCTCCTATTGAGTACGTGCTGGACAAGAAGGTCAAATCCAAGATGCAAGTCAGTTCATCGAGGTCAGTCTTGTGTTCTTTCCTTACAGGAACAAGACACCGACGTGTAGACCCCCTCCCCCTGTTAACGCCTGAGAAGTCGTCGATCTCCCTCACCCTCCAAGAGCAATATCATCTCTCCCCTCAGGATACCGACAGGAACTGTGAACATGAGCCGCGAATCACCTGATCAAATCAGCCCACGGGCTACATTACAAAACCTGAAGTCATCACAGGGTAACCATTTTTCTTATGGTATGATACGACAATAACCCGAGCCGCAGCCGATATCAAAGCCTCAGTGCACAGTCAAACCCGTGATGTGGTTGGGATTCAAGATATCGTGGAGGTGAGTGTTTTTATAGCCTCTCATTCACCTGCTTAGACACAAATCTCACAGATACTCAATGAAATTCAAGCTGTACCTGGGCAGCCATTTGCATTGTACTTTGGCATGACTGATCTGATTCCCAGGTGATTATCAAAGGTATCTCTGATAAATTCAGGAACATCAAAAGAGACGTCCAGCATGGTCGAGATGAACTTATCCAGCAAGTCCTCGATGAGATACAGTGCATGGTCGTCGAGAAGTAAGATCCTCGCCCTTTTTCAGCAAACACCTTGACAATCATTCTTTGTAGTGCAAAATACTTCAATGAGCTGGTGCGCCTCGAGGAAGATTACTATAAGAATGGCAAAGCTATCACCTACTGCTGGGAAGAGCTCATCGACTGCAACGACGATATCGCTGTACAGTTCCAAAATGCTTTGAAGGAACACGATCAGAGTGTATCCGCGAGGACGTTTCCGAAGTCCCTCCTGCCCCTGCAACCGGTCTTTCTTTGCCGTCGCGCGAATGCTTGATAATCAGCAATCGAACCACCTCGTCAGCGTGTGAGCCGGACGGATGTCGCTGACCCTAGTAACTTACATTGTGTGCTACGGTAGTGCGAGAGAATTTGACAAAGTTGCTTTGCGATTCGAACATCAGGACAGACTCGGCGCGATAGGGCAGTAAGGTTGGTAGATGCGGCCAATGGCATCATTCCTCGGAATCCACATGCGCACACTCGGTCATACGACCTTTGCTAGTACCTTGTACCGACGGCAACTTGTACGATCCCTTCAAATAATACACACATCCCCACGACTAGCCGCATTCAGGACTTGCCGTTTTTCCACCATGTCCAGCAGTGACTTTCGCTTGCCATCGAATGTCCAACCGACTCATTATGATCTTACCATAAAGACGGACCTTAAGAAGGAGATATTTGAGGGCCTCGTGAAGATCAGGCGAGTGGGATCTTTTCTTTTCTTTTTCTAGTATGTTCATACTTATAAGTAATGAATACTAGACTGCAAGTCAAGGAGAAGACCTCTGCTCTCACCTTCAATGCAGCAGACCTAGAGTTGTCCGATATATCGTTGTACTCTCATGATCTCAAGGTGCACCAGGTCAACATGTCCAGGACATTTGATTCTGAGACAGAGCGAGGCACTCTCGACTTCCCAACAGCGCTACCTGCCAACTCCACTGCTACCTTGACCGTCGCCTTCTCGGGAGAATTGACCGATACAATGATGGGGTACTACAAGTCCACGTACGAGGATGATGGCGAAAAGAAGGTGTACAGTCTCACGCAGTTTGAGGTATGTTGATCTGTCGATGCTGCGTTCAAGAAACTGGTAGTCTAAATCCATCCAACCCACAAGCCTACTGCTGCTCGGCGTGCATTCCCTTGCTGGGATGAGCCCTCACTCAAGGCCAGATTTACAATCACAATGATATCCCGCATAGATACCACCAATCTAAGCAACATGCCCGTGTCTTCTGAGGTTCACAAGCTTGAAGCAAGCGACTACGACGAAGTAGCTCTAGCAAAGATGTTTGCTACCCTCGGCACCGAGGAACAGAGCAAGGATGAATGGAAGGTCACCAAGTTTAATACAACTCCCCTCGTGAGATGACCTGTGGGTATGTGCGATTCCAAAGGCTGATCATTGCGCTAGATGTCAACCTACCTTGTAGCCTATGCCAATGGGCATTTTGGTTATCTGGAGAGCTCGTACAAGAGCCCGTTGACAGGGAAAATTCGACCACTCCGTATATATGGTAAGCATTCTTGCCACCAAGGGTGACGTCGATTTGTCAAATCTTGTCAGGAACTCCGGACGTCATCACTCAGGCCCAGTACGCACTCGATGTGAAGACTAAGGTACTTCCTGTCTATGAACAGATTTTCGACATTGAGTATCCCCTTCCGAAACTGGATACCCTGGTGGTAAGATACATACACATTCGCTTCCGAGTCGTCACGAGTGAATGCTCTAAAGGCCCACGACTTCGATGCGGGTGCCATGGAGAACTGGGTAACATCATCCAGCAGTTGGCGTCATTCTTACTAACACTTATGGGACTCGTAGGGGCTTATCACTGGACGTACGAGCGCATTTCTTATGGATCTGGATCGCCTCGATTTGGCGACGAAGCAACGCATCACTGTTTTCCAGTCTCACGAAGTGGCTCATATGTGGTTAGTAAATCTGTTCGCACTGGTATTACATGGTCCTCAAACCCCCCCGAGGTTTGGAGACATTACCACAATGGAGTGGTGGGACTACTTGTATCTGAACGAAGGCTTTGCCACCTTGGTATGTGTTCATTTTCACACTTTGAGACACTATCTTCACACTATCAAGATGGGTGAAGTCATCGTCGTCGGTATGTCTTAGTTCCTTCGTTTTGTGCTTTGCTGACGTCTCATTCAGACCAGTAAGATCGCTTTAGCTCTATGTAGTCTTTCACCTGACCCTTGATTAGTCTCTACCCTGAGTGGAAGGTCGACTCCAAGTTCATTACCGAACACCTGAATAACGCTCTCGACCTTGATGCCAAGCTATCTTCCCACCCGATCGAGGTTCAATGTCCCGACGCTAATCAAATTAACCAAGTAAGCCCCAAAGCACGCATGGTTTACCAACAGAACGGACAACTACCCGCAGATATTTGACTCGCTGTCATATGCCAAAGCAGCCTCTGGTAAGGTTATCGTAGACGTACCTAATGCATCGACCAAATTATTTCAGTTCTTCGCATGCTGTGTAACTTTGTCGGACAGGATATTTTCCTCAAAGGCGTTTCAATCTATCTCAAGGACCACCTCTATGGGAATACGACCACGAAAGATCTATGGAATGGGATTAACAAAGCCACACACGTCCCGGATGGGGTAGCCATCGACGTTTCGGAAATGATGGAGAACTGGATTACGAAGGTATATGTTGACAAATTCGATGTCTCTGTTCGCTGCTTATTTAGTGATTGGATTTCATAGATTGGATTTCCGGTGCTCACTGTCACTGAAACCAAGGACGGAATCAAAGTACGTCAAGATCGCTACCTTGAGACTGGTCCTGCCGACCAGAAGGATAATCAAACTACTTGGTATGTCCCTTATGTCGCCTCTACACCTAGCGCTGTTTACTGATACCAACAGGACTATCCCTCTCGCTGTCTTGACAGTAGATAAAGCAGGGAGACGATTAATTGACAAGACTGCAGTGCTTACTACCCGAGAGACTACTCTGACGATTGACACGAACAAGCCATACAAGCTAAATGCGGGGACGTATGGTGTTTGTATGCTCTGGTCGCTCTCTCCTTCTTCAGCTGTGTTTCTAAAAGGTGGACAGATAGGGTCCTTTACCCTGAAGAACGGCTCACTCGCATCGCGCGTGAAGCCGCTGAGGGTGATGCTATCATCTCCCTCAATGATCGAATAGGGCTAGTTCATGACGCTATGGCACTTGCCAAGTCTGGGCACGCTACCGTTAGTAGTGCACTTACGGTAGTAGATATTTTCAGGAATGAGACCGAGTGTCAGTGTTTCTGTTTTCTGACCACGGTATTTCACTGACTTGGTTGGCGAACTGGGCAGTCTTGGTTTGGGACAGTATCGCGGAAAACTTGACTCTCTTAGTGTCGACGTGGTGGGAAAACCAGGAGATTGTCCGAGGTTTGAATGCATTCAGAAAGGCAAGTACCATGATTTCACGATTACACCTCTATCATCAAACTGGCATTTTGTACAGAATCTCTTCAAACCAATCGTGGATAGGCTAGGCTATGTGTATTTGCCATCTGAACCCGTAGACATTTCGCAGCTCCGAACGAAAGCCATCGGACAGGCAGCTGCGGCTGGTGATCAAGCGTATGTCATCGTTAACATGCGCCGGGAGCGCACAGTGGGTTAACATCGGAGAAGTGTCGTTGACACACTTAGGGAAATGTTCAAGGCCTACATGGCCACTAAAGATGAATCCAAGATCCCTGTAGACTTGTTCAGAACAACTGCCATAAACGTACGTAGACCGTTTCAAAACGCGTTCGCTGACAAGAACTAGACGTTACTAGGCTGTGAAACATGGGGGCCCGGAAGAATATAATTTCGTCAAAGGTCTTTATGAAGACCGAAAGACGCTACCCTCAGTCGGTATATCTGCGATGTGCGTACATTGACCGGTCGTTATCCGGTACTTCATTTCATTCGTCTTTGGATAGGTATGCGATGTGTGCAAGTGAAGACAAATCGTGCAACGCGGATACGGAACATTTCGCCCTCAACAAAGCCAGAAATCAGGATATCGTGTACTTTTTCTATGGTCAACACATGAACTACGGCACAAGACGAAGGTCGGCCGAATTTTTCATGAATAATTTTGAAATTGTGCGTCCGTGAAATTTCGGGAATGTGATTGAGATACATGACATGACACAGCTCGAGGAGCGATACAAGGGAAACTTTTCCTTCAAGTCTGTTATCTCGGTGTGTTAATCCGCCTGTGGATATGCTCGCGTCGTGATTTGTGTACTGGCAGGACGCGCTTGGCGACTTGAACACGGAGGGTGATATCAAGGAGATTAACAAATTCTTTGAGGTGAGTCTGTCGCATTTCTAACATTCGCCACATTACTTAAAAAAGATTCAGCACAGAGACACTTCGCGATACCACCTCACGCTTGCACAGACACTCGATTCATTGCGAGCATCCGCTGCTTGGATCAAGGTAGGTTTCCAGAAACGATGGAGCCATGATGCTCGTGTGCTTGAATCCAGATTTAAATTATGCATTTAGCGTTCGACGACAGACATTTCTGAGTGGCTTGAGAAGCACGGTGGGGAGGCATAGATACGAGCTTTTTCTCGCGTTGAAGGTGTTTCATGTTATATTACATAAGACATCCCGGAGTAAACAGTTTGTGCTACTCGACGCTGGGCGCTTGCAACGACGACGACGACGACGAACACATTCTCATTGGGATTCCTCGCAGACCACTGGGTGATGATCCATTGACCACTGGAACATTTCGTGTCGTAAAGCATCGAAATTATTCTCAGATGCCAGCCTTTGATCCAGTTCGAGATGCAGCCCTGAACTCGCCAGTGTCCCAGTCAAAGCCCCTTCCAGTGCACACCCACGACACCGACTCGGACAGACGTGAAAGACTCTCTTTCGATGTCCCTTCCCCCCCCTCCTCGCGAGCAACTAACAGCCCGACTGTAACTCGTCGGGCAACCGATCTGGCTGTCCTGCTCAACTCGGAGCCACAGGAGCCACGCACACCAGGCTCTGCGCGGCCATCGAGCTTGTCGCATCTGCTTCTGGGGACCGACACCCAATCGCCTGTGTCGTCGTTACCTCCTACGTTGAACGGGGAATTGGATAGGCTGGCTGGTGCACCGTCGCTGCGGCGTCGGAGCAATCTCCCAGCCCTCGACATCCTGCGGACGGACACATCACCAGAGGATGGACAGGCGCAGTCTTTCTCACGGTATCCTCCACCTCCCTCATCTCGTGCGTCGTTCCAGGTCGAATCTGCCCATTCCTCAGCCTCGCGAGTTCTTCCCCCCTCCCCCCTCTCCCGCTCTCCCGTCAGAGCAGCTTCCCGTCCCTCTTCTTCCTCCGACCCCCCCACTATCCCGACAATGCCACCATCACCACCGCTATCCGCCATTCCATACAACCCGCGCAATCGCAAAACGCCTGCAGGTTCCGTTCTTGTCCCGATGACATCACACGAAATGGAGATGTATCGTCACTACCACGGTATTGGCACACAGCTTCTCCTCTCCAAGCGTAAACGAGAACGCAGCAGATCTCCGGACAACGCTCCGCCCGTAAAACGGCATGTTGGCGATGTCGGAAAAGTGATTGATCATTGTGAGTCTCTTATGCAATTCTCCCTGTACACATCTTACCTGTCTGACCTCGTTTTGTGCGCAGATAATATGCGCCCCGAAGTCGGCGTCAAGCAACGCATGGAATCTCCCATCATCGGCCTCAAATATTTCAATAACTGGGTGAAATCTGTGTTGATCACACGCTTTGCCCACCAAGCCCTCGCTGCTTCCACCGTGGCGCAATCCTCTGGACCGGGCAGAGGACGTGGCAAGGTCCTCGATCTCGGCTGTGGCAAGGGTGGTGACCTTACTAAGTGGTCGAAAGCTCGGGTTAGGGAGCTGGTCTGCGCCGGTAAGTGGTTACCTGTTCCCCTCGTTAACCGTCTATCTCGTTGATGACACGCCTATCTCTGTAGATATCGCTGATGTTTCCATCGTCCAGGCTCGTGAGAGATGGCAGACGATGCCTCACCCGCGTTTTGACGCTGCGTTTGCCGCAATCGATTGTTACACCGAACCTCTTTCAAAAGCTTTCCCACCGGAGCGACTCGCGCAGCCTTTTGATGTTGTCTCGATGCAATTCTGTATGCATTACGCATTCGAGACGTCGCAAAAAGCGCGGTGTATGCTTCGTAATGTGAGCCAGTACCTCCGCAAGGGTGGGGTATTTCTCGGCACTATTCCCAACGCCGATCAATTATTGTATGCACGATTCTCGCTCAACTTGTCGAAATGATAACACCCCTCTCAGAGAACGACTAGATGCATTGCCACCTTCCGCAACTGACCTTTCGTTTGGTAATGCAGTATATAGGATCCGTTTTGAAGATCGGCAATCTCGCCCGCTCTTTGGCCATCGTTATTACTTTTTCCTCAAGGATGCTGTTGAGGATGTACCGGAGTATATTGTAGACTGGGACAACTTTGTAGGGTGGGTTTCCTGCGTCTGTCGCTTCATGAATCCGTCCGTCTCCCTGATCCCGGGTGTTTGCGCGAATGGCTCTGGGGGTTGTGATCCCCACACCTCCTGATGGTCTTCGCACTCGCCTTGTTTATTCCTCTCAAATTACTAGAGATTGAGGAGGTCTCGGTTGTCCTCTAGATGGCTGGTTTTCTTACGTTCCATTACAGTCTGGCTGCAGAATATTCCCTCCATCCGATTTACAAAGAAGAGTTCCACCAAATATTTGCAGAACACTCCGAACAAGAAGAGTTCAAGGAACTCATGGTGCGCATGAAAGTTGTGGATGCGAATGGGGAGAGCGCGATGAACGAGGAACAGTGGGAAGCCGCTAGTGAGCCGTTTTACTTGTGTCTCAATGAATCAATCGTTTATGATGGGTGTCAGACATTTACATTGGGTTCGCGTTTGAGAAGCGGTGAGGTCGCTATTGTGGACGGTTTTTGGACATGTTTCGGACAATTTTCTACTCTGGTATTGCTTAGCGCGTAACATGGGAGGCGATAGAGCTGGCGACATTCAAGGCAGACCAAATCCCTATGCAAACAACAGTACGTCCTAGTAAGATTACAAATGAGATAGTATGTCATTCAGTCACGAAAATAAAAGAAAAATATGGAAGGGTGAAAGGGGGGTAAATAGGTGTTTTGTTCTCCATCTGCAATGTTTATTCCTGACCAAATCCAACGGTTTCCCTGTGAAAACAAGCTCGTCAACGATCTAACCAAGTTCCTAACAAATGATCTTACTCTACAGCAAGCGTAAGCTTGTGCTCCAAGCTCGCATAGTCCTTGTACGGTGGCAAATCGATGCGGTTGAAACAAGTATGACTCTTGGGTAATTGTGATGGATCGCCAGATTTTTCGATTGTGAAACGCCTCGGACCATCTGAGCCTTGAAGATCCTTGAAGCCATTGACAGGAATGCGCGATGTACCCGTTGCAAATTGTAGCAGTCGGGATTTGCGTTCGGGTGGCCAACTACGAATACACTTCCAGAACCACTGGATGACTTCATCGTTCATCTCATAGCCTCGGTAATCGGTATGTTTCGTCCAATCGTCACTGTAGAAGGATCGGTTTGATAGCAGCGCCGCAACGCGAAAACAGAAACTTACACATCAATTTCAGACATCCCACCAATGAGCAACTCGAGTTCCCGTTCATCAAAGACAGTGATTAATTCTTGGGGGATTAACTCGCTGAAACCCGACATAAAGGCTTCGAACTGATCTTTGATGCGCTTCGAGATCCGATGCTCGACCACGGCATCGACATAATCCTTCTTGTTCTCCTCGGTCACAGGAATGTCTGTACCTCCAGGCTTCAGCTCGATCGTTACGAGCTCTCCGAAACGGTCCTCGGATGTGGTAAAAGTCTCATCGATAACATCCGTAATGTTATTTTCGCTGAGTCTGGAATGAGCATGCAAAAAGACCCGGTATGTGGGAAGCTTACAGCATCCATGTTAGACCGCGGTGAAGTTCTGCATCAACGGATTCCAGATCAGATAGTGTGACCTTCTTCCTCAGAATCATCTTGTAGAAGCTGACGATGAAGTAGGCATCGAGGAAGCGTCGGTGGAAGATACCAAGTCCAAGACAACGTCCGATGAACTTGAAGTAATTCAAATGTTCAGGGTTTACACCTGACGCGGGATTGATCTGGAGAGTGTAGTTATCGTGCGCGGAGTATTCAAACAGGCAATAGAATGGGTTGAACATCTCGTGCGAGAGGAGGAAGAAGAACTCTCTGATAAAATGTCAGTTTGCGATCAATTATCTATACTCATAAACGCACCTAGAAAGACCACCGTAATCTAAACCGTCCTCGCCATCGAATTTAATCATCAAACGCTTCTTCAGATCATTAGGCGTCTGCCTCATAATCTCCGCGTAACTGTCCTCGAAAATGTGGTTTCGCCTGACTTTGATCTGGCAATTACCTGGTTGTGCACGCATGGCTGGCTGGCTGCGGAAATAGATGAGCTTCCTCCGGAAATCGCGTTTGTACTGTGGTACATTTGCGTCCAATGTAGATGGAAGACGGGGATCGTCCCATGTCGTGGTCTTGGTGTTGTGATCGACAAAGTATACACGTGCAGTTGAGGTGAGACGCATCTCCCATCCAGAGGGTAAAGGTCCAAGCTGAGAAATAGCCTGTGGCTGGAGAGCTGGATTTTGGCCGTTGGGTCCCATGACACGGATAATTGTCTGTCGACGAGGGTCAACCCAAGTAGTTGTGCGAGTGTTGTGGTCGACATAGTATGGGCGCCCTTCGGGGGTGTACCTTTCCTCCCATCCAGCGGGAAGACTGCCAGTACCCGCAGTAGTAATGTTATTACTTGCAGCGAGGGCAGCTGACGAAGTGTTGTTCGAAGTGGGTTGAGGTGTAGTTGAACCAGTACGGTGGACGCTCGTTTGTGTGTTAGCACGGCCGACATCAACCATGTCATCTGCCAGAACACGGCGAGAATGCTGGTCTCTGGCTGCACTCGTCTCGCTGTCCTGATTATTGGTATTCACTGATTGATCTGGAGATGGCCGGTTCCAAGTTGTGGTTCGCGTATTGTGATCTACGTAGTAAGTTCGGGCAAGAGGATCAATACGGCGTTCCCACCCAGGAGGCAGTGCTCCAAACTGGTCGACGTTGGGGTTGAAGTTCCTTTGTTGATTGGTTGCCCCAGAGGCTGTTGCAGCAACTACAGCATTGGCTTGCTGGGCAGCCGTAAGTGCCCCTGCACCACCTGAGCTAACAGGACGATTGGATTGAGAAGACGACTGATCCTGATCGGTGAGACCAGATGAGGAAGATGAGACATGGGGGGTCGGCACTGGCATCAGCGGTGTCGCCGCCTCAGCTGCGTGTGCGCTGGAGGTTCTGGATAAGGCACTGCCAGAAAGGCCGACTCCGTTGGGCGAAAGAGAGATAGTGGACTCGTTCATGCCCATGTCAGCTAGTGCGGTGGTGACACCCTGTACCTGAGAGGGTCCAGGGTTGGAAATGGGTTGATTGACGTTAGTCGACAAGTATATGATGAGTTTGCCGTGCACCACAAGGTTATCGTTGGACTTTTTCAGATCCAGCGTCAGCATTTCTGGCGAAATTTGAGTTCATCAATGGCGCGGAACGATCCACCACTGGCGGGCGCTTACCATGTCCGCCCAGTTCAAGATCGAGAACGTCGCTGACTCTGACATTGACAACCCCAAGAAAACCCTGGTCGCGTCTCTTGAACTTGCGCTGGTCAAATATCTGGACAGCGACGACGGAGGAATCCTTGACGGTGCTGTGGAGATGAGAGTTAAGAGAAACAGACCGGGAGACACCGCCAGGGAAAACCACCGCTCACATGTCAAAACTCTCGTTCCAGTACGGGTTTAAAGTCTTCTTTATGACGCTGGTGGTATGTGTCTGCTCTGCGTCAACGGTGATGACCGCGAAGGGGTCGGGGAGACGAAAAACATCCCGCTTTGATAAACCGTCTGCGGCAACAACTATTGCGCCATCAGTTTCTGCATGGATCAGCGATGCTACAATAAGCAACAAGACGCACCCGTTATCCTGATTTTCTTTCTGCTGTTAGGGTGTGAGCGATGGGATGCAAAAGAAGGTGGGAGATACTGACAGATGTGCAGGGGTGGACATCGGAGTGAGGAAAGGAAGAGCGCGAGGTCGAATGGCTGGCCGCGACTCGTAAAATTCTGAGGATCCCCACTTCGTACGCTGCTTGGCGTTGACAAGGACGACGACGACGACGACGACGACCGCAACAACAATTCAAGCCGAGCGCTCGGCGAGTCTCCCATTTTCAGACACCGCCCGCAGCTCGGCACATTCGGCACCACGATGCATTTATGCAGACGTTTAAATTCTTTATGGACCTACGGCGACCCGTCTCACAAATATTCGAGTCACTCCTGGACCACCTATCAGCCTCTTAAGATCAAGCGAATGTGTGCACGGATGCTTGCATGTGGTCCTGGACAAGGGAAGATATTCCTGCCAGGTCAGGATCACCGACCGAGACGAGATGCACCAGAATAAACCAATCCCACATTGTACCAGAGACCGCCAATTTTGTCCGCAGCCCAGGCATGCGGTTCGGAATGAAGCTGTTGTTCGGGCTGGGAACAAGTGTCCTATTGAGAAGAGTGATGCTGGTTTTATGTGGGGACCCTACTGTACATCCAGAAGGTTGCACCTGCCAGTTTATGTTGCCAGTCTTTGACAGCAGAAAATGGGGCCAACCTGAAACCACACGGCTTGGTTGTATTGCTGTGGCGTGAAAGAGCAGCCTTGTCCCGAAAAGGATGCTTCCTACCACTACCCGCTCAATGACAATAGCTGCACATATCCCTTGCACGAACCTCCCTCACACCGTTGTAGACAACACCCAACGAAATGCCAACGACAGATTCACCCTTGCACATTGTGAGTGTTCTTGTAATTGGATGCGTCTGCGCGTTCAAGTGGAAGTTGCAGGCACACCAACATGCAGCAAATGCCGAAGATTTCTTGAATGAAGGACTATTGATTCCTGCTGCAGAAGAACATGCGAAAGCTGCGAAATCATTCTTACAGTGCGAAGAGAAATCAAATGATGGCAACGTACTTTTCCCCCTTGGTCATCGCATGTCCCTGTGTCGCTCAGTGTTGAGCTTTTGATCGCAGACAAAACGCACACTCCGTATGCTTTACAACGAACACATAAAAGCAGGAAGAGATCTTGAGCGGAGGATCGCCAAGCTACGCGAAGAGAACAAAGATCCGACTCTTCCGCAGAAGATGTCGCCCGCTCAAATGCATGCCGAACACAACTCCTCAGCTCCAAGTGGTGGATCACATCCTTCTTACCCAGTTCCATCACCTCCACTGCCTTCGAGCGCTTCTCTGCGACTGATGGATTCACAGAACAATGTTGATGAATCCTTTATGGTACTTGGGCAACGGGTACGTAATGGCCTTCAGGACACATTGTTCTTGACCTGTTGACCTTTCATGTCTCTGTCGATAAAAGTCTGACCCAGGGGATGCTTTTAACCACTTCTGGCGAATCATGGAAGGAATGCTCGACAATCTTTCTCAGCCTGTCGCTTTCACTACGGCCCCCCTCGGAACGGAATCGAGCTATTCGGGGAAGCGGGGCTTGCAACGGGATGGGAGCTCAGAAAGCGAGACTGAACGTGTTGAAGAAGCTTTTGTTTCCAGATTCTCACGGAAACTCGGGTTTGATAGCAGACCAAAATTGAGTGTGTCGGTTTCCTGGTAATATCAGTAATCACACTCATGTTATTGGTACAGAACAAAATACTGTTCTAGAAGAAACTGACGAAGAAGTATTGGCAGACGAAGGTAGGTCTTTCCATCAATCAAAAAGGCTCGATATCAGTTAACTCCCTCTCGTTGAATGATAGGTGACGACCTGTCGGAATCATTCTGTCTGATCCCGCTCGAATCGGATCCGGTAACGTCGGTGATAAGGAAAGAAAACATTTCGCTTAAGCAAGAGATAGAGGAGATGCAAAGACGACTTGCTGAAGCAGAACGCGCACTACAATTACGCAAGGAACAGGATCAATTATTACGGGACAGTATAGTGATGGCGCGGCATCAGGTGGGGCCCATATTCTCACTCACTTGTTGCATCGTATTCACATGGTGAATTCTGTGTCGCAGGCACAGAGGGCTATGGGAGCCTCTCTTGTCTTACAGCGACCGGGTGGACAACAGCCGGCAGTGGATCTCGGTGCCCTTAATATCAATATACCATCCGTTCCTGCTCCCATGGCAGCCCTCAATGCAGGACGTGACCGCGAGGCACAACTTTTGCGCCGGATAAGAGATCTCGAGGAAGAGCTTCGAGTTGCTCGTGTGGAAAATGACAAACAGGTTGGCTACGACCACGACAAGTATCACCGTTATCTAACATCCGAGTGTGACACAGAAAGTCATGATTGCACGGTTCCGTGAACGGTGGGAGAAACTGAAAGAATCAGCAAAACGAAAGAAAGATGCCAAAGCTGCTGCGGAGGCCACGAAGGCTGGCGTCCGAGAGCGCATCGAGGAAGAACCTGAAGCTGAGCAAGAGCTGGATGAAGCAGGACACGCCTAGTCCGTTTATACAGCTTCCTGGGGACCAGTGCTTTCTTTATTGCTGTTCAGGCTTCAAGCTATGTTCACATTGTATCATTAACTGTGTATACCGATCATCGCGAGATTCGTAACAGGGGTGAAACGTTTATCCGCTAGCACACTAGAATACCCGTAGCCGCCCCTCCAAGAAATTGCTCCACTCAAGACCCACGACATACACGCCTGTGGTTGTACTTGTTACAGAGGATCGCGGACTCGAGTAGATCCTGGGATCAAAAATAGAGAACAAAAAAGGCTAGGTAGTATTGATGCTGATGCGTTGTAATGACGAGTTGTCGTTGATCAACAGCATGTGTATATGGACTGTCCCATACACATCCATGAGAATATAAGTAGCATGAGGACCGACATTAATTTTTGCGTCATTCATGGGATCACATCCCACACGCCAGTCCGTGGGACGTATGGCTTGAGCGCCTGAATGAAGGTTCACATGGTCGAGCAGAAAATCTGAAGTGACAGAGCTGAGAGTGCACAAGTTGGGCTCGAAGAGCACATGATCAGCAAAAGAGGCCGTAGTCTTTGATACGGAGGGAGGAAACTAATGAGTTGAATTCTGATGCGATAGCGGCTGCATGCTTTTCGCCCACGCAACCTTCCGAACTCCTGGGTATGCTCGCCGACACCACAAGGTCAGCGCTTTTCCCTCCAGAGTGGACACGAAAAAGAGCGATTGATATATCCACGTTGTCTGCGGCGATTGCATTGAATTTGCGGACGCGCTGAGATCCACGCAGTATGATAGGGGACGGCGTCTGATCTCCTCGATCACTATGCATAACAAAGGGAGGTCCGAAGATCATGCTCGAGATGGCATCGTTGTCATGAGCCAATGCTTCAAAGTGGAATCTTTTAGAAAGTCACTAGATCTGGGATACGACAAGGGGACAATGAAATCACTTTACTGCTTCCGCATCAATTGGCTCTGATATGCGTTGTAATACTTCGATGATGATGGAAACGTTGGAATCAGGATACAGAAAGACCTCCTGAGTATCTGGAACTTGTCGAAGGTCGCTGCGAACGGGATTACGGGACCAAGGAATAACGTGGACCGTTAAAAACGTACGATACGTCCACAAGTTTGGTTGAGAGCTCAGCAACTATGGCACCGCCAAATAGGCCTTTCTCAACCATTCTTGTAAGTATGACCACAGGAACGAACGAATGAATTTAGCTCGTAGTCGGACTCGTCTATCACGTATCACGTGACTCCGCCTCGCGTCCAGGAACGCGTTGATATCTCTTCCTTCAACACCATATGGAATATCATGTCAGAAACACTACGACGGTCTACAATGCAGTCTGCAGCCGACCACCATGGAAACGCTCGCTCCGGTCTACCTGTTCCATCTACCATAAAAAAGGCTCCTGCGTCGTCGTCCGTGCGTATGAGCCTCGCGGGCCCACCTGGGCGCGCGCCATATCTACCTCCCTCTAGTGGTGGCCCAGCATCTAATCCCCGACAATCAATATATAGATCCCAGAACGCCAACCCGCTCCTGCAGAGCACGAGCAAGCCAAACTATGGCCGGACTCCCCTCAACGCGTGAGCCCATATATTCCTCTACAGGTCCGTATCCTTTTGACCGATATCTCACTACTGAAGTTCCACGCGTCGTGGGTCAATGTGGGGTGGCGCTGGCGCTCTTCCTGCACCCTCGGGGAGCCAAGTGCTCAAGGACCCTCGGCCAATTCGCGAGCGCTCATACCAAGCTAAAATGCGTCAGGAAATATTTTCGTGGCTCCAGGGTACCGAATACGAGATTTCTATGCAAACTTTGACAAGTATAACTGGAAAGGACTTTCGCGCAATATTTCAGCATCTTGTTAGTGTGGTTGATCCATCATACCCTTTTGATCCCAAGATGCGCTTCGAGGACGAGTTTCAGCCAGTTCTGAAAGCCCTCCGATACCCGTTTACATCTCAGATTGACAATAAATGGTTAGCTGCACCTGGGAGTATGCATTCATGGCCAGCATTGCTCGCTGTGTTGTATTGGTTGGTAGAAATGGGAAAGGTCAGTCATGTTCAACCGTGAAAATGCACGCCCTTAATCATGTTTCAGGCCCGGGTACATTACCTGGAAACTGATGACCCCACCCTACAAGTAGTGGATAGGGTACCAGAAGAGTTTCACGATCCAATACATCACCAAGCCCTGGCTTTCGACTATTTTACGGAGGCATATATCGCATTTTTTCACGGTGCAGATATTTTCGAGGAGCAAGACAAATTTCTGGAGGCACGCTATTGTGGGTTTATACATCCTCTCTGTTAATCAAGCCTTATGTTCCTTCAAGCAAAGAAGAATGAAAGAGTGGTGAATGATCTAGAAGAACAAAGGGAGCGACTGTCCAGAATTAAAGCCGAGTTTGAACAACTTCATGTGTCTGCTGTGGGTATAACGACTCTACTGTGGATTTGGATCTCAGTCTTCCTTAGGCCCCCCTCGAAAAACTGCAAAAAACCCACGGGTTTCTTGTCAGCGACAGAGCGAAGTTCCATGATGTTTTCCAACGGTTTGAATCGCGGAAGAAGCACTTGATTGACACCATTGCGCACGAGAAAGCAGAACTCACTATCCGAAGTACGCCATACATAAATCTCGTAGATCTTTCCTGATTTTTTCTACAGCTTCAAATTTGGAGCAGCTTAAGAATGACCATGTGAAACTAGCCGAGGTAGTGAAAGTACAGAACCTAACACCGGAAGAAGTTGTCCGCATGAATACCGACCATGAAACACTGGCCCGGAATCTTGAGGATCTCAGGCATAGAATCGCCGAAGCCCAAAAAGCTGTCATGTCGTTGGAGGTGGTAATGACAAATCGAGGAGCGGCTGCAGAAGAGGCTCTCGACCTGTATACTAATCTTCTTTCCTCGCTCGGGTTATTTCCGCCGATTCCTCACCCTTTCCAGGAAATCGACCTTACGCTACAACTCAACATCGCGATATCCAATCCGCAACAGGTCCTCACAGGCTCTGACATTCGGAAGGTGATCAAACCGACTCTCAGTACGGTGGCAGAGACAAAACGGACTGAGCGTGCTGACGTGGAGAGTGAGCGGATCAAGGTGGACAACGAACTCGATCAGTTGACACTGGAGTGCGAAAACGTGGACGAGGAAGTCCGAGAGATCGAAAAGAAGGTGGTGGGATTGAACGAACAAGCAGACGACCTCCGAGATGTAAGTGACATGCTGCATCATTTTGCCGTGCGCGACCGACATCGCAGTAGGCAGCCCAGCAAGAGTCTATGGTAAGCAATGCCGAAGCCGCGCGATTAGAGAGGGAACTCGCGCATGCACGCACGGCAGCATTGTCAAGTGGAATGGGGGTGAAATCGCGGCTTCAGGCCCTGCAATTTGAGTGAGCACCTTGTACCGACATCAATTTCTCTCTTGTTCACGCCAAAAACCGCAGCTACCGAGAGCAACTTGCCAAGGTTGCACGTCTGAAAGATGAGACTATCCGGGCCATTGCCAAGAACAGCAATGAGATCGGCTTGTACAAGGAAGAGGTTTCTGCGCAGCTGAGACATCTCAAGAATTTTGTAGAGGATGGAGGATGATACCTTTTGTACTACTATCCCTGTGATGTTAACAGGGAATTGTCTCGGCGCCTCCACTCCGAACATTTCCGTCATTCCGGCTATCTCTGTAATTATAGTCGTCACAATCCAGTTTGTTCCGAATTACGCGGTCGTGTTGAAACGTGCTGCGCCTTCTTACCATTGAAGATAGCACTGCAGCCATGCTGCGATCACCGTAGGTGCGCCCGTATCTACGCCGTGCGGACTTGGCCAGTGCAGCAACTCACCTGTGTAACATACCAATCCTCGAGAACAGATTCAACGGCCATTTCTACCCATCCAGGTGTGCGCAGCACTCGCAGCAGGCGCAGTGGCACGCTAGACATGTGAAATCTGGATCCAGGAGTGTCGCAAATCCCGCCGGCTTGCCAATACGGTACTGAAGTGAGCACCTTACACTCGTGTGCAAGTCTCTCAATCACGGCTCGAACATCCTTCCGTCGACAACCACCGTGCGCCGCTGCGGACACAGTGCGTCGTGATATCGTGGCACCCGGCTAGATGGCACGTTCTGAGGATATCAATAACATTTGCCTGTGAACACTGCCCATCTGACAACAGCGAGTTTCCCTACTATTCTGAAAGTTGTTTCTCAGACTGTCCTTGATAGCCAGTTCTCAAGCAGTACAGGCCAACCTTTCTCACCTCCAATTACCTATTAATATTAGGTTCCCAGGAACCCAGTCCTGGTGGTGCAGACCACACCGGCACAGGCCTATCAGGATATGTGTGTATGTAAGTGACAATTTCCGCTTACCACTCATCTGCTGCTGTTGAGTTATTTCCAGTCATGCCTCTCACATGCTTCTACTCATTTCGCACTCTCCATAACGCTATCGGAGCCGGCACGCACGATGCTCCCACTGCATTCCCCTGTGGATAAAACCGAACTGCGTGTCTTCCCATTCACGGCCACCCAATCTGCCAATCTGAACATTGCGCAATAGCAGAATATCTTGGCAAAAGAAAATGAACGATAGAGACCGGCTCCCAGGAATCGACAAGTGCTGTGCCATAACCGGGATGTGTAGTTGCGTAGTTTCCGTCCTCGAATGCCGGTCGGTCTGACCAGTGTGAACGCCTGTGACATTGTTACTGCTTCACTGTGCCACCAGATTATGTCCGAGATCTGTCCCCCTTCCCCGTATGGTCCTGGTGATCCTCGGAACGAATAAAAGCTGAGCGGGTAGGGATCTCGCGGTTCACTCATCTTCTTGACAGCCAGCGGGTAGTCTGCTCACTGTCACCTTTGCCAAGTCATCATGTCGCGGCCTGCCTATAATGATGCTGAGAAGGGGGTACTGGACGTCCGCTCCCTTCAGGTCGCTGCGAATCCCGACCTCACCAAGAGCGAGAAGAAGGCCGTCGATTTTGACGTGTTCCCCGTGCAATCTCTCAAGAAGGATGCACCTGTATCGCCTTCAAATGTTGCAAAACCTCCTCCTCAAACCCCGAAACCCCAGAAGATGAAGGTCACCAAATGGGTCCACTTCATCATCTGGTACGATTCATACAGGTTAGTCCTACCGCACACACTTTCTACCCACTCATTCATATTGCTATGAAGGCGGTTTTTCACCGTCATTTTCGTGCTCAACTTCACCGCGTTGGGCTTCGCAATAGCTGGTCTCTGGCCGTATGCTCTCCAGTATCCGGGTGCTTTAGTTGTGGGGAATTTGAACTTCGCCGTGCTCATGCGCAATGAGATATTCGGTCGTCTTTTGTACCTCTTTGTCAACACGTGCTTTGCCAAATGGACACCGCTCTATTTCCGTCTTGGTTGCACCTCTACCCTCCAGGTATGTGGAATCATTGAGGGCTCGGGAGTGTAAATTCACGTCTTGCCACCAGCATCTTGGCGGTATTCACAGCTCTTGCGCGATCTCTGGTATCGCCTGGCTCATCTTGATGATCGTCAACCAGTACAAAGTCAAGTACGACTACAACGACTCACTCTTAGCCTTCGGTGTCGTTTTGATCATCACCTTGATCATCACCTTGATCGCTGGTTTGCCTTGGGTTCGTAATACTCACCACAAGTATGTGGCTTTGGACATATTCCTTGGCGACTGCTGACAATCAATCATGTAGCGTCTTCGAGAGGAATCACCGATTTTTCGGTTGGACATCTCTCGTGATGACTTGGGTATACACAATCCTAACCAACACCTACGATGTCAACGATGGGAAATGGGATCGTAGCGGCGTCTATGTTGTCCGCCAGCAAGCGTTCTGGTATTCCATGGGCATGACCCTCTTGTCCGTATCATACACGTCAATGATGCGTTTACCTGCTCTGACAACACTTCGACAGCATTGTCCTTCCCTGGATTTGTACCCGAAAAGTTCGAGTTGACATAGAACTTGTAAGTGAAACACCAACCCCAGAAAATGTGTCCCGGGCTGATTGTCTCTGCCAGCCGTCTCCGAAAGTCGCGGTCCTTCGCTTCGAGCGTGGTATGCAGCAGGGTATGCTCGCCCGTATCAGCCGTTCTATGGTGATGGAATACCATGCTTTTGGTATCATCTCGTACGTAATCTCACTTTGCAATGTCCTTTCTACTTTCTGAGTGCGTCACAGTGAGGGAACCCACGCCAAATATCATTATTTGATTTGTGGTGTGCAAGGTAAGCTTGCTGATGGTCACGAGTCCTGAGAACCCCCCCGCTTACTGCTTTCCAGGTGATTTTACCAGAAGTCTTGTTAACGATCCTCCGAGGAAGATCTGGACACGTCAGCTCAAGGTGGGTTCCACATAGTCCCTGTAATGGCCTGGATTCTCACTGTTGGTCCAGGTCGCCGGTGTTTCCAACACTTCGACGCTGTATAAGCGTGGCATTCGTATTTGCACGGGAACGGGACTTGGAGCCGCCCTCGCGACATGTATCCAATCACCCTACTGGTGAGAAACTATTTGTTGCGGTGGATCGTGGTGACCTATATGTATTCCTCGCAGGTATCTCATTTGGATCGGTATGTCACCTCCGGGATGTGCCCTTGTTCGAGACTGACACCTACTGCTAGGCTCCGACCAAGAGAAGACGTTCGGCCCTACCATCAGTGGTCTCATCCACCGGCACCTCGGACCTGAGCGTTATCTCCTGTGGGACAGCAAGGAGCGCGGTGGTCGTCCAGATACGATGAAGGTATTGAAAGAAACATATGACTATTGGCAAGCTGAAGGTACGTATTCTTCTCAACTCTTCTGAAGCTGAAACTTCCTTCTCTGACGTTCGCACCAGTTGTATTCATCACTTCCAACTACGTCGGAAACTTCGAGATACAACACGGTTGCAAGACTCTTGGAATTCCTGCCTTTGGTACTCTCTGGGATTTCGTAAGTCCTGTCGATCATTCTGTTATGAACTATAACTATATTTACGCATTCTTAGTGATTTCTCGCTCTCAAAGGGGGTAATCTTAGATCAACTGCTTATCCATCTGTTTCTCACACAGAGCGTATTTATGGCTCAGTTCCTATTTGACACTGGCGTGCATGTGAGCCTCCGAGCCCACGATATCATCCGATAGGCTCTTCCTTGGGAAATGGTATCCGCGCCGAGGTCGTCATTTATATCAGGAAGCCTCAGGGTCGCACAATCATATAAATGGTGTTGGGACTGCAGCTCGGACATTATCCGTACTAGAGTTCGCTGGCGAACTTACCCAAATATTATCTATGCATACCTACCCTTATAAAATGAAATCTCTGCTCGTCCGCTACCAACTCAGAACGCTTTGTATTCTAACCTAGGGACGAATCGCATTGCTGAGAAAGACAGATGCTCGACAAGAACGCGAGCGACATAAATAAGATGCCGGATGTACATAAATTTCTCGTCGCAAATGGTCTTGCGCGTCACGAGGTCATCAAGATGGGTTTAAATGAGACAGTATTCCAAAACTTCTCCAGGTTTTCCCATCCATTGCCATCGCCTGTTGGGATTTATGGGAGTATTGGGCTCCAAGCGAATCCCGCGCCTGGCAAGCTCGATAATGATACGGGCGATGTTCCGAGTGTCCTGATATATATGCGAGAGTTGTCAACACGATGATCCGACAAAACTCGCTAAATGTTCTATACTGACATCAATCCCACAGTGCACTCTCCCTTGAAATGGGCCTAGTGTGAGCGCGCGTAGCTGCTGTGTTATGTTCAAAGACCGAAAGTGGCGGCCAGGCGGAAACTGCCAGTATGAAATAAATGGCAAGAATCATTAAACGACGGCAGTCTGGGCATACCTTTGTGTTAATATACTGGTTGTCAGATGCACCATTCATTGCAGCCCAAACAGAGACGATCTTTCGTACATCGAGAACATCGCCCCTCAACCATGGCGGCATTGGTACCTGTCAAACAAGTAATGACATTGTTGCAGTTGAAATTGGGTTGAATTTAGCATTTGGTTTCAGGATACCGACGTTTGATATAAAGCATTGCTTGACTACAAAATCCCTTACGTCAAATGGTCCATCACTGCACCAGCAAAATCGTTGCAAAGGTCTGCCATTCTTGGGATCGATCAGCCCGTATTGGGCTAAGAATCTCGCAAACATCTTGAGGACCTTGGGAAAGGTTGGGGCGTAATCGACTTGGTCCTACACACGAACCATGATGAGACCAAAAGTGTGAAGAACAAGGAAACGAACTTGAGTGATTCCAGTTAGATCGGTACAGAATTGCGACAGTTGGGGCTTCCACGTAGGCTTGACAAAGCTGCGAAATTCACTGACAATCTCCAACCGACCGGCTCTTCTCTTGAGAGACTTGTCTTTCCAGCGTAAGAGGCATACTGGCCACTCCTTTGGTTGCCATATAATCAGGAACTAGCGATGTGAGGGAGTAGAAGTCCAGCGTACAATGATTTCATTTGGCCATTCGAAGCCAGTTCCTTGGAAGCACGTTGCCTCGACATCGAGGACGAGGAAGGCGTCATAGGGCTGTTTCACACCAACAATCTCTACTTGTGGGTTCGTTCGGAGTGGTTCCTTTGTGACATGGGAGGGTTCTGTGTGGTTTAGCCCCTCTAGAACCTTCATGGGTGGTTGATAAAATGTCGACGGCATTAGAACAGGTCCCTGTTGTGAACTGGACGGAGTTTCCGGAAGGTACGGTTTCGAACAATTTTTTTCGGGTACTTGGGTTGGTGTCTTGCAAATTCTGTACAGTATTGCGAGGGGAAGAACGAAAAAGAATAGGAAGGAGGATATGTAGACAAGGGTCGGAAGAGAGAGCATACACGAGACAAGGAAACGAAAGGAGCTGACGACGGGAGACATGAGTTGGTTGGCCAGCGTCGTGGGCGAGGGGGGCGTGTTCTGCTCATGTTTGTTGTCAAAGCTCAAGGGTCGAGGTGATGTGCTTTATTTCCTCATTCGTCTTTTTATGTCTTCTTTTTCTTAACTTACCTTTTCTCCAGCCCATACATACGGCAACACGGGGCTCTTGCATATAGTTCCTTTCCAGTGCTGTTACTTTCTTGCAGATAGATGAGTGCCCAACGTGGCGACGACCTGGAGGACGATTTCGTCCCGGATGAACTCGTTGCTTCATCTGGCGAGGAAGATGCAGCCTTCGACTCGCGCCAGGGAGCGGGCGATGGCATCGATAGCCTCCTCAGTGCGGATGAAGATGCAGAGCAGGACGAACCCGCTCCCAAGGGCAAGGCAACCTTGGCGAAACGGAAACGCAGAGAAAAGGACAGGGAGAGACGGGCAAAGGTTACTTGCACCGTCCCGAGATCGACTACGTTGTGACATAGAATGGATCATACAGAGACGGAAACTCGCAGAAACACTGGAGGTCGTCGAACCTCTTTCGACAGCCGCGCAACCGGTCCACAAGCTTGCGAACTACATGTCTGCTATGCAAGCCAAAGCATTTCCAGACTTGACCGGACTCGAGCTCAATGATAGGCGTATCCCTGGTGAGCGCATCCAACATATCTGGTTTCTTGTGATCTTGATTGAACTGCAGATAGAAACAGCAATCACGGACACGACGCAATGGACGGAGTCGAGGTCATTGGACCGTCTGGTTGATTTTATTATCAAAAGTATGTTTCTTCTTTCTTCCCCCTTCTCCGCAAAACCATCAATTTTCCACTAGTTCTACCCATGCTGCACAAGCGGCTCTCGCAGAGGTCCAAGTTACCGGGTGCACCAACTTTGCTATACATTGCCGGAGCAGCCCTCCGGGTAGCCGATGTGACCAGGGTGCTCAAGGACAAGAGACTGCGTGGTGATAAGGGTGGAGATGTGGCCAAGCTTTTCGCAAAACATTTTAAGCTGGGTGAGCATGTTGCATATCTCGAGCGGTCAAAGATTGGCACCGCTGTTGGTACACCAGGCAGAATCGGGAAGCTTCTTTGTGAAACAGGTCAGTGCAAAGACCGTGAAGCAAAGCTAAGCATGATTTAATTGTTCCCAGATGCACTATCTGTGTCCCAACTCACGCACATCATTCTTGACATCTCATTCCGGGACGCAAAGAATCGGAACCTGCTTGATATACCGGAAACCCGGGACGAAATCTTCAAAACAGTTCTTGGGGCGCCGAGGGTACTTGAGGGGATTAGGCAGGGGAAAATACATGTGGCGCTATTTTAGTGGCTATCCACTGTTGGCTACTCCAACGTGGCCAACCGATTCACGCGTTGTACATGAAAGTAGCGTAACGAGTGAATTCGAAACTAAAAGCCTTTCGGGTTGATCCTCAGCGTTAGCTTTAGAGGGCGTTTGTGAGAGGGCGTTCCACCAGCGTGAAAGAGGGACATACTCTTGTCCATTTGGGCACCTTGTGAATACCCTTCCGATATCCGCGGGAAGTTGAGCTGAAGACGGTGTATTTATCTTTTGGGACCATTTCATGCTCCTTGGGCAAGAGCATGGCGCGGTCCTGGGTCGAAGAGGGTCAGAGCCATCGAACCAAGTCGATTTGGTGTTATGCTCACCAAGGCTTTGCACTGAACGCCACTTGCACGGACAGCCTCGATGACCGTATCCACCTTCTTGAGGCGGGCACGCGCATTCGCCTTGCGCGTCACGGACAACTTCCATGGTGTTTTCCTATCTCTGCTCAGTTTTTTTAATGATCCAAGAGACGCGAGACTGACCATAAGAGACCGCCGAATGCGACAGACGTCGGATGGAACGCGCCGTACATTTCGACGAGAAGGAGCGAGCGGGAGAACAAAGTGCCGAAACGTGCCGGTCCACTTTTTCGACCTCCGACAGTAGCTCACCCGCCTCACTATTCTTGACGACGACCACGACGACTGCGACAGTTCGACACAATGGCAGTCGAGACGCAGACAATACCCGAATTGAACGGACGTGCATTCAATGGCGATACTGACATGGTCAAGGAGTCTTCCCTCAGATTCGCCAGCGGTCTCATTCTCCCTCCCCCAGAAATCAAATGCAAGTAATCTTGCAGTCTTCAACAAAACCTTGGTACTGACTGATGTGTCTTTTTAGCTGTCATTGACAGAACCGCTCTCTTCGTTGCGCGCTCAGTCAACCCCCCACAGTTCGAGGACAAGATTCGCGAGAATCAACGTCAGGATCCCAAGTTCTCGTTCCTCAACCCTGCCGACCCTTATCATGCTTACTACAGGCATCGTATGGACCGAATATCTGCCGGAGAGGAAGTGGAAGAAGCAATCCCAGACAAGGCAAAGGTGGAAGAAGGTGAAAAACTGCCTGTGATTCAGGAAGATCTTGGAGTCGAACCACCTCAGCCCCAATTCGTCATCGATATGCCAAGTATCAGTCCTATTGATCTGTAAGCGATATATCGATGATTACCACTCGTTGAACCTCAATTTACCCGCAGAGACATCATGAAGCTGACCGCCCTTTTCACTGCTCGTCGTGGACGCGCCTTCCTTGCCGCCCTCTCCCAAAGAGAAGGGCGCAATTATCAATTTGACTTTTTGCGACCTAATCACTCGCTCTTCGGCTACTTCAATCGCCTGGTCGAACAACATCTAAAAATACTGTACCCGAGCAAAGAGTTATTGTCGTATATTCACGAGCGCGCACGGGACGAATCACAGTGGACAGGTCTTGAACAGTCAAAGAAATATGCACGATGGGAACGACTGAAAAGAGAAAAGGATAAGAAACGCCAAGACGATCAGGAAGCAGAGAAATGCACGTTTTGATTAGTCCAATTCTGCCAGTTTGAGACACTGACTTCCTTTACTCATAGTGGCCTTTGCTGAAATCGACTGGCATGATTATGCCATCGTCCAAACCATCGAATTTACCGTCGCTGATGCAAATTCGGAACTACCGCCGCCGATGAACGTACAGGAGGTAGAAAATATGACTTTGGCGCAGAAACGTATGGCTGCAATGATCATGGAGACTACTGCCGATGACATCGAAGCTCACCGTGCGAGACAGGCAGCAGCAGAAGCAGAAGCTGCTGCCGCTGTTGGTGGTGCAGGTATTCCCACAGCAGACGGCGAGGATGCCGCGATGGAGCAAAGTGATGATGAGGACGACGAGATTCAGCAGCGGAAGCAACATGAAGAAGAAGAAAGGATGCGAGAGTTGGAGCGTGCAAGGGTCATCCAAGCCAATGCTAATGCTGCAGGTCCAATGAAGATCAAGTCTGATTATGTACCCAAGCGTGAGTGTTCTTCCTTTCGTTGCTAGTGGCGGTATTTTCTAACGAATCATGTTAGTCGGTGCCAAGAAAACATCTGCGCTCACTACTTGCGCTATCTGTGGTCAACAGATTCCCGTGGACGAGCTCGACGAGCATATGCGCATTGAACTGCTGGACCCCAAGTGGAAGTCCCAACGAGATGCCTTGGAAGCCCGCAAAGTTCAGGCCTCGGAGCTCTTACGGGGTGCAGATGTTGTCTCGTCACTCAAGGACCTTGCTCGTACGCGTGTGGATATATTTGGTGCTGAGGCGGACGAAGAACGTCGAAAGAAGGAGGAGGAGGAGGAACGGGAACGCCGGAAGGAGAGAGAAAAGGTTGTTTGGGATGGGCATACGGCGACCAAAGTCAGCACACTGGACAAGTATTCGCTCAATGTCAACTTCGACGAGCAAATCGCTGCTATTCACCGTGCCAAGGGTCTTGGACCACAGGACGCCAATGCAATTGGGCCTGGTATTGGGCCTGCTGCTGCTCCACCTCCGCCGATGACGACGCTTCCACCAGCCCCTGCGTCGTTACCAGCACCACCTATCCAAGCTCCAGGGTCTGTGTCTCATCCGGGATACTCCGCTGCAACTGTATCATCAGGACCCCAGCCAGCTTCCGTATATTCCAACCAACCACCACCGGTCATGTTGCCACCACTTCACTATCAGGGTCCAGATGCTGTACAACCCTTCGGATTTCAACCGCCTCCTCCTGGTATGCATCCTGCTCGCATGACGGGTATGAGTGGCCCACAGGTTGGCATGGTACGGAGCGCAGATGAAATGGACGGCCTCGAGGAACAACCCCAAATCAAGAGGCAAAAAATTGCGAAGCTTCCAGGTGGTGCCTTGTATCCAGAGGCAGATTGGATTAGCATGCACCCTTACACGATCTCCCTCGGGATTCAACTTCCCAACGAGCCTTCGAAACCGGAGTGGAAACTCGATGGGAAGATGGTGACCATCTCTGACTTACCGCTCACGCTACTTGTTTCAACGCTTCGTGAGCGATACATTCAGGCCACGGGGAGCACGTTACCTGCTTCGAAAATGCGAATATCTTACATGGGTAAAATGCTCACGAATTCGAGCACGATCGCGAGTTTCAACTTGGAGGACGAAGATGTGGTAGTGCTCAGTGTCAGTGCGGGAAAGAAAAAATGATTTAGTAAAAATATACTATTTTGCCCTTCGTCCCGTGTGTAATACAGTGCATGATGATGCGTCGTGTCTACCAAGTATGTGTGAAAAAAGTCCTGGACCTGATAAGGTTAGTAAATATAATATGTGAATGAGATTGATGAATAGTAATTTTTCTCGCGACACGAATCAAAATCCCAAAATATACCCCAAAATGAATATGAACGTCCAAGTACCCGAAAACCCAAGTGTTTGTATGCCCCACGTGAAACCCAAAATGAATAGAAAGATGAGGAGATGCGACGCCCTAAAATATATGATAGCGTTCCTCGTGCCAAAAACGTTTCTTCACACAGTTGTTTTTTGCGACGTAAAAGATGATAGGCGAAACGTGGTTAACTGTGGGGCGATTGACCCGAACCTGAGCCGCACAGCGCACGTTTAGTGGATGTGGGGGCATCAGCGCCGGTGGAGCGTGGTCGCAACAATGGCGACGGAGGGAGAAGGAAGTAACCAAACGAGCTGTCTGAGGAGGTTGGCGAAGGAGTCGAGTCGTTTGATGCCTCTGATTTTGTGTCGCCATCAGACGCCGAAGATCTGTCTAGAGGGACCATGTCCCGGAGCCACTCGTCGTCCTCCTGGGATGGCCAAATGCGCACGGAGGATTCTCGCCGGAAGACGCTGCGGGAGGAAGCGAGGTGGGGCGAATTAACGAGTGTGGGTGGTATAGGAGTGGCATCGGGGTGCTGGGGGCGATTGAACAGTGGCGAACGCTTTTTGGAAGCCTGGATGGGAGAAAGTGAGAGGTGCATGTCAAAGGAGGAAGACATGGAGGTAGAGGAGACGATGGTTTGCTGAGGACATGGAAAGGACTGGGGGCTGAGGTATAAATCCAAGTTCAAGTGTTCAGTTGACAAATCTCTGAATCAACGGGCTGACATAACGAGATTGCGGTTCACCCCGATTTGAGGCAAGGCTCGATCATGCCATTCAATTTGCAAACAGAAAGCTCTTGGTCTAGAAACTTTCCGAGCTGTGCAAAATTCAAGTACACAAGGGCGTCCAAGAGATCATCACTCTACAAAAACGAGGCATGCGACTCACAGAACCCGCCTACATAACAACGCTACGACCAGCACGAGCAACACACAGATCGCAGTGTCCAATAGTAACGGTGGCCGGTAAGAGCGATGATTGATGACCAGAGGTGATCCGCGGATGGTCTCCGTAAGACCGGCAATCGAGGCCTCTCGCTCCTCAGTGATCGACGAGACAGGTTCAGTGGCGGGCTTCGAGGGGACGACTGGATCGGGATCAGACATCGTCGTCCCCGGCCCAAGGGAACGTTCTGGGGCGGTTGGCAACGGAGTGGGTGATGGTTGAAGAATAGGATGCTCAAAATGGTTTTGAGCGCGTGAAAGTCCTCGGATCCCTGCGGGCTCAGTCAGGGTCGAGGCTGCGTCCTGTGGCGGGTCTGGAAGACACTCCAAGTTATTTTGTTGGCACTTGGGACAAACCCACTCCCGCGATCTGAAATGTGGCAAATTGTCAGAGTGACTCGAGCGCAGCTGTTGATATGAGCACTTGCACGAGTGCTAAACGTTTGCGCTCTGAGACGGGGTACTCGACCGAGCCAACACCATTGGCTGCCGAGCCCTTGAGAGGGAAAAACCCCTGGAGGCCAAGGATGGCTGCGCGCAGGAATCAGTCAACTTTCAATTAAAACCGAGCGGGTACGCACCCGTTCGCACGCCCCAGGCAGGCTGCCATTCTTCCTCGTGATCTGTCGAATGGATTAGCCTAGACCTTGTGTGAAATGGTAGAAAGGACAGACAATTTGTGAAGCTGATACAAATCTGCCAAAGCGGCAATTTAGCATATAAATTGAGCGTGTCGGCTAATGGAAATGAATACCTTGGTGTTGAGTTCAAAGCGGCCGTTTGGGGTAAGCATCATGAGCGAGGGTGGTCGGAAAGGGTATTCTGCAGGTAGCAATATGCGGAAATGATAGAGGCCGCCCTCGAATTCTGTTCCCGACGGCCCTCTGATGGTACAATGCCATTCCTAGATGGGAAAATTAAGAGGGCAAGGGGGCGACGGGTGCTGGCAACATACGAAGATGTCGTCCTATTCGGGATGCTGAGTAGATGGACGGAAAGGTGTCCAATGAAGAATACCTCGAGTGGTCCAGCGTGATAATCGGTGCAAGAGTCGTTTGCAAGCTCTCTTGCTTCTTGCATGATCCGTTTCACGGCTGGAGAGTACACGTCAGTAATCCAGTGATCTGATGTGAAGTTGGAGTGGCATACCGGCGTTGTTCTTGTTCAGGGATGCCATGACTGGTATGGACGAGATGAAGAATTGTTAATGAGGGGGCTATTGGGTCTGGTCGTTGTCTAGTTCGGTGAACTCGAATGATGAGAGCGGGTGACTGACCAGTTGATTCATACGTGGTCAGGCTCGGAAAATGCCGAGTCAAGGCCGCGGACTTGAATCAATCCGTGTTTTCTTTTTTTTTCGATTATTTTGTGAAGAAATATTTCAGCGATGGTGCACATTGACCGTGTCAAGGTCAGACCGTCCAAATGTACGTCGCCGTTGTGCTCAGTCATGACCGACCCCGACGACCTGCTCAGTATATCGACCTTCACCGTGCAAGGCCGAGTTCGTCGCCATGCTCGGCTGCTGGGCTGCCACTGGCGATGTGCTCTCTGCTGATCCTGTCAAATGCAAGGAGGTGGCAGACGCGCTGTTCAACTGCATGCGCACGACGGTTGGTGGTCCATCCAGTTGTGCATCTGTGCCTCACTCACCGCGCTCCAGCCCGTCTTCCCAAAACCACAAAGACCGTCCATCAACTACCATCTCAGTAAACTCCAGCGTAAAGTCAAGTAGACCCTATCTTACTCGTACACCCTTTGCGAATGCCATGCGATGTAATGTAAATTTATAGCAGGGAACGGCGTCGTTGCTCTGATGAATCCGCTCTCTCCGCACACGAGTCGACCGTGCTTTCCCCGATACCTCCCCACGGTAATTTGACAAAAAGTTATTCCTCCGACGAGATCTTTCCTTGAGTGTACGGGGAACTTCAATGGGCGTTCAGTGGCGTATCCAATGCAAAGTTGCTGTGCACCCTTCCGAACAGGATGCACAGGAAGAAGTGCCCGAAACGGTCCAACACCCACTCTGCATGTGTATCCCACGTAACCGCACTGGCTACCAAGTACAAAGCCCTCTCGCGCTGTGCTGTGCTCATATTTCTTTCCTTGTCTCATGTCAGATCATCCAAAGGTCGCCATCTTCTGGGACTACGGTCAGTTCCCATCATCAATTCAATACCCGCGGCTCACCTAGCTCACCCTCGTAGAAAATTGCAACCCCCCCTCCAACTCGTGTGGTCTAGGCTTCGATATCGTGAACAACATTGGTCGTGTAGCCCGTATATTTGGCTCCGTCACGACCTTCAGAGCTTATCTCGATGTTTCTGTACAGTCGTCCAAGCCCGCAGTGACCCTCCGTTCTGACCTCCAGTCATCTGGTGTATCTATGATAGACTGTCCCCACAATGGGAGAAAGGACGTCGTAGACAAGATGATTTTAGGTGTGTATACAACGTGTCACTCTTTCCCTCGTTGAGTGAGGGTCTCCTCCAAGTCGATATGCTCGCATTTGCCGTCGATCATCCTGCGCCTGCCACGATCGTCCTTATTACCGGTGATCGTGATTACGCTTATGCCGTCTCAATCCTGAAGCTTCGCAACTATCAAGTTATCTTGGTCACCCCTTCCTCCCGTACTTTACCCTGCCTCGAAAGTCAAGCTTCACTTGTCATTGATTGGAATGCAGCTGCACTCAGGACTCGAACAGAACCAGCCAACTCCACCCAAGCTGTCAGACAGCCCTATCTCGACCTTGATGCTACCCTCACAGCCAAGCTTTTGAGAGAGGTGCAAGGACCCTCCCTCGACGACCCAGATACTACTCTACATTCCTACCCTACCGCTTCACAAAGCGCCTCGAGGCCGCGACGCATGAGTGTTCGCGACCTTCTTGAGCCGTCAAGGCACTCCAAGAATACAGCGAGCTCAGATTCCACGCAGGAATTGACCCATAACCCAGCATCACCGAGGAAATATTCGAGCACAGGAAGTGACTCGGCACATGGGGAATTGCCAATACCGAAAACGCCTTCGCGTTCGCGTTCTCGACACGCGTCGGTTTCCACGGAATCCACACGGACGTGCAGTGCGACTATGGTTGCGCAGTCTCCTCCAGCAGTGGAGCAGGACATTCCTGGGAAGAACCCGCCACCGTCCCACGCCAGGCGATCAAGCCCTTCCGATCTCACAGACGTTGCCTCCCCCGCAAAGCGCAGTCCATCTGTTTTACCATTGCTCGACGTGCTTGAGTTACCTTTGCATGATAGTTGCCCACCCTCATCGATCATCGTTCGTTCGCCCCTCGAACCTGTTCCAAGCGAAATGCCAGTCTCGGAAAAACTAGCCATCCCCTCTTCCCCCAAGTTGAGCTGCCTGGCATCACCTTTCGTAACGACCAAGGCACCGACTGGGTTGGAATCAATTCCGAACGCCAGCAGTGAGCAGCCCCATACAACGGCCAGGCCTACATCTCCGATCGTGACGCCAACGGAGACATTCGCCGACACCGTTACCATTGTAGTCGAGACACCGCAGATGAAAAGTATCGGAGTCCCGAAGGAAATCGAGCATCTGACAGGTCTACCTATCGAGGACCTTGATGGAAATTGCGAATGGTCTCTCCCGCACCGAGCGCACCTTCGGGAAGGAGCTCGTGATGCTACTCACACGCCAAAGTCAAATTACTACTCCCATGTTGGATCGTACACAACGTATTCCCCGTCGAGCAGAAACGTGGGGCTTGACCTCCCTGATACCCCTTCGAGCAAGCGTGTTTCTCCTTCCGGGGCAAATTCGCTAGGGGTCGGTGACGGCATCGATTCAGCGCAGTTCGCCGCCTCTCCGCGTGCATCAAATACCCCAGACCACTTCGCACTGGGCTCCGAGTCAGTGTTCTCCTCTACTGCTTTCCCCTCAACTCCGTTCACTACTACGGAATTACATGAAATGGATGAAAGAGAACTGCGTCAAACATGGACAATATTCGAGCCACTCATCAACCTCCTCCTTGCAGCCCGAGAGAGTGGTATCACCCGTCCTTCACGCTCGATAATTGCAACGAGCCTTCTACAGTTCAACAAACGAGTCTATCAACGCGCCGGAGTGCAAAAGTTCCGAGATTACACTGCTCTAGCTGAGCGGGCGGGCATAATCGAGCTTGGTCACACACGGGATGATCCATGGATTGCACTGCACCCAAATTGGTTCAGAGTGGATGGCATTACGAGAACTCATTCTCCCCCCAACAGAGTCCCGTCTCCCACGTCTGACCCACCGAATGCGATTCAGAGTCCATTATTAACGAGTTACGAGACCCCACCAGATGAGGGGGCTGCGATCTTCCAAACACCAACTTCTGCTTCGCCGGAACGCAGATCGTCCAAAAGTAGTAGCGCACCCCCGGCTTTACCAACTCGACGACAAGACAGCCCTTCTATACCTGCCCGATTCCAACCTTTGATAGATATTCTTATCCATATGCGTACCGCGGGTTTTCCCAGCACCCTCAGATCCATAGTGGTACAGTCGTTGTGCAACAAAGGTGTATACGCTCAAGCAGGAGTGTCAGGATTCGGGGAGTATATCTGTCAAGCTTCGGAGGCGCAGCTTGTTCTGGTTGGTGGCGAGGGGAGTCACGCATGGATACGCCTTCATCCAGAATTACGAGTATAGGGCTATATTCCACTACTTGACGTACGAGTGAAAACCGCCCTGCATGTTGTAATTATATGAATGAATGAAGAAGGAGCAATCCCTACCTCGCTTCGGGTCTCATCAAAGTCTTGCCGGAAAACGGGGCCACGTTGAATTAGGCAAGGCAAATGACCTAAACCACCCTCAGAAAGTAAAACGCAAGGCGTCAGTGCTGTCCATATCATGGTGAGATCAATCGTCGTGACTGCAAGTGCAATGCCATGCCTGGGATGCAACAGGGGGTTCACAGATGCCAAGCATGCGGCGATATCCGCAGAGAGAACGACGGCCCTCTGAGTTGTGAAAGTGTAATATGTTCAGGATGAGGGGTATATGTATATCCATGATTTTGGTGTTTCGTATAATCCTCTCTAGCCTCCTTTATGAGACATCAGCGATCAGATGGTTTGGTTCCAGTGTCGTGTAAACCCGCTCGACGTCGTCATTCTCTTCCAGCGCTTCTATCAAATTTTCTAGACGGTTCATCTCCTCGGCGTCTTCTCCAGCCTCCTGCGGTTCGAGTGGTGCCCAGTTGACCTCGCTCGTGAGCATCTCACAAAGTGAAGACGTGGACGTAAAATCAGTTATCGCTTTCATGACCTTGTTGAGGTCTTCTGGAGGACAGACCAGCTGCACAAACGTGTCACTGATGAAACACCAAGCGAGAGCTTGATGCCTGCTTACCTCCACACCACGTTGGCCAGATTCCTCATTCCATTCCGCAAAGTCGATCGAACATACATTCATGACTTGCTCCAAAAGCGCTTCCATGTCGTCGCCGATACGCACTTTAACGTAGCCTCGCTGCTGGAACATGAATTTGACAGGAGCGGAACGCGCCCTTGAGTCGAGGATGAAGGGACCAACCCACTTCTCAAAGTGTACGATGCGCACCTGTACGAGACAAGAAGATCCTTGACATGCTTCACCGTGCGATTGACGTTATCCGACCGGCATTCTCTGTGTGACTGCAGAGTTGGTTTGGGAACCTACCTCCATACGGGTAAAATACTTACATGATGATACCGATCGTACCGTTGTATATGGCTTCGAACAACATCGCTTGTCCATGGCCCTTGATTCGTTCGGCCTGCAAGTCATGCCTATCAGAGTGCCGCCTCGATCGTGTTCAAGCCTGCGCCCATTACCCTCTGAAGTGCATTCTCGATGTTCTCCTTGGGAACGCCAGTGTCTTTCGCTCGCCGGATAGCGGCCGCCAAGAGAGAGTTCTCCTCTGGGCTCGTAGAACCGCCCGCTGTGCGACAACAGTGTTTCAGTCCCAATGAAGCAGTTTTACACGCCGGGACAGCCAAACCTTTCACCGCAGACACAATCTCCTACAGGCGAACAAGGGTGAGTCCCGCGAAAAGAGGTTCGTGCGGACAGGGCTTACACGGGCCGCCTTGCCATAGACTTTGGACTTTTTGGCATCCTCTGATCCTTTGCGGTGCTTGATCTTTGACCACTGGGAACACGGTCAGCTTCGGAGACTCAGAGTGAGACGAATGATCAGTACTTTGCTATGGCCGGAGAAACACGTCGGGGTCATCGAGAACGACCGCAACGACAGTGAAATATGTCTTTGAGTCTTTGGTGAAACACATCCAGACCGGAGAACTGCCCTCACGAACATTGGGAATGGTGTCAGAACCAGTGAGTTCTAACTTAACAGCAAGAGAAATATTGTTGGCGCCGCCAACTGAGCCGCGGAAAATTTTTGTTTTGTAAATACTAAATACATTATATACACACAAATCCAACTCGATATCCCACACCGACACCATATGCTGCTGTGTAAAACTAAGAGATTGAGACATTAACCTGCTTCATTGACGACGTTTCATGTCGGGAAAGCTGCGGCCCCGAGTTGCCTTCTACGTCCCGCAAGGCGGCAACCAAATCAAAGTGGAAGAACGGTGTTGCCTCGGGCAGAAGAGGCGTACTCTCTAAAACCCCTTCCCTCTCATGAGACAGCGGAGATTGATATGTCTCGTGTGCTTCAACATCTGTTCGTGGGGTCTCCGAGCGTGCCTTAGACTTCCAGACAGCCATATGTCCACCACCATAAGTGGCAACAGGTGCGGTTTCGCTGGGTAGTCGAGTCGGTGTGCCAGTGCCAAAGCCACCACCAAGCAGTGCCCGCTGCATCCACGGGGAATGAATGGAGGCAAAATGAAACTAAACGATGTTTCATGAATGGCGTGCAACCGCAGAATAGATAGGTATACTAACTTCTACGGGTGCGTTGGTCCACCGTTCGATTTCGTCGCGGGTATCAGTCAGTGCTTGTATGGCCGTAGCATCAACCTGGGACCTGATAAAATCCATGTTATGAAGATGTCATGTTCGAACGGGAGGTGCTAAAGAGCTTACACTGTAGAGAAATCGAGGATGATCGCACGAAGTTTTGGCTTTGCCATGTTCGCTTCTTGGGCTGCTTCGGCTCCACCGACAATAGGACCTGGGTCGTTCCAGGGACGATCCCGAAGTTTAATTGCACCGACATCGATGCCGCGGCGCATATTTTCCTTCACATAGTCTACAATTGTAGAATTTGCAATTGAGCAGTTGGGGTAGAGGTAGCTCTCCTCAAAGCGGTAGATGATAATGCCGGGCGCAGGCGGTTCGACCTTGACCCCAGGGTTGGTAACGCCGTCAGGGCGAAGAGGTAGAAAAACGTCACGACTTTGCCCGTCATTTCGAGGGTCAGTGAGCGTGGCTTTCCCGAGGAGATAACCACGGGGATGGGCAATCCGGAGGAGCAACAGGACCAGCGACGAAACGATCGAGGTATATATACCATTTTCTATGGTGGAGAAAACGGTGACCAAGACTGCCGCAAGCCAGATGAGGAACTCCAAAGGCGATACGCGCCAGTACGTGTATACCTGAGCAGGCGGAGCAATGAGATCTGCGACAGAATGTATAATAACTGCTGAGAGGCCGGCGGTGGGGATCCAATAGAATGCTGGCGTAAGACCATACAGCGCAACAATTACCACGATACCTGCTACAACGCCACTGGCAGGAGTGCGGACCCCCGATTTGTGTTGCAATGCCGAGCGTGAGAACGATCCGGTAGCAGGATAAGCATGGAATACGCTCCCGATGGTGTTCGTAATACCTATTGCAATCAGCTCTTGGCTAGGGTTGATTTTGTAATTATTCACTCGGCCAAACGCTTCGGATGTACATCAGCACTTTTCTCTGAACGCACTCGTTCAGACATACACTTTGCGATGGCAATGTGCTCCAGCAACATAATAATAGTGGCGACGGGAAGTTGGGGAGCGAGAGCTGTCACTAACGACGGATCGATCGTAACGGGGCCAACATTCTGGAAACCACTGGGGACCGTCTGAAGAATCTTAATCGGATATCCATTTGCAGTTCTGCGATGGCGGCAGTACAGCCATGCTGCGATTGTCAGTACCAAAATGACAAAAGCATTCCTAGCCACTATGAAGAAGAAGAAGATCCGACCTAACAAGAATTTGGGTCAGTTCTCGAAAATGTCCAGGTATTTATCCCTTACCGCTCCGGGGAAAGCGCCGTTGGAGTGTTGTGGAAGTTATGCGAATGGCATAAAGTGCGACGAGGCCAGATAAACCCCACGCAGCATCACGAGCGGTTCTTGGTAAGCCTTTGAGGGTATTGATGATGACTTCGTATGTGGGAGCTCTCGTACTTTCGAGATACGGTATGGATAATGACAAGTGATTGAGGATCAATGACTCACTTGAAACCAGTAATGCCCATCAACCCAGGAACTTGACCAACGAGGATGTTGATGGCTGAGCCTGTCATGAATCCACTCACGGCCGGTGCAGGAATGAATTCGACAAGCCACCCAATCCTCAAGAGTCCAATTGCGAGGACGATGAAACCACAGACGAATGCAAGTGTCGTCGCGATTTCTGGAGCCTGCCATTTTCCGGGGAATTTGGAGTCGACCGCAGCGATGATTTGGGAAGTTGTGACCGACATTACAGCAACTGGACCAATGGAGACATCCTTGGACGTGGCAAAGAACTGGAGGCAGATAGCATTAGTCCACGTGGAACTTTCGAAGTCGAGTGCGTACCCAGTATATTGCAACACCGATGAAGGAAGAATATAAGCCATATTGAGGCGGAAGTGTTGCAAGCTGGATTAAAAGGGATGTCAGTGATGAAGAGGAGAGGTCGTCACGGGGGGTGTTTACCTGGGCATAAGACATTCCCTGAGGTACGAGTACAATACCGACGGTTAAACCGGCGATGAGATCACCTGTCAGCCACCCGACATCTGCAATGAACCAACATGAGTGACATGGTACTTGGTACCGCTCTGACTCTGGACATACTATATCGGGTAATCCACCCGAGGATTGGGAATAGGCTCTGGAGATAATGAACTACCTAGACGTGCCGGGTGTGAGCGTCTGAGTAGAGTCAGAGAAACAGTTACACCTGGACTAACATTTTTCTTGGGGTCCTTGAGCCGGTCCTTGATATAGGTAGTAGTGGATATGATCGGTACGCCGTCTTCGGGATAACCTATTATCTTCTTTCCGACCCGCTTCACAGTGGACGCCATGGCACGAGCAAAAGCAAGCGCCGGGATAGCGTGTGGGGGGAAGCAGAGAGAACGGGGATGGAGTGGTTATGTCTCTTATATAGTCTAGGACAGATCCAATCCGTAAGGCAGGCCCTGTTGAACCAACCGACGGTTACATGAGCCACCCCCATGGGAGAAAAGCACGCCATTCCCCCCAAACCTGGCGAGAGGTTGCGATATTATCACTCCACCTGATGACTTCCGTATCTGATGAAATGTGGCGTTGCAGATCAAAGGGTCAACTGTTTCTGAGCCTCACAGATCCAACATTATTAGTACACACTCACCACGGTCCATTGCTAGCCTTGACGGAACCGTGCGCACGCCGGGTCGCACCATCTCCGAAAACATCATTGGGAAGTCGAAGTGGTATCCATGTTCCATGTTATTATAAGACTTGGTCTGCTAGGCACACGCATTATCGCCCAATCATGGGAGCTTCAGATGGCGACAGTAGACGCTCTAAATAACGAGCCATTGATCATTGTGCTCATAAATGTGCTCATACTGTACCTCTGTGATAGAAGAGAACACTTACTGGATGGTTTGTCGTTGACGGCGGGTGCAGAGTTCATCCCACGACCTTGCCGTTCCCCGTATGTACTTGGACTGTGTATCGGTGCCACGCGTGCAAAAGTCTTTTGTTTTGCAGGCTTGCTCAACGCCAGTGCGTACCGTGCTGAGCGCGCCCGTAATACCACTCCCGACCCTCATATCCATTGCCTTGCTCTCTCTCTCTCTTCTCTTCTCTTCTTGCCCTTTCCTGACGACTAATGACAACTCAACCAAAGGCTGTTCCTCTCGTCGCTCCTGGCCACACTCGCCCCGTTACCCATCTTTCTTTTTCCCCGATCCTCGAAGACAACACCTACTTACTAGTCTCCAGCTGCAAGGATGGCAATCCTATGCTGAGAGAGTGGACCGGAGATTGGATCGGCACCTTCCTTGGTCACAAAGGTGCCGTGTGGTGTACCAAACTCTCCCCAGACGGCTCAAGAGCTGTATCGGGCAGCGCCGATTTTACAGCGTGAGTGTTGTGTGTTAACATGTATCTGACAGAACCTCGATATACCCACGTCTCAATAGAAAGATTTGGGACACGTTCTCGGGAGACCCACTCCATTCTTTCCCCCATAATCACATCGTCCGAACTGTCGCGATTTCAAGGACCTCCTCCCACATACTAACCGGCGGACAAGAAAAGAAGGTCCGCATCTTTGATCTAGCCCGCCCAGATGCAGAAGCGGATCTCCTCGGTGATCCTGGTACGACATCACATGACAAGACGGTAAAGAGTGTCGTCTGGGTCGGCGAACACACCGGTGTATCGGCCGGTGAAGATGGAATCATAAAGTGCGTCTCTTCCTCAGACCTTTCTGCCACACTGCATTCATAGGACTTCAGATGGTGGGATCTACGGACTCGGAAACTTACGACCTCACTTGCTTTCCCGAATCCCATCACGTCCATGGAATTTTCCGTACAGACAAGACGACTTGTTGTCACGTCAGGGGAAACTGTGGCATTTATACCGGCGTTGCCGAGCACGGCGCCGACTCACAGTCTGAACCTCCCATACTCACCATCGTCTGCTTCCGTCCATCCAATCCTGCAAGATCGCTTTGTCACGGGAAACCTCGGAGATGAGTGGGTTCGAGTGCACGGCATGGATGGTGAAGAAAGGGATGTTTTCAAAGGTCACCATGGTCCCGTGCATTGTGTCGAGTTCAGCCCGGATGGCGAGATGTATGCAAGTGGTAGTGGTGCGTGTTACCGTTGGCATGACATGTGGCACGGCATCTGATAAATTCATGTAATCATCTACTCATTTCAGAGGACGGTGAGACTATGACCATTCGTCTTTACAAAGCTAAACATCTGACAGGCACAATCCGGCTTTGGCAAACAACACCTGGGAAGTCTTATGGACTTTGGCAGGGGCATGCCAACGGTGGGTAGCGGCGCAGCAGCAAGTGTCGGTATCATGTCATAGTGTAGTAACGTTACACATTCGCCCTGTTTCTACTCGATTGGTGGAGACTTGGCTGGTAGACGAACTATTGTAATATCCGAGGGGTACTCAGCGCCAGCTGGCACACCTCAGTGAGGCGACTGCCTAGACGGCCTAGCCTCTTCTGCCATTACCTCGCGCGTATGAAGACCTACCGCGGTATGTGAACAGACACTTGAAATTCGGTATTTACTGTGTCTCGACTCAGCGACGGCCACTCTAATTGCTCCTTGTGTTGGGATGCTCTGTTGTTGGGTTCCAGCTCGGAACCGTCACTCAGACAATGCCCAACTCGGTCCATCATTATGACCTAGCGCCGGGCCGCGGATTACCGCGAGACTTGAGGAATAGGTTCATATATCAACCTATCAAAAATATCCCGCGAAGCTACTTATTTCCACCTCGTGGTATGGAGATGATCGGCTTCCGTGCAGAAAAGAAGAGCTGTGCGTTGGTTACCACTGTCACTTCCAGATGGGCCAATATAGAGTTTTCGCTCACCGCCTTCGGGACTACCATCGGTGAGTCAGGCGCCACAAGAATTCCCAGACATCTTCTTGATTCAGAGAGGTCTGGATCAGGGAGCTTATGAAGCAGGACAAAAAACCTTGTTGCTCTTCCCACTCTTTGTCATACTCATCGCATCGACTATGAAGCGTTTCTGCTAAATGGGGATGAAAAACCCGACTCTGGCTTTCGATGGTAATTTGGAGCATTTACAGCGTTATCGAGGTTCACAAAGTTGTTGGGTCTCTTCTTCAGCCCTTCGTTATCGGCGGAAGGTGATTACACTAGTAAGGCATGGTGTGTCTGGAGCAACAAATGTTACTGCGCTATGAGATTTATGCACTACTGTACCAGACTAATTGTGAAATGAAAGGTACAAGTAGGTGGGATGCCGTATCTCACAGGCTTACTACTCCTTGACTCCTCATTCGTGTGCCATGAGAGCGACGGAACTCCATGGACCAGCGCTGGCCACCTTATCGCCGCAAACATTATAAACCACCTGCTTCTCATTCCACGCCGGTCCTCGGTCACCGACTCGGACGAGTGTTGTCCTGCTCCTACCCTAGTACACATGTGAGTGGAGTAACGACTGTGCGCGATACCACGTGGGTCAAATGACACCCGCAAGCTGCGTGCCCTCCCCGGCGAGCCATACATGACTTCAGGATGGATCTTGAACATTCCTAACTAGACCCCTGGGCAGAAGCAGCCCCAGAAGGTCCGAAAGATCTCTGATCATCATCATCTCGCCTGACAAGGTTTCTAGGACACCTATGATTAATTGCCTTTCCTTGGGTGGAAGATTTGGTATCATTGCAGATCCTGCAACTCCCCAGAGCGACAAAGTAAAAATACGACGACGACCATTATAGAAGACAGATACATACTTTCATAACTTGACAAGTATGCATGCGATTTGGTCGCGTAATTACCACGCACAGATCTAATGGCAAAGGCATGATAGGTTTACTGTACAACCATATCCTGTGAGTAAAACACGTCCAGGTCGGGCGGCCGTTCCAATTTTTGCTCTGAAAGATCGAGTAGCTCTCATCAGGACGAATCGCCAGTCCCACCACTTATCGGGGTTCGAATGGGGCTTATCGTCCGTTCCACGAACTATCAGCGCACACGGGAGAACCCAGAGTCCAGTGTTATCGTGTCTTGCATTCCCCCATCATGGGCGTCACCCATGTTTAGCCCCGCCCAAGAAAACCCGGAGAGCCTCGCAAAAAGGAAGTCAAAATTATCAACAGTGGCGGATCTACACGATGGAATAAAGATGCATGGAAGGACGACGAACTCGCAATTGAGGTCGATTCCGAGTCTGCTCCTCAACCGCCTTCAGCACCTTCATTTCTCGCCCGCCCTCCCTGTGCAGCAGCACAATCGACCACACTCAGATCGGACATCCAACGAATCCTTATACCGCCGCACAGGATGACACCAATCAAAAAAAGATTGGGTCAATCTATTCTCGGTCCCTTGCAGAGATCATCGGGCCAGTTCGGATGAGTCAACGGAGGTGCGTAGGGATCCGGTATACCCTCGCCAGTCCTTTGTCAGCATACCTAACATTGTATGTAGACGTCGAGGCGCACCTAAGACATCGGGTCGATTAAAAGGAAAGCTTGTGCACTACGGTTTTGATATCAGTGTAAGTAATGTAGATTGTGCCTGATTATCGCTCAGTTACTAGTCTCATTCATTGTCGAAGGATGCCATCGCACTTCTTTGTCTGGACAATCTTTCCCTTTATTCTTTTGAAACCAAATACGTGAAAAGGTTGTACGGCGGCCACTTATCACGCGCAGTTTATAACCGTGTCAACCGTCCTCTAGGTCGGATAGCCGGACAAGATGATCAGACGAAACTCACGATTGAAATGCAAGCTGCATGTGAATTGTTCTCGCAGACACGTCTGTCGAATACTCTGCATTATTTCTCCGTTTTCTGATCTCGTTGATTCATCAAAATTGTGCGAGATGCAAACGTGTCTCTTATCCTTGGTTCCCCAAGAAAATTCTACGCAGGATTGAGGACAGTGAGCAGTCGAATGAAACAACGTGTCGTTAGTTTGTGTAACTTCAAAATCTGTGTTACATTATCCGCGAGTTGACTGCCAGGAAAATTAAATAGTAGTGAATACAACAACAGCGAATAAGTATACCTCTCAGGAATGATGTTGTACTTATTTATACTATGCGTAACATGTCATGACATTGCTCGAGGTCGGAGAAAGATGAATCAATGACGAACGAAATGTTCGATCGATGTGCGAAACTGAGCCAGATTAAACGCGCTGATACCCCACCACACGGATGATGCTATGACTGAACTTTCCCTTTGCCCTTTCTATTTCTGCCCACATCATCGGAGGACGACAGTCCGCCAGCGGCGGACTGGGGCAACAGTTCCCATATCCGAACCGTAAAATCATCCGAACAAGATGCAAACATCCGTTTGTTCCGTTTGTTCCGTGCGACTGAATTGATGCTTCCCGCTCCGTGACCTGAGAGGATCTCCAAGACGTACACCGGTATCCCGGTGCCAGACATAAATATTACGGTCTAGAACAACTAGATGAGGAAAGCATCGGGGACAACAGCACCAGCACCGACCTTCACTTCCACTGATCACAAAGTTACCATCGACACCCCAAAGCAACTCCGGATGACATGGTAGCCCTGACGTTGCCCAGTAAACTTGCGCGCGAGTCGACCCTCGTTCAAGTCCCACCTCCTATCATAGACCTGATCAGTAATTTATAAAGAGTCCAAATTTAATCGTTCTTACATTTGGTGCATAGTTCAATAGTGTGAATTGGGAATCCTCGGAGATCTTCACGCTCGTGAGTTCACCGTCCGCAGGAAGCGACCTAGCAGCCCCTTCTTGATCGGCTGAATCCAACAAAGGCACGAGGCCCACAAATCGATGGCCTTGCTCCTTAGGTCATATACAATCATCCGATTCTCCGACGGTCGATCTCCGTCCATTGTAACGCTTGTGAGAGATGGTTTTGGTTCTCCACTGACACCTCGACTGGCATCCGCCGTCGTAGGCGGTATTGCCATATAGTCCATACCTACAGTGACAAGCCGTGTCATGCCTGTTGTGACAGCTAATCGGTAACACGAATAGGCACATCGGACCAATCGTCCCGTAGCTTCCCAGCCGTATCCTGGAAGAGAGGTGAGACAGACTTAGGGGCATGCTCCGGGGGATTGTACATACCCAAGAAAATATTTAATCATTACCTTGGTATCCCAAAGCAATATTAAATAGTCCGTAGCGGTAGCTAAGACTGAGTCGCCAAGCGACCACGCCAATGCACCAACAAGGAAGGGCTCCCTGAGAGTAAACTCTACCACACATTCACGAGAGGAATGTTCAGCGTCCGACTATGGACGCGGCGGCGTCAGCAATAACCCTTTTTGAACGGTGAAATACTTGCCCCAATCCGCCAAATTATGGCAGTCTTGTCTTTGCTTGCGCTAGCCAGGCGTAAGCCGTCATGACTCCAGGCCACGTTCCATACCTCGTCTGTGTGTACATCGAGAATAATGGTTGTTACGAAAGCGAAATCCTCTCTATCACAATGGTGACCAGAGAACGAGAAGGAAGCATTCATTGGCGCGTTAAGATTTAGGGGATGCTCTCTTTGACAATACCTTGATTGTGTCAACAGAGCCGCAAGTCACCTGGAAGGGATAATTCTCGTAGAGGGTACAAGGTCTAGCACAAAAGATCTTTAGTATCACGGTGAAATGAGACATAAAAGCTGTTGCAGTTCGGAGAGCAATGTTCGCCGAGACGTCGCTCCGACGGTGCGCGTTGTCGTAAGTCCTCAGGCCTCATTGACAGGCTTCAGGGACCGAACACATTAGTAAGGCACGACAAGCATGTGACAAGTTAACTGCGTGCAATTGCTCAGTATGTGTGCCAAGAAGGGCTGATTCATTACGCAGGACCTGCAGCGCAGCTGTCACTTTTCGGGCCTCCAAGAACTCTTGGAGGTTTTGTTACCTCCCACGGCAATAAGAAAGTGGGCCCCATAAGAATAGATGTGTGAGAGTCATCAGGTTCCAAAATGGACGTGTGCCCGACTCCATCGCACCTTGCAGCCTCCTTAACTGCGGCAGTTAGACACGAGACAGGCGATTGTACTCGTTAAAGTTGACGTGCACATTGTTGTATATTCTAGTACTGTGAGGCTGGCTAGACTGGATGAAACAACCATATCCATAGGGATGCAAGTACTTGACAGAAAAAGAATGGGACTCACCTTCGAGTCTTCCCGTCAACCAGTCACAAGTTTCATCTAATCATAGCAAACGTGCGTTTGCGGGCGCCTGGACGGTTTGACCTGGACAGTATCAGGGATCAATCGATCAGTTTGCTTGACCTATAGGGCGCCCATAATCGCATGGGAACGAGAGACGAGTCCTTGGCCCAGTACCAGCACGCCGTCCGTGGTTATTGCTTGGGCAATTTTGTAAAACACAGGGTAGTGAGTAAAACAGACCAAGAAGGGTGTCTGGCGGCGGCCATTCCGATGAGTTTATGGTGTACCCATGGTCGGACTCCTTGAAATTGGTACGGATTAATTCCGAGGCCACCCGGGATCATGATTAGTAGTAGATTAACCACAGAAACACGTCGATTGGAAGAGCTCAGAATAATGGACGACTCTCTGACAGAGTTGTACTTGGCAACCCGATGCCGTTTCGAGGTGGTCTTCATAGGGCCCTCAAAGTTCAGTCAGTATGAGCCTCAGAAGTTCGCCACACTCCATGCTAGGTTCAAGTTTTCCAGGTCTCGATCAGCTGTCGGTCATCCTGCCCACTGTTAACACACTATCTGACTCATATATACGCAGGTTCGAGAGTATTGATTTAGATTCATAGGCACTGGAACTCGCTTTGCTCAACTTCTGCGACAGCGTTGTCGATTTAAACGACAGATAAATGGATGGCGCAGAGTACTGGCTGCAGTGCTGGTCAAAGTCTCCAAGGAAGGTGTATCGATCCTATAGATTATCCTCTGTAACGTGCCTGAACATTGTGGGAATAATCTGGGTCAGCTGGGTCGGGTTAGGGGTATAAGATCGATGAACGATATCAGCATCTCTTGCACTATCCATTCGCAATGACATCCACGTAAGTGCTGTCATTCTTGGTTGAATGCCGATCTCAGAATGCGTAGAAAAGCACAGTCTGTTTCGCCTCTCGCGCCGTTGGGTATCGAGGCTGCCCTGAAGGCGAAAGAGGACCCGTCCGTCGTCCCTCGCCCCAAGATCTTTGACGAGTTCGCGCTCACGGATCGCGTTGGGCTCGTGTCAGGGGGTAATAGGGGACTTGGACTGGAGATGGCGATCGCACTCGCTGAGGCGGGTGCGCGGGTGGTTTACTGCTTTGATCTGGCAGAGGAGCCGTCGGAGGAGTTCAAAGCGTCTCGGGAGTATGTGAGTAAGCTGGGGAACGGATCGAGGTTGGAGTACTTTAGTGCGGACGTGAGGAATCAGGAGCTGCTGTGGAAGAAGGCGGAAGAGATCGGGGACAAGGAGCAGCGATTTGACTTTTGCGTTGCAGCGGCGGGGATATTAAAGTCGCACACGGATTGCCTGGAGTACCCTGCGCAGCAGTTCAAAGACGTAAGTGTGCATGCTTGAATTAGGCAAGGGAGCACTGAGTGTTGGTGGTGCAGGTGCTGGAGGTGAACACGACGGGTGTGTTGTTTACGGCACAGGCGGCTGGTCGACAGATGGCACGATTTGGGCGCGGGGGGAGCATTATCCTGATTGCGTCCATGTCTGGGAGCATCACGAACAGGGTGAGCAGACACGGTGATGGGCTCGAGCAAGACTGAGTCGGGGGCAGGACCACGCATGGGTGTCATACAACACGTCCAAGTCGGCGGTGCTGCAGATGGGGCGGAGCATGGCATGCGAACTTGGTGCAAAGCACATCCGAGTGAACACGCTCTCGCCTGGACACATCTACACACAGTGAGTGGCTACCAAGTGGCTGTGTATATATTGAGACCGGATCGACCCAGGATGACTGCGGCGTACCTGGACAAGCAGCCGCACCTGTACGACAAGTGGTCGAGCATGAACCCACTTGGCCGCCTTGGACGTCCCGACGAGATGCGGGGTGTGGTGGCATGGCTCGCGTCGGATGCGTCGAGTTACTGTACGGGAAGCGAGTGAGTATTTCTTTTTTTTTTTTTCATTGCATGGACGCTGATATGTGCGCAGTATTTTGGTGAGTGGTGGGCACCATGCGTGGTAGTCACGTGTATTGTTACAAAGTAATTAGTGACTGTGACATGTTACTATAAATGGAATGATCTCGATCGGCGCAGCAAGCGACTGCGGATGGAGGAAAACGAGCTGGCGAGGTCGACCTTGCTCTTGACCATGGACAACTCGAAACTTCACCACCACCACCACAAGCGTCGCGATCCCGCTCAGCCAACCGACATTGCAGAGCGCATGATCGCTTTCCAGCGCAAAAACGCAAAGTATGTCTCTCATTCTTGCCCTCTTCACAAATTAATCACCCACTCCAGTGCGACCAGACGCACAGACCGTCCCCCCCCCAGTCTCCTCTCCGCGCAAGCCCCACTCGCCCCCACACCCCGTCGCAGATCCAGACGACTTTTCCCGTCGTCTCAAGATATCCCCTCCACACCGTCCCCAGCAGCCAAAGCAGCAGCACAACAGCAAGCTCTACAACCCCGACACCGACCCAATACCGCTGCGCCGCACCCACGACCAAGAGCCCGCCTCCGATGCAACAAGCAGCTCCTACCTCTCCCGCAACCCCGCTCCATCCCACAACCGTGACCCCCCCCGCACACCAACGTCTCTTCGACCACCGCAAGGACGACCCCGTCCGCTTCTCCGTCCTCGCCAGACCATCCACCACCCCAAAGGCCACCCCCGTACAGAAGCCCCCCGCCGATCATGTCTCTGCCTCGTCCACCTCCTCGTACACGCATTCCTATGCCTCCTCTTCCTTCACCCTCTCCTCGGGCACAACCGACAACTCCTCCGCCTCCTCCGCACTCTTCGACGGCAAACCTCGTGAAGAGCCTGGAAACAACGCGTTCGCAGTCCAACTCAAGAAGCTCTACCGCAGCATCTCCGCATTGGAGTCAAAAATCATCGCAGAAGACACCGACGACAACCCCGAAGACGCTCGCGTTCTCTTGCACGTCCGTGCTCGCGAGGTGTCCGACGAGGAACTCGAGCAGCAAAAGTGGCTAAAACTCATATCCGATCATAAACGGTAAGACCTCCCATCCCATCCCATACCTCATTCTCTCATCGCTTCCCCCTCCAGACTAGCCGATATGATGCACAATCTCATGGAGATCTCGCTCGCTCCTTCCGTCCCCGCCTCCTTGCGCGTCATCCCCACAAAGTACAATATCATCATCAGACTCTGGACACACGCCTTCCACAAACTCCTCGAGGCCCTCCGTCGCGCCTCCTTCTCCTCCCCTCTCGCACTAGAGCATCTTCAAGATTTCATATATTTCGCTTACACCTTCTACACAGGTCTCCTCGAGGAACCCAGCCTCAAGTCCTTCCGCCCAGGCTGGCTCGAAGCGCTCGGCGACCTCGCCCGCTACCGCATGGCTATCGCCGCCATGGTCACCAGCAACCAGCTTGCCGGTGCTGCCCTCACAGCCGACGCCGTCTCTCGGGCGAATGCCGACTCCGCCAGCGATCCCAGTGACTCTCACAAGAGCAAGTCACAGATCAGCGTCAGGTCCTCTTCCTATCGGCCCGCAGCACGAATCAACGACTCCCCCACTCCGAGCGTCGGTATCGTCGCCGCCCGCATGATGGAAGTCGAGCCTGAAAAGGAGCGTTGGCGGGCCATCGCGACCGAGTGGTACGCTCAAGGCATCGCAGACACGCCCGGCGCAGGCAAGCTTCACCACCATCTCGGCCTCCTCAGTCGCGAAGTCGAAAGCGAGGAGCTACGGGCAATTTACCATTTCGTGAAAAGGTTCGTGCGCGTTTCGATCTGCTCAACTGACGCTGACCTTATCCGATCGTCAGTATGACCACCATCCACCCGTTCTCCATGTCACGGGAGTCTATCCTTCCCGTGTGGTCACCGACTGCACAGTCCCGCCGCTCTCAACCAGACGCGACAGTTCCGGAATTATTCGTTCTCCTTCATGGGATGCTCTTTACTAACATCGAACTCGACGACTTTGCTCCTACCGTTTCCCGTTTCCTCGAACGCCTTGAGATCGAAGGCGCTCAAGAACGCGAGTGGATCATGATGGCGGTGACCAACATTGGTGCCATAATGGAATACGGTCGACCCGGTGGTGTCCTCCGCAAGATGGGTGGTGCGGGTGCCCGTGATGCTGCGTCGACAGCTCCCTTCCGTTTCTTTGCAAAGCGAAATGCGTTTGCTCAACATGAGGAAGACTCGGAGGAGAAGCGAATGGATGTGGACGACGATGCATTGAAATCCGAGCCTTTGCAAGCACAAACCTCCCCGATACTGCCAGACAGCCCGCTGTCCGTCGAACTCTCCCAGGCATTCAAATACGCAATGCAGCTCGCATTCTCAATGCTTTCCTTCGTGCTGCGCAATCCGACCCGCAAAGCATCGCCTTTTGCAAAGCCCACTCTAAATCCCTACCTCACCGTCTTCCTCACGTTCCTTGCCACTGTCAGCAAACACCCGGAAACCCTCGCGATTCTGGAACGGTTCATTCCGTGGGAAGATTTTGCCGCGTTTTTCACTTCGCTCCCGAAGAACATACATAGCTCCCAGGGACTACATGTTCCCGCTCCCAGCGGTACGGAACGCTGGGTCATGCTCACAAGTGGTTGTGCTCCGCCCCTCCCAGAGGACTGGTGTATGCGCGGGATGGAATGGGTCGGTCGCAAGGTGTTTGAGCGTGGGTACTGGAAGAGTGGAGAAGATCGTCGCGCGGAGATCCAAGTGTTGGATATCGAAGAAGGGGGTCAGTTGACTGACGGCATCATCGAAGACGGGGATGAGGACGAACACGGCAGTGGATCGAAGAACGAGACTGTGCAGCGGTGGACACGGGTTGCGCGCAGTGCAGTCAACTTGGCTGGACTCGTCAACGGTTTTACGTGGGTGGAAGGGACGCGTGAGTGGAAAGTGGACGGCGTGTTGGAGGCAAAAGTACGCAGATGGAGAGACGAGGACCGTCACGAACGTGAACAAGAGGAAATTCGACGTAGAGGTCGGAGGTGGACCGACGACGCGATGGACATGGACGTCGACGATCCAGAGGTGGATGAATCTTCAGAAGATGGTGAAGACGACGAAGAGGATTCGGAAGAGGTGAAAGCACTCAAGGTAGGAATTCTCTAACCCGTCGTTGGCATTGACTCAAATGCCTGCAGGCACGGCGGCGATATCTGCGATCTTTGCTTGCGTCTGCTCAACGACTACCCCCACCCTCTTCGACACAGCGCTCGAAGCGCCATCCACGCCGGCCTATCACGTCTGCTCCGACGTTGAACGTCCTTCCCGGTTACAGTGTTCTCGTGCTTGACACGAATATTCTGTTATCATCATTGTCTGTCGTTGCGTCCATCATTGAGTCGCTTCGATGGACCGTCGTCATCCCTGTTCCTGTCATCATGGAGCTGGATGGACTTTCCTCCAACACATCCCAGCTTGGCGAGGCCGCACAGGAGGCCGTCGCATATGTCACCTCTCGCATACGATCGCACGCAACGTCGCTCAAGATCCTGACGTCCAAGGGCAACTATCTCACATCCCTCAGCGTCCGAACCGAGCAAGTCGAGTTTTTTGGTGAAGAATCCTGGGATCGATGCATGGACGATCTCATCCTCAAGGCTGCCATCTGGCAAGAGGAGCATTGGATCGATCGATCTGCGCTTCTCAAAGATGCCGCAGCCTCGCGAGATACGAGCAGTGCCGTCAAGGTCGTGCTTCTGAGTCTTGACCGCAACCGTGAGTCGTTTTCCTCGTTTTTTCTTACGTCTGACCTCATGTTCTCGCCCGCAGTACGACTCAAGGCTCGCTCACGGCAGCTACCCGCAGCAGGCGAGAAGGACTTGGCTGCCATCCTCGCCTGTGGGACGTAGACAAGGACGGACGCGGTCATATGGATTTACTCTTGTTATTCGATCTTTGATTCCTCCGTGATCTTGGGGAACGCATAGAGATACCGCGTCGTGGTGGAAGGTCGTTTCTGCTTGGATAGCTAAACTCTTACCCATGGCACGCCGAGAGATGGTATTGTGGCCAATGTTGCGGACCACGACGGGGCTCCGACATGTTCGTTATCGACACTCTTTGCATCATACCATTACTTTCATTGCATACCATCCTTCCGTGCTATTAAGCGTTGTATTCTCTCCCTACCACCAATGTGATTTAACTTTATTGTTGTGATGTCACGAGTTATTGTTGAACAGCAATGCAATTCCATGTTTACATGTAGTTACAGGACGTTTTAGTGTTTCACATGGCAGGTTTATCCGTCTACTCGTAAATCATAGGTGCCTGAGTGAGGTTGTACTGGAGGGTTCCCTCGGGGAACCACCTAGGGAGCAAGATGAGTGGCTTGCACCAACAGCGATAATAAAAAAACGACGAACAGTGCAATCTCCTTCTCGGCGCTCTCGACAGAATCAGAGCCATGGCAGATGTTGCGACCGACAGCTAGGGCGTAGTCGCCACGGATCGTTCCTAAATGAGCCGTTCAGCGGACACGATTATATACAAGGAGAAAGACGAGGGACACACCGGGCTGCGAAGCGAGGGGGTTCGTAGCACCAAGCATAGCACGGCCCGTCTTGACGGCGTCGAGGCCCTCCAAGACCATGCAGAACACGGGGCCGGACTGCATGTACTTGATCAAGCCAGGAAAAAAGGCCTTTTCCTTGAGATCGGCGTAGTCTGTATGGCGATCAGTGAGAGAGCGATGAAGAGACGAAAAGGGACGAGTATACGTTTTTCGAGGTGATCTTGGGAGGGGAGGGCGAGCTTGGCGGCGATGAGCTTGAAACCGCGTTTCTCGAATCGGGTGAGGATCTCGCCGACGAGACCGCGGTCGACGCCGTCGGGCTGTTGTTCAACAATAAGTTTTGGTGAATCCGTTGGATGGGAAGAGGAGAGTACGATACCTTGACCATGATGTAGGTGCGTTCGTAGATGTTGACTGCTGGCATGACTGCGATCGCGATGGTATCTTGGAGAGAGCGTATACCGAACTTGTTTTTATTTTATTTTGATCTTATCTGAATCAGTAAATTATGTATTTATCCGCAACACAAACAAGGACAAACTTTGTTTCCGAGTGGTCCCGCTGAGTAGGTGACTTTTCGAGAGCAATCAAACTCAGAGAAATACGATGAACGCGCTCGGGCCATCCCTCGCACCTTACGTGCGCTCGTCCCGCTCGCTCAAGAGGCTCGTCACCCCCGTTGCTCACTGGTATACCGACTTGATGGGTTACCGCCAGATGGGTCTCAAGTACGACGACATCCGTGCGTCGTTTCCGTTTCCGTTTTCTTTTCTTCGTGTGCCTCTGACGCGGGACGAACAGAAATGGAGGAACTACCTGAAGTGCAGAGGGTGCGTCGCGCTCGTGTCGGTACCCTTGCTTGATCGCGAAAACGTTGGCTTTTTATAGGCTTTGGGACGTCTGACGCCCCGCGAAGCGTACGACCGCGTATACCGCATGAAGGTGTCGCTGCACGCGAGCACTACCCACAAGGATTTGCCAAAGGAGAAATGGGTCTCGGCCAAGGATGTATGCGTAACGGTCTCCGTTCTGGTATTGTTTCTGATGCTTCGTCTGACAGGACGTCCGCTACCTCAAGCCACATATAGAGTCTGTCATCAAGGAGGACGAGGAGAGGGCTGCGTGGGACAACATGACCGTTCACCGAAAATAGACTTGCTCACTCGACGTAGTCGTTATCCCTGCGTAATGCACACCACATTCGACTCTTTTCGTCATTCCGAAAGTCAACTTGGCGGTCTGGTTTGTCTAATTCGCAATTACACTGAACCAACTCTATCGTACTTTCAAGAATTTACAAAGCCTTTTCAAGAGGAGAAACAATCTTTTGGCCCTTGTAGTAGCTGATCACTTTCTTGCCGACCGTAGCAATGTCTGCAGTCGGGAGTCACTCCAAGTCACAAATGCAAGTGAACGTACGTACTTTCGCCGGTGATACCAAGTTTTTCATAGACCTTCTTGTACGGTCCCGATGCTCCCCATGCTGGTAAGCCATATTGCTGCAAACTGTCATCAACATAACCATGACTTCACACACACTACACTTGCCTCGTGACTGTACTTTTGCCATCCGACGGTCGACAACGCCTCCAAGGACAAGATCGGAGCTCCGCTCCTCAGGACACTCAGCCTATATTCTTTGTCCTGCTTGTCGAATCTCGACCAGCACGGTAAGCTCACAACACGGACTCTGAAGCCCTCGTTTTTAAGCATGCTTGCGGCCTCCAATGCGATCGGGACCTCGCTTCCGCTGCTAACAATTGTCAAGTCCTCCTTGCCGTCGACCTCATAGAGCACGTATCCACCACGTGCAGCGCGTTCAATCGTGGATCCCTCGAGGTTCGGAAGATTCTGGCGAGAAAGTGAGAGAATCGAAGGCGTCTCCCTGCTCTGGATCGCAACCATGTAGGATGCAGAGGTCTCATTGCCGTCTGCGGGGCGCCAGAAGTCGAGATTTGGCATAGCACGGAAGTGAGCAGCAGTTTCGACAGGCTGGTGAGTAGGTCCGTCTTCACCGAGACCAATGGAATCATGAGTTGCTGTGGTGGATAGATGCGTCAGGAGACACATGAGAAGCAACGGCGGAATACCACGTACCAACCCAGATTACCTGGTGCTTGCTGAGAGCTGATAACCTCACAGCACCAGCAGCGTACGACACAAAGTTCTGCACCTGAATGAGGCACAAGTATATCTAGTTCGTAACCACACGTACCAAGAAAGTCCCCACGAAGGGTAGAATACCGCCGTACGCCTCAAGACCGTTTGCAATTGCACCCATAGCATGCTCACGGACACCATAGCGGATGTAGTTTCCCGAGAAACCTCCCAGGCCGGTGCTAGGGGGCTGGAAGTCGACGGTTCCCTTGGCCTTGGTCAAGTTACTGCCGGTCAGATCAGCCGAACCTCCCAAGAGCTCTGGAAGCTTGGGTGTCAAAGCAGTCAGAACAATTTCAGAGTACTTCCTGGAGGCCTGCGCGGCGTCGCTGGGCTTGTAGACTGGCAGGGAGTTCTCCCATCCTTCCGGGAGCTTTCCGGCAATACGACGCGTGAGTTCCGCGTGCTCCTTCGGGTAAGCTTTGCCATACTTGGCGAGCAAGGTCGTCCAAGCTGTGTCAAGCTCGACGCCCCGGCGGGCGGCTGCCCGGTATGTCGCGTATGTCTCATTGGGAATGTAGAACGTCTGGTCTCGTGGGAAGTTGAATTTGCTCTTGAGAGATTGAATATCATCGGCCTTGAGGGCTGTGTGAAAGATCAGACCGGGCCAGGAGGGACAATGCAGCGATACAGCCACGCACGAGAACCATGGACACCGTGAGTACCCTGTTGCTTAGAACCATACCCAATCGTCGTCCGGAGCCGGATAAGGGTGGGCTTGGACTTCTCGCGGCGAGCCGCTGCGATCGCGTTGTATATTCCGTCCAGGTCACTACCGTAACTGGTTGGCTAAAGAATGCAGACAGTGTAGCCACACATTACCTGTCACCGTCTTCAACAGGAAGAACTTGCCAACCGTATGACAAAAACCGCTGGCTGACATCCTCGGTGAATGCGATAGCAGTATCGCCATCGATAGAAATATCTGCTCAAAAGGGAGTACAACGCAGTAGCGGGCTACAAGCATCCAAACTCACGGTTGTCGTCGTAGATCTAGGAATGCTCGTGAGCATTGTGAAGGTGTCTCACGAACGTGAGATGTACATACAACGATGAGGTTGCCCAACTGCAAGTGACCAGCGAGAGATGCAGCCTCGCACGCGACACCTTCCATGAGACAGCCATCTCCAGTGAAGACTAATAACGACTATTAATACATCATCGAGATGACGTGTAAAGCTGCCCACCATAGGTATAGTTATTGATAAGATTGAAGTTATCGCGGTTAAACACGGCGCCGAGATGAGCCTGAGCCATGGCAAGGCCGACACCATTTGCAAAGCCTTGACCAAGGGGACCAGTGGTGACTTCAATACCTATACAAATACCTGTCAGAATGCAAGATAGGAGGTTCGGGATAGGTTTGTGCTACCATCGGTGTGGTTTGCCTCTGGGTGGCCAGGGGTCAACGAATCGATTTGTCTGAATGATTTGAGATCATCTAGGGACAGTTTATATCCAAGAAGGTGCAGCAGAATGTATTGTAAAGCACAGCTGCATTCAACGACGGGTAAAAATCAGATACACACTAAACTGTAACAACAGTCCACTTACGCGTGTCTAGAATGATGATATGAGTCACTGACGGAACGAACGAGAGGAAACTTACCCGTTGGAAAGCACAAAGCGGTCACGGTTGAACCACTTGGAATTACTGGGATTCGCGTTGAAGAATCTATGCTCCTATGAGGAGGAGTGGTGAACGATTGGGGAACAGCGTTTACCTCGTGAAAAGTACATGGGCGACGGGGGCCATGCCCATGGGTGCACCTGGTAAGTGAATTGTTGTTAGGGAACGACGCCGAGGACTCGCTGGGATGGGTGACACTCACCGGGGTGTCCAGAGTTGGCCTTGCCGACGACGTCTGCGGCGAGGGTGCGGATAGTCGCAATGCAGGTCGTATCTGTGAGACTGAAGAGGGCCATGGGTGGTGATGGAAGAGAGAAACAGAGAGGAATGAGTGCCACGCCTGAGTGTTGGCCAATTAAATACATAAACGGTACTCTCATCTACAGTAATGATCCGCTCGTAATTCTCACTCACACGTAGTCTCCATCCGTTTCGTTTACCACATGCACCCACAACTTTCCGACAAACGCGACGGTGAGTTTTACCAGGTTCGGACAATCCAAGATTCATCCTGACCAACCCACAGTCTGTCGAGATTTCATCCAGGCTCTCGAAGTCTGCCACACAAACAACTGGAAACGCTTGACTGGGGGCTGCAACGAACAAAAAACTGCCCTCATCCAGTGTCTCCGCAAAGAGGTGAGTACCCAAGTCACCCCTACATCCAGGTCAGTGATCTTGATGTTTTGCACAGACCGGCGAGCGCTCGAGTCGCAACCACGCTGCGGCCAAAGAGCGGCGGCTCAAGACCGAACAAGTGTGGAAAGAATTCCATGAAGACGATTAGTTCACCCCCGGAGCGCAACTGCTTGACTCGCCGAGGTCAAACGTCCACCACACAACTCGATTCCCGCCGTACATGGACCATATATGTCCTTACGTGCTTTGTCGGGGTACATTTTTGACAATCTCGTATGATATCTGACACTGGTCGGAATGGTATTTAACATTGGGTGATGTTGTTCGTTAAATGCACCCTCTCCCACCCTTCTCACGGCAAGCATCCCAATGAAATCTCGATCCAATCCAACAACAACCCGGAGAGCTATCCTTATCTGTCCATTTCGATGAAAGCAAAACCAGTGATCATTCCTCGTTGCTTCAACACGAGCCCATCTGTGTCTTCTCTTCCTGTCGATGAGGCACCTGATGGAGGATATGATTGGGTAGTCGTCTCTGGTTCTAGTCTCATCACGTATGGGCTCATTCCCCACTCTTCTCGCGACTGTACCGGCTGCCATGTTACTGAGGGAACGCCACACTTACGCAGCAGTTACGATCGACTGGTACGACCATTCTTCAGCAATTAAAACGCACCTATATTTACCTTTTCTCAGGTCGTTATTCAAGGATCTAGAGTTCGCACTGCTATTCCTCGGTTCTGGCATCGCGACATTCCCTTTGCTCGTCCCCCCCTTGCTTCATACCGATGTATGCGTCGTCACTCATCATCTCCAGAAGCTTGGGTTCAGTGCTTCTTGCTCTGTTCAATATTTCTTCCGCTGTCGGCCGTGTTGGATTGGGTTATTTCTGTTACGTCGTTGGCCCTCTGAGCACTGAGCAGCCTATGCATTACTTTCATTCTGACTGCCATCAGCATGCTAGTGATCTGGCCAGAGACCAACTCGCTCGCTCCGTTCGTTGTCTTCGTTCTCATCAACGGTCTTGGAAATGGTGACTTCCTTGTTACTATACCTACTGTCGTAGCGCATGTCTACGATTCAAACAAGAGGGTCGCTTTGGCGATGGTCGTCACTTCCCGGTCGTTGACGCAGGTCGAACAACATACCGACCTGTGATGGCCTATGCTGGCTCCATGTCTCTGGGCAGCCTCCTGTTCGTCCTAAGTGCTCTGCAGCTTTTTAGCAAGCGATTTTTGCTTTTGCCTGATCGCCATGTCTCGTCCTCTCGAAATGTTCCCGTAGCAGAAGTACATCATATAAATAACATATAACGGTGAATTTACAGTACTCCGAAGTGTATGAGAAGAGGCCGAACAAGAAGTCCCAAAGTTGCATTCCGTGTTATCTATGCGTGATCCGATCTTTGCCTTGAAGGGGAAAATAGTCCACCGACAACGCTTGACATCGTTTCGGTTATATGACGTTGTTGCATCTGGGTGTGTTTAACGAAGAACAACCGAACATTGGTAGAGTTCCAGATTCCTAGAGGTGACATCCCATGCACGTAGACCTCTCCCCAGATCAGCGAAGTGAGCCAGACGATGGAAGCATCCGACCACTAGTGGGATAATTAGTGGTATAGAGATTACGTAGATAAACGTACAGACCATAAATCTTCGAGGATGCACTTGGGGCTTCGGTGGAAGGACGTCTACAAGTGTCACGCTCTGCAGGAAATCTGTGATAGTACCGGCACTATTTGCCTTCTGGCGACCCGCTTGTAGATTTTGGACCTTGGGAAGGAGCTCTGAGATGACCAACATCACGGTGTCGAGAGGAAGGCTGTACGGCCGTTAGCTTGGGAAGCAGCAATCAGAGACGAAACGCTCACCCTTGCTGCCAGGAAGTCACCTGGCGCGGATGTATTAGCTCCCATTATATGTGAACACAAATAGACTCACCCATTCCTGAGTGGGTACGAAGCCGTTCCGTCCAATGCCAGCACTTCCATTTCTCTCAGCGTTACTATCGGCGTCCAACGAGAGCGACCTCCTTTGCCTCATTTTCCCCCTGGCCTTCTCAGAAGTCGGAGTACCGGGAACGCTCTCGGAGCTTGGCGAAACGATTGGATGTGAGACAGTGGATCCCTCCTCGTCCTCCATATTTGGATCATGCGACGACTCTGCTTCCCGATCAAGAGTAACATCCTGTTGCTGCAGCAATCGAACCTTTTCTACATGCGGGTCTCCACTCTCAAGGTCGTCTTCTTGGCGACCAAGCCCTTTCCTGTTACGCTCGGGTTGGGCGACTTGTTCCTCTCTCGCAAGCTCGACACGCTTGATCTCGCGCAGTGCTCGAGCCAGGGTGAACGTGCCAAGTTGTTGGAATATTTTGTGCGCAGTGAGGATCCCATACAACAAATTAGGGTTGTCGGACAGATGATGAAATATCACTGAGTTAAACACATCAAGCCTACAGTCATCAATGAGCATATTCAATGCGATCAACGTAGACACTCACATAAAAAAGAGCAGCCTAGGGTGACTCTCGTCAGAAAGTAGAAACCGTGGGTTTGAAAATGATTTGAATATCTGAATGAGCCGTGTCGACGAGACAACCGAGAGGTTCTTAAAGTGCGGTGCAGCATTCGACAGAGCAATGATAAGAGCAGGGTATAACGAGTTGAGCGTTCCAGATGTTGTAGCTATCATCGAGTATATTGCCTAAATTGCGTTCAGCGGCTGCAATCAATTCTCGACGTGTTGATGCAGTGACCCACCGTAATCATGAAATCGGCAGCTGTGCCGGGCGTTGCCCATTTCACAGGTATGGATACCCTGATAGGGGTTGAAAGCTTATTGCCGAACGCAGGTTCGGCTGACAGGGTCTGGATGATATAAGTCAATGCACGACAGAGACCATGTTGTTCTAAACAGTAGTGAACATCAATCCAACGTGATGATAACCTTCTCATAGACATACGAGGTTTATCCTTGATATCTAAACCATAGCACAGAAGGTACGCCAACACGTCCGTTACTTTATCAGAGTCCAAAAGGTATGCACGGAATTTCTGAAAAGTAGTTGATTGAGCGAGTGAGTGAGAAAAGCGATATAACGAATCTAACCTTGTTTAACTCGATCATTTTCCAAAACAAGATGACTAGGAGGAGTGAGCATTTGGACACGCTTGTGATTAAACAAACCACTTACTGGTTTCCGGCACGTATGGTATGGACTTTCTAGAACCCGGAAGTAAGTTGTTCGCGATGGCGAGTTGTTGTTCCAAAGTATTCGTGATGCCATCTAATATGAAAGCAAAGTCTTGTGTACGATGCTTTGATGAGAGTTAGCACACTTCCTATATATTGACGAATGACTTGCCAACTTCGCCAAGAAATACCGAAATGCATTTGTTTTACTCGTCGGTGCGGAAATTACGGTCTCCCCGACTCCTGCTGAAGCATCGCGGGCGGGGCCACTCTGAAAGTCAAACAACACACAAAGAACTTGCAGACACATGCCCACGAGAGCAGTTCTAGGGTCCTCTCCTTTAAATACAAGGTGATTATACGGAACTTTGCCTGCCATGCTTGCGATGGTGACATTCGTCGTTTTTGAGGAGTTTATGACCGTGTTGAGCAAGGAGCACAACAACGTCAAGACATCCCGGCGAGGGGTTTTTCGGACCACGTGAAGGGTGTAGAAAGACGGTTTACTGAATAACAACCCAGGAGAAACATACACTTGACGCGATAATAGCACAAGGAGCAGGCGCAAAACCTCGGTTTTATTCGAATCGTATTGCGTGTTCGGGCCCGGATCGGTGGTGGTACCGACACCTTTCTCCCTACGGTCAAGTCGTCACAGGCGGACTGATTACAGCAACTCAACGAGCGTACCAAATAACATAATTTATCTTGTAATGGTCGACTTGTATTTTGGTAGGCAGGGTGAACCCACAACAAAATAGAAGGTCGTTAATACAACTAAACAGTTTTTCGCCAAGAGATGGCAAAAGTGTCTTCTTTGGTTGTGGTTCAGATCCCGAACCTTGGGAGGTCGGCTTTGTCGCATCGTCGTCGTCGTCGTCGTCGTCTTCGATCACGAAGTGTGTTACTTCAGCGTGAGGTTGATTCTCGTTGTCTGCTTCTACTTTTTTCCACAGTACTTCCAGCTCGAATGCATTCGATTCACCCTCGACTTCGAAGATGACGGGGAGTACCCTTTGGAGGACACGGATGGCATTCAAAGCCTCTTTCGTGGTATTTCGTTCCGCTGTGACGGATTTGATGAGAGATGTCGCATATGAGGCCACGGAGACACCGATTGGAGAGGGAAACGTGTGGTCAGACACCAGATTAAATAGCCGTGATGTGAGGACCCGTATCAAGGTAGCGACGTTTTCAGGTGCGTCCAACATCGCACGACGAACTAATCATGATTTGAGTGTTGTGCCACGTGGAGTGTACGGTATCTACGTACTGTCATGCGGCGAAATGAGCGAGAACACATCCGAGGGTGTGTCGAACAAGATGAAGTACTGCAAACGTTGAGTGAAGCACCCAGGTAGAGTGCGCGAAAAGATGACGAACCTGATCCCAGTAGCCATCATGCTCAGCAATGTTCTATGTCACAGTGACGAATATGATTGGCACATCATCGAATGAACTATAGACACGTACCCTAGTGGATATTAGCTTGGAGATTCCCTCAGGACGACTGCGGAATGCTAGTTTGGCTTCGTCCGATAGAAGACCCAAAGGCGCGGTGAGCTTCTGGGGAAGGTTTGCAAACATGGAGTAAGGGTTGAAGTTGTGTATGGAGTACAAACGGGAGTGTGGCAGTATATTTCTCACAGGGAATGATCCAGCACAAGTACATTTTCTAATAGTAGAATTTACAAATGGTTACTACTGTACTTCCCGTCAAAATTCAATCATGACTTCTTGCCAGCCCTTGGATACCTCGACACCGATGGCATTGCCAAGGGTCGTTCCACCAATCAAGCGTTGGATAGCTGGATATTCACCGTGCAAAACCACGGAAAAGATGGTGGTGGAATTGTCTATGACACGCACTGTAATTCCACCTGACGACCTTGCGACGTGGACACTGTCAACAACCATTCCACTGGTAGGGCAAAGCGCGACAGTGGATTCGATCCCTTCCGCATACTCGTAAAGGTGGATCTCGACATCCCGGTTAAGTGTGTAATCGGGACGACCTTTTCCCGCCGCACCTAAACACAACACACTGTTTGGCCTGACCCAAACTGGTATTTCGTCAAGTGGAACCTTCTCGTGAACCCACGCTGGGCCAAGAATGGTGTGCTGTGGATGGAACAATGAAGTCCAGCGACCAGCAGGGATATAATATTCCGTCTCCTCCTCTTGGGGCACAAACACGGGAGCAACGAGCAACGAAGGCCCGAGCATATACTGTCGGTCAAGGCAATGAGTTGTCCTGTCATCCAAGAACTCGAGGAACATAGCGCGCGGCAATGGATGTCCATTAACGTGCGCATTAACGGCCTGGGACAAAATCGTTTGTAAAATATAATCCATCGAGATGATGAGAGGCAACTCACATGGGTGTAGATATAGGGCATGAGACGATGCTTAGTATCGAGCAATTTCGACATACTTTTTGCGGCGTCTTCGCCGTACTGCCAGGGTACGCGGTAGGAGGATGACCCGTGTAACCTCGAGTGAGAAGAAAAGAGTCCAAAAGCCACCCAACGTTGATAGATCTCTGGTGGCGGGTGTCCCTAGAAGTAGCAGTGAAGTATCATGCTGTTCTTTGCATCAAACCACGTACCTCAAATCCTCCAATGTCATGAGACGCGAAGCCAAAACCAGATAACGTCAAGCTCAGTGCTCCGCGTAAGGCCTCAGCCATGGCCTCGAATGTAGATTCGCAATCGCCTCCCCAATGCTGACATGGAAGTGAGTATCTTTTTGAACAAGGAAGAGACGCGACCGCATACCACAGGGAATCTGTCGAAAGGTATCAGTACTCCGCATCAGATTCATTATCCTATCACCTTTGACCACCGGCCGCTGAAGCTCTAGCGAACACCACGGCCTCGCCTCTCCCGAACCTCTTCTCGAGTAGCCTAAATACTAACTCGTTGTATGCGACTGCGTATGTATTGTGCATCCTCATCGGATCTGAGCCGTCATAATATTTGATGTTAGCGTGTGGAATGCGTTCTCCGAAATCCGTCTGAAGTAAACGTTAGCCATGCAGTTGAGGAAAAGGAAAGAAATAAACCTTGAACGTATCTACGCCAATATCAAGCAGAGCTGAAAGCTTTTTGGTGTACCATTGGCATGCCTCTGGATTTGTGACATCCAGGATTGCAAGCCCAGGCTGCCAGAGGTCCCACTGCCAGGGACTCCCGTCTGTCCTTTTGATGAAATAACCTCCTTTCACACCCTCTTCAAATATCGGAGAAAGCTGGGAGATGTAAGGATTTACTAGCAGACGATCAGCTGCTGGAATGAAGTGCGCAGAGTTGTCACTTACTCCAGACGCAAATCTTGACGTTGAACTTGCGCTTGATGTCGGAGAGGTATGCTTCGGGGTCAGGGAAGTTATCGGGATCAAAGGTGAAGGAACACCTGAAACGAAATTGACAGACTCTGAGGTTCCGGGAGCGAAGACTTACCACTCGTATTGCTTCATCCAAAAGCAGTCCAGGTGGAAAACACGAACAGGACAGTTGCGATCTTGCATACCTTGCAAGAAGCCTGCCACAGTCTCACCAGAATATGAAGTCAAGAACGACGTGGACAACCAAAGACCGAAGGTCCAAGATGGAAGTAATCTAGAGCGGGAAAGCTGAGTCGTGTCGGGCTAAATGCCAGCAGGATGCTTACGCAGGTCGCCCGGTCATGCGAGTATATCGCTCGAGGATCTGGACAAGTCGTTAGCCTGAACAAAAAGACGTAAACAAGTCTCATCAGAAAAGACTGACATCCAGAGGTTTATCGCCGTAGATGAAGAAGTATTCCAAAGACTCTGCAGCAACGCTAACGCCAACTCTGCTTACTTTCTCACTGCCCACCTCAACCTCAACCTCGCCCGGATGGTTGATAAATACACCGTAATTCCGGTTAGTGATGTAGAATGGGACACATTTATAAGCTTGTTCACTTGAGGTGCCACCATCCCTGTTCCACACACTGACGGCTTGACCTATTCCAGTTGAGTTGAGGATTTAAATGCGGGGAAGTGGCTCTTACCATTCTTGACGAATGCCCCAAACTGTTCACCGAGGCCATAGATAAGTTCCCCCGGTGAAATATTGAGCTCAGAATGAACGTAGCGAACGCTTTCAGGTGGATGTGCTGGGTGAGGATTTGAACTCGGATCGAGTGCCAGGCAAGAGCTGTTCGCAGCGGTCCCAGTTGTCCATTTGTATGGAACATCGAATACTCCCTGATGTTTCCAGCCCGCAGCGGTCAGAGTCCGGCGTGAATCTTTGAACGTGATGGTGTATGGATTTTCAGTGATCTCGGCCGTGAGCCCAGCCGTCGACAGAATTGTGGCGGTCTCTGACTTGTGTAGCGAGACGTCCGGGATGGGGGGAACATCAGGAAATAGGGGAATTGCAGGCAATTCATCGCTGTGCTTGAAGTGATCGATACGAACGCCAATAACGCCTTGAGTTGGCGAGTAAACCTTGACGTTCAGGACTGGCCCTGCGTGGAACATGAAGGAGTTCCCCTGTCTCTGGTTTCGGTTGAGAGATGACGCACCTCCGAGAGTGTCTCCTCTGTGCCTGATGGGTCGCGTAGCTACCTGAAGTAGGACGCCATCTGATCCAGTCTTTACCTGCGTGACCTGTAAACCATAATACGCATTGACATCATGCTTGAGCAACCAAAAGCCGTCGTTGAACTTCATCGAGAATGAATCAAGAGACGACAATCACGATAATCAACCCCATCAGGTTTTAAATAAAAATGCTGGGCAGTTCGAAGCCATCGTGTGATCTTGCGCGATGCCACTTCGTGCGCAAAAACGGGCCGCAGAACGGGCCGAGTTACCCCAGCAGGCCGGTAGCTCCGAGGGGGATACATCTCAGTTCGTCTGCCGAGTATCAGGCTTGAGTTCCACTGGCAACGAGTACTGAGTAGTACAGGATACGTGCAGCTGCGACATGAGCGCTGAGATCGTTCCCTCGAGTGGTGTCTGGATAGAAACACCTTTGATCTACTCGAGTCACATATCTGATCGTCTGGGTTGCTCAGCTTATCTGAAACTTGAGGTGAGGACAACGTAATTCCGTGAAGCTCACCTCAGTTCTACCTTTATGGAAACCGGGCTGAAACTCTTTCACAGAACCTCCAGCCGTCTCAGTCGTTCAAGTACCGGGGTATTTCACTCCGACTCCAAGAGGCCAAAGCACAGAATGGTCCCGGTTTGCATGTTTTCATCGCATCATCAGGAAATGCTGGCCTCGCTGCCGCAGTTGCTGCGCGGACACTTGGAGTCAGATGCACCGTCTATCTTCCCGTCGTTGTAGCCAAGGATACGCAGGACATGCTTCAAAAAAAAGGTGCAAATGTGGTCTTGGTTGGCGAAATCTATTCCGACGCGTTAAGGGCCATGTACCAAGATGCCGAGGAAGATCCTCATGCGTGCGTTCGTTATCCATCCACTGGTACAGGCAACTCTGTTGACCAGGTCTTTGTCTAGCGTCGTGCTTTCTTCGTACGACGACCCAGTTCTTTGGAGAGGTCATTCCTCGATGGTGAAAGAGATGAAAAACCAGCTACATCACCCACCAGACGCAATATTCTGCTCAGTCGGCGGTGGTGGCCTAATCGGAGGCATACTCCTCGGGTGCCAATCGGTTGTCTGGGATGACGGTTCGTCCACGAGCCATTCCATCGACGGCGCAAGAATTCAATTAAATTTGCAGTCCCAATCGTCGCCTTAGAGACTCACGGGTCCAACTGTTTCTACCACGCTGGCTCACTCAACACACAAGGATTCAGTTCAAAAATACCGACCCTTCCAACTAACATACCCCCCGAGGCACCGTATACCATACAGATAAGCGAGGAATACCAAGTTGCAGTTCCTCATATGCATGCGTTGACCTCACGCGCCGCTTCATTAGGAGCGACTTCGCCTGCACCTGGAGTAGTGCACATGGCTTTGAACCATGCTGGGGGAGTTAAATGTGTGTGTATACCCGATGAATTAGCAATGTTCGCAGCACGAGGATTTGCAGGTGAATGATCCGGATGATCATTTGAACCCACTCTCACTGACTGATATAGATGAACACAAGTTTCTGCTCGAGCTCGCCTGTTCAACAACCATGGCTCCTGCCTACAGCCATGAGTTATTTTGGCGTATCTTGGACCCAATATCGAAGCTTTCTGCCGAAGAAAAGCAGAGGAAGAATGTCATCTTCGTTGTTTGCGGTGGCGTAAAAGTTACATCCGATGAACTCTCAGAATACGCTCATATCCTGGACCGAGCTGCGGAGGTAGAAAAACAGTGGAAGGTCGTATGCAATGGAACAGAAATCTGCATTCAAAAATAATGCAGAGGGAAGTGTATAAGTTGGGTGTGTTAGAGACGTTGTTACACAGTTACCATAATCAGTCATCCATGGCGGGTACTAGGACGATGTTGAAGGTGTATAGTTAATGAATTTCACCACCATAATTTGAACCACCGTTGCGAAGGTTGTGCAGATGGAACTTGTTCCAAAGCTTTCTTCTCGCGCTGCATCCTCCTTGCGAGTTTTTCTGCTTTGATTCGTGCCAACTCATTGCGTATGGCCTCCTGATCACTGAGGAGGCGCTAATGGACACGCGTGAGATATGACTGTAGAAGCAAACCCCGTCACACATACGCGATTGGTTTCATCGACGCGAGGAAACAAGCGCTCCTTGTACTATCGTACATGTTATCGGTCAGTTGTGGATGCAAGTACATTGAAGGCGTACCGGCAGGACATTGTCGTGATACCATTGTGGATCACCAAAGTGCAGAAGGGCAAAGACTGGCACAAAAAGATATAGCCCGAATTTGAATATCTCTAAGTTTGGTCCCCCCATGGTACCAGTTTATCAAGTACTTAGTATCGGGGCTGAGCGTTGCAACGTTGAGTGAGGGCAGTCCGACTATGGGGTACCTAAGAAATTGAATTGATTAAATTAATTCGTGTGAGGAGAAAAACAAAAACCTCATAGCTGTGGGAATGACATGCTTTACAAAGTAAGCACAATTAAAACTCCGAGTCGCCTCTTCCCATCGCTTGGGTGGACGGAAAGTGTTGTGATTGCGTTACTCCCGCCGAGCAACTTTGTCACGAAGGACCCTACTGTCAGATATAGTCGGACTTGCCCTCAGTGAATCATTTAAATTACTGGTTCTGCGATGCATCTGCAGGATTTGGTTTGCGCACAAGCTATAGCTAGGCATCAAAGTTCATTTTCACACTACTCCTCACTAAACTACATCGTACAATTTGTTACACATTTCCACGATCCAGTTCATGCATTGTTCTACCACCTAGCATGGTTTGGCGTATGTGCCCGAAGGCTGTGATCCAGAGTCTTTATCCAACCGACCGACGTTGGCCCTGCTGTGGTACCCCTTACCCAAGATATCGAGTGCGTGTGTTGATGAAGCACGATCGACAAGATCTTCGGTTACCTCAACCTAATAGTGTGTTTCAGGTCAGTAGCGCCAATTTGATTCGCAGGTACACTCACGATATCGGCCAGAAGACGATCAACGAGCTATCGCAAACAATAAGTTTCATCACCGAGGCGTGCAGAAAGAAAAAAACTTGCCGCTTCCGTGCAGGTTTCCCTAACAACCACTCGCAAGATCTGGACACTCTCCAAGTTCGGGGGAAGCTCGTAGTTAGGCACAATCCACCCCTTGGCTCGCAGCAAGGTTTGGATCCATCTCTGCTCGATCTCAGGATACTGCTCCTGGAAGCTGTCTGAGAAGCGGAACGCCACCACAGGAAGCCCGTCCACATAGGCCTGCGACAGACTCGTTTGAACAATGGACTAATGTGACGGTTGGAAGCGTACCTCTGAATCTTCTTCGTCGAAGGTAGAATCTGATTTGGCCCTATGGATGTCGCTCAGTACGGTGTACCATCCTGTACGCTCGAGGGCACGACTCAAGAGTCGTGCATTTTTCAGGTCGTCGAGGGCAACTGCGCGGTAACCCTCGAAACCAAGATGCAGGAAGTTAAAGTACTGAGCAATAATGGGTGCTGCTGGTCGAGAAAAGTTGAGCGAGAATGAATATTCGACAGATCCGAGGTAATGAAGCTCAAAGATGAGGTCTTTCGGAAGGTATTCCTTCGACCGCCATACAACCCAGCCGACACCGACATAAGCGAGACCGAACTTGTGACCAGAGGTGTTGATGGAGACGACGCGGGGAATCCTGAAGTCCCAGAGAAGTTTTGACTGAGCAAATGGCGCAACAAATGCACCAGACGCTCCATCGACTACGTGGCAACTTCAGTCAAGGGGAGCTACGACGCGACAGGTAATCGCACCATGGATAGGGACAGAGTGACCAGTCTGTCTCTCGTATTCGTCGAGGAGGTCTGCCATCTCTTTGACTGGTTCATAATGACCAGTGTAGGTACTTCCGAGGATGACGTATACACCGATAGTATTTTCGTCGACAAATTCCATCGCTTTCTTGGGATCCAAACTGTATTTGCCCTCAGCGCTGACTGGAACGAGTCGGCACTCGACTTCGAAGTAGCGAGCAAATTTCTCGAGGGCAACCTGGGCATTTGCGCCCATAACAATGTTGGGACCAGGCTCATGAATGGATTTGCCAGCAGCCTTGCGACGTTCCTGCCAAATGCGTTTCATGGCAAGACCACCGAGCTGAATAGCTTCAGAAGAGCCTGTAGTGGCGGTACCGATCGCCTCCTTAGTAGAAGGTGCATGCCAAAGATCGGCCAGGATGGAGACGCATCGGGTGTGGATGAGCTCTGACAAAGACACGTCGGTATTAGATCTGATCATCGAGAAGATACTTACGTGTCGCTGGATATTCATCCTGATCGATCAAGTTCTTGGACATGTTCTCTAGCATGAGTTTGTCGGCAGGAGCGGGCATCCAGGTTGACACGAACGAGGCGAGGCTGAAAAGCAGGTGAGAAGGTCCAAGAGGGAACAGAGACTGAAGTACTGACTTGAGGGTCGGGTGGCCGTCAGTGCTCAATTCGTCATGGATGAGCTGATATGCGGTCTCGGCGGTGATACCTTTCGAGGGTATGTGGTACTTTGGAAGGGAGTCTGTTCCATAACGAGCACCATAGGGATGGACGAGTGAGTTGACAGAAGCTGCGGTCAGATGGGAATGAGTCTTCTTGTCCTGTTGAGTAGGATGATGAGCATGATCATGAATGGGGAAGGGTGAAGAGGGCACCTTGGACTGGCGAATGAGACGTTCAGGGTTTATGTGCTGGCCGAGTCGAGATGAGTGGCGGGTAAGAGAGAATGATATGAGGACGTACCTTTGAGAGAGGCATGGCGGTAAGGACTTGACCCTCATCAATCATCCAGCTGCGGTCATTTTATACTTCACGGTGGTACATTAACAACTGACTTTGAAGTATTTTCGTTCTGTTCCTGATAAGTTGTCAGGCCAACTCAATCACCGTTCCAACGGTCACCGGTCACCTCGAATGCGCCACCCGAGCGTGCTGTTGCCCCCAACAGCCAACTCGCCTTGCTTCCTCATCGATGCCAAAAACCGCTCCTACATGCACCAATACTCTAACATCTACTTCACTAGACTCGCAATATTGAAGAAGCCCGTGCTTGAACGCGCAAATGCAAGATGGAGAGACCTTGGTGGCAGGTGGCTCGCTGTCGGAGAACACTGCATATACTCACAGAACTACACCAGGGAACCCTGTATACGTGCCAAGGGTACTGGACGTCGTCAAGTCTCAGCTTTGCTGGATATTAGGCACGGTTTATATGGACATGCCACTCAAGCCAAATGTCCTTGAGGATTTGGGTCGAGATGTGTGTGTGCAATCCAATCTTGGCCGTCAGTTTACTCAATATATCAAAGCACTCGCTACCCCCGCCGCAATCCAGAGAAAAGATTTATTCGGATCAAGATAGCGTTATGCTGGAGGACGAGTCCGGGCGCATCAAGCTTGTTGGCCAGAAACTTATTTCAATGCATCTGGTCACTGGCGTTATTATTGCTGTGCTTGGCATGGAAACTCCAAGTGGAGAATTTGAAGTTATTGACACATGCTTCGCCGACCTTGCGCCATTTGCAGAACAGCACAACACTGGCAACGATAGCATGGATGTGGATAGGTATGTGTGCTTCTCGATAATCTTCTTCGCATTCTTAACGTATTGATGGGCAGCAGTACCGCACAACTGGACGAGTACCTAGCTGTCGTATCAGGCTTATCTATCGGAACAGAGTCCCAGGCAGATGCCCAGATTCAAATGTTGGTGGAGTACCTGTCTGGAGAAGTGGGTGGGCACGACGATCAGACAATCGCGTCACAAATCACGCGCCTGGTTATAGCGGGAAACTCACTCTTGTCGGTCGCTGACATTGAGAATGGCGCCGAAGAGGATGAAAAGAAGCCAGTAAGCCATTACCATCAAGTCGCGCACGTATCTGATATTCTAGGAAACAGAAAAAGTTGAGTGCAGTGACACCGTCGGATCTCTCGCCGCATCCCAATTCTATACTTTCTGCCCACCTTCATGACCTTGCATCGGCTCTTCCCGTACACATCCTCCCGGGCCCGGATGACCCCTCGGGGGCGATTCTACCCCAGCAACCTTTTCCACGCGCTATGTTCAGCGGAGCAACAGATTTTGAAACATTCCATTGCGAGACGAATCCGGTTTGGCTTCGGCTCCGATCGGGTACAGACTCTGAAGAATCGTCGTCTAGAGATTCCAGTCCGCCGACTTCAAGCGCCGGCAGGTCTCCGGTGACCCGAAGTGTGTTGGTGACGTCCGGTCAACCCGTGCTTGACATGTTCAAATATCTCCCCACACCCCCTTTCACACTCGTGTCTATTGCGCAGTTGACTCTCAAGTGGCGACATATTGCCCCAACTGCACCGGACACATTATGGTGCCATCCATACCGCGAGCGAGACCCGTTTGTCCTCGATGAAACACCAGACATATACGTCGTCGGAGGTATGTCTGAATTCGCCACGGCATTGGTTGGCTCGGAGCAAGATGGCAAGAGGAAGAGGTCCAGGCAATGCAGAGTGGTCCTGTTACCGAGCTTTGCTGAGACAGGGACATTGGTGCTAGTTAATATGCGGACATTGGACGTGCGTTGCGTGAATTTTGGAGTCAAGGGCCTGAGTGCGGGCGGGGGACAGGCAGAACTACCGGAAGAGGATGCCATGCAAGAAAGCTGATTGGCATTTGTCAGTTCCCTGAAGCTTGTGGTCGTTTACTGCATTCGAACCGCTTGCACCTTCTACCCTAAACTTTAATCAGCCTCGATGCGCATCGCGTACGGTCTCGACTCATCATGAAACACCCAGAAGCAAATCCACAAAAAAAGAGACGTAGATTACGTTCATCATCCTCATAATGTTTTGTTCGTTTGAAAGATTGACGTTCAAGTGTAATTTGCAGCGTGGTTCAGACATATTCTGTCCATATCTTCCCTCTTGGTTGTGGTGGCGCGTATCCAGCTGTACTGTGGTGTGTAAAATATGTTTGTGAAACGCTTTAGCTCATATGTAAACGTCAAAAGGTACTCTCTCGTTCTCCTCAAATTTATTCGCTCGGACCTCACACTATCATCTTCGTTTCCTGATACTTTTCCCGACTCCCACGAAGTGGAAGGAGGGTTCTGTCAGAGGCAAATGTCCAGGCAGGCATATTACCACGGGTCATCATGTGACGGCGACTCATTTATGTACGATTTCGTCAATGTTTCAACGACGACCCCTAGTATACTGTAGATAATAGATATAGATACAAATGATGCATTAAATGGGTTCAATCATAGACTACTGAATCGGAAGTAGTCGGGAACTGTGCTTACACCACTACGATTGTGTTTTATTGTCGGTCATGGTCTTGAACCACATACTGGTCATGATTGATCAAAGCTGATATTAGGCAAGCGTGTGCAACTCTTAGTCTTCTCCGAAGACTCGGAACTGAGCATCCTGGTCTCCGACATTTCGGCACGTGTAGCGGTCCGGAATTTTTGACGTACAAGTGGACTTTGAATATGCATCTGACTGATACTATCCAAGTTGGAATTTGTCGTGGGTACAGGCAGTCTGCACTTGAAGCTGCACCGGAGACCAGTGCGTGGCATGCAGGGTGCCAAAGAGACAAAACACAACAATTGGAACAGAAACCTCCATCGTAACTTGTCATAACTTGTTGACGGCTTTGCCTGTCACCAGTCTATTAATTATGTTGATCATGGGTTATTGATCGACCCATGAAATATTGATCGGTAGAACTACATATTTCACGCCAAGTGATCACTGGAGTCACCAAATTTCCAGGCAAGAACAACCCACCAATACTAATAAGTACTGTCAATGTTGCTTTTGGCTTATGTGACACGACTCTCCCAGCTAGATCTGGAAGTGTAAACTTCGCTCGTCACAGTGAGAGGTCACCAGAGGGCGGACAATTGTGACAGAGTTTTGACAGGGGGTCCAGTAAGGCACAAAGGGGAGGTCCCACAGCAACATCTGGTGTCAAGGCATCTCAAGCTGGATATCCAAAGATCTTATCAAGTATATATGGCAGATCACCTTTTCGAACACACAGATGGTGTTCATATACAAGTATCATAAGCCGTAGAATGATGTTCTCTCCGTAGCACGTTGCGCGTAGCGCCAAAGATACGGACATCAGTATTTTTCCGATAGGACTGCACAGATTTCAGAAGCGTGCGCATGGAAAATGGCATAACACTTACTAAGAGTGACGAGGGACGTCCAGCCAGTGAATGGATGACTGGGAATCAATGTGAACACTGGTCAAGGAATACATGCAAGATCATACCTTCTTCTGCCCTCTCCCGTTAGCGCATCGTATTGTTCCCAGACATACCCAGTACGCTCGTATTCCTAGGTGTGCTGTCAGCAAATGACAATCAAGATCGCTACAATAGTGTACCTTGTAGACATTCTCCACGACGTTTCTCCGTAGCTCCGTATAAATTTCCCTGGCGTACTCCTGGTAGGGACCTTCAATAGCTGCATAAGTCTGTTCGTCCAACCTGTCAGTTCCCGCTAAACCCCTGCCCAACTCGCTACGGCATACCTTGTGCAAAGAACTCAAGATCATGTAATTCATCTGAATCCAAATTGGTCCTTTCCAATAATTCTCGCCACGTCCGAATTCAGGATGTGAAGCCGAAAGACTACGGATGCCATATGATGACCAAAGATGATCGGGATCGCGGAGAAGGTCAAGAACGGGAAGGAGGTGAGGGGAGTCTGGAGGGAGAAGGGAAAGCATAAAGGGGAATAATGAAACGTAGCCTTTATGACATATATGTTCCGACTCATCTAAACATAGTCAGAGAAGAGAAACGCAGAACAAGATAGAGGCGCGCACCGTCCGAACTAATTCCAACGTCACAATACATCTTGGCGTCTTCATTCCAGTGGAGATCTATAATCAAGGGGAATTTCGTCAGCATGCTTAGAAACCTTGAAACACCATACCATCGATGTTTTCGATGATAGCTTTCTCGATTTCCTTGAAACTCTCCGCGTCTTCAGTCTCCCCGATAAATTCCGCCAAATCGCGCATCGTCCGTGTGAAGAAGCCCATCCAACTGATGAGGTCGAGATGCAGTTCACCAGCATGCGGTGGACCTCTTGGATAGTCATCCATCCCGCTGGTGAGGACGTGCGTCTCAGAACGTCCACGCCATCTATATGCTTCGGTGCGGGAGCGTGCTTTTCGGCCGTATTGTTTAATCTGCCCGCGTTGCGTACGACGGAACCAGTCGTAATGACGCCTTAAAGGAACGTAGATCGAGCGCAGAAAATCGAGGCCCTTGTTGTGGGAAAGATATTCGTTCCCCTTTTGGGTCGACTCGACAAACCCAGCGATTGGAACTTGCTCGCCCCCCATTGCAAAATCCATGCCGAGGTCTGCGGCAGAAGGGCCGTCATTCTGCGCTGCAAGACGCTCAATGAAAGCAGTGACTGCCATAGTAAGCGTTGGTGGATTGGCGAACGTGGGTACCTGTGTGTGGAACTCAGGTGGAACACGGCTGCGGGCTTCATCACCGAGAATTTGTTCACGAGCAATCCAACCATTCTCATCAATAAGATTTATCCAGTCCTTGAGAATCTCGAGGCTGAGGTCATTATCCCACTGTCCGATGTGAAGTAGATGAAAACCTTCGTCCCTGAAGATAAAGTTGGGTAAATGTAGGACACCAGTGGTGAAAGGCGATGTCACCAGTAAAATCCCCTTGGGAAAAAGCTACGACTAGGTGTAGCAGTGAATAGGGCCCGGGGTTCAGTGAACCTTGCTCCTTGTTGACTGTCTTGTGTTTCATCTCCATCATAATCATCTTCTTGGTCCCATTCGAATGCAAAACCTTTGTTGACAATCGAAGACCCGTAAAAATAACCGATTCCTCCGAGTAGATTAGACGTAATTGCCTTGCTAAAGGATTCAAGGGCCTCGTTGGACACAGCGAATGAGTCAGGGGTAGGAAAGCGAGTTTCAAAACGACCATCGAACGACGAGACCAATGCAGGAATACCAAGATCAATTACAGCGGCTGCAAGAGGATTAATGTCAACATGCGGAAAACGTATCAATCAATCGAGGCACACACAGTCTAGCTTATTGTGCGAGCTGGCACTGTCAAAAAAGACATCAAACTCAAATTCACCATCGAAAAACTTTTGCACTGCAAAAAGATTGCTCGCTGTGACTGTCTCATCTGGCAGCTGGAGTACGAATGATGCGTCAGGTGCATGGTCTGTCTGACGATATTGCTCTGCTATAGGTCCTGCATGTTTCAAAACACTCTGCACGATGAAATCTGTGGTAGAACGAAACGTGTGAGGAACAACATTTTATGGGCGAACGACACCGACCCTTTGCATTCCAGACTTGTCCTGGATTGACGCGTAAACCCACATAGTGGGATTTACCTAGTCTGTGTGCAAAGGCTTCCGAATGAGGACCCAAAGTCAGGGCTTGGTTATCAACGCCTGAACAGAACATAAATCATCCCAAGAAAGGATTAGTTTTGCAGGGGAGCATACCATCAACGATACGGATGGTGAAGTCGTCGAGGTCGGGCGTAGCGCCAGAAAACTCTATGGGTCCATCAATGCCCTGGAAGCTGTGAACAGGGATGCTGAGGTGTGTATTGATTGCACGTACATCTTCATCCTCGTCAGTGATGAAATCAACACCACCGAGGCCTTCAAGCCCCAAGTAGAAAATTGTAGAGATTCTAGAGGGGTATGCTACGTTGAACATTACTAGGTTGTGCTAATGTGGACTCTCTGAAGTGCGCACCTGGCTGTATGGGTTTCCCTTTGATGCGGGCAGCCCAGCTACCCCCATGCTGACCACCAGGAACCTTCAGAAACTCGGTTGTAATTTCAACGTTGTTGAGGCTGTCCTTGAGAACCTGTATGCCACCCTGACGAGAGTCAAATATCGTCCATGTATAACTATCGAGTTCGTCGCCTTGGTCACATGCATGGCGTGCCTCTGGACGATGTCAGCCGTGACACGTTAGATATATAAAGAAGTATGGCGCACTCCCGAATGACTGGTAATTCTGCGTCCCGAACCAGATAAGCCCCGTCACGAGGGACTGAGGTAGTCTTGGGCGAACACCGAAGTATAAGCCTGGGCGGTAGGTACCCCAATGCAGGTCTTCAGTAATATTCTCTGGTAGTGAAAACGTGTGGAATGGCAACAAGAACAGAAGCAGCCAAAATAGCTGCATCATCGTGCAGTAGTACGTGGATCCAATGACAAGTTGAAGTACTTCAATTAGGCACGTGACCGAGTTACATAACCATACCACCATGGATGCCGAAATAGCCCCTTTCGCACAACCTGGTGTTCTTCCGCCTTGACCCGATCGATACGTTGGCTTGTTCGCCACACCTCCATTCTTTGACGAGTTTGCGACTGCGAATATCGTCCAGACAAGTTGCCCCTTTTATTTCTAGCCCACCTTGTTCTATACCTGGACAAGTTGGACTGGGTATCTTGGATTTATCGACGTGCAATACGCATGAGGTGGGGCGACAACCAGGCATGTGCATTAACGACCGTCAAGAGAAAAGGCTCCAGACTTGGCTAGGGCTGGCGCGAACAGCAGAAGAGGTTGCTGTAGACGCGCCCGCCGCCAACAAAAATGACAGCCCCTAATTGCTCCTGCATTTCATACCGCACAGTCGACGCGATCGATCCAGAACTTTTCAGAGCGCATTGTGCGACCGCTTGATTGGTGCACTGCCAATACCGGTGCCTGTAGGATTCTGATTGCGCCCACAGTACTTGTCAGTTCCCACAGCCCACGCACAGACTCACTGCATTTCTCCGCACATTGTGAACCCAGGCACAATGAGCACGAGCGGACCACATCCACAAGGATACGACGTACCTGATACAGCGTCGACTGGGCTCGGATAACCTTGCCAAGGCTCTGTACGTCGCTGCGCTTAGTAACGCCACGGTATACATATGATTAACCACTGGCTCAATGAACAATGTGGCAGTGTGAATGTCCTTTTTTCACATATATGCACAACTTGATAAGCTGCAGAATGAGGTCAAAAACAACCCCGCAGAAAGATTCAGATACTCACCCAAGTTCATCGCAATGGACACTTTCAATTTCGCAGACGGTGCTACGGTTGTCGCCGGCCCCGCGTCCATTGCTAATCACAAAGAGCTGCCAAGGGAACGTAGCAGTGACTTCCCAGCCAAGCCGTACTCAGCAATCACCAATGGACTATCCAAGGCCAAGGCTGTCAGCGCAAACGATTTCTCCAAGGTAGACTTTGCACTTGAGGACAGACCGTTTTTTGTACCGGTTGGCAAAGATGGCATAACTGCTGCGTTACAGAAGCTCGACAAGCAACTCCAACAGGTTGGTGCCACTTCCAGTCATGCTGCGCGATCACTACATGAGTTCATGTGACGCTTTGTAGACCGGACGAAGTAACCTATTGTCCAAAAAGGTGGGGATCGATATCTCGTTCTGCAGTTCTGATTCTTGATTGTTCTCTCAGCATCCTGTTTCATGGATTGGCCGTGAGGTTCCTCCAGGGAACCTCGGCCTGATCAACCACGGTGGTCTTCCCAAGATCCTGACGCGACCGGGCCGCTATCCAGGTTTCCCTCTTCGCAACTGGTGGGCACGGGAGTGGGGTGGAACGAAGGGACGTACGTTTCGACCACTTACTTTAAATTATATGACCTGACTACGGTCTTTCAGTATCAGATACCTCCATCGAGTTCCAGGGTTTGACCGTTGTGCAAGTTTCTCAGAACCAGGTGAGCCTGGGCATCTCGAAACTCTACTCTTGTGCTGACCCTGTTACAGGCGGCGGTAGTGTCCGATCCACAAGTCAGTTATATTCGTAATCCTGCTCATCTTCGCGACCTCATACGCATCATGATCGAAACTATAGAACCGTATTTTTGTAATTAAGAATTCAGGTTTTGTCGCGTACGCGGTCGAGGGCACATACAACGTACTCGCGATAGTTGATCAGACACACCTTCAAACAGCTATGAAGGATCATGTGACGGGTGTTACCCTAGGGTGGTGAGTTGATTCTGTTCGTGTTTTTCACCTGACCTTACCGCTGCAAAGGACACACGAGGTCAGGATGAGAAGCCGCGTCGGCACCGGGAAGGAACAAGAATATATCGTCGCGCTCTTGTATGCGACCTTCGTTGAGCTACAGGGGTCCATCCACTTCACTGACACAAACTTTCCATGCAGCCTGAACATTCCTGCAAATAACTGTGCCATTCTTCAACGTGGAGACGACCTCGAGCTCCTTCCCGCTGGACAACATTATATTACGAACCCGAATGTTACTTTACGTGGGTTATATACTCTTGGAGAAAACCAGCTTGAGATGCCAACGAAAGACATGTAAGTGCAGCACACAAACAGTCTTGATCAATATCCCAACGACGGTGTACAGTTTCACAAGAGACCAGGTTCCTGTCGGTCTACGTATTTACCTTAAATGGTGAGTGCCGTATTTCGCTCCATGGCTTCTTAAATTACCCATACTTTGCAGGCAGCTGGTCGAACCACTCAAAGTGAGTTCGACCATATCCTCACTGATATGCTGATCCTGATATAGGGTGGAGCTTACAACTCATGGCTATTCCACACCATATGACGCACTTCGTGACAAGACCCAATCGATTTTGACGCAAATAGTTGCCCATCGTACGTGATATTTGGTTTCTCATGATAGATTTAATTGATGTTTCAAATAGTCGACTACAGTTCGATGGTCAAACAACGCTCACTAGGGCCAGACAATCTCGACGATGGAACAGACCCTTCATCTGCTTTCCTCGACGCCCTTCGGACCCGTGCAATGGATGAGATGCACGAGGCTGCATTAGAGTACGGCATCATCCTGAAGGACCTTGGTGGGTTTTCAGTTTCGTCGTCATCGAGATACTTATAGAATCATCAACAGCCGTCATTGACAGGCAATTTAAGGGGGAGATCGCGTCCACCATGGATAAGCTTACTACTAGAGCACTTCAGGCACAAGTGGAAGCTGCTGTAAGTTGCCTTTTCACTCCTCGTTGTCTTGTTAATTTCAGCTCCGTCACAGAATGTGGACAGGGAGAACTCGAACAAAGTGAAACAGGAGGAAGGAGCGTTAGCGGTCGCACGCATCAGGGCGCAAACACGTAATGTATGTACCGATGATTGCGCTGGGGAACGACATCCTTGACATAGTGTCCTCGAAAGACACAAGCAGATTCTGAGGCTTATGGCGTTATCGCAGCCGCGAAAGCCCAAGCTGAACGTACGAAGATTGAAGCTCTCGCTCAGGCCGAAGCTATCCGCCTCACTGCCGAAGCAGATGCGGAGGCTATCCGGATTAAGGCCGCAGCGGATACCGGCGTTGTAGACCAATTCGCACGAGAAATGGGCATGCGACGGGTCGAGGTTTCACGCATTCAGGCCTTCGGCGACAAAACAGTCTTTGTACCTTCTGACGGGCCTGGGAACCAGATGGGCAGTGCAATGGCGATGGGCATGGCTGCATCGATGGGGAGTGGTGCAAGAAAATGATTGTTTATGCTTTCACGTGTAATAGTGAGGGAACCCACGTTGTATTTGGATCCTGTGGTACTCAATACTATGGCCCTTATTTCGAGTATCTATTCCTCTCTCAATCCTGCCTGGTGCGTCTCGAGTCATACTAGGATGCCTCGGGCTCGCGTCGACTATTCTTGGATATTTTTTTGTCGTGGTGCCCACCAATCTGGACCTCCCAAAGTCTGTAGCTGTAGTGCTGTAGCCGTTCAAATCTATTTCCCGTTTCAGAGGTGTCTTGTGTCCCAACATGCGGAGTCACGCTGTCGTCACATGTCACAGCAGCCAGGAGGCATTGAAAGTCACTGCTTTGGACTGCTCTACCCTCATCCTCGACGTTGACTACGACTTACTTTACTCCCACTTTCCGTCAGCTCGCATCGCTACATTCATTAGCACCGTAACTGTTCCAGCCACCCACAATGAGGTCGAAATTCAAGGATGAGCACCCCTTTGGTATGCTATGTTCCTTACCTGCAGTTCGTGTACTCATCCATGTGGCGACAGAGAAGCGCAAGCAGGAAGCCGAGCGTATCAGACAGAAGTATCCTGATCGTATCCCCGTCAGTATTCGTCACCTGTGGAATATATGTATTCTGGACTTTCAGCAAACATTGTTTGAAATGTAGGTCATCTGCGAGAAGGCAGACCGAACGGATATCCCGACGATCGACAAGAAGAAGTACCTCGTACCCTCAGTAGGCGCACTTTTGCTGCACACTGTGTGCGATGATGTCTGATTGCTGTCTATTTCACAGGATCTGACTGTCGGGCAGTTCGTCTACGTCATCCGGAAGCGCATCAAGCTCGCACCAGAGAAAGCTATCTTCATTTTTGTCGACGAAGTTCTTCCGCCGACCGCTGCTCTCATGAGTGCCATTTATGAAGAGCACAAGTCCGTCCTTCTGTCTTGATATAATTTGCAGTGGTTCTGATTGCGATTTACCACAGGGACGAAGATAATTTCCTCTACGTCAGCTATTCGGGCGAGAATACGTTTGGAGAGGAGGGATGGATTGAACTATGAATTTTTTGGGACGCTGCGATCTGTCGTTGTATGGAAGCTTCGATTCGATAGACCACTAGTGCTATTAGGCAACATGCGTATCCGAAATCTCTTATTCCGTTGCTCACCGCTTAAATAATCCACCCCTACATACCCCCTCGCTTCGTTTGCTCGCCTCTGTATTCTACGTTCGTTTCTGACGCCGGTCTAGTTCTTGTCCCCTTTCTGTTTGTTCACTAGTAACAATGCCGCACCTTTGTATCTGCAGTAACCATCTTGCCGTTTGAACGCACGAGCCATTCAAACCCTCCAGTAAACCTCGCTGATCGTCCTTTCTCAGGGATCTCACAACCATTTCATATGGCTTAGGTTAAAGGTGAAACATTGACCTCAACCACACTCTCGACCAGCCACTCAAGAGAAAAAAAAATATGCCACCTGGGACATGTCTATGGAGTCACAGACCGCGACCTCGGTGATCGGTAGCGTGGCCGAGTTGGTCTAAGGCGTTGGATTTAAGACATATGAATCCCAATGGGCGCAAGTCCGCGCGAGTTCGAACCTCGCCGCTACCAAAGATTTGATTTTTTTTCCTTGCCTCAAGACCTGGCATCATTGATACAAGGCATACACATCTCGTAGGGTGTACACTTCACCTCTCGTGTCGATTCATCGTGTGACTTATTATTTCACTACTAACTATACAGTGATGTGAACTACTGCAAAACTCCCTGCTAGTATGACTGCTTACCTCGGGCACCGTGTTACAATTAGAAAAGCTATCACCAATGAGCAATATCACAGTAACACGATGGAGAGCCACTTACTCCTTCGATGTTGTCTTGTCCGCCGGGACGTTGTCGCACCCTGACCAGACTCAGCACCTGAGAAACAGTAAATAAGATTATATTTACCTGCGCGTCGGAATGAACTGTTCTGTGTCATCTTCGGAGAATATATTTGCCATGCTACTCGTTCCCCCAGGAACGGTACGGACGCGTCTGCAAACTCGAGTCAGACGCAAACATTTCACAATACCAGGGTTGGCACTGACCGTGTAGTGCGGGCACTCGACTGTTGATGATCAGAGATGTCAAGCGCGTGGTTGCAGGTGGAATACTTACCTCGTTGTCAGGATGGTTGTTGGATGACTGTGGGGGAGCAGTTGCGAGGGCGTCATCAGGGAACTCTTCTCCAAGAAGTCGGCCATTATCAGCGGTCGCTTGGGTAGCCGATGCAGGAGGGGTAGTCCCTTGGGTAAGAAGTTAGTCAAAGTCTCTCGGAGATGGATTAGCTGTCCTGCATACCTTCGGTCGTCGTCTCCTCCGAGCCAGAACTGGCAGCCATGTTCCCAAACTGTGCATATCCTGAGAAATGCAGTCAGTCACGAGAAGCTCGACTACGAAGCGTCGAGCGTACGCGGCAACTTTTGAATGTTCGAGAAGCCTGGATCGATGGTGACACCGGTGTATCTGACTGAGTGCTGAACTTGCCGCACGCGTTCACTAACACGCCGAGCCACTTACTTGAGGAACTCTACGAGACTCCGTTTCGTGAAGACGATATTGGTGTTATCCCAGTCCAACATGCCTGCAGCGTGGTGCATTGAATACCGTGACGCAGTTATGGGATGGATGCTGCAACAACCTACCCAGATGCATGGGCCAGTCTTTCTCTTTGGACATATCGACGGCCTGGGATGGCGTGAATCTATGATCAAAAAGCGGTCAGCATGTGCTTCGAGGATCGCTTCGTGCGAACGCACGTAGAAGACATTGCAACAGGTGGTACAACTTGAAGCTCACTGGGTAAGAGGGGATTGAAACCTCGCGACGCTGCCATGATCAAAAATGGTAACTGGCACTTCACTCTACGACGGGGGTACACGCACGAAGCCGGGGGTTAATCCATTCGCTTCATATAATAGTTCGACTTGCGTTTCTCGACCGAACTCGAAGTATCAAACGTCTTGAACAGGTGTAAATACATTTCATAGGCAAAAATCTAGATTTAACACGGCTCGGCCGACGATCCAAATATAAAAATCTTGTAGCGAATGATAAATCTGGGAGCATTTAAGACCAACTTGAGGTCAGGACATCAACAATGGAAACAAGAGGAAAGCATTGGTATATGTACCAGAAAGTGAGTGTGAAGATCGTGATGGGCGATTGAAGTAAATCTTCCGTACGCATATCGAAGTTGCATAACGATAGGTTTGTGTATTCCACAGGAGAAGGGTGGGACTTCAAATAGCAATGGCGGTGAATTCGAGCGTCATGGATGTCATATGAAGAATGGCTGCAGTTGCGAGATAATGGACCGCAGAAGCAATAATAGGCTTGGATGGAATGGCAGAAGCCGCAGAACAGCATAATATTACCGCAGGATGTTTCCTTCCATCGAGACATCAAAGTCCTCGGGATCGAAAGATAGCGCATCGAAGTGAAGAGAGTCGAGCCTCATCTCAAGACTGAGCTCGCTCAAACGACGTGGAGTAGAGAAGTCGTCATCATGGTGGGTGCGAAATGCTTGACGATACCGCGACGCAGACCTCCGATCCACACTTTCAAGATCAAGGAGGTGCGCATCCGCATATATACCTTCCTCCATGGGAACATCTAGATAATCGGATGACAAGGTGGAAGTAGAAGTCCTTGCCATGGAACTAATACGGGCTGATGCGAAAGGTACCGTTGCTGCGGTAGGTGCCGATGAAGGCTCATCCAGTGACGACGAAGAAAAAGAGAAGAGTCGGTGGAGTTCTCGGACAGAGAACTTGGGCGTTCTTCTTTATGGAAGGACTCGGAGATATTGGTCTATTCAGCGCATCATCGGTCGCAAGAGTACTTGAGACCTCATTGCTGGATAGATTCGTGTTGTACCTGGGATGTGGAAGGGATGATGGACTCGAGGTTGGGGGGATGCGGTGTACTTCACCGAGTGCGACCGACGGCGCTACGCGGACAGTAAATGAAGACCCTGGTCGTGAAGGCTTCGCAGGCTGAAAAATCTGTGACAGCGACCGTGAATTAGCCCGCGAGAGAGTTCCCTTCTTGGTAGAGGTGGCGGGAGGGTGATGTTCTGCCTGGTCCTGCTGTGAACGGATCTGCTCTTGCACCCCCTTGAAAATCCCAGGCATACTTTCGCTTGACGTCCAGAGTTCCTTCACATGGGTCCTATGCGATCCTTTGCCAACGTTCTTAATCGACCGCAGGGCTTTGGTCGCTCGTGCCTTGAGCGTCTTTGAACGTTTAACATTTGTATTCTCCTCCAGGTCCGTGAGAGCCTCTCTGCCACGCTTCACCTTTACTACCTCGACGACATCCGAGTCCCGCCACGTATCTCTCTGTCTTGCCTGAGATGGTTTATGTTCAATTATCTTCACGGCCTCCGGACGCTGTTTCTTCTCGAGTTTCCTCGAAATAAGAGCCCTCGGTCTTGGCTGGTGAACAGAGGTACGACGAACGATGGGAGCAGGCGTGCCCCGCTCAGATTGTTGCAAAAGGTAGGGAACGTCGAGAAAATCAATGTCGGGATTTGAAGCGAAGTCACCGTTGTTTTCTGGTTGTTCGTCGGCATCGAAGCAGCACCATGGCGGGTTATCCTGTTGTTCTTCTTCTGGAGGAACCACGAAAACGTGGGGCATCTGCAAGTTAGACGACAGAGCGGAATGTCTTGTCGATCGAGACGCGTAGGTGCTCAAGTTCGCGATACGTGGTGCCATAACTGTGCAGCAGCGGTGGGGAAGAGATAAAGAGCGACTTGAAAGATCTCAGACTTGAGCAACAGGACAGAAAGGGAGTTGAAGCAGAATACAGCTCACCGCAACGAACAGCTGAACCACAATGGCGACAAGGCGCCAGCCACTCGCGCGCAAACCAAGTTCAACCGTGCCAACATAGTTTCCTTTTATAGATATTCGATCTGTGTCATCCACGTGACGGATATCGACTGAAGTCAGCCCACACAGCAAGTTTAATCTGGTGCTCTCACCATGGCTAGGAACATGCGGATAACATTCCTAGGAACATCTAGTGGAGGAGGGCCTTCAACCTCACGCAATTGTTCGAGTCTTGGTCTGTCCGACTATTTCCATCTCTTGCTCGGTACATCTCTGACAGGAGCATTTCAGTCGCGAACGTCATCGGAGACGGAACATTGTGGAGTACGCAATATGTGGACTGACTTGGGCATACCTTGATTTATTTCTATCATAGTGGTGGATTGTGCAGAAGGCACTACCCGTCAGTTCCATACCCAACCTCGCGGGAATGGCGAGGAGACGCTCCGAGCACAGAGAGTCACTAAACTCTTTGTAACACACATGCACGGTAAAAAAAAATGGTACTTTTGATACCGTCGTTGACACGGTTCATGTCTCTTGCAGCTGACCATGTCATGGGCATCGTACCTTTTTTGCGTCATATCCTCTTTCCGCCAGCTATCGTGGATGGCACGGAGGCTCTCCCTCGCCCAAAGCCTGTATGTTCCTTGTCCTTGACGAGGCTCGTGTGTCTTAGACTATTTATTTCATCGAGCCGCCTCGTATCGACATTTATGGGCCAGCTGGCTTACGCACCTTTGTCCGCTCTATCCTTACGATGACCCTCACGAAGACTGCAGACACTTATGCAGTACACGAGCTTCTTACACCTCGATGCCCAAGAACACCCTGCGATGCCACATCTCTGCATTCCAGTGAATGTCCAGGTTTGGACTTTTTGTGCAATGAACAAGGCTTTTGGCAAGGATTCCTTGCAGCTCGTGGACACCTTGGAGATATCGTAGCTGATGCAGGGCCCATTTCCCATCGAGGTTGGTTTCTGTCTGAAATGTCGATATCTGATTCGGGTCTATTACCACAGCTCACTCGATACCAATTCTAGATCCATGTATTGGGTACATCATCAGAGAAAGACATTTCCCTAACCGAAAGCTTGCGATTCTGGGGGATACTTATGATGGCTCGGCCATGGAGCCACTCCTCAAGTTTCCTCCACCCTCGCTTTTGATACACGAAGCCACCGATGCATGCATACCTACCTCCGTGGATCCACATGCGCGCAGGAAGGAGAAGGATGTTCGAGAGAAGGTGTTGGCGAGGGGACACTCGACACCGGCGATGGCGGGGGAATTTGCAAAGCGCGTAGGCGCTGAGCGGCTGGTGCTGAATCATATTGGGACCCGGTAAGCAGTTACGCTTTGCCTGCTACAGAGACCTGTAATGTAGCTGTTTGCAAACAGATTCCCTTCCCCGCGACAATTGAAGAATGGACGTGACGCCCGCTTTGCTGTGATCGATGAGATTTCTCGACAAGCAAGCGAGGCGTGGGGTATAGGGCAAGCCCAAGTTGCGTTTGATTTTATGAGAGTAAGCATACCGACATCTTCAGTCCCTGCGATGCAGGTGGAAGAAGAGGTAGTGGTCGGCGAACAGGTCGATGCAAGTGGTGTCGAAAACGGTGGTGCGGTTGGTCACAGTGTTGGAGAATGGGGAAGCGGTGATGCCAGGCAACAAAGAGGGACTCGGAGAACGCGAAAGCGGGGGTGGGGCACGCGGGGTAACCAGAGTGGGGTGATGGAGGACAGAGATGGAATGACATCACAGCGTGGGATGAAGAGACCAAGGCAGTGAACAGCAGTAGTATATAAGACAGTAAATAGTCTAAGCAGGTGCTGGGAGGCTGGGAAAAAGAATGCAGCAGGGGGGAATGGAAGCGGGTCGGTTGAGTCGGGTATCGCGATCTGAGTGCGTGCCAGATCAGATTACACGTCGGGGATTGTGCTGCGATAAGAAGATGAGCCGTCGTAACCGCTGCGAGGTGAACACGAGGCGAGATTAGGCGAGTGGGAAGTTGTGCAAGAAGGGGACGAGGAGTAGGGAGACGGGGACGGGGACGGGCGAGGACGTGGTGGAGGAGGTGGGAGTCGTCGGTGAGGAGTGGGAGGGATGTATTTGTACATCTTTGGGGGGGAGGTCACATTCAGGTCACAGGACCAGACCATCACTCAGTGCGCTCCTGCCAGGCTACTTGTCGTCCCTCGTCCACTTGTCCCCTCTCACAGCCAGCCAGCCAGCGAGTCCCATCCTCGTCCCCGCCCCGCCCCGCCCCCGTCCCGCTCTTTACTTGACGCTGCCTTTCTTCCTTCCCTCCCCGCTCGCACACATCGCCATCCTGATCCATTCCAATCTGTCTCTCCCGCTCCTGCTCAGATGGCCTCCAACGCTCCAATAAACGGCGTCAAACTGTCACGTGAGTCTTTTTGTCCCCATTATCCTCCCTCCCTCCCCCCGTCCCTCCACATCCATATATGGTTTACCCGCCCTCTTGCTTCCGTCATCTCCCACTCGTTTTCTTCTCCCCTCATCTCGCACTCCTCCCTCTCGCATATCAATGGATTTAGATCCTCACCTCATAAATCAAATAGCCATCGACGACCCCCACAGGATCGTCAAGGTCGTCGCTTCAGACGGAAAGACCAGCGAGCAACGCGAACTCGCCTACACAAATTGCAAAGTCATCGGAAACGGCTCTTTTGGTGTCGTATTCCAGGCAAAACTTCTTTCAGACTCAAAGGACACCGAAGAAATCGCTATAAAGAAAGTCCTCCAGGACAAGCGCTTCAAGGTGCCTCTTCCGTTTCGTTGGATTTTTTTTCCCTGCTTTTTCTTTATGCTTTGCCCCTCTCTCCTACTGCCCGTGCACGTGTCACGCTGACATGCGTTGATTCCACTCGACAGAACCGCGAGCTACAAATCATGAGACTCGTCTCTCATCCAAACGTCGTCGACCTCAAGGCCTTTTTCTACTCCAACGGAGACAAGGTTGGCTTTCACGTGCCATACCATCTGGCTAGCAATTCACCCCCACTCCAGAAGGACGAAGTCTATCTCAACCTTGTACTCGAATATGTACCTGAAACCGTGTATCGCGCCAGTCGCCACTATTCCAAACTCAAGCAACCCATGCCCGCCCTCCAGATCAAACTGTACATGTATCAACTCTTGCGTTCCCTCGCTTACATCCATTCGGTTGGCATCTGCCATCGTGACATCAAACCCCAGAACTTGCTCTTGAACCCCGCTACCGGGGTTTTGAAACTGTGTGACTTTGGGTCAGCAAAGATTCTCGTGGCGGGGGAACCCAACGTCAGTTATATTTGCTCGCGATACTACCGCGCACCAGAACTCATCTTCGGCGCTACCAACTACACGACGAATATTGGTGAGTGCCACCAACATTGCATGTGGCCCGCTTGATGTATCGCCTGGACAGACATATGGTCGACGGGTTGTGTGATGGCGGAGCTGATGTTGGGGCAACCACTCTTCCCCGGTGAGAGTGGCATCGATCAGTTGGTGGAAATTATCAAGGTTCTCGGCACACCCTCCCGAGAACAAATCAAGACGATGAACCCCAATTACATGGAACACAAGTTCCCGCAGATTAAACCCCATCCATTCAACAAGGTCGGTGGGAGGGTGTCCTGCCACGCGGAGTATCTGATAGCGTTTTGTAGGTCTTTCGACCGCGCACTGCCCCTGAAGCGATAGATTTGGTTGCGAAGCTCCTCGAATATACTCCTGGAGCGCGTCTGAGCGCAGTGGAAGCGATGGTGCACCCTTTCTTCGACGAGTTACGTGGGGAAGGAGCGAGGATGCCTAACCAGAAGGAGTTCCCACCTCTGTTCAACTTTACGCGAGAGGGTAAGTCGGGTAGCTGGCACAGGAGGGCGGCCGGCTGATGATTGAATGTGCAGAGCTTTCCGTGCGACCCGAGTTGAACCGACAGCTCGTACCACCACACTGCATACCCGAGCTGCGCTCACGGGGCATCGACCTGGACACGTTCGAGCCGATACCGTTGGAGCAACTGAGGATCACGCTGGATTGATGGTTCTGCAGCAGAAAGGAATGCGCCGAGAGTGTGTTTTATCTGATTTGTGCGTATAGTATGATATCGAATTGCGAGCGACTCGCTGTGTGGATCGTCGTCGCTGTATTGTTAGTTTCCCCACATCTTGGTACTTACGAAGTGAGCTGAGGTGGCGGTGTTATTGCGTGAGCGACAACGCAAGGTGACCCAAACTTGCGCCATGTAACGTCCAGAATAGCCGATGTCTCGACGTCGTCGAAATCGTCGCCGCCACCGTTATCCCGTCTTCCACCATGTCTGCTGCAGCGAGCTCGAGCTCGGGTTCATATCAGTGTGATACTCTCCCTGCACCCCGCTTGGCTTCTTTGCTTCCACGAGCTCAGCCGAACAGATCTCCGTCCCCGCTTGCCCGGGTTGTCCCCCACAGCCCTCTCCCAACCATGGTGCATCCCAACGACGTCCTAAAGATGCAGGTCTCCCCGCTCTCCTCCCCCCAGCCTCCCCCCCGGAAGCTCTGCGTCAGACACCAGCGTATGGCAGACCAGGGCACCAATCTCAAGCTCCAGCAGGTTCGTCGCTACTCATGCCACTTCAACCACTGCTGACCCATCCCCTAGGCCCTCGACTCCCTCCCTGAAGAGGAACGACAGGTCGTCAATTCGATCTGGTCCAACTTTTCCTCTTCCTCTCACCCACGGAGGGAACTCATCCTCCAGGGCATACTCACGATGTGCTGCTTTTCCCAACTCTCCCTTCTCACAGAGCAACTCGGCCACCTCATAAGAATAGACCCCTTTACCGTCCTCCCTCGCGAAGTCTCTCTCAAGATTCTTGCCTACCTCGACGCTACCTCCCTTTGTCGTGCTGCCCAGGTCTCCAAACATTGGCGCACCCTTGCTGACGATGATATTCTCTGGCGCGAGATCTGCCAGCAGCACATTGGGCAAAAATGCCTCAAGTGTGGGTGGGGCTTACCCATACTAGAACGCAGGCGCCAAGTTCGTGCCAGCTCAGCGTCCCCTTCTATACTTCCTCCCTCTCCCCCTCCTTCCAAGCGGGAGCTGGAAACCGCCAAGTCTTATCTCGATAGACCCCAAAAGCGTCATAGGCCCGATGGTTATCCACATTCACACACTCGGCCGACAGCACCGTCTTCATCCCACAGTTTGGCGTCAGCATCACCATTCCCCAGTTCAAGCCCCCAGCCCACCGACCTCCTTATCCCTTATGCAAGTACTCAACCAGAGATGATGACCCGTCCCTGGAAGGATGTCTACAGTGAGCGCCTTACCATCGAGCGTAACTGGCGCCGTGGTCGATGTCTCGTCCGCACACTGCGGGGTCACACGGATGGCATCATGTGCCTCCAATTCAGTGAAACACTTCAGCACCCATCCTTTCCTATCCTTATAACAGGATCCTATGACCGCACCGTACGCGTTTGGAACCTTGAAACCGGTGTCGAGGTCCGTTGTCTCAGAGGTCATACGAGGGCCGTTCGGGCGCTCCAGTTTGACGAGGCAAAGTTGATAACGGGAAGTATGGATCACACGATCCGCGTGTGGAATTGGCGCAAGGGAGAATGCATACGCACACTGGAGGGGCACACCGAAGGCATAGTGTGTCTTAATTTTGACGCGAACATCCTAGCCAGCGGTAGCGTCGACTCGACTGTCAAGATATGGAACTTTTGTACGGGGGAAGCGTTTACCCTTCGCGGACATCGTGACTGGGTAAATGCTGTGAGGTTGTGGGATGCCCACGAGAGCGTAAGCTCGCCTCCCGATCCTTGTCGATCCACACTCAAAATCGAGACGGGCAAGATGCTCTTCTCTGCCTCCGATGATGGGACCATCCGGCTTTGGGATCTCGCGAAACGAACGTGCGTGCGTCAGCTCACTGGGCACGTCGCTCAGGTTCAGAGCCTCCGAATTCTCGACGTGGATGATGAGCCCGACGAAGATGATAGCGTGCGTACATCAGACGCCGGGCATGTGACTGAGAATTCTTCTTTGGATGTCGTCCAGCTCTGTGGGGGATCGAATCCTGCCGACATCTGCACTGTCGTCACTCATGATACGAGGAAGTCGAACGAGAATATGGACGATAAGCAGGGTGCAAATTACACTGCGAGAAACTCGACGACCGGTGTGATCCGCCAGCAAACCAAGAAGCCTTTGCTGATATCGGGGAGCCTGGACAACACGATCAAGGTGTGGGACATTGAGACGGGCATGGCCACGCGGACCTTGTTCGGACACATCGAGGGCGTGTGGGCAGTGGCATGCGACAAACTCAGACTTGCAAGCGGGAGCCATGATCGTACGATCAAGGTGAGTTCATGCACCTTTGTCTCGTGTTAATCCGCACCGAACGCTTTGACTGCTAGGTGTGGAACCGTGAGGAGGGCAAGTGTACAGCCACGCTATTTGGGCATCGTGGTGCGGTGACTTGCATCGCTCTCGGAGAAGACAAGGTTGTGTCTGGGAGTGATGACGGCGACATTAGGATATGGAGCTTCGGTGATCACGAATAGCTGTCTGTTCCCGGCCGCTTTGACTTGTTCTGTCACGCCTGCTGTACTTTGTGCGCTTTAAGTTCTTGTGTTGCACATACCTTATATACTCGTTATATAAAATTACTTATTGTCTAGGATCTGGGAGACGCGGACGTGTCGATGAACTTGTAGCAACGGTTGATTTGCTGCTTTGCTTTGTCGTCCTGAGTTCCGAGGGCCACTTAAAGCGTGCCTTTGTGATTTTGGTCCACACAAACCACCTTTGTCCACCGCGTTGCGAAACTGTTCAACAGCATAGATTGTATATAATGCGTATCAACGCTCCTCCCTGTGTATCCATATCCCTCTGGCATATTGGCTGTCTGTGACACCATGCCGTTCCCTTTCGCTCTTTCGCGCATGACCCTTCTCTGTAGGTTTGTCGAATTCTGGTTCGTTCGTTCGTTGATAGTTTCGCCCGTAGCCGTTCTTGCGATTACCAACATCACCTGGTCCGTTCTTTCCGCAATCGCTTTGCATGAGAAGACTGGTGGGGGTATGGTTCACAGTCAAGATACTTGAGAGAGCGTACGAAATGACATACACCTATAGGCTTTCAGGTCTTGGCTATCTGCTTCGGTATCTTCAGTCTATTCACGATTATTGGCTGGTGAGCAATCTGCTACCCTTGAATGTGTTCGCACCTTCTTAGCCTCTGATTAGCCTTTGTCACCAATTCGCGAGTCGGGACGACGAAGCAAGTAATATGAGAAACGTGGGCCTGTTTGGCTTCTGTGGGCTGCTTAGTTTTGGTACGGGCCTGCCACACACGTTTGCGCTCGTAACTTTGCGCTGACTCCTGTCTAGCTCTAGCCATATCACTGGCGGTCCATGCACGGCAGGATGGTGGCCAGGGCCTTTGCAACGATTTCGCATACACGGAGAACCCGACCGTCCCTGCAGGTGTGCAGCTCGGCATGGTGTATGTCTCTCCTGTCCTTGGTGAGTCTTATCACGCGCGCCTTCGGGAGTCCAAGCTCACGACTAGTTTGCGCATTAGCTTTGATCGGCTTTATCGTCTCGTGGATGGACAAGTTCCCTGGTGTCGTGCAAGTGATGCCGCGGTATCCGATTACAAAGGCACCCAGCTCGCACTTTGCAGCCCGTGCGCATGACCTGGATCCGGGGAACTATACGTATCCCCCAGTAAAAATGTCATCCAGATCACGGAACAATTCAAACTGGAGTGACGTGCCTTTGCATTGTTGACGTGACTGGCACTTTATTGTTGTGTATTCATAGATGTTGGGACACTGGGACCGGTTCCTGGGGATCAGCCTTGCATGTGTACGCACCCTAGTTTATAGGTAATATTCATGGAACACTCGTTTAGTCTTTTACGATTTCATCACAGAGCAAGCATCATGCATTCAAGGTGGGAGCTGCATCAGATGGGTCTATCTGAGTGAATGCGTCATCTGGTAAAGAGTTTTGTGCCCAGAAACTGTCCCATTCGTCATTGTCTTCGGTTGGTCCGAGCTCGTTTTCGGGTGTGGGTGGTCTACTCCTCTCGGCAGTGAAGCTATCGGCAACGTAACCAGCCTCCAGTGGCGCGACGTCGTCCTTTTGTTTCCCCTTTGCCACAGCAGGGCTCGTTGTTGGGTGTTGATTCGCCCTTGCATGCGACGCGGCCAATGAGATGGTGCTTCCTGGTATGACAGAGATGCCCTCCGCCGTGATGATGTAGTCACAGGATGCGGGTGCGGCTACTGAGCTAAATATGACGGAGAGACGCCGGACCAGGACTGGCTGGTCATCGACTGGAGTTATGGCTATCTGGGAGGTTGCGGTCCTGCCGACAGCCGACCGCTTTTTGGGAGTCTCATTCTCGTGTAGGTACCGCCTCCTCCCCGTTCGAGTGAGAAATATGCGGGCATTCACTTGGTTTGCCCACACGAGACCCAGGGCAGCTTCCTTCCGATTTTCGCCAGGAATACTGTCACCTCGACCAAATAACCTGGACTGGTCTCGGTAGCTTATCGCGTCGCTGCCTGGAGGCTCATCACGGTCGATGACGTCGATGACTTCGTTCAGGACGAGCACAGCGATGCGGTATTTGCTTGCGAGAAGGTGTAGGTGGGAAGATATTTCGGAAATTTGGCGGGAGCGTTCGATGAGTGTCTTTGTGGTGGTTTTCCCGGAAGAATGGAAGAGCTCAGCGAGCGCGTCGATGATGAGCAGCCTTGGGGGCTTTGAGGACCGATTTTTGGACGCAGTGTCGATATATTGCGGGAGGAATGTCGACAGGACATGGATGAGCCTGGGTATTGTAGGCGTCTGGACGGTTTGCACGTCCGAGAAAGTGCAGAATGAAGAGGAGAGGAGGGGATGAGCGTCCAGAATCTGCTGTAGTCGCGATGTTTGGAGACGGGAGGCGATGGTGATGTAGCACGCGGAGCCTGATATGCCACCGAGATCGTGGGGGAGCTGCACGAGGAGAGAGAGCTGAAGGGCGAGCTGGGTTTTCCCGGCAGCGCTGGGCAAGATGTTTCAACTTTCCGAGACCCAGGGGACGGGATTGTGACGACAATACCTCTCGCCGACGACTTCCCACACCATGCCGGTCGTGATTCCACCCCCAATGAGAGAGTCGAGTTCGGAGTCACCCGTCGTGAAAGATTCGTAGGCATCGGACGAAAACGCTTGGAGCGAACGAGGAGGTTGAGCGTGTTCCCGGCAGATGAGGGAGATGATCTTGTTTGCTTCGTGAGGGGTTATTTTGCACGCACGAGATATGTCGCTGGGGGTGGCAAGAAGGACGCCCAATACGTCTTTGAAACCACCTGGATAACGAACGTGCATCTGCGCGAGTCAATCCCAAAGAAATATGACAAGACCGACCTTTCGCGAGCACCGTCTTTTGCGTTGCGGACAGAGTGGACATAAACTCTCCGCCATGCCGCGACCTCCACTCATCCGCGCCTTGTCTACCAGGGCATCCGCCGTCTACAGCAACCCCGCCAACGCCCATGACCCGGCACTAACCTCCACCCCCCCTGGCCTCACCCATCGGCAGCGCGCAATCTTGGACAGCGCATTGCGTGTCGACCACGCAGGGGAAATCGCCGCCAACTACATCTACAAAGGGCAGATGGCCGTGCTGGGGCGGGATCCAACGGTCGGCCCTTTGATTCAGGTGCGTGTTACACATCACCTCCTGCGTTCTCTTGGACGACCGTCCTTTGCATAGGAAATGTGGAACCAAGAAAAGCGACACCTCCTTGTCATGGACAAACTTCAAGTACAGCATCAGGTGCGGCCCACAATACTCTCTGACGCAGCCAAGGCTGCTGGCTACGGCCTCGGCGTCGCTACCGCCTTTTTCGGTAAAGAAGCTGCTATGGCCTGTACAGAAGCTGTCGAAACCGTCATTGGTGAACACTACGACGAGTATGTCTCTTTGCAGGACCCACTCCCCCGCTTACACGCTCTCCACAAGTCAGCTGGAAGAGTTCAAGTCGTTGCCATTATCACACCCCAGTGTACCATTGCTGCGAGACGTGATCAAAGAACTGCGGGACGATGAACTCGAACACCTCGACACTGCAGTCGAGCATCATTCACAACGGGCCCCAGCTCACGCGCTCCTGAGTACAGTCATTGGTGGGGGTTGCAAGTTCGCCATAGAACTCTGTAAGAGGTTTTAGACGACGCATGCATGTTAACATTACGACAAATGTATGGTGACATTCCATCGAGCATACACATACCCCACAGTCCTCAGTGTTCAGTGAGAGACTGGCCTCTCCGCTTTCCCGTCCACTTATATTTGAGCTACAATACCGGGCGTAGTGAGTCATGAGATGTTGATGAATACCACAGTTCTTACATGCGTTTGTGATGCGAGGTAGTAGATTGCACCCGGAACGAACACAAAGCCGGTCAGAGAGATCAAGGTAGTGCGGCGGGTGAACCTAAAGTGTTTGTAGGCATCCTCGCGCTGTATGGTTGTCGGAACACAGTCCCTGCAGACTAAGACTACGCACCATACGATTCCATCGTTCAATAGCAGGATCGACCTGGAAATTTATGACAGGGTCGGTCAGACGTGAGAATGAACACTGATTTAGGGTACCTTGAGATAACCTGTAGAGTGGTCATTTATCCATCAGCGTACAAGACAACATCAGAACGCGCTCGGACGTACTCGCAGCGGCCATTTCTAAACTGTGGTGCAGTCTTAAGAACGTTGTTGTGCAATGTTTGGTCGAACTGGATTATGCTGCAGCCTAGCTGCCAAACCAAGTTTTGTTCTTGCCACCATCACCTTTCTTTTGACAACGATGGCTTACAACCGGGACAGGGACAAGGGTAAAGATAACTGGTCTGATCAAGGCTATTGGCCAACAGATAATAGAGGAAACGTGCGCGGTCGAGAAGACGACTACTATAGCGACGGGAAACGCAGAAAATATAACAACGGAGTTTGTGTTCCACCATTTGCCCTGCCTTCACTTGTTCATATTCGTCACAGGGTTACGATACCCAGTCTTATGGTGAAGCAGCTGTTGAGTCCAGTTACGGGCAGTCCAATCCGAGCAGACATAACGACTCTGCACCCGACTACGCCAACGACGACCGACAGGGCAAGGGTTTCCATAGTAAGAAACGCCTGGTCCCGAGCGAACCCAGTTCGCATGTCATTTTTCTGGGTTTAGACCCTGATTTCTCAGAGGCGGATGTTTGTCGATACACTTTACATGTCCTTCGATACAAAGCTGAATCCATCTTCATACTTTAGCTGCAGGCTTACCTCTCCAGCCACGGGTGCAACATCGAGACCGTCACCATCATAAGAGACAGATCATCAGGCACTTGCCCTATTCATATTGTATACTGTATAGCGCATTGACATATGTGGCTATTGGATTTTTGAAGGTATTTCCAAGGGCTTCGGTTTCGCTCAGTTCGCGAGCGTGGAACATGCCCGTGCGTTTGTGGACCCCCTATTTCCATTCGTCCAAGTTCCGCCCCCAGCATCGCATGGCGCATCGGCCAAAGCTGCTTTCTACAAAGCCCTTGAGACGGGCACTCCACACAACGGTCGCAGGGTAAAAATCGATTATTCGCAGAGCGCATTACCTCATGACAAAGGCCGTCGGCAAAACATGAATGATGGGACTCGTGATATTGGCAACGCACCCGCTGCTGTGTTGCTCTTCCGTGGATTGGACCCTCTCTCCGGCCCTCAAGCCATCGCGCAAGCAATGATGGGTTCCGCAGGATTCGGAAAGGAGGGTCACAAGGGCATGAAACGAATTGTGCTCATCAAGGACAAAGTGACCTTGGCTAGCTTCCAGTTTGCCTTTGTTGAGTTTGTGGATATTCAGGTATTCGATATTTTTGGTAGTTATCATCGTCGTGTTCATGCTCCGCAGGCCGCATCCGCAGTTTTGGCGAACACCATGTCACCTCAGATCCATCCCTCAGGCTTTCGTATTTCTGACAAACCGGTTGCGGCCTCATTTGCACACCCATATTCTTTTCAATCAGTCTCAGATTATATGCTTCGTGACGAAACTGCCATACCATCATCTCTGAACCTTGGTGGTGTTGAAAATACCTTTGTCAAGTACTGGGATGAGTCAGCAACCGTTGCTGTCTTGGAATTCAAGGTAGACGAACCGGCTGCACCACAAGTCCCAGCAGAAGCGGCGGTTGCTGCCAAAGAAAAGGAGAAAAGGAAAAAGGTCAAGGGTACGTCTACAGCGTTGTACGTATTTCATAACGATCTAACATGTTCTAGACGATCCATTGAAGAAGCCACCGGCACCATCCGCGTTACCTGTCTCTGACAAACCGGTCACTCTCAATTTTAAGACAGGGACAACTGGTAGTAAACCTTTGGTGTCGCTTTCGGCATCGAAAGCACCTGTCTCGTTACCCCTAGGATTTTCTGCAGAAGAATTTGACCCTGGTGATGAAGAGATGGGGCCAGAGCCTACAGCTGAAGATGACAAAGGTTTCCGAGTTTTCTATGCGCACTTTGGTTCTCTTTTACTTACACCAATAGTAGCCACTGCAACTAAAAAGGTCGCACCACTGATTGCCAGTAAAAAAGTAAGAACTGAGCTGGAATGTGGTCATTGCACTGACAGTCTAACATCTGCCCAGACTGCCAGCAACATCCAGAAATGGAACCAAGTTCAGGAGGAACTCAAGGAAGATTCGACTTCGGTACCTAGGATTCAAATTGCAACACCAAGCACCGAAGCGGCCAATGTTCACCTGCCGATCTCCCAGGTTTCTACCTCACTACCCTCAACAATATCAAACGGACCATCGACAGCAACGACTCCCGAGCCTATGGAAGCCGAATTCGAGTTTTCTGACACGAATGCGATGACATGTCTACTTTGTGCAAGGCAGTTCAAAAACATGGACCAGCTCAAACGTCACAATAAGGAATCGGATCTTCATAAGGCTCGCCTCTTCATTATATTTCACGTACTCGCTTACTAGATGGAACTAATGGCTATTCTTTTTTTTTTCCTTGCACGATGCTCGCTGGATACGATACTTGTTCAAACGCAACAGAAAAATTTCAAGGACGCAAATCTGCGCGATGTCGCACGTCAGAAAGTGGAAGCTGCACGAAAAACCTCTACCCCCAAAGTAACTGAAACCGAACTGCCCAAGTACCGCGATCGTGCATCCGAACGTCGGATCATGCACAACCAACCAGACGTTCCGTTACCCGAAAACATAACTACAGCTCCGAAGAAGAAACGATTTGCCGAGGGACCTCCTCCGCCACCCTCCCCACCTCCCGCTCCCCTAGCCCCAGGCAAGGATGAAAATAACGTTGGCAACAAACTGTTGAAGATGATGGGCTGGAAAGAGGGATCTGGTTTGGGTACTGAAGGTGACGGTCGCGTTGACCCAATGTAACATTTGTTCCGGATTCTTGTCAGCACAATCCTCTGACTCGTTCTGCAGCCGAACAGCCATATATGCACAAGGCGTCGGCCTCGGTGCTGGCAAAGCCAAAGAGTTGGGAAAATATGCTGAAGGCTACTCAGGCTACGTGCACATGGCCCAGGATGCGGTAAGTGCGATAGGACTTCAGGGGACAGAGATGACGACGTCGTGCCGCACATTCTTACTCTTTTGTCACAATGCAGGCTCGGGAGCGCTATGGTAGCTAGGCAAAACTCGAATTATTCAGATAGCAATCGCACCTCTGTTGATTTTTTTGGGTTATCATCATGTTACATCGCTTTCTTTCGAGGAATTATATCTACCATTCAACAACTATTCAACTATTCAAGCTTCAAGACGCGCGGATATAGGTTCGATATTATACAAGTCTCACTACGTCACAAAGCTAGGAAACCCATGATTGGAGCCAGGAATAGGGCCAGTGCATTGCGTGTTGCGCTCAGTCCAGAGTTTGCTTTCTGTGCCGTTGCTCCTGTTGGCTGAATTGCACCACTCCATCCAGGAAGTGTCTGAGAAACCACTGCACTCGTCGGTGGGAGAGCAACCGTCGCGGGGCCTCGCTGACATGTGAAATAGGATGCCTACCAGGATTACGTGAGCTCAACCTCCCATGACAGGTACGCGGCACTCACTGCGACTACTGCGCCCAATTTCGTGAACTATGCGTTTAAGCTTATTGAGACGTCCATCAGAACGAGGCCCAAAAACTCACCCTAGCGTAGTCCTCGACTACAAATATACCTCCGCCTGTATTCGCCCCAGAGAGGTCAGCCGGGGCCAAGAAGTCCGCCGGCTGGGCGAACACGAGGAATACATATCTGGGAATTATGGGTCAACCTTTGCCCTGTAAATCCACGCGCAAAAAAGAGGCTAGCCTATGTGGCCCATCCCCGACAGGAGGATTCGGCGGAATGTACCGGGTAACCGCCGTGGCCCCTACCATGGACACATTTGAAGTTACAGACCCTTCCATTTGACAATCAGTACCCTCTTCTTGTGTGTGAGACAAGGACACACCAGGGATGGTTGCGCCATTGACGAGCCAATGTCGTCGCTGACCGTGATTTTGGTCCGACCCCGGAGGGCCCGCGTCGACCATCATGATGGTGAGCCTGCCTCCCGAAATGGACGAGTTGACAGCCGTCACCGACAGGTTCGGCTCATATAGGGCTTCTACATATAGACCAAATTAGTCGAGGTGTGTCTCGCCGAACCAGGCGAGTCACGCACGTTCTCTCGAAACAGGTTTACCGATAGCAATCTCGCCGAGACCTTTGAAGGAGACAGCGAGGAGAGCGCTTGGGGTGAACTGGGGCAGGAGCGCCGGGATGAGTCCTGATTGAATGAAATGGGCTTTGATAGCTTCACCCTCGACCAGCATATTGTTGGGTTGTGCTGACGCAGCAGGTATGGTGCAAAGGGCGAGGGCAAGGCCTAATAACTTGAAAGACAACATCTCGTGAGTGATGAATAGAACACACGAATCTAAATTCACTCGACACACCCAGGCCCTTCTTTGAACAGCATTCCAAATCAGAAGTCTGGTATGCTCGCCATATGGCACGAAAATGTAGATGAGGCAAAACTAATAACTTACAAGCAGATACGTACAGATAGAATCATACATTCCGCTAATGAGAGCAAATAATGTCATGCTAAGTCCATGGTCGACTCTGATTCCAACCCAAAGTCCGATACTGTGGGGAGGTCGGGCAATCCAACCACAGGCGATGCCACCTCGGATTGCGAGTCACCAGCCTCGCTCACTAATCCTTGTGTCCTTCTTTTCGCCCTGCGTCTCGGTGCCGTAGATGTCGGAGACGAAGGCAAACTCGCGGGACCAAAGCCATCCGCTTGAAGTGCGGCCAACATGTTTTGCGCGATGTGTGCAGTGTCGGCAGTCCCGCTGGTGATGAGCGAGACAGGTGGTTTACCTTCTGGTTTGGTCGGCCGAGCTCGACGCGCCTTGCGTGCAATTGTATCCCCATTGCGCAACTTCTCTAGTAGGTTGTCTAACACGGCGTTGTCTTCTTCTCGTGGACCAGATTGTTCTTGGGCATTCTGTTTGTGTAGCCTTGACTCTGCCATGGCCTGCTTACGTATCGCCATCGCAAGCTTTTCCTCAGCTGCTGTTTGATTATCCGTCAAACATTTCTGAGAAGAGAAGGGCAGTGTCAACAACCCGCCCATCGCAGTCGTAGTTTCTACGCTGACTTACTCTATATGATATGACAAAGGTCTTGAATATCGCAAAGAACTCCGTTGATGTCATGTTTTTGTCGTCTTCACCATAGTACACAACGACCTCAGTGAAGGTAGTTTCCGCATGGTTGACATCGTCGATAAGGTCTTCCAGCTTCGCACTGGCTTTTCCAACAAATTGCCACATCTGTCTGCTAAAGCCGTCATTCTGGACCACGTCAACGTAATGGTCGTTCAATTCTTGTCGTATGCGCTTAAGACCGTCTCGGAGCACAATGAGGTCTTTTCTGACATCCTGCACGTTAACTATGCGAGATGTTAGATACCTAGGTAAGATGGGTTCAATGCGAACCTCGGTAGGCTTCTGCCGGTTTATTCAGTTCTTCGAGGAACTCCTCCATATTCGGGAAGTGTTTGTGAATAGTCCTTTCGAGGAAGTGCAAGAGAGTGGTGTTGTTGGCGGACTTCGTATCGACAAGCTGCTCAGAGACATGAGCGAGACAAATGGTAGCAAACGGGATAGTACAAACCTTGTTGATGCTGCTCACACGGAAACCGAACGCACCACCTTTGATACCTGTACCGTTCATATAGTTACCGATCATCAGGATGAGCTAGGGGATAGTCAACAACAACCGAGCTTATTGATGAAAGCGAAAGTTACATTGAGCACTTCTTTGAACTGTTTGGCATGTAGCAACGCCTCACTAGCCTGGTTAACTTTCCTAGCACCCTACGAGCATACTCAGCTGTGTGACGAAGAATTGATGAAGAGCATTCACCTCATCGAGAAGCAACCATTGCTCCTCGAATTTGCATTTGTAAAGCATGCCTTGTATTCGAGGACCAAGTCGTTCAATCTGGATGAGTTTCACCATGAGGCGGTCTGATGCGTGCAAGCCAGCGAGCTCTTCAGGTTCAGCGTTCCGATACACATTGAGCTTGCCAACCTGACGGAAAATTAGCACTCAAGAATTACAATATTGTACTAGGTTGTACCTGTTCAGGAGTTGGCAGGACACCCTTGAGCTCACTGAGGAAAACCTCGGTACATGTTTCCTGATCAAATTGTTGTATCCTGCGTGCAATCTCTTCCGGTTCTAGTCTTTTGACCCGCTGCATAAGGATTTCTGCAAGAGCGTAAACAAAGTGATTATATTTCTCACGGCGCCAACTAAAAGGCGTACCAACACGTTTCTTGGTCTGGGGATCGAGCACACTCTTCAGCTCAGCTTGCTTCTGTCGGGCTGCAAAGGGAGGTCAGGCACAACGCGCCAAGGTAATACTGACTCTGTAGACCCGAGACTCCACTCACCCAATAGATTAATCATTAGCTGCTTAGCTTTAAAGTCTTCCTCCATCTCCGACCACACTCCGTCACTTTGTAGCTTCTTCAGCATTTCTTGCTCCTTTTGACTATCGTCGCCACTCCAGAGCGTCTTAGCAACTTGTTGATGGGGGAGCTTGTCCCACTGAAGCTGTTTCATCTTGATGCCGGGTGTGTAAGGCATATCTTTACGGGCAGAAAGCATGACAGAGAAATTGGCGCCGAGAAGCATGGACGCGCGAGCAGAGCTAGGGGCGGAGCTTGAGGCGGAGGCGATTCCTCTCATCGAAGGAGGGGGTGGAGGGGGTGGAGGAAGAGGCGGTAATGAGGTACTTGATGACGGGTTTCCGAGGAAACCGATAGGAGGCGGAGGAGGCGGAGGAGGCGGAGGAGGCGGCGGACTTTTATCATTATTCGCATCATCTTTAGACGGAGGCGGGGGCGGAGGCGGGGGCGGCGGGGGCGGCGATGAGAGGTCTGCCGAATCCGACTCTTCAAGGAGTGTCGGGAGGGGTGGTGTGACATTGCCGTCTGACATTGATGGTGCACGCCCATGTGTGTGGAGGCGTTTCACGAGTTGCTCCGAGAACGATTGTTGTTGAGGACCACGAGGACCTTCCGCAGAGCTGTCACTCGAGCTGAGAGACGTAGGATGAGTGTCATCAGTGAGGGCACTAAACCCAATGCGAGTTGATTGTCCGAATTCACTCTCGACATAATGTTCATCACCCCGCAAGGACAAACCATGATCACTATGATCGAAGGAATCGTCAGAACGTGGGACAACAAGGTTATGAGAGCGATTCATCCGAGATGAAGAAGGGGTGTCTTCGCCAGCAATGGGTCGGTTCGTCCGCCTCGGAGAGCCTCGAATACTACGAGGACTAGCCATGTGCCCACCTTCTGGAGAGAGCTGTCCAAGTCATTAGATCGTACGGTACGCCCTCACGTACAAGCTTACAATTTTGACGCCAGCAGCAAGCTGGTATTGAATCTGCTCACGCACGTCTGCTTCATCTGCGTCCATGAACTGGGAATCGCGACCACCTTGTGCTGTCGATACTCGAGCAGATTTCGTCGCCCCATTAAGTCGACCGCGGACAGAGTTATCTCTCTTCATATCAGTCTTTCTGGGAGTCGTGTCTCGCGACTCTTGACCCGACCCCTCAGTCTCGTCCTCACCTTCACCACCGGCTTTCTTCCTCCTCCGGACCTTGCCCTCAAGGATATCGATTGTCTTTGTCCGCTCTAGATGTCTGTTTAGCACGTCAATGAGTGTTTTCCGGTCCATGGACCCGGTGTTCGATTCAATGATGTTGTCCACTCCCTTTCCAACCTCCTTCAACATCCTGAATAACTCCATGATCTGTGCCTCGAGCTGCGCAATCTGTTCCTCATACCCAGCCTTTTGCACTTCGAGTTGAGTTTGGAGTCGAGAAGTTGTTTCGCGGGCAGTGGTCAATTTTTGTTCGAGGTGAGATACCTTGTCTTTGAGTTGGCCGACGAGTCCATCAAAACCTTGTGATATCTCTTCCTCAAGGGTTTCTTTCTCGAGTTTTAGACGGAGCGCGTGAGCACGAATTTCGGCAGCCTCTGTCTCTGCCACCTGGAGTCGATCAGATTCATTCAATTGGGCAATCAGGCGTTGCACTGAATGCCCAATTCTTTGTTCTGCTGTAGCCAGTTTTCCGTCCATAACGATATCCGATACCACGGAATCCAGGAGCCGATAATGATAGGCAAGCTGCGGACCCTCCTCCCTGATCAACAGTAAATGTCGCATCATGGAGAGGAAGTAATCTTTTGCACGCGAACCCTCCATCCGTGAACATAGTGCATTCCAAATATCCTCTGGATTGGAAAAGTTGGCCAGGATGGCAGTATCTTGGCGTTCTTTCAACTGTTGTTCATCGTCTTCGAGTATAGTTGCAAGCGTGTCGAGTTGTTTGTCCATGGCAGATATACCGAGCTCGCGACAAAGGGTGACGATGCGCGGAAGGCCCGCAGAATCCATGAGAGTGCGGTGATGTATGCGAACATCAAGGTCGTGCATGACGTCCATGATTTTAACTATCAGGCCAATATTGACAAGCTTCAGACCAACTCATTAGCGACGGGAGAAGAGAAGGAAAGAGAAGGTAACCTCACAGCGTAATCGACCAACGCCGGGACATCTCCACCGGTGCGCCTGTACTCTTCACTGGCGCCAACTAGGCTGCCCATTCTACCTCTTCCTCGGAGTACACCCTCAAGTGACTGGAACCAGTAATCATAACAACCAGTCGAATCGCCATTAGCCTGACTGAGAGTTGCTAGGCCGTGAAAGACAAGATCCAGGGAATCTCTGCTACAGTGAACGATCGACAACAGCACTTCTATGATTGTCCGGCGTGTTGGGAGGTGAGGGGAATTGAGAGCGGATGTTATCTGAGTTACGATATTGGGGATCTTCGTGGCTTCCCGGACACGAAACTGTAGAGTGCATGAGACGAGTGGGATAAGGCAGCCACAAGCTCACTCACCGTACTATTGAAGATGACCTTCAGACATTTCGCGATCTCCTGCTCTAATGGTGTATCGGCTTGACTCCTGGATGAAGAAGGATGAATTACTCAAGCCTTGGGGAGGAATAAAAACCACCTCTTGGGCTTGCGACTGATCTGCGCGAGGGACTGCGCTAATACCGCTGTACCCCCGAGATCGATAAAATTATCGAGCCAACTATCAGAGCGTAAGTGGCATCCGAGAATGCAGCAGCATTCATCCTACCTAGTTTCATGCCCTCGTAGCGAGACCCAGACGCTGGTAACTTGCTTGGAGGTAATGGTTCCATCCAAGAACTTGCGTATGTACCACTCGGGAGAGCCCTCGCCGGTTAGAATGGCCTGTCCTGCATCGCCTTGCTTACGAGCCTGATCGCCTCTACTTCGCTCTTCTTGCCATCGCACTTGCTCTGCAGCATGGACTATGTTCCATTTCTGGTTGATGGGGAGGTTGTCCACATTGTGCAGATCGCGCTGCTGAGCGACACGGGCGAAAAGGGCTTGAATGTCGTCTTCTTTATCTGGGCGGGGAAAATAAAACTCGTCGGTGTGTGGCTTGTGGAACATATGGGAAAGATGAGTAGAATGACTGTCGGAGTGCGTTGTGGAACTTGAGAAGCGGGAGGATGGGTTGTCTTGGGGGTGGAGGGCTCGTAGCACAGTACTTGCGACGCTAGGAGAGGTGGGGATGGGGACAGAGCCGAACTCGGAGCCAGAAAGACTTCCGCGACCGGAAGAGGCGGAGGCTTCGCTCTTACGGAGTTTGTGGAAGGTGGGTGTTTTTGGACGTTTTGCGGGGAAAGAGGCGAGAGAGTCATTGCAGAGAGTGGACGAGTCTGCAGTGCTGATGGACGAATCGGGTCTGGCTGGGGATGGTGCGGTAGAGATTTTATCTCGCTCGAGCCTTGCACGGTGGAGGTTCTGGTGGTTGAGGTTGAGATCTGTACCGTTGGCGGTGAGAGTGGGATTTGTGAGGGGTGCGGATATGACAGAAGTGGTGGGGGCACCACGGAGACCCTGAGAGACAGTGTTGACTGCGAGGGGAGAGCGGGTCAGTGGGGGCAGCTTGTCGTATGGGATCGAGTCAGCCAAGTCCTGGGCTGAAACGGACGAGGTCCGGGGCCGCTGCCTCTTCCGGTTGAAGATGGTGTCCATGGCTTTGAAGGTCTCCCCGTCGTCGTCGCTGGCCACAACGTGCCCGTCAAGAAATCAGTCTAGTCACTGGCAACTTGTATAAACTGGCATCACCGCAAATTCTAGTACAAAGTCCATCATAGCCTTGACAAGAATCAAAACACGTGTCAACATTCCCCATCACAATACGTGTACTGTACATGAGGTTAATCGGTATTCGTCACGAGGACGACATAATCAAAAAATTTGTGGGATCACCACTTGGGTCACAGGCAGTTCAGCGCCTCGCCAATCCCCCATCTCAGTCATTCCAGTGGCCGCAAGACCGAGCCCAGTCCCCAGTCTCCAAGGTTTTATCCTTCCCCCACTCGGTCCCAACCACGTCCGTTCGATTCGGACATCGTTCCACCGGTTGCCTGCATCCTGCCACCTGGTTCTGCGACGAGCGCCACGCCTCATTTTGGCCGCCATGACACAAAGAACAACGCTCCCGCGACGGCTCGCTGGATCCAAAAGTACTAGCTACTCTGTGAGCTGCATTTCTGTGTGTCCCCGTGGCCCAGGTTCAACGCATCGGTGATCTGTCATGGGATTCAATGCCATCACTACCCGCCCTCTCTGTGCATGGTCACATAATTCAAGCGTCCGCACATTCATCTCAGAGTAATCCAATCCTGCTGCCCTCGAGAACGAATCTCTGTTGCCCCTCCCGTGGAAGAGGCAATTTCAGCGAGAAAAGGACCCTTCAAGACGGCAGTGCTGGTCCTCGAATATAGACGAGAGTGAGCGAGCCGGGTAGGACAACACAAGATACAGCCGTATCATTAGACACGCTGTGCAAATCACCAAAAATCACGTTGACCAAGAAACAGGCCAGAGAGTCGAAAGCTAAACTCAAAGGCAGTTCGCAACGATCGAAGACAGATCTTGGCCATCATTGTGCGGAACCGTCGTCCTTGAGGGATCACTTGTGCTCGTAATGTAGGCGACAAAGATCGACTCGACACCGACCGGTTACAGAACACCCAATAGCGCAGGAACCGAGCAAACGTTACGTGGCTGGGTCGAAGTACCATGGGGGTGGAAGGGCTGCATCTGTGAAGATTGATGATGGTTGAGTTTCGCAAACCAAACGCAGAATTAACGGGAGCGCTTCCTGTGCGTATCACATTCGATAGCCAAATGCAATCCAATCTGGTCTTCCACATTGAAAGCCACCTTGAAACCATGTCGAGTTCGCTACGCACGTCGACGTTTGAGGACTCCAGTACCAAGACTCTGTGCGGCTTCACAGAAGGCACAGAGAGCTCAGCACAGCCCATGGCGCGCAACCGAAACCCGAAAGCGCCAGGATAGAATAGTAGACAGGCTCTCCAAAGCCTACCTACGGCTCGTGGGGATAGTCAAAGACTTGGGTCTTGGGGAACACGTACGTGGACCTGAACGATGTGGGTCAACACAGATGAGGATATTTAATGACGGAGAAACTCGGGAACGACAAATGGGCAGTGCGAGCAAAAATGCCCTGTGCGTGGCCCACGTTGCGAGGCATAGGTGATTGCTACGTCTACTGCCTGTCCGTGCTCTGCTCCGCCCCCAGCTACGCCAAAGGAAAGCCGCGACACATCTCTAGCATTCATTTTCGAGGCCGACCGCCCTCTGTCACGTAGTGTATCTCGCCCATCCGGTATCATCTTGCCCTTTTCTGCACGTCGGCTGGACACAATGAAAGTGTTTGCTTTCTGCGCGTTGTGTCTGCGATACGTGAAAGGGATCCCGAGATGATACAAAGGGGATACTTGTCTGTGCGTGGATGAAGGAGTGCGTCCTGAACCGAGATGGATGCGTTCTGGAGATATGATGAGACACTTGAAGAGGCTTCATGACAGACAATGGAGACGGTAGACGAGCGACCACCTTTACAGCACGCAAGTCAAGAATCCTAATGCAGAAGCAAGAAACCCCGCCTGTCAGCGACGCCATTCCATGTCGCAGTTGACCCACACAGGCAAGAAGATGTGCTCCCCCCGACCTGTATATTCTTAGGGTTAGAAATCATCCCGGGTGAGGGATGGATCTTTTGGTTAGAAGCGGCGGAAAGCTCTGTGGCAGTGGATGCAGAATGACGAGAATGAGTACCTGGGCAACGAAGGTACCAAGTTGGACAACGCTGCACCCGGAAAGAAAGGTTGCGAGAACACGACTGAATTCTAAACAAAAGCTCAACCAAGTTTGTTTTGTGGACTGCGTAATATTTGGCTCGGACAAACAACGCGAACGCGTCAATATATTATTACGGCAATTTATCAATTTATGGGGCCTGTCGGGATTGAATGGGATGTCCAGAGACGCTAAGGGAGTATACAGGAACCTTCTGGAGGCTCGTCTGTTAAGGACACAAGTTGGTCTTTACTCTATAGAATAGCCTACATGGTATCATTTCTTTCTTATATTTTATTGAGTTTATTGATATCCCCATTCCCCATATACCATATCTGAGGGGTGTAAAGCTTGTTCGTAATATGGTATACTTGATTGTCTACGCTTCATGCTTATCTGAGCACTACCTACTTCAGACGCGGGGCACTTTAGACCTTCTTGAGTGCTTCCTGTAATAACACTTGATCCCAAAGCAAAAAAAAAAAGGTTAGATGATCCGGGTGTGTGTTTGCCCCCAAATCAGCGCAGCTGGTTCGCGATTCAGACGGAACGATCATGTGAGCACAATGCGAACACGTGCCACAAAAGTGGAAGCACGTGGTTGTGAGAATATACATGCGCACAGTTGTCACGTCACGTCAACCCACAAGCCTATCTGACGGACACTGACAAGGACAGGCAGCATCGCTACCACGACTACGACCACGACGACACTGGCCCGTTGAATGGCCGAAAACATTTACAGCAAGGGGACCAGAGTCTGGTTCGAGGACAAAGAACAGGCTTGGGTATCCGCAGAGGTCACCAGTGTCACGAAGGGCAATGACCACGCCATCAAACTCGTCTTCCTCGACGAACGAGGCAAGGTACGCGTCGATATCGCCATCCCTCCATCCTCACCATCCCATCTCTTTTCATCAGGAAATTGTCATCAATACAACCGGAAAGGATATCAAGGATGGCAAGGAAGGGCTTCCTCCATTGCGCAATCCTCCGTTGCTAGAAACCGCGGATGATTTGGCCACCCTTTCCCACCTTAACGAGCCTTCAGGTAATTCTCACTACGTCATATCCCTCCTCTTCGTTGTCTCAGTCTTACATGTAGTATTGCACACGATCCGCAACCGTTATGCACAGCACAGCATATACACCTATAGCGGCATCGTCCTCATCGCTGTCAATCCCTTCCAACGCGTCACCCTTTATGGCCCAGAGATTATTCAAGCTTATAGTGGTCGAAAGAGAGGCGAGTTAGAGCCCCACCTCTTTGCCATTGCCGAGGACGCATACACTGCCATGGCAAGGGAGGGTATGGGTCAAACCATCATCGTGTCTGGCGAGAGGTACCTTTCCTTCTTTCACATCTACTTCTGTATCTTATATACTTCATAGTGGTGCAGGTAAGACCGAGTCGGTATGTCGTCTTCGACCACTGGATCTACCTCCATTCCAACCCCTCTTCAGGCTAAATTCATTATGCGATACATCGCCTCGGTCAACCCCCCTGGCTCTGGAGCCAAGGCCAAGACAAAATTGTCGCTAGATGAGTCAAGCGAGATAGAACGGCAGATTCTGGCTACGAACCCGATTCTCGAATCTTTTGGAAATGCGAAGACAACACGTAACGATAATTCATCGCGCTTTGGAAAATATATCCAGGTCGGATCATATCATGCGCACTTTGGGTATCAGCTCAATTGACAGTTTTATAGATTCTTTTCGATGGAAAACCGGAAATCGTCGGTGCGCGCATTCGTACATACCTTCTAGAGCGGTCGCGTATCGTCTTCCAACCAACTACGGAACGCAACTATCATATATTCTATCAGCTGTGCGCGGGCGCCCCGCTGAAGGAGCGGAAAGACCTTGGGCTAGATATGGATGTTACGAAATTCCATTACCTCAAGCAAGGTGGACCTACTTCAACACCCATCGCAGGAGTCGACGATGCCGAAGAATTCCGCGCTACTCAGCAAGCTCTTTCAACCGTCGGCATCAGCGTTGAGAAACAATGGGCTGTTTTTAGGCTTCTTTCTGCTCTTTTACATCTTGGAAACGTCAAGGTTACCCAGGCTCGACATGAATCGTCTATTGATGAACAAGATCCTGCTCTCATTTTGGCTACTCGGTTTTTGGGAGTCACCCTTGCTGAGTTCAAGAAGTGGACGATTAAGAAGCAGATCATTACTCGTTCCGAAAAGATCGTCACAGCTCTGAGTGCCGCACAGGCGACGGTAGTCAGGGATAGTGTGGCGAAGTTCGTGTATGCATGCCTATTCGAGTGGTTGGTTGCCATCGTCAACGAGAGTTTGGCCGGGGAGAATGGTGATGCTGCCGAACGTGCAGAGATGTTCATAGGTGTGTTGGATATATATGGATTCGAACACTTCCAAAAGGTGGTCCCTATTTGTGTACAATGGCATTCCCAGCTCACTTCTGCTTTCTTAGAATTCTTTTGAACAATTCAGCATTAATTATGCCAATGAAAAGCTGCAACAGGAGGTGAGTGCATATAAGTTCATCGTGGGTAGTTCTGATGTTCTTCGTTTGTGTTTCATTTGTAGTTCAATTCGCACGTGTTCAAGCTTGAACAGGAAGAGTACATGAAAGAACAAATCAATTGGACATTTATTGATTTCTCAGACAACCAGCCCTGTATCGACGTCATCGAGGGCAAGCTTGGTGTCCTTGCTCTCCTCGACGAAGAATCCCGTTTACCCTCAGGCAGCGATGCTTCCTTCCTGCAGAAACTTAACGTACAGCTCTTGAAGCCGGTCAATAAAGCCGTCTTCAAGAAGCCTCGGTTTGGGAACTCTGCGTTTACGATTGCACATTACGCGCTAGATGTCACATATGAGGTTGATGGTTTCCTGGAGAAGAACAGGGATACAGTACCAGATGAGCATATGGTCCTGCTGGCAACGACGAAAAATCCTTTCTTGAAGGAAGTTCTGGATACCGCTCTCGGCTCAGTAAAGTCAGCAGATAAATTCGGCGACCTTCCTCATCCTGGTTCTCCTTCCCTCTCTGATTCGGGCAGTGGTGGATCTCGTCGATCGTCGATCATACCGGATCCGGGTCGTTCAGCGCTGGTAGCGTCCACCACAGCAGGTGCTGTCGGGCCCAAGAAGCCAGGGGCGGCCATCAAGAAACCCACACAAGGCTCGATATTCAAAGCATCCCTAATCACATTGATGGACACGCTCAGTATCACGAATGTCCACTACATCCGATGCATCAAACCGAACGAGGCCAAGAAACCGTGGGAGTTTACACCTTCTCAGGTTTTGGGCCAGCTTCGCGCTTGTGGTGTTCTGGAGACCATCCGTATCAGTTGTGCAGGATACCCTTCTCGATGGACATACGAGGAATTTGCGGAACGGTGAGTAATTATTTAGATGCCGAACGCCTGACTCAATCCACTCCCTAGATATTATATGCTTGTGCCTTCAGCAGATTGGCAACCTATGATACAGAAATTAAAACTTAAACCTCTTTGTTCGCTGATCTTAGAGAGGACAATCAACGACCCCGACAAATACCAAAATGGCCTTACCAAGATCTTCTTCCGCGCGGGTATGCTTGCTGCGCTCGAGTCTCTCAGGTCTGAAAGACTTAACGCCCTCGTTACCATCGTCCAAAAGAATATGCGACGGCGCATGGCTGTGAAGAGGTACCAGGAACTCCGTAGCGCTACAATCAAAGTCCAGACGTGGTGGCGGGGTATCTTGGCAAGGCGGTTGGTGGAGAGCATTCGCAGAGGTGCTGCTGCGAAGAGGCTACAGGCAGGCATTCGACGTTTTCTTCAAAGATCGAGGTTCCTCCAAGTTCGCCAAGCAGTTATCGCTGTACAGAGCTGTAAGTTCCGGAGGTTACAACGTAGCCTTTGCTCTGATCTATCGCACGTTTAGGTGTTCGTGGTGCGCAGGCGAGGCGAGCGCACAGGGAGGCGAGGACAGTGCATGCAGCTGTGCTCTTGCAATCCCTGTTCCGCGGAGTGTATGCTTCTTGTTCCTTTTGCTTCGTTTTCGTTCAGCACACTGATGGACATTATACAGGCTGTACCGCCGTTCATATCGATCTGACATCAGACATGTAGTATACCTGCAGTCTTGTGTCAGGCGGCGTCTTGCCAGGAAGCAACTCAAAGTTCTCAAAGCTGAGGCGCGCTCAGTGTCCAAATTCAAGGAGATCTCCTACCGTCTTGAGAATAAGGTTGTGGAACTCACTCAGACACTCCAGAAACGGACGGAAGAGAAAAGAGCTTTACAAACCCAACTTAAGGAGCTTGAGAAGCAGATCCAGCAGTGGAGTTCGAAACACGAGGAAGCCGACGCCAAAGCCAAATCTCTTCAAGCCGCATTGCATATCGCAGAGGCTGAGCGGTCTCGGCGCGAGGAGCTCCTTCAAGCAAAAGCTGACGTTGAAAAACGCCTAGAAGATGCAATCGCCAAAGCAGCCGAGAAGGAGGAGGCGATTCAGCGGTTGACTAGCGAAGTGCTCGCACAAGCCTCGCAGCTACAATCCCAAGAGAAAGCATTTGCTATTTCGCCAATGAGATCCACGGAGGATGTTTCTGTCATTGCTACCCTCAAGAATGAAGTTAGCAGTTTGCGCGAGCAACTCAACCGTGCCAATGCGTACAATGCTCTGACGAGAGGGGCCCGAGAGCCTCCGAGCTCCCCAACTTTCGTACCTGCTCTCCGCATCCCTGACGCTAATGGCGGCAATGGCCTCTCATTGGTTTCTCCTCTCCATCCCAATCGCCACCAACGACGGCACAGTTCCGCAGGTGTCCTTCAGCTCAGTCCCTCCGAATACCGTACATCTGCAGATGAGCTAATGTTCGACGTTAAGCGGAGCCAAGCGCTTAACCATCGAGCGGTCTCTGTTGCTTACAATGGGGAGGATAACGTTCTCCGAGTACGGACCAACGGCGTAGCCGATCTTCGCAGTTACGATGACCTGGCAGAAGAGAAAATTAGACTTATGCAGGATATCAAGCGTTTGGATGAAGACGTTCTCATAGGACTAGTTCGAGGCTTGAAGATTCCTGCGCCCAGCACGACGAATCCATCTGCTGTGAAGGAAATTCTTTTCCCGGCAAATCTCATCAGCCTTGTCACGAACGAGATGTGGAAGTATGGCCTTATCCCGGAAAGTGAACGTTTCTTGGCCAACGTCATGGAAGCTATCCAAGCGCATGTTATGGTTGGTTCCTTTCTGTACTTCTTGGGCCGTTTCTGAATCCTCGATAGTCCTTCAACGGAGAGGATGCCATTATCCCGGGCATCTTTTGGCTTTCTAACGTTCATGAGATGCTTTCCTTTATCTGCGTCGCGGAAAGTGACATGGTACAGGGCATCGGTCCGGGAGAAGAAAACGCTGTTCGCGAATTCGACTGGAATGATTACGAACGCCTTGTCACCGTGGTGAAACATGACCTTGGTAGCCTTGAGTACAATATCTACCACACTTGGATGCAGGAGACCAAGAAACGTCTTTCCAAGATGGTAATTCCTGCTTTGATTGAGAGCCAGTCTCTCCCAGGGTTCACCTCCAGTGATGGAGGTGGACGATTGTTCAATCGCTTTCTTAACACGAACAGCCAGCCAGCTTATAGTATGGACGATATCCTGAACCTACTAAACAAGGTCTGGAAGAGTCTGAAGAGTTATTATGTGGAGGATTCGGTGGTACAACAGGTCCTCACCGAAGTGCTCAAGCTAATAGGAGTCACGAGTTTTAATGATCTTCTGATGAGGAGAAACTTCTCTTCCTGGAAGAGAGGTATTTCTTGTTTTTGATCTTCCTTGATGTGGTGCTAATTTTGTGCTCGTTTGTTAGCCATGCAAATTCAGTACAATATCACACGGATAGAGGAGTGGTGCAAGTCGCATGATATGCCAGAGGGTACTCTCCACTTGGAACATTTGATGCAAGCTATCAAGTTGTTGCAACTGAAAAAAGTTCGTGAAGAACGTAACTCATCCTTCGAGGAATGTTGTTGACTTAAAGTGATAGGCGACACCTGCCGATATCGAGATTATTTATGACGTTTGCTGGATGCTCAGTCCCATGCAAATACAAAGAATGTGTACCAACTACTACGTTGCGGAATACGAGGTGGGTGTACTTCCTCTACCGATCCAACAGCGCGATTATATCCGACCCTTTCTAGAACCCCATCTCGCCCGAAATCCTCCGTGTCGTTGCCTCTCGAGTGCAAGCAAATGATCGTAATGATCATCTTCTTCTCTCACCCGAAACTGAGGAAGTCGGACCATACGAGCCTCCATATCCTCGTGAGGTTTCAGGGCTTGAGACGTATGTTCCAGCCTACCTCAACGTGCCCCATCTCCGCCGGCTAGCTGCCCTTGTCGCATAGTTGGTCTCTCCGCTTTGCTCGTTTCTTTGCTCGTTTCTATGGTTCTTTTCGGCTATCAACGGGACGATGATTTTGCGTTTGCTATCCGCTTACACTATGTATTCCTCGGATCCTTCATGACTCGGTCAGCACGACTGTCGATCCATCCTCTAGTTGCCCTGATAACTCTAGATGATTTTGCAGCACATGACTTCCGGGTTCCGTAGATGATTGCTTCAAATACAGTGTCTGACCGGATGAATCACTGAGTCGCCATAGTAGAGGGAAAACCTACCAAAGCTGTATGGGACACGCCAAAGTGCTGAACAACCAGGTCTAGCGCTTTGCCCGTGATTGTCGTCTATGGTACGTTAGAGAACGAAAGTTTAGTGCGAACCTACATCACCTTTCGGAACCACAAAGCAATTTCTTTGGTTGATCGGCCGACAATCTCAAGACGTACAGTTACATGAAGACGTTGGTCGACAGATACCGTAGAACCTCTGTCCTTGGGATCTCCAGGAGTCGCTTTGTGACGTAGTTTCATTAAATTGACCTTTTGCAGCTGCGCTAGCTCTTGAGAGTCGGGAGGAAGAATCCTCCGCCGACGTGCCACAACAGGGGTGTGGGATGTCGAGGCACCAGTTGCCGAAAACCGTTGGGCAAGGACGGCACGAGCAGCTTCATGCTTCACATCATCTTTCCCAACGGCAAGGCCAGCGCATGAATGAGACTGCATATGGCGGTGACTAGGAGTCGTGAGATATCTCGAGATGCGACGCGGTACCTGCGAACGCACTCGACGCAAAAAGAACGTTGACAGCCAGGACAACCCCTTGGGATCGCCTCGGATTCTCCCTCCCGGGCAGGGTCAACAGTGGACACCCCAATCATAAGGGAAGACTTGTTACATCCTAAAAGAGCGCACTTGGAACGCATCCAAGTGGAGGATGGCTGGGATGGATGCTGATACACAGCGGAACAGTCATGGAGGTCTGGTGAGATATGAAGCTTGCAAAACCACCCTGAACAACTGCATTGAATAGGCAGAAAGTCAAGGACATTGCACGACTGCAGGGCACAGTGCTTGCCGATAGGATCCAAATCCATGTCGAGTTCAATCGGCGGCGCTGACAGAAATATGGTACATTACATAACTCGGTGGACGGATGCGCATCCGTAAACCAGCGATGATCAGAATTACTAACAGGGATAGCTTATAACAGAGCAATCTCAAGCTAGACGCTTGCCCCCATCCACACTAATAACAAAGTGCACATTTCATTGACATTGGTGCTCAGAGAGAATACATGTGACAACATGTCGTTTACGTGCGGTCCGCGGAATGGGTCAATCTCGACGATGATCTACACTTTTTCGACATGGAAATGAGTTAAAATGGTGGTTGGCAATGCAGCAGGGAGTGTGCAGGAGGGGTGGCGAGGCGGTCAAGACATCTAGTTTTTCCGACGGAAAGAAGACCCTAGTTGTGGTGCTATATTAGTAGAGTGCGCAGGTAGATAACATGAAGACCCAACCTTCGGTCAGGCGCGCCTTTCCCCCGGTGGGTTGGCATAGCACACTGGCACAAGAGCCACACAAAACCACTGAGTGCGCGTGCGAGAAAACAGTGGTGATCGCAAAGCAGCCTACAGGTCGGCAGGTATGTAAGCATAGTATATCGGTCGCAGATAATAGTGAAGAAAACAGACCTGGGCACTTCACATCCATGAAGTACGAATTAGGCGATTGTACAAGACGCTTAAGCTTGTGTTGTCTCCTTTCTTGTTCAGCAGAAGGGTTCAAAAGGTCAATTGCGAGAGGCTGGTGGACATTGTCAGAAAGGGTGTGGAAGAACACTTTGAACATACCATGATGGCGGGTGGTAGCCTTTTGACGGATGGTGGTGATTGTGTACGAGTTGAAGGTTAAGGTTAGTCCGGGCTTGAGATATTTCAATCTCCGGACGGCATGTTCCGGGCTGTGCCGCTCAATGATTCGTGGATGCTAATAAGCAATGGCAGTCCTCAAGGTCTGACGCAGCTATCGCTGCACCCAACGTCGACAGTCATGAACATCATCGTATGTACAAGTCGCACTGCGCTGAAACGTTCTGATCTTTTATTCCAGGAAACACTCTTTGGCAGGACTGTCACTCCTGCCGAGCGGCTCCGCCAGCACCAGCGAGCTCTCACAAAGGCTCAGCGCGAGCTCGATCGAGAGCGCTCAAAGCTTGAACAGAGTGAGAAGAAACTCGTCATGGATATAAGGAAGAGCGCCAAGGCTGGTCAGATGGTATGTAGCCTCCAAAACCTCAAGCAACCTTCGTCAGTTATCTCGGTAGAACGCATGTAAAGTCATGGCCAAGGATCTCGTTCGCACCCGAAGATACGTTCAGAAATTCTATCAGATGAAGACACAACTACAGGCCGTTGGCCTGAGGATACAGGCCCTTCGCAGTAATCAACAGATGGCGGAGGCCATGCGTGGAGCGACAAGGGTATGTCCCATGATCCGCGTCTATGTCACCTGGTTTCCATAACTGCTGTTGGTCGGAAGGCTATGGCTTCTATGAATCGCGGTCTCAATCTACCAGCCATCCAGAAAATCATGAACGATTTCGAAAAGGAAAGCTCGATGATGGATATGAAGGAAGAGATGATGTCGGACGCTGTAGACGATGTGATGGATGACGAAGCTGAAGACGAAGAGGAGGAGGGTGACAAGATCTTGAGGCAGGTCCTTGATGAAATTGGCGTTGACCTTTCCCAACAAGTATGGAACACCAACCAATATCGGTGGACCACTCGCTGACACGATGAAATATATAGCTTACTGAGGCGCCAACTGGACTCGGAGTCATATCCTCACCCCTAACCGAGAGTCGTAGACCAGTGGCAATCGGAGAAACAAGCGGGCCGTCCCATGGAGACGACCACCAAGGCGGCGATGCTGCTGTTGCTGACGAAGACTCCCTTCAAGCACGTTTGGATGCTCTGCGTCGTGGTTGACTCGAGCACTCTATAGTTACACGTTGCGGAATGGAACCGAACATGTATGGTGATTCAAGGATCTCTTATCCCAGTGTGCATATCTCGACCATGTGTTGGATTTTGGCACTACAGGCAGTTGAATGAAACTGGTCGTTAGATGCATTATCTTGGCATCCAGAAACTACTGTATCAAGATTGATTTCATGAGGTTCCAACTATAAAAAACTAGATTCCGCAAGATATTCGTAATTGGTTAACTACACTGGCCCCCAAGAGTCGGTAACCACATTGGATCGGGAGGCAAATTATGAGGTCAGTTACATTGTATGGAACTGCCGAGTCACTTTACAGGGCTGATTACAACAATTTTTCAGGCCTCAAACCTTCAGACTGACGATATCTTTGGCTTCCTGCATGCTCAGTGTCCAAGAAATGCCCGATCCACTGTAGAATGACTCAACGTCTTCATCCTAATTGAGGATGAGATTAGTGGCACTGGTCGTATACTGGACCTAACTTACACTATCAAGGTTCAGCAACGACGAGATCTGTTGAATGCGGATAAACTTCTCTCGAATGTCGCCGAATATCGTTTGGGAGGACAGATATGCCATTATGGAACGGAGATCGCGGTCAAAGCGTATTGCGCCCAACTAGTGGAGGCGTCAGCGAAAAACATGAAATCGGAGGGTTTGAACATTCCTCAGAATAATGAAGGGTCAAAATGTATTTTTCCCATGGTCGGAGAATAACATCAAGAGCAAGGCCAAACAAAATGCGATAGTTGTTTTCAGTGCAAGCATCCTACTCTTCGGTGTAAGCGTCAGTCTTATGAAAATTGTAGAACTGACCTTATACCCATCTGTTAACCCCTCCCACACCTTCACAAAGCGTTTCCTCACAATGTCTTGGTACTCTGTAGTTGCATACCCGTCTTCGTTCAGAACGTAAGAAATGTCCTTATAGACATCAGGTATCAGACTTCGTAGCCTTGGTCGCATTAGTTGATTAAATAACTGGTCTATGCCGGCCTGGAGGGATGTTAGACCGTTGTTGCAAGCTTACGAAAAAAAGGTCACTCTTAAGGTTGCCTTGAATCTGGTCGTGGAAACAAGCAGGCTTGCTACAATAGTCTTTACTTGTGGCTGTTCAGTATCGAGGAATAACTGTATAATGGCAGACTGGGAGAGTAGGTCTTTCGTGAGTCTTTCCATATGCGAAGAAGATACATCGAGATCGTTCAGGAGTACCTTTCGAAAATGAATTAGGCAAGCCACCTAGTTAAAGGCAAACGAACACACGAGGAAGGATGTTCGACTTTCTTTCTCAGTCTTCTCGGTTCGAACGCCTGTACCAATTCGGTAAACATCATCCAGTTTTTTTTTTATACCACCGGCAAAATCGTGATCCAATATGTCTTTGAGAAGGTCAGTGGTCTGTTCCAAAGTTCCGAGAGAGCCCGTTGACAGCAGGCGCGTATATACGGTTTTCAATATATAGAATACGTCATCCGGGGTTGTGGTAGTCGCAGGAATTTGAGAGAAGTCAGGGCTGGCAAGGTGTTGAGCCTATATTACTCAGTTAAGGAAAGTTCAGAACCCAGAGACTATAAACGGACCTTGTCAATGATCGCGCGGATATACCAGATCTCCATAGGAACGTAACAAGAACTCAACAAATCTTCAAACTCTCTTTGAGAGGACGTTGCATCTAACAGCGCGACAGGTTCAATGGGCAACGAAGAATAAACGTGGGGGTTGGAAGATCCAGAAGCAAATTGTAGGTTCTGGTCAGTGGAGTTGATTTCCCTATCTACAGTCACCTCATCCTACGTTGTCATTGTCAAGAAACACAATGGGCGAGCGTTCAATATGGATACACACCTGTAACTGTTCGACGAGGAACTTTCGAAACAAGTTCCATCGGCCGCTCATTCCAGCGATCTCGGATAATGTCTTATCAATCTCACGTGGATCAACCTCGTCCATTTCTAAGATAGCCGAAATTTGTTTTCGTGGAGTGGACATGGGTACCATTGAATTTGAGACATCTGACAACTGGGACAAGCTCGACTCAGTCAGATAATATAGAAACAAGAAAAGATCTACCTTTCTCTTGATTGATCGATCCTCCCGCCAGGCTTCAAGCGTGCTTCGCACCACTCGATCACACTCCTCCAACAACCTCTTAATGACACTTCGCATGTTCCCTGTGCCGTAATACTTTTCCACAATGGGTTGGTGCTGGTCAATAATCATGGCTACACCTTCGAAAAGCGCGGTTAGAACAGTAACGTAGTACAATGGGGATGAAGCTGTTGGTAGTCGCGCTCAGCACATTGCAAACGAATAACATATACTCCTACTTTTGGCAGAAGTAGGTGCCCTTACCCGCACCAAGTCGACGACAAATGACGCGTATGCCTCAAGACCTTCTGTTTCCCAACCGATCGCAGGAAATAGTTTGAAATAACGGCTTGTCGCAGCTGCGTCACGAGACCGTGATGCCTGTGCAAATTGGTTGAGGAATATTGATAGGAGTCGTCCTCTCGCAGCTTGAAGTGTCTGCGCGGGAGGTAGATGGTTCTCTGCAGTCGGCTGGGAGGATTTTGAGCCTTGTATACATGGAGTCACGGGAATAGAATGTACCACAGAGGTTTCAGCGAAGGGGCCAGATATAACTTCGAATGGCAGCGACATAGCACGAGCACAATGTCTAGTCGCTGACTCCCAGTCCTGGCATTCAATACAAGACTGTAATTGGGAAAGGGAGGACTTGAAGTGTGTAAACCAGGAAGGCCGTTCGCACATCGCATGTATTGAATTACCTTGAGCTCCATAACCTGCCCCACTCGCTCAGCTGCCTGAGAAACACGACTCATTTCCTGGTCAAGAGTCCTCACCCGCCCACCGACGCGGTCTGCTGTTTTCGCTGTAGAGGAAACTTTCCCTGCAAGCTGCAAAGATTCAAGACATAGGTCATCCAGATGAGGAACAAGAGCTTCCAGCCGGCGAAGTGAATCTGCTATGGAGGCGCGGTCGGAAAGTAATGCGGCAAGAGAATTGGAGAGCGTTGCTTCCTCGGACTGGTACCAGGACAGACACGACAGGATTTCGTCCAAATTTGTGAGTTTCCGTGGGTCCTTTTGAATGTAGTGTGATGGCTCGACGTGTAACTGGTCTGCTGAGCCATTGGATGTGTTTGCATTCATGGATGGTGGTATCGTATGGATAGTGGAATCGCAGGAATGCTAGCTAGTACATCGTCGGATTGTGTATGTAAGTTAGTATCTATTGATACAACAGCAAACTCGGATAAGCTGTCACAAATTTCGCGCTGAGACGGCATTACTTACTGTTACCTCAGGCTAAGATCGATAGAGTACAGTAAGTGGCCGGTTTGGTGTCGCGATACTCCCTAGCTAGCTCATAACCCGGTCCAGGTGACCGACCTGATAGGCATCAACGATCTCATACCTGAAACATCGTATCGAACAAGTGAACATATCGGGTTGAGAGCTCCACGCGCGTACTAGTGTCCTGAATGCAGAAATGTTGGAATGGACTAGATCTACTAACCCCGAGCCCAATGCGGTACGTACAGCATATATACATTGTACCATACTCCCATAAGCTACTACAGAAATACCTCTGATCCTCTGAATGTCGGAAGGAATATCTCGCGTACTAACCAACGAAGTAATCCCACGAACAGAGGCTACAGTCACCATCCGTGTGATCAAGTCTTTCGAATACCGTACGCAACGAAGCCTCGTTCTCCACAAACTCAACCTCGAAACTACGACAGTCGGTGCCTTGAAAGAGATTGTTCGGCAAGGCATATTGCAATCATTTCCCGGTCCCAGCCTCCATCTGATCTCACGTTCAATTCAGCTATCCAGACTGGTCCTGCGTGGCGGCCCTACCGTAATGTTGCTCTAGGTTCGTACCCCTCATTGGGCGTGTCATTTCCTCATTGTCTAATGCCGAGCTAGATACTCTCAAGCTCTATGCAAAGGCGCATGGTGCAAAGGTGCGGAAGTTGCTTGGTCTTGGAAAACTGCTCGTTCATCTTTGATGTACTTGATCTTGCCAGACTACGAATTTGATCATTAATTTGGATCACGATGAATGGATCCTGGAAGATAACACTAAGATTCTGGCAGATGTTGGTCTCGGTAGGTGTGGAGGTTAGTCCACTGACCCGTCGTTCACTTTCTGAATTCAGAGAACGAAACCGAGGTCAGCTTCTTCAGTCGCAAGACTTATGAAAGCTTCAAGCTTAACCCAGAGGTAAGATGTTTGTTAACCCAGGCTCCACTCCTCTGATCTCAGCATGCTTTCAGGTTCGCTGGGATACAGCCTCCTGATGATTGATGCGAACCTTCCAACTGTATCTCAGACCGTTTCTTACAAATGCATATTAATTACGGTGGATGTAACAAAAGATGTGTGGATCCATGGGAGACACAGCGGTACTACTGGCAACAAATATCAAATGACAAATGTCCGTTAACCAGCGCACAGAATTACTGATTTGCGCATTGTACCCGAGGCTCGCCCTCGTGATCCTCATCCATTGCATCGTCCGCCATAGCATTAGCTCTCGACCGTGCATCGGGTTCATCAAGATCCACTTCTTCCAGATGGACGATTTTAGGGAAACTCTGCACGGGAACGCGAGGGGGGAGAACCTGCTCAAGTAAAGCAGCTTTGGAAGGATCGATGGTATCTGGGAAATTAACAGTGAACTTCACGTAGAGATCACCAGGCTCATGATGCCGTTGAGACGGCATCCCTTGTGACCGGATGACCTTGACGGATTCTGATAGTAAAGTCAAGAAAGGGAAGATGCTTGAAACGATACAACGTACCATTTTTAACAACTTCCCCGGGTAAAATTCGAATAAGTAATGCTCGATCATCAAGATGTTTGATCGCAACAGCACCACCGGCAAGTGCGGTGAGGAGGTCGATCTCTAGGTCGGTTATGAGATTGTTTTCCTGACGCTTGAACCTATCGTGGGGTTTCTCTTCTATAACGATTACGACATCTCCAGACTGAGCATTTGGGGACTGATCGCTTTCCCCCGCGAAGGTGATCGTCTGACCACCCTTCATGCCCTTGTCTATGTGTACCTCTAGGATCTTCTTCTCCGGCATGATCTTCTTGCCCTTGCAGTTCGAGCAGCGATCTTTGAGATTGATAACCTCTCCCGTTCCATTACACTCGTCACATGTAGACTGTAGTTGTTGGATCATAGGACCCATTTGGCGAAGGGTGATCTTGATACCTCGACCATTACATGATCCACACGGGCGAAAGGCACCATCTTTGCCACCCTTGCCATTGCACTTCGAACAAAGAGCGTTCCGCGTGAGAGCGAGTTTGGTGGTCTTGCCTTTGTAGAGCTCCTCGAGCGACACCTGGACTCGGTGAACAAGATCTTTGGTCTTGCGAGTGCCCTGCGAACGGCCACCGCCTCCACCAAAGAAGCCTCCGCCCCCGAAGAGTTGGCTGAAGAGATCCTGGAATATGAATACGGATGAAGTCGAGGAATGGAGAGTAAGGAAGATGTGCTAACCTGCGGATCCATGCCACCCATTCCGCCCTGTTCCGAGAGACCAGCCTCTCCGCGAGTATCGTATATACTTCGTTTCTCGGGATCTGCCAGGACCTCATACCTAGTGTACATGCGTAAGCAAAGAAAGAACGCGGGCGAGCATGGACATACGCATGTGTCACCTCTTTGAATAACTCGGGGTCACCGCCTTTGTCCGGGTGTAGTCGCAACGCTCTGAGGAAGAATGAGGATAAGGAGGAGGAAAACGAAAAGAGAAGCTAACTTCTTTCTGTAGGCCTTTTTGAGCTCGCTCTCAGAGGCGTCGGGGGTTACCTCGAGCAGATCGTAATATTTTCTGCAAGTAAAGTGAGTCAGTCGAAAGGGACAACCAAAGGAAACTGACTGACGTTTCTCTGACCATGGTGGAAAGGCTGGGATAGAACGGAATGAAGAAAGTAACGAACGGCGATGGGCCTCTTTAGCCTCCTGCCCGCAATGCTGTACGAGAAAGTTGTGGAATGTCCTGGAAATTTCGGCACATCCACTTCTGGAAGGGCCACTCGTAGTCCAATGATCGCTGCCTATAGTACACGTCTATACTATGTAATGTATATGTCCCTACGCTGTCCCGGATCCTCCACTAGCACTAACGTCTGGATAAACATCAAATCGTCGTTGCGTGGTCACGGGTATTCCTGCTCTCGCGGAATGGTACGCTTGGGGATCTTCCGGGGGATATTGAGTGTCCGAGTCCGCCGTATCCAACCTCTGGAAAACTTACCAATGTTGAAATGCAGGATATCCTCGCGCTCCTCAGCCTGCCCGAGCACTTTCCCGCTTTTATTTTATGTCAGCTGTTGGATCAATGCTCGCAGCGGAGCACTCACAATGGATCGACTAACATAGTGTGACCGTACTATCACATGTGATCATTAGTCTAATATCACAATCCCCAAGAATGATTAATGACCCACCGCCTGATAAGCTGCTTTCGGATCTCGTGCAGGGCTACACATCGAAAAGAAAACTTGGTTGTCAACAGCCCTGCACAGAAACTTGTGTCAGCTCGATCATAACGCAACCTGCAGCTGCCTACCGCGCTCGTTGGAGCAGCTCCCAGTGAAGGGGCCCCGTTGTCGTATTGAATGCCGAAGGATAGATGAGTACGTGACAACCTATCATACGATAGTGAGTGTGCCGCTTGTCGTTAGCTATCCGTGCACCACCCAAACCTTTTCGTGCAGCGATCATGGCAAGCTCCGGGAAGCGCACATCGTAACATACTCCAAGGCCGATGCGCGCGAAATCTATCGTCAGTTGTCATAAACATCCTACCCATGCTTGTGGGTCCCTTACCCGTATCAAAAAACGTCGTAGAGTAGCCGCCCGTCAGCGTTTCGCTCTCCTACGCAAGTAAATGTAGGTCACTGCTCGGAAAGCAGTGCACGCACCTTGAACTTGATCTGGCCTGGAATATCGATGTCAAACAGGTGGACTTTGCGATGTGTCGCTACAACTTTGCCTAGCCAAAGTATAAGCGACAAAAGCGAGTACATGCAATCATTCATGCCTTCTGGTGAAAATACGATGCAGGTATTGTAGAGCTTGCCGTCAATTGCGTCCCTTTCGGGTATCGAACCTGATTCGTCATTAAATCGACTGGTCAAATCGCGACGAGTGCATGACGCACCTCCAATGAGCCAAATCCGATTTTCTGACGCTGCTTCTGAGAGCATTCTGACGCTCTGACTCTGAGTTTTCGTAATGTCATATTCTTGCCCGGGTGTATAACCGATGGTTTCGGCGTGCACTGGGAAATGAACATGGCCATACGGTGAGTTAAAGCATTCCTGGGGTCGGTCAGGATGCTGAGGGAAGGTGGAATAGATGGAAGCGTCTCACAGGCAAGACAACTAGATCAGGCTTCCTGTTGGAGTCCTTCGCCGCCCGATCGATCATATCCCTAGCATGTTTCAGGTTCGCATCTTTGATGTCTGCATCGGTGGGATTTTCCGCGACATGAGAGGGGTTGCCTAGTTGAATGAGTGCCAGCCTGAACTGCTTGAGATCTGGGGGATTAGAGGACATTGTTCGATAGCGGGGGCAGGTATGATATGATGGTCTGGCCGTCGATGTGCGACGAAGCAAAGAGAGCATGCAAGATAGATATGGATCATGCAAGTTCGGAAGTTGTTGCTTAGCACTTCCCGCCACGACCCAGGTTGGACTGTTCAATGTGAGCCTGAATTTGTTTCAATGAAATCCGCTGAACCCATAAGTACAGTATACATGTAGCCATGTCACTTCTCCTGATCTACAATCCTGTTTGTGGCGACTCCACGGCAGAGCAGTTCTTCACCACTCATGTCATTACCCATCTTCATACTGCGAACCGAATCCCCACCGAGATCGTCCGCACCCGCGCCCCCGGCGATGCAGGGATACAGGTCCTCAGTTTCCTCAATAGATACGCGGGGGACACCACGGTTGTGCTAGGCTCTGGAGACGGTACCCTTCACGAAATAGTGAACCAGCTTGCCTTTGCAACCGATGCGGGAATGTGCGAGGATGACCACTTTCCCATCCGCTTTGTACTCGTTCCTTGCGGAACAGCGAACGCGCTATATGCGTCTCTGTTCAGGCCCCCTCCGCCACAAGAGACAGTCACCTATAGATTGCAGTCTTTGGAAGCTTTTCTTGGTGCCTCAACACCAAGACCACTGACTCTATCCCTCACTTCGCTTCTTGGCTCTCTCTGTGGTCAGGGCGATTCCCGACCTGTAGCCTCGATTGTTGTCACCTCCACAGCATTGCACGCTGTCATCCTCAGGGATTCAGAGAACCTTCGAAAGGAAATTCCTGGCATTGAACGATTCAGAGTCGCAGCACAGCAGAACATCACAAAGTGGTATGCCAGTCATGTCAAACTCTTACCTATCCCGTCATCTGGAGTCGTCCACACCTACGATCCGCAAAAGGGCGACTTTGTCCCCTCTGGCGACTCCAGCGCGAACCATTCCGCTTTGGACGTGCACGGCCCATTTGCCTACTTCTTATCTACTGTGAATGTAGATCGACTAGAGCCCGAGTTTCGCATCAATCCTATGATCTCAAAGAGTCCACCAATGGATACATCGATGGACGTAGTCATGGTCCGCCCCCAGCGTGATCCGGCTTTCACCCGGGATACTCTCCAAGCAAGGGAGAAATTCGCAGAGAAAATCGTCACAGTCCTCACCACAGCGTATCAAGATGGGAATCATATAAACTTGCGTTATTCGGAGAATGGGGATATCACAGACAGTGGTGACGGTAATACGGTCGTTGAATGTTTCAGATGTGGGGGGTGGGAATGGATACCTGTTCGTCGCATCTTTTCCTGTTTGCTCAGAGTCACTGATGCTCCTCAGGATGAGACAGACGAGGACGCGCATTTGCTATGCGCAGATGGTTCTATCTTCGAAATAGAGAAAGGTGGCCGAGCTACTTGTAGGGCTGCACCACGAACAGACATGACCCTAAGGAATTTCTATGTTCATGTCTGAAGTTGCTTTATTGTACCATATGTATGAAGGCCGCTATCAGGATATCGGAATCACAAGGTATATGTGACAGGAGTCAATCCAAAACTTTGAGAACGGCCTCACTAGCTTCCTTATGGCATTGTTCAATACTTTGGTTACTATTGATCTGCAAATGATGATCAAGACGTCGCCTGTAGTAGACTTGGAGCTATACCTTGATGACCTTGCCTTGTTTTTCGTAGAACTGGATGACAGGTTGAACAAACTCGTCGTGAGTCACTAAATGATCAATTTTTTTTTTCGATTTTGGCGGGTCAAAAGGGAAAAGGGACTCACGGAAGCGTTTCTTGAGACTTTCGATGTTGTCATCTTCACGCCCGCTAGTTTTCCCCCGTTCCAAGATACGCCGCATCATCACCTCTTGATCCGCCTCAAAGACCAAAACTTGGGATGGAGAACAAACCTTTCGAGGCTGAATCAGCATTCGAAAGGCTAAAAAGATGGGTCATGCATGGCATACCGTCTCGTCGAACGTCAAAGCTTGATCCATTTTACGCGGGAAACCGTCAATGAGGAAACGCCCTTTGCCATCTGTCCAGCCGGGACCCGATCGTGTCTGCAGCTCTACAGACATAGCGATCTCCAAAAGCTTAATGGTAACCTCCTTCGGGACGATAGTACCTTCACGGATGCAAGTCCGGATCATGTTCCCGTACTGAGAACCTTCCCGGTCCTGTTCTGCACGCAAGAGATCACCGGCTACGAGCCAACCGCATCGATCAGTGTGAGCATAGGTTGAATGCGCGACGATGGTTCACCTGATAGATGCTTGAAATTGAAGTCTTCCACGAGCTTGCTGCACTGAGTTCCTTTGCCTGCATAGATGACAGATCATGGGGAGTCTAGCGTTACAGGAACTCGCCTGCACCGGGTCCCCCGAGTACATATACCACGGTGACTTTCTTCGAGTCGAATGCTAGTTGTGTAACACCGTCCATAGTTGATGCCATTATGTACTGATATCAGAGGTGGCGTATGTCCTCGCGTTGGTGTTGTCGGGGCGGAACAAGGGGGTGAGCGTGCTGCCGGGGTTGCTTTGAAGCTGGATGCGTTGCTTCTTTGTGTTTCACGATAAAGTAGAAAGTTCCACCAGACGCAAGGAATAATCCAAGGAAGAGAAACGGATTGGGACCTTTGCGAGCAGTGGTAGAAAGTGGCATGCAGGGCACAGCTTCATTCAAGCAACTTCCATTAAATTCACGTTCAGTTTTCGACCCAGTCTCAGTCATCCCACAGAACAAAAAGATTCTGGCACTCATGGATGAAGGTGTCATCAGAATAGATCATGGTTCAGACGTATATGTGGTACGGTCGTGCTACCACGAGGATGGGCACGGCTTATTAGCCTTTGGAGGTGAGCATTCTGTCGAGGTCTACCAGATAGTCAGCGAAATTCCTTTATTCCTCCGCCTCCTTCTATCACTAAAATTTATGTCCTAGAGTACAACATCGACCAAGAGATTGGCTTCGTTCCACGTTGGAACTAGAGTGACCGCGTTAGCCTGGTCACCTCGTACACTCTCACCTAGCAATAGCGACGGTTGGCTCATCGAGTTCGTTCTCACACTGCAGTTAGAGTGCAGGTGGAATTTTGACGTCTGATTTACAGGATTGCGGCAGCTGGAATAGACTTTGGTCTGCACCTATTAACAAAGTCTGCATCGTCCAGCGAGTACATATTTCCTTTTGGTGGCGGCTTGAGCGGGCACCATGGTAAAGTGAATGATATGTGCTTTTGTGGCGGCCACGATCAGGATAATGCACGCTACGTCGCCTCCGTGTCTGGTTAGTTAATTCAAAGTCTTAAAAGTTCGCTCGCTCATTGGCTTTAGATGACAAGATGCTCATGGTGTGGGATCTCCAACCGACGCTCAACATCTCTTCCGGAGTTCCTTCTCCAGAAACTTCCCGTCAGAACGCTTCCTCTCCACCTAACCCCCGACCTCAGCCAACTGCCTATGTCATCGCTTTCCCACACCCTCTGATAACCGTTAATTCACATCCTGGGAGTAGCAAGGAATTCCTCGTTTCTGATTACCGCGGTTCCGTCTTCCTTACGGATTGGCGAACTGATCCTGCCCTGACTGAACAAGGAAGTTGGAGACATTCCACATTGGTCGAGCTCGTTGAGCCACATGCTCTGAGAGACTCTCTTCTGGGAAAGTCGTCCCAGAGCATGGGCTTTGCCGCATGGCGTCGTGATAATGCTGACATGTATGTACATGGCTCTCGAAAAACCTTACTTATGACAGAACATTTGGCCTACAGTGTGGGGGCAAGCTATGGATCACGTTTCGCCGTTTGGGACATGTCGAAGTTACGGGGCGGCAAACCTATACACACGGGAATCAGTTTCCAGGATGGAGGGCATACTTTCCGGTATGTATGTTCCCTCGAAATATACAGGACTGCAAGTCGTTTACCCCCGTATAAAAGGTGGTGTCCGACGAATCCGGATTATTTTGCAATTGCCGCCCACTCTGTCAAAAGGGGTGCAGTTCTCCATGTCCATAATATTGGCTATATACATGCACAACCTAGCGTCATTAACGTAGCTCCTCGCCCACATCGCATCCGAGATTTCGATTTCATGGCACTGCGTGGTCAACCATTGCTTGCTATCGCTTTTGGTCAACAAGTCGCAGTGTTTTCTATCGGTGACGAGTAACAGAATGTGACATGATAGAGAAATACAAGCTAGTTGCTCAAGCGCTCATAACATCATGATGGAGTACAACCGAAATTCTACGAAGACAAACGAGATAACAGCGGCAGTCATTGCTAGCTTCCGACGAAGCTGGCCTGACCAAGCGGTTGTGAGGGTCCATAAGGATACTGTGTATAGTGAGTGGTCAAGCCGTCACCATATGTGGCATTGCGCAGGCCAGCATTCGTCGTCAGTACATGATGTTCCTCTCCGCCGAATCCAAGATCAAATAACATGGTGCGATAATAGTGGTGATCTGCTGATGTATACTCATTGATTGGTGGGCCCATCGGAGGTGGATAGGTAACAGGTCCACTCCGTGTCGGGAGACCATAGATAACCCCGCTTGCATTCGCCGGATAACCCTCTTGAGGACTCGTGATGGAATAGTTGACATGATGAGATGACAGGTTCTGAGTGCCCCCTTGTGGAGAGGGTGTTGTCTGCAATGGTGACGCCTGCTCCCCTGACAGTTGCTGTCAGCGATAGCCAAGCGCAAAGTCAGGGAAACCATACTTTGTGTAGAAAGTTCAAGAGAAGTATCGTGATGAGATCGATCCCTCGTAACACTTGGACGAGTACGGTGCATATGGATGAGGTGCCACAAGAAACGAGCATGATAGGCTGCGAACGACGCCGTGGGTGAAAAATGGGAAGCTTCGTTGTAGGCTTCGGCTGTCCTTATTATGGTTGCGTGAATTTCGCGAGCTGCACCCTCAGGCAACTCGGATTGCAAGCCTGGATTCGCGTCTGAGCTCCGCAATAACTGACGAACGGTGAACGATAATTTTAGTTTTGCTAAACTTCAAGCTTCGTACCTTCAAAAGGAAGATTGCAGAGTAGGCGGTCATCACTGTTGTGGTTTCTTGGCCATATCTCTGGGGAGGGGGAAGGGTATAATAGGTAAATGCGGGAGAGTATTCATACGCACCAGCACACCAAGATCCCGGAAATCCTTCGAGGCGATTTGAAGAACGCTGAGTGCATTCTCATAGCATGCTGATAGTGCACGTAGGTGACTATTCGTCCGGTTTTCCTACAATGTCGTCACGACCAGACAAGAATAACGCCAAGGAGAAGACTCACTGGAGCAGCATCAGCTTGTACACCAAAACTATTCAAGAAGAGGCTGGAATATAAGCAGAAACAGCTGAGAAATGAGAAATGAAACGATTCCCCGTTTGCTGCCGAAAGGATCAACAAAGATAACCTAGCAGAATGTTGTCACTCACCTCTCCGCATCTCATGCTCCCATTTTGTTGTCCACTGTGATAACTTCGCATTTGCATTTTTAAGTGCCATGTCAATGTTGATCTGACCACTGCCGCCGTCAACCAGACTCCGATTAGTGTGTAGCATATCAGTGGTCTCGGCCTAGATGACATGTTTTAGTTCCCCTGCAGAGAGGTAAGTGGAACACACTCACCGCAATTCTCCGTAATTGTATAAATGCGGCGACAATAACGTCCTCGCATCGTAACGGAGAACCACCCCGTTCATGCCAAGTGTCCGCATGTCTGATAAAGTCGTCCTGCACCCAAGCAGGTGAAACACTGAAGGATTATCCAAGTTTACGTTAGCTACCTCGGGAAGCATCCAATGACGCCCGGTTTGCATGCTGAGACTCCGATCGTGAACAAACAGTACAAGATAAGTTCTCTCGCGATTCCGTCGCTCAAGTAGCTGAAATTCCGTTTCGTTCGCAGGTGGCTTCGCCACAAAACGATTTAGACCAAGTTCTACAGCCATCCGGCACGCCTATCGATCATATCAGTAATTGGAGAGCTGTTCGAGAGACTCTTGCACTCACGTAGCCAATGTACATCCATGTGCGCTAGGAACATGTCAGGAAGGACACTTGAATGAGGCCGAGGTATCTCCACGTACATTATCATCTTGCTCTCTCCAATACGTTAAGCACGCAAAAGCTTGAACCACTTCGACTCGTTTCCACCCCTCAGCGAACGCACGGACAGCTAATTCATGTGCGAGGAGGAGACACTCTTTGTAAAGGCTTGGCTCAAAAAATTTACAGCCAGCGGCGATGAGCGTGGTAAACAAAAGGGGACATTTCGAGCGCACATAATTGACTGAGTGTAACTGTGGATCGAATAAATTGATAAATGGATTGAGACGTAAAAAGATGGCATCGAAGAGCATCTTGGCCTTGTCCTCTGATATAAGGCCAGCTGTGATCGGATCTTGAGATCCAGCTGGGAGAGGAGCGGGTCGTACCAGTTGAAGACTATCCAGATCACTCTGAGGCATCTGGGGTGCGACAGTGGGATAAGGTGATTTGTGTTCGGGGTTGAGGATGGTACGGAAAAAGGAATTTTCTCTGCGGATGAGTTTCGCGGGAAATTTTTCATCCACACGGTCTTCTTCGTCGTCACCGTCCGAGGGTCGATTTCCAGAGGCTAAACGCCGGGTGCGCAAAAGCTTGATGTAAGTCGAGGACGAACAAGCGAGCTTGAATCGTTACCTGAGGCGCTGTATTGATCCATTGGCCGGATCATGGTACCAAATTGTGTTTCTACTTGGGAAGATTGGGAGTCGACAGCAGGGAAAACAGAGGACATGGATGTCTCATTAGCCTGCTTGAGTTTTGCGGTGTTTAAACCTTTCTCCAGACGTCGGAGCATCTTCGATGCCTCCGATAATCTGGGATAAGACGAATTAGGAGGATCGAAAATGTCCAGGTTAAGATGATTTTATCATACTTTGACCCGGGTTTGCGACCGCGGCGATGTTTCTCGAATATGCATCTGGAGTGGCGCAAGATATGACATCCATCAAGTAGAATCGCATTATTTCCTACATACTCAGCGTTAGTCCTCTTACACCTTTGGCACGGCTTCTGGCCATCCTCGGCACCAACACACTTCATCTGACTTGCAGTGAACCAGAGAATGCGAACGGTAAACGAAGAACCTACTTTAGCCGCACGGCATACTGTGCAGGCCCTAGGGTTCCTTATGACAGGTGCTTTGGAGCTGTGTGAGATGTAGTAAGCCGGTGGGAGGGTATAATGAGTTCCTAACATACGCGAATTTCGAGGACTGTATTTCCGCAACCTCTGGGGAGGCCTGCATTATGTCTAGGCCCCAAAACTCTGGGGTGAGCACGGTTATCAACGTTACGGTGACTCGGCGTCAGTTTATCGACCGGGGAAGGTCGGTTAATTAAGGGTTAAGATGAAGATGAGTCAAAGACAGCGTCAGAAGACTGTAGAACTCCCGATACGAATAGGACAGCAAAGAAGAAAAAAGTACGACACGGATATCAGAGAGCAGAGCAACAGAGCAACCTTTGGTGTCGATGAAGGAGCGAAGGAACGGGGATGAGACGTTGTAGTGGGATTTGTTGCAAATAAAGCCGGGCGGCAAAACGAACATAGGTTGCCGAGCTCGGCAATCACTTGATTGTCCGACTTCAAACCGCTCACTTCCTAATCCGGAGAGGCGATGCCTTGGTTGTACCTCGTGAAATTAATGTAGCAAGGCGTCTTCACAAAAATAATGGCATGCGTGGACAACATGGTCAATGATTGCATGAAGGCGGTACGTCCTCGTGACTGCGCAGCGGGCGCAATCATTGCATTGATCTAAATTTGATGTTTCTTGAATGACCGTTGCACACGAGTCAGAGATATGTTGTGCTTCCAGTCTCACACTATTCACAGATCCGGGCCGGGGAATCCCCGAAAGGTGGGGGTTCACGGCATGGTCGACACATTGCATTTCTGTGCATAGTACCACCAACCGCTTTGAATATCTACACCGGTTGCCCTTCATAAAGAGGGAAACACAAGCACTTGTAAAGTGCACGGGGCCAATGGGTAGCCCAAAAACTTTTGTCATCGCAACGAGGCGAGGTATCGCTGCAAGGCGTGTCAAACTTTAAAGTGAAACTTCGAGCGATTCCCTCACAGTTTCAGCATCTGCCACGGCAGCTTTGAAGCGAACAACCTCCCTCCAACATTCCAGAGGTGTCGTTAGATTCATTCTGGATGTCTTTAGTCTAAAACACAACCCAACGGAGAGTATCATACGTACCTGTAACAAGATGCAATTGCTTCACCCGTCTCCTGGACGGAAGGAAAATCACCTAGTTGGCGTCGTGTTTGGAACCTATCAACCTTCTCCCTGATTTCCTCCAAGTCACCGATTAGCGCGACACCGGTTTTCAGACCACCGTGAGTGCTGCCATCTTCGACCATACTCATTTCCCGATCTAGGTTCTCCTTCTCCAAAGCACGGTGAATTTCGAGTTGGACCGTCTCCTCCTCAGCGCGCAAAGCCGTTAATTCGTTCTGTATTCTTTCCCGTACGTGAGAATCTATCGCAAATTGTCGTTCGGGCATGGTGTTCTCAGATGCGAGGCGCGCAGAGAGGTTGTTCACCACATCCGGTGAAATCTGGATATGTAAGTGGTCTGCAAGCTCAGTGAAGGAAAACGACATACCTCTATTGGTGTTTCTGGGTGGAACACCTTCGGGCGTGTGTCAGGCTTGGAGTGGCTCGCACCCATTTCAGTCGAACGAGTTCACTGGGCGGAATGACACGGCAACAATAATGGTGTTGTTTATTTGGCTATCTCACGTGATTACTGTACATCGTCAGACGAGAAATTAATCTCAAAGTACAGGCTATCGTTTGGTAGAGTACAGTGCTATCCTTGTACACGTTGAATGTGATATTTGTGACCGTATTCAAGGAGCCTACAGATTGCAAGTCAGGTTGCCAAATTAAAATGGCATGTAGGCTGTGCGTTACCAGTCAGGCTCAATTTCCGTGATCACTTTAATCCTGCGTTGCATCATATCAGCAAACCAACCGTCCTATTCCATAAAACGTCTTACTGAGTCTTTTTAGTCTCTTCTAGCTCGTGGAAAACTACCCACCCGGTACGTGGCTTCCGGGTAAATAGCACGGACGTCGGATGAACATGTAGAATCTGCGGAAAGTAAGGAATCCATAACTACTGATAAGCAATCCACACACTTGGGTGTCATTTTGAACCGAGCGATATGTTCCGTCTGCCATCCACCGAGCCGCATTTCGCCAGTATCCACTCACAAGGCACTGTCGCAGCCGTTTGGCATCTCCCTCACAACTCTGTTTTGGGAGATCAAAGCGCATCATGTACTTGCTAAGTTGTGAACGGATGGACACCGCTCTAGACATCGCCCGAAAGTTTAGTGCATGAGCCTTGCACCAGGATGATGAGCGCCCATATTTTGTGAATGCATTGTATGCTGTCATTAATAAGTACCCCTGCAGCACGCACTGACTACTTGCACACCATTCAAGAGTGTCAAATGGTCCTTCTCATACAATCAGCGATAATTGATAGGTGGAAAATATGGCATACTTGCCCCTTCTTCAGCAGTAAATTTCCGCCTTTCGAGTTCGGCGACAGCGCCTGGTGCGCCGTCTGGTATGACAAACACATCCTATATCTCATATGATCATTATGTTGGCTCGACGGCAAGTTATCTACGCACCTGAACGGAGATCATTGCCGCGATCGTCAAGATCTCCTCCCCACAAGAAAACTCTTTGGAAGTAAACAACTGGGGCAAGAGCTCAGATATGGCCAAACAAGTAGGGTCAGTTTTTACCATACGGGCAACACGGAGTTCCATAGGACACTCGGCAACTCGCTGGCCCATGACGGTTAGTCGTCCATCCTCTCCGATCATCCCAGCTGTAACTAGACCTTCCAGTGCACGCAGAATACCTTCAGCGGGTGGAACAGAGATCCATTCGAATTTCATTAGGTCGTCGATCCCAAGGGACTTGAGCTGGAGAATGGGCGTGGTCATGTCTGTACGAGTAATCTCTGGAGGAGTGGTCGCTGGAAGTGATGCTAGGCGAGATTCGGGATATAACCTATAGCAGATGCCGGGTGATGTGCGACCAGCACGACCGGCTCTCTGCGTAGCCGATGCCAAGGAAACAGGAACGGTAGAGAGTGAAGAGAGGTAGGATGATGGGTTGTAAGACCTTATCTATAACGACGTTGTGTGACGCATTTATCTTGGACGGACGAACATACCTTAACAAATCCACAATCCACCACAAATTTCACCCCGTCAATCGTAACACTTGCCTAATGAAATATGTAAATGGTTGCACGTTAGCATCGAATAATGAGTGTACTTCGGCAATATTGGTTGCGGCAACCACCTTGCGGGAATTTGTATGTGCGCGACTGAACACTCTGAGTTGTTCTTCTGTATTCAAACCTGAGTGCAGGGCTAGGGGAATAACTTGTGTGGCCCCAGGCGGTAAACTGAGTGCGAAGGACTGTCAGCTCCAGGGAAGTCTGGACATGTTGACTTCGCACGTAGGTACGAGTTCCGATATTGCCTCCAGAAACCGCTCGATGTCTTCCCGACCCGTCAGAAATACGAGAATATCACCAGCTACACGCTTAGAATTTCCCACCTTTTGAGTGACAAACCGCGCACAGATTATGGACTACCGAGCGCACCTGAAGGTTAATTTTCCAGGCCACCTCGACAGCCATTCTGATGTAGTCGGTAGTGGGCTCATCCAGATAGGCAATTTCTACTGGGTACATCCTTCCCTCTAGGCTGATGATAGTGGCTTCTTTCAAAGAAGTTCCTGAGCAAAAGTAGTCATGGAAAGACATGGCGTCAAGTGTGGCGGAGGAAACAATTATGCGAAGAGAAGGCCTTTTGCGTCTGATCCTACCACGGATCTGTCTCAGCAAACAGTAAATGGTTTAAGTGAGGTTCCTAGACTTTTTCAGAATGCCAAGCAACAAATCAGTGTAAAGGCTCCGCTCGTGGGCTTCGTCAATCTGCAGTAGAATGTATGAGACGAAACGATCAAGCTGATCACCGTGTCCTTGCCATAATAACACTATAGCGTGATAATAGTGGGTCGAGAAGGGCTTCTCGGAAGAGCATTCCGTCCGTCATGTAGCGTATCCGGGTCTTATCTTTATCGCTCACATCCTCAAATCGGATGGTATATCCAACCTAGTACACATACATGGTATCTGTGAGTATTCATCTGTGTGGACGATCGTCCATTCGTACCTCTTCTCCAAGGACCGTTCCCACTTCAGCAGCCACACGAGCAGCAACTGAAGTTGCAGCGACTCTTCGAGGTTGCGTGCAGGCTATCACATTACCTTCAGCAGCCCATCCAGCTTCCAACAGATATTGGGGAAGTTCTTGAGAGAAGTAAGTTCGCGCGACCGCATAATACATCCAACATACGTGTAGTTTTTCCGGAGCCAGTTTGCCCGACCACAATAGTGACTGGATACAGTTCAATACAGTATTGGAGTTTGTCGCCTGAAAGCAGTGAACTCGAGAAACGCCCCCAAAACAATGAGGGCACCCACGGTATTTTGCAATGGGAAGGCGTTCGCGTTGGACTTGAAGCGGAAGAGAGCTGTCTGATGGCGCAGATGGAATTACACTTTCTTGCTCCTGGGTCAGCCTATCCAGACTGCTCCCTGGTGCTGCCGTCCCAGGCTTCCAAAATGACAACGAGGACATTGAATGTCTCCTGTGTGTGCCGGACTTTAAGTAGGACTATAAGTATGATGAAAAGAATATATGAGGATGATCGAACACATACAACACATCCAAACAACATGATCTATGGTTGTTTGGTATCTGTATGATCTTCGTATTCAAATGGATGCACGTGAAGATATTCCGAAAGTCTCCATTGAAACTGAACAGGATTGGAGACGAATTCAGCAGAACTTATCTGCTGCCCTCTTAGCCCGTTTGGACACCGAACTTCAGTTCCATGGGCAAGCTGGGGACAAGGAAGCGCTCTTGCCACATGTTCATCAGGTGAAATCCCAGTGGCTTGTTCCTGCATGTGTTAAACCATAGACCATCTAGTTTCTTGAAACACTCTTTGACATCGCGCGCCCTAATTTACGTATAAATGGACGTACTACAGACGAGCCATGTGGTGATGAGGACGGTGAGTCGGTTACTACTTATTTTCATACTCTTTGTTCACAAGTCTAGACGTGGAGCCATTCGATGAAGCATTAGACCGGCACATTTGGTCGCTGTCAGACCAAAGATTGAAGTGGGACAAAGAAATAGCAGACCGTCGACGCTCAAGGCCTGCGGATGTCGAAAAATTGGTAATGGAGAGCTTGGCAAAACATCATGTGTACAACTTGGAAGTGTCGGAGAAGTCTAATCCTTGTGCTGATGCTATCCGTAGGTTGTGGGTAACCTGTCTTCGACGCTGTTAACGTGTCCCATAGCTAAGCAAGTCGACTATGAGCTCCAGCAAACTCTGGTGAACTCTGTTTCCTTGGCTCCCCAGCTTTTGCAGGTACGTTTCTACGGAATTTGAACGGCGTTCTAGTAAATATTCCGATGACATTCTAGTCTATCAAGTCTCAACAAAGTCGGGGAAATAGGATTAAAGCGGTATCTACTGAAGTAAAGACGTTGAAACGCTAAATCTCGGGAACATAACCAACAGTACATGACCTGCATATCACGTCGATCACATGGATTTTTTTGTCTAAGAACAACAGATTACGAACCACGGCTACCTCGGTTGCCCCCACGTCCACCATAACTACCCCTAAATCCGCCACGACCACCACGATCACCACCTCTACCACCTCTACCACCCCTACCACCTCTACCACCCCCTTGCCAAAGTCCACGGCCGCCTGGACCCCCCCTGCCGCGTGGTAATCCACGCATGTTGCCACGGCCACGTTCTGGAAACAGCTCAGCCAGCAGAGATCACGGGAAGTTATTGACATACTGAGAATTCCTGGACAACGGTGTATGCACATTAGTTATCTGTACGTTTAGATGGAGATGGATTTGTACCTGTTACTTTTGGTTTAGGGAGGAATCGCTCGACGGGCAGCAGTTTGTCACTTCCAATGTAGACCTTATCCCCTTTTTTGAAACTGGTTGCTACCATACCTTCACTCATTTTCACTGAGAAATACACCTCGTTTATGGGACCAAGTATCTCATCAACTTTTCCGACGACAGATTTGTTTTGGAGGTAGATGGGAGCATTGAAATAAGGCACTTTGTCCGGAATGAGAGAGGCACAGAGCATCTCGTCCTCAACAGCGTGCGTGAATGAGCCTATTTCTGTCGAAGGTGGGTGAGCATGACGGAGTCAAACAGATGTTGGGAAGTACCTAGCACGGTGTCCGGTGGACCGGCGTCGCGCTGCTGGAAGCCACCACGGCCACCTCCACGAGCTGTGTAAGAAGTGAGTGCACCACAGAAAGCTTGATAGCGTTAAGCTTACCACCACGACCAAATCCTCTCGCGCCGCCGCGATTCATAGTGTAAGTAAGTACTGGAGAAAGTCTGATTATATAATCATGCGACACCACGCGTCTTCAAAGCTTCAACGGGGTCTGTCGGTGACATCCACTTCGCCAGTCCCATGAGCTTTTTTTTTCGTCACATTCCGACAGCGGAGGCCAACTTTTCGGTACAGAGTACTGCTGAAGCCGCAGACGAAGATACCCTTCTTGTCTCTCAGGATATTTGGGATGCCCTCTGTTTCTCCGATGAATCCCGTGGACTCGTATCCATAAAATCGAAGCGCCAGTACCCAACCAGGTCGCTTTCCGATCATCCCAGTGCTCTGACTTGCTGGGCTATACGTGCTCCGACTGTGCGTATCTCCCTACAACTCCACATCCCGTCATTTATCGAAGTGAAGGTGTCGGAGATTGCTGTTCCGCCAGCTTGGCTGGTTACTTATCCAACCATTTTCAAACCCTTCCAGATGAGTTTAGATGGATCCTATAAATCCGTCATTCTGTCTGTTGTAGAAAACATTACCCTGACGGAAGTCGTTTTAACTGCAAAGCATGAGGATGCCTACAAAGCGGCTTCCGTTCATGGAGCAGCGTTCGAGAATTGGTTCTTCGAATCCCATGTCATCATCCGTGATGGCGAGAATGTCTTCATCCCCCCGAGTATCTTCTCATGTAGTCCATCGGCTCAGCCTCCTTCGTCTCTCTTCGGATACACGGTCAGCCTCGCATTGCCTTACAAGCAAGGTGTCGCACAGCGAGGATCGACACGATTCATAGTGATGTCATACAGCGACTCGAGCGGAGTATCAGACAAAGTGGACAGCCGGGGTAGTCACGAGAGCTTGGAAATCAACGAATCATTTCTTATCTCTGCTGTGTTACCATCTCCGGAACCTTTGTCCCAAGCAAACGAGAGCGGTGAGGATATAGCAAGGCTGTGCGTCTAGCTTATGTCTAATATAGTTAAACTCTCAGGGATTATATTCTCTGCTAATGCACTTCAATCACCCATTGACGCTGACCTAGATCAGGTTACTGTCTATATTCGTACAAGTGACTTGGGTCCACTTGGAGTACTGAACGGTGATTGGGTGTGTTTTTTTATTCGTTTGTGCTTCCACATTCAACCCTAACCCCCAAGTCAGATTGTAGCTTCGTCAATCGACTCTTCGACGTGCCGTCTAGCGCGTATTGGCGCCCTCGATGAAGCCTTCAGCGATTTATACAGGCGATCTGCTATGTTATCACCCACCCTTCTTCACAACTTGTGCCCACGCGGCCGTCGGCAAATCGTGCTTCGCGTGTCTCCACATGAAACGTGGGATGCTCCTGTTCCAACTGCAAAGAGCATTACGTTGGCGAGGGTAGCTTCGCCGTTCTCAATCCATCGCCGTTATGAACCACTGTTTATGGATGCTTTACACGAATACTTCGGCTCATCAAAACGTTTGGTCAAAGGCGGAGATATCATCCCACTACGGATCAACGTCGACCGTTCTCTGGATCCTCATCGCACCTTACGCCCAGGCGATTTCACAAGGAATGCAACGCACAACTGCTCAGACGTTCCGGTCTATTTTGTTGTTCGGAATGTGGATTATGAATCCGTCGCTGTCCAGACGCACGAGCAACCTTTTCCGGTCCCCTGCATTGGCTGCTTCGTCGATGCCAATGTGACGAAGATTATTCAAGTCGGAGTTGAGCATATTAGAGTTCCGGATATATACAACTATCATGAACTTTGTTGGGTGTCATTTCGGTCATTTATGCTTCTCGTGTTGACTTTTCCCCTCAGGTCATGTGCGAGTGTCGTTGCCAACGGCGTTTGGAATCTCTCACCAGATTTCTCAGTTGTCGAATGCAATGTCGCTTGACGAGGCAGCAAGCCTGGGTGTGCGGTCTACAGTCTTTATCACAGGATCAAGAGGAACGGGTAAATTCTCAGCGGCAGTGCGCATTGCCCGTCATCTTCAGATGCATCTCGTGGAGGTCAGCAGTCAGTTGCCCACCTGGAATGTAATAAAGATGAAAGCTTTGCAGATCAATTGTTTCAACATTCTATCAGATACAACTGCCAAAACCGAGGTTTTACTACGAGAGCAAGTGGAAATCGCCATGTCCTGTTCGCCGTGTTTGGTTGTACTTCGCCATGCGGATGCATTGAACCACTCGGCAACCACAATAGTTGGTGCAGAAGGTTTATTTTAGTATATTTTTCCTACTTTCCCTGTATTCACTTGTATTCTAGTGTCATCCATCCTTCAAGCATTACAGCAGTGTATTGATGATGCAAGCAAGATTCAAGGGCAGAAGTGTGTCCTCCTTGGCATAGTGGGGCAGGGTAAAATACCTGAAAGTATCTCATTTAGCAATGAGATAGAAGTCAAGGTAGGAGTTGACTTTAGTGTTCACTGTTTTCTGAGATTTGGTATTCAGGCACTGAATGAAGAGGAGCGTTTCTATCTGCTCTTGGAGCAGGTGGATAGTCATGGTGGATATCTTGCTCCAGATGTCTCTGTTGCTGCACTGGCCCAGCAGACTGCAGCTTTGGTTGCCTTAGACTTGGTTAATCTGGTTCAAAAGACATGTCTTTGTGCAGTGATGAAGTAAGTCAAGTGTTGTAGTCAACAATTTGCTCTTGATTAATTGGATATAGCTCTGAAATACAACACCTGGTCACTCAGCCAGTTATGTCTGCCAAGCACTTTGACACTGCTTTGCATCAGGCTAGGACAGCCTTTGCTCAAAGTATAGGTGCACCCAGTATTCCAACAGTCCTTTGGGAAGATGTTGGAGGATTGGGTTCAGTGAAGGATGAGATTCTGGATACAGTGCAGTTACCATTGGACCATCCTGAATTGTTTCAAGATGGGCTGAAGAAGAGATCAGGTTATTCAAGTTTATTTAATATGGTATTTCTATTGACTGTGAGTTTTGTTCTAGGTGTTTTACTATATGGTCCTCCAGGAACTGGGAAAACTCTACTTGCAAAAGCAGTTGCAAGTTCCTGCTCACTGAACTTTTTCTCAGTCAAAGGGCCAGAATTACTCAACATGTACATTGGTGAATCTGAGGCTAATGTTCGTAGAGTTTTTCAAAGGGCAAGGGATGCCAAGCCCTGTGTTATCTTCTTTGATGAGCTAGATTCAATAGCTCCTAAGAGAGGAAATCAAGGAGATTCTGGTGGAGTTATGGATCGCATTGTGAGCCAGCTTTTAGCTGAGCTTGATGGAATGAGTACAGAAGGGATGGATATATTTGTGATTGGAGCTACCAATCGCCCTGACCTGTTGGATCCTGCACTATTACGTCCAGGACGGTGTGTTTAGTTCTGTTCATAAAAATCTTAGCTGATTATTTTCACATAGATTTGATAGAATGCTCTATCTAGGGATCTGTGACACCCATGAAGCCCAACTTGATATTCTAAAGGCTCTTACCCACAAGTTCAATTTACATCCCAATGTCAATCTGTCTTCAATCACTGCTCATTGCCCTTTCAGTTACACTGGAGCAGACTTCTATGCTTTGTGTGGTGATGCATTACTTCATGCACTCTCATGCAAAGTTGCAGAGCTTGAAAAGGAAAGAGGTAATTGAGTTGTTATGGTTTGTAATTTCTGACAATTCATTTCATTTCTTTGCAGCTGAGTTAAATGCTCTTTCCAAATATCAGCAGCATCCTATTTCTCCTCAGCTTTTCATTTCTGAAATGAAATCAGAGGCAGATTTACAGCTGGTGGTGAAGATAGAAGACTTTGATCTTGCTTTGAATGAATTGATTCCAAGTATCAGTAATTCAGAGTTATTACATTATGCATCAATTCAAAAGAATTGGCATGGGTAAATGTAATAGCATTTGGTGAATAAATGTGCAATTTACATTTATTCTAATCATGCCTTGAGTTACTGTAGATTTATAGATATGTGAGATGGATTTTGACTATGGCAGTCCTTCCTTGGATGGGCAGGGCACAGCTAGGATGAGGCTGAAGATCTTAGCATGACTGAGTAGAATGTGCTGAGAGCAAATCCTTTAAATGTCTGTTCTTCATCACCCAGGATATCTGGCAATGCACTAACCTTTGTGATGTCTTCAATCTTTACAAAATTCAGCTTGTTTCATGTGCCAAGATATACAAAAGTGCCCAGATGGACTAAGCTGAAAGTTCAGAGTGGGCATGCAAGAGCAGGAGGTAACCACAGTTGAAGATGTGCTTGACATTGATAGATGTTACTATAAAATATTATTGTTATTACCCCAATAAAACATATTTTTTGATATGATGTACTGTGGATTGTTAAATAGTCTAGTGCTATCTGATAAAGGTGAGGATAGACATTGTGATGGTCATACCACCAGGTGATTGGATCAACCACATGTTTGATATCATATTCAAGGTACTAGTCAAGCTCACAGTCCAAGGTGGCTGGCTTGGATGGTGCAAGTGCTGGCAAGTTATTAAAAATATTGGTCACTGTGTTTATACTCTAGTTACAGTGGCTCAAAAAAGTGTCCCAATGTTTGGCTATTTTGCAAAGACTTGACATTTGCAAAAGCACCAAAAGGTATTAGCCCTAACCCTTGCTGGGCCATTGATAGCCCTAATCCTTGCCCTGAAGATGAGCCCTTAGTCATATAATTTGGTTGTCATGGCACTGAGATATAGCCATATTAAAGTGACATGTCATTGGGACACTTTTTTGAGCAACATTTCTATTCTTCAATTTAGTACTTTGTATGCCCTCCCTTTGCTTTTATCACTGCCTCTAGTCTTCTAGGCATACTCTCTATCAATCCTTGACACTCCTCAACCTCTATCTTCCCCCACTCCACTTCAATTCTCTCCCAAAGCTCCCATACTCCTTTTGGTGGTGTTGTATAGCTATTGAGTTTTTTTTTTGAGGATTTGCCAGAGATGTTCAATGGGATTAAGGTCTGGAGATTGTGCTGGCCAGTCCAGAAGCTTGATCCCTTGAGATTCCAGCCACTCCTTGGCTCTTTTAGAGGTGTGCTTGGAGTTCATTATCTTGTTGAAAGATAATGCTCTCTTCAGGAATTCCAGAATTTTCCATGGAAGGATGCAGATTATCCTCCAAAATGGAGACATACTGCTCAGCATTCATCCTCCCTTCAACCTCTGCAAGAATCCCCACTCCACTCCAACTCATGCATCCCCAAACCATCAAGGAACCTCCTCCAAACTTTACTGTTCCCTGAACTTCCTTGTCTTGCAAAGACTTTCCTGCCAATTTCCACACATACTTCCTTCCATCTGACCCAATCCTGTTGATCTTGGTTTCATCTGACCATATGACCCTAGTCCAGTCCTCCGCAGTCCAATGTTGGTGCTTGAGAGCAAAGGCTAGCCTATGTTGCCTATGCTTCACAGACAAGAGTGGCTTCTTTTTCTTGACTACAGCCTTGAGAGATGCAGACTTGAGAACATTCCTAACAGTTTGAGCAGAGACAGGAGAAGAGAGAGCAGAATTGATGAGATGGGTAGCCTGGACAGCATTTTCAACTTTGCCAGAGGTAATACTAGAGACAATTCTCCTTTTATCAGTAGGAGAAAGTTTAGCAGGACATCCTAATTTGATGTTTTCCTTGCCTGGGTGGATCTCCTTGATAACCCTGGCCACAGTAGACTTCCCCAGACCAGTTTGGAATGATATTTGCCTAGTAGAAAGGCCAGATTCAGAGAGAAAAAGAATATTGGCTCTAGCAGAGGAGGGAGTGGATTTCATAATGAAGTAGGGTTGGCTGAATGGTATCTCTGCTCTTTATACCATTTGGAGTTATGTAAGTGACATAATCAGACAGGGTTGAAGCACAGCATCCATCAGAACCTTATGTTATTTACTAAATAATAGTTGATAATATCAGGGTCAAATAAGTGTCCCAATGACATATCCTTTTAATATGGCTATAACTCAGTACCATGACAACCAACTCACATGACTAAGGGCTCATCTTCAGGGCAAGGATTAGGGCTATCAATGGCCCAGCAAGGGTTAGGGCTAATGCCTTTTGGTTCTTTTGCAAATGTCAAGTCTTTGCAAAATAGTTAAACATTGGGACACTTTTTTGAGCCACTGTAATAGGATTGGGCTGGATCTTCAACTCAACAACTTTGGTAACCTACATTAAACTTGTTTTATGCACAGTTAGAAGCTACCATCCAAATGAAACTAATTCTATCACTTGCAGCATTTAGAATCTCTCATAGGGCCAAATGACCCTTAGTATAACCTACCACCCCTGCAATTTTTAGAATATTCACCAAAAGACTTATGTTTTTTCTCCAACACATAGCTCTGCTACTCTCTACAAGTACATACATACCTGCAATAGACCATATTGAGAGCCAACTTCAGTCCTATTCATAACAAGAAGTACATCACAGCAATTTGTTTCTTCATTTCACTAGCCAGGAACACATTGAATTGTTACTACATACTCTCATAGATACTGTAGTTTAGATGTGTGTCAGATTGTTATGAATAAGTCTATTTTCACTCAAATAAGGCTGTTCTAATGCAAAACTAGTGCTATGTATATTCTCAACACAAACTATTGTACTTCAAGATGGGAGGACAAGTGGATCAGGACCATAGAATTATTGGTGTAAGATGAATACACACCATCATATGCCACCAACAAGGATGGCAGTGACAACCCCCTGATGACTTCAACACAGGAAAGCAATGGAAATTCAACAACTGATTTATTCCAACTTTTGCTTTGCCTCCTGTGGTGAGAATGCTATAAGCTAGGTGAAATTTACCTCCTAACAAAACAGTCTCTAGATTTACTAGATATGAATTAGTAGAATACTTAGTGTAACTAAGTGCATGGATTGTTTGCCAATTCTCAACAAATGTTGCCAAATTGGAATTGAGTAAGCTTCAAAGAGATCTGGTTAGTAAGGGTGATTGGTAGTAATAGCACACCAATATATATGCTAGTCAACACTACTAGATTGCTATCCTTGTTAGAATGGGTCCTAGAAAAGATTAGAAAAATCAAATAAATCACTTGCTATAAAAGATAACAACTTTGTGCTGATAATCTGGTGATATGTTGGATTGTTGAGATGTTGAGATTTTCCAGATAAGCTGTATATATTTTGTTCACACTTCACTTAGTTCACTCAGATATAATAACTCAATCCTTTATTGTAATGCTAAGGAGAATGCAATTCAGGACTTGTTTGGCTGTACTATCACTTATTTATTTAGGTGGTTAGTCAGCAGAGTAGCAGTAGTATTTAGATTCTAGTAGAATTAAATTATTGAGAATCTATTCTCTTTTGTTGCCCTATTTAAGGTTTTCTTTAAAAATGTGTCCTATATTACTTGTGCACTATTGACTACAAGTATTTACTCTTAGCAATCTAACTAGCAGTCTAAAGTATGGAGGTTGTCTTGCATGAGGTCCTCTGTGGATTGCCTATGGAGGGAAACTCTAGATAGAGTGAGAATTCTTCTCCATAAAAGAAGTTCTTTGGTTGAGATAATTTCTTTAAGAGAAAATCTGCTTTCTGAGTGGCCTGAATGGTTCGTCTCTCTCACTAGCAGCCTACCAGCTGCACACCAACCTCTTCCTTTCTTTTTGCGTGGCAGTCATTCATTTAGTGTTGTGACTTTTTCAGTCCCTCCACCACACTCCTTTTATAGCCTGAACTTAGTGGAAGACATGAACCGACCATGGACCAAGTACCCACTGCCAGACTTTCAAATTTTGCCCTGCTGGGTTTCACTACCCTCATGGAACTCACAATGGTGGCCCAGCAGATAGACCACAATGAGGCAATTATCTTTTTGGAACAGCACTAGGAATAGACTGGGTTAGGAGGAGTCCACCTAAACAAAGGAGATGACAGAATCCTTGGAGGAGATGAGGATGACCAACAGCAACAAGCTAATCAAGGTGTGCCACCACCTCATGGAGGCGAGGCTCCCAGAGGGAACCAAGGTCAGGCAGGTCAGCCTATAGATCAACCACATCCACCAGACATGCAGGCCATCATGTTCAACCCAGACACATGCATCACCACCACCCTCACTGCAAGACCAGCCAATTATGCCATCAAACATATTGAAGCATGTAAGCATGTACTACTATGGTATTTTTCCAGGGAGGGATTGCATGAAGCTACCATGTGGTCAGGCAGTTAGATGAAAATGACACTCTCACAGTTACTAAAGTGGACAAAGGTCATGTCACTGTGCATTCAGCCAGTTTGCTCGCAGCATTCAAGAATGCAAAGCTTGACCACCAACTCTCTTTCAGTGAGTTTATGTATGTCAAAAACCTCTTTCTTACAGCCATAGACAATGTGAAAAATGGGGTGATGACACCACCAACTCCTTTAATTGGTTTTTCCACAACTTGGACAACCACCCTATGCAAGAGGAAGGTGACTGTGGAGAGAGAGTGCTGCTACTTTATGCTTCAAGAGTGTGTGTGGACTGGCACGACAAACTTGCACTCCACAAGATATACAACATTGCAATGATCAATGAGGACCTTCTTACCAAGATAGTGCATGAATTAGACTCTATAGAAGTCAAGACCAACCTTGAGCTGGTACGTACTCCCACACATGTGAATTATATCAAACTAATCCTCTCCCTAATGCATCATCACACTCAATCACACCCACATACCTGACCTACTACTGCTGCTGCTACTATCAACCCCATTGACCCCACTGCTGCTACTCTCACTGCTGCTACCTCCATTGCTGCTGCTTCCCCCCTTGCCCCATTCGCAATGGCATGGTTCTGCCCACTTGTCTAGATGAATCAAGCTCGTACCAACCGTTTCCAGCTGATGGATTTCGGGCAGCAGTTCATGTGAAATGCACACAGCCAGCAATCCTCATGGTCTACATCACCCTGCAGTGCAGGTCCTGTGAGAGGCCCATGACCAGTACACCACAGGTCACAGTTCAGGGAAAGATCACCATGGTACAGTCACAGTGGGGACAACAAACGGTGGTGCCCTTTTTGCAACACCAAATCCTTGCCAACCTGCCCAAAGTGTCTCAGAACACACAATGTCCACCCTGACCACCCCCCCTGCAATGTGTTGTCCCTCTGGGATAACTCAGCATCCACCCATTGCATGCATGATCAACAAGAACGTTTGCTCAACAAGAGCAGATGGATTTTCTACTGGGATTTCCAATGACTCCATGGATGCTTGGGTCAAGGACACAACCATGAGTGCTCAGGCTGTGGAGATGCCAATCATGGAGCCCAGGAGTGCTCCCTCTGCCAGCGCACTGCTACTATAGTATGCCTGTCAAGTAAGCCCGTAATACCTTACAATGCAGATAGCTGGCAAGTCTTGTTAATAGAATTCAATTTATCACATAAACACCCTACTCTACTTAAGCAAATAATGCATGGTTTTCAAGTACAGGCTCCCACCATACCCTGATCTTTTACACCACCCAACAACCCTTCCATCCTTGCACATCACAGCATTTTCAATGAAATACTGCACAAAGTATGTATTTATTGTTACGGTTACTGAAGGGGGTACATCTTTTCCCCTTCCCTCACCTCCTGTAGGACTATGGGACGACCTATTCTTTGACTCGGACCAGGGATTCTCCCATGACACCAACCCAGGCATCACCCCATCCGGAACCTCCTTTCTAGGAAGTTACTTGTAACTCCCTTTTCAGGAAGCTACCTGTTTGGTATGGACACTGCCTTCTCTATTTCATTAAATATATGCTTTCCTCCTTCCTGATCTGATCATAGACATTGCCTCCTCAGCTGTGCTCTCTTGCACACAGCCTAGTATTCCTACTTTCCCCATTCAGACTCATGCCTTAATCCATTTATAGTAATCTTTCGTCTGTGACTAGTGATTACTATATTTGTTACAAAGCCTGCCCTAGATGGGCAAGGCCTATAAATAGGGACGTGGGCCCTTCATGTAACTCTAACCTAGATCTGACTTCTTCCCGTGTAATCTACCAAGCTTCTCCTGCTAAGGTTCCACTTCACCTCAGAAGCCTTCTCTATGCTCTGGAGGTGATCGCCCTCATGCTTGTGATCATCCTTCTCATCACTTCGCACTTGTGTGCCATTGTTGCCGTTACAGGCTTCTAAAGCTTCGGCAACCTCAACGACCAACAGAGGTTGGTCGTTGTCGGTTAGGACTCTGCCACTGACCTAGTAAGCCTGGGACTCCGCCACCGGCAACTCGTAAAGCCCGGGACTCAGCCACTGGCACTAGGCTGTATAAGCCCAGAGACTAGTCTGTGGAAGGCACTAGATCTCTGGCCTCCGCATCCAGTCTGCCTTTCCTTCTCAGAGGATCGTGCCACCGTTGGTAAATCCAAGACTTTGCCATTGGTCGTAGAGGTAACGACAGGACTCTATGTAAAGCTAGCAGCAGTCCCCAGTCAGAGGAATCATTGGGCCTCTGGAGGTATTTTCCCCTCAAGTCCTGCTAGTCCTATAATCAAATAGGGTTGATTATACAGGAACGTGTCACATTGTTACCCAGCATAACATTTATGAAGCAGTGGTATATAGGACCCTTCATCTGAGATGTACTCGAGACTCTCATTGGACTATTTCAGTCTTTCCCTTTAAACATCATATCCAAACCTGGAAAGCTGAGAAAATTTCATCTTATACAGAACCTATCCTACCCTGATTCACCCAGAGTGAACAAAGCCCTCTCTGTTACTATTATGAAAGGGGATACATCTTTTTCTCTTCCTTCACCTCCTCTCAGACTCTGGGATGACCTCTTCTTTGACACCTCTGACTATCTGGGATTCCCCTACAATGCCCACACAAGCATCACCCCATCTGGAATCCCCCTTCTAGGTGATGCACCACTATGGCTATGACACAGCCCATTCTATTTCACTTTATATGCATTTCACCTTTGATCTGATCATAGACATTGCCTCCTTGGCTGTATTCTCTCACACACAGCCTAGTATTCCACTTTCTCCATTTGACTGATGATATGATCTCCTATGGTAATATTCCAGTATTACCATATATGATAAAAAGCCTGCCCTGAATAAGGAAGGCCTATATATATAGGTGTCTGCCCTTCATGTAAACCTAACCTAGATCTACACAACTTCCTGTGTAATCTACCAAGCTCTCAGTTCCACTTCACCTCAGAAGCCTGCACTCACTCTGGAAACGATCACCACAGTGCTCGTGATAATCCTTCTCATCACCTCGCACTTGTGTGGCCTTGTTACCATTTGGTCACATATCTAGCCAACAGCAACTCCAATGCAGATAGAGGTCTGCCCGTCTAAGCCCAGAACTCTGCCACTGGCAGCACAGTAAATTCAGGACTCCACCACTGGTATCAGCATAGGCCTGGGACTCTGTCACCGGCCCCCATATACGATTAGTCTGCACCTCTATCAAGACTGCACCACCCTTGTCAAAGTCTAAGACTCTGCCATCGGTTGTAGAGTAGGCTTCAACCCCAAGAGAGGCTCTATGTGAAAGCTAGCCATTGGTCTCCAGTCCAAGGAACATTGAGGCCTCGAAAGGTATTTTCCCCTCAAGTCCGGCTAGTCCAGTAATCAAACAGGTTGATTACTCAGGAATGTGTCACTTGTTACACAGCATAACACTCTCTATCAACTTATAGGTTGACTCCGCTCTTTTTCCCTACAAGTGGGAAACCTTTCACACTGTGTGTGCCTTAATTCACATGCTCCCATGAGGGAGTCTAGGAGCAACTAGAGATGTAGCTGAGGCTTATTGCATAATTTCATTATATCCATCTTATTATGACTGACTTGGGTAGAGGCAGTCACAAACATAAAGGAAGACATACTGTACACCACCAAGATTACATTGGCGAGGGACGAGCGGTGTGGAAGACCACCAGAGATGCAGATATATGAAGTCTTCCCACATAGAGGTTGAGAACTTCAATGAGCCTCACAAGGATGAGCAACAGAAGGAGTTGCCAGAGTGATGAGTGGCTCTGACTAGCCACTGGAGTTCAAGGATTGAAGACTTCAATGAGCCTCACAAGGATGAGCAATGAAAGATGTTGCCAGAGTTATGAGTGACTTGGACAAGTCACCAGAGTTCAAGATTAATAGACAAAGCATCTACTCAGAAGTAAGACAAGGACTCGTAGAGATCCCAGAGAACAATGTGGGTAGAATTAGGTAGGTTCTCCTTGTCAGACATTGTATCTATGGTAGGTTTATATAGGTAAGGCATGAGAGCCTATGAATCACAATGGGAAAGGGAATTGGTAAAATGGAAGGTGATGGAACTCCATAGAAGACAAAGTTGGAAATAGAAGGGAGTTCCTCATAATATGAGTACAGTAATTGGTCAGTAGGGCCAAGGGGAAACTGGTAGCAGCATCAACTGAGGTTTGGATAGGTTGATGTATAGTCTGATGAGTGGAAGACATAAGAAGGGCGAAGGGAAGTTGGTAGTGATGTCAACAGAGGTCTAGACAGGTTGATGTATGGTCCAATGAGTGGGGAACATGAAGAGGACAAAGAAAAAAGAAAAAGGATGAGCATAGGAGCAAATTGTAACAGATGATGTGGGATTGGGATGGGAGGTCTGGAGCTGAGTGCATGCAGCCATCAATGAAGTTCATCGATTGTGCCACATGGTTGCCTACATGGTATGAACAGCTTCTCACCAAAAATTCCCAGCATTGACTATAATGAGATTAGGTATGCACTGCCTTCTGAAATGACTAAGGAGGCATGGGATAATCGCCCATGGAGCTTCTGCACCTGCTTGAGAGTGTGTGCTGTTGTGTGCAACCACTTGCATATTGTATCAATGTACTTTGTTTGTTTTGCAGTTGTCAAACCTACTGTATTATTCTCGAGGTCCCAAATGAAACCAATGAAAATTGGAGTTGATGAGAATGGAGTGTCTTTAGAGAGTTCCCATGGGATACCCAAGCAGTCCAAGATTCAATTGATATGGCTGAAATTATATGCATGTAATGCAGTGATGTGATTCAGGTGCTTTGAGATCAAGTCTCAAACTATATGAGTGTAGTCTTCGGCAAATTCTTCATGAGTGTCATTGGCCAATGCCTCCCCTTTGAACCACCAGCAGCCATTGTCCTTTATTATCCCACCCTGTTCTGCAATGACATGTGCTTTTACTTTGCATGTCTTATTTTAATCAGTGATGGTGTCTCAGAGTAGATGAAAGAAAAGGTGATCATCTATCCAGGCAATTATGGGCCCTATGTCTGCAGCTCAGAAAATATCTAGACCAGCATCCTGTACTGCACCATATGTCCCAGCTGAAGGTCCATAGCTGAAACATAATGAAGTGTCTACTACAAAAAGGGTGGGCTTGTTCATGACCCACACAATGAGTGCTGGCCATTGAGATGTGTTACAATTTGCTCCTATGCTTATCCTTTTTCTTTTTTCTTTGTCCTCTTCATGTTCCCCACTCATTGGACCATACATCAACCTGTCTAGACCTCTGTTGACATCACTACCAACTTCCCTTTGCCCTTCTTATGTCTTCCTGAAAGGAGAAGAACCTCAATATCTCAAGGGACGCGAAAAGCGTAATCCGAGAGAGAGAAGAGGAATTCCAAAGCTAGCTAATACAGGTGTTGTTACGCTACTTATATACTATCTACTCGTGCACACAGACCATGGTTTAGGGTCAGTATGGAATGTGCTAGAGGGTTCCGTATGACGTACGGTGATGTAGTGGGGTCTAGCCTGTTCTATGGGTATAGGGTTGTGACGTAGGCTGACTAGTGTGTGATGTGGGGTCTAGATGTAGGGTCTAGGTATAAGGTAACTATGTAAGGCATTCGTGGGGTCGTCAAGTGTTAGCTAACTACGTAAATAAGTGCGAAAAACATCCAATTCGTTTCATTACCCCCTTTTTAGCCGTCGGACTCCTGGTCGACGATGATACCAGTGAGTTTGACGTTGCTATGGGGTTCTGGGATTTCGAAGAGACAGTCGGGGAGGTGGTTGAGGGATTTCGCGTACGAGCGGAAGGATGGGTCTTCAAATAGTGGGGTCCCGGGGAAGGCGCATGTTGGGCAATCACAGTCGTCATCTGTGAGTGTGCGGATGGCGGTGGGGTTTTTGCAGTGGAACTTCTCGGTTGCCTGTGGGGCATTTGAGATGTTCTTCTTTGATTCCCAGGTGCGTTCTTCGCAGGGGTATCCTTTCCACTGTACGAGATACTCAGTTTTGCCGCGTCGCTTGTGTGAGTCGGCGACGTACTCCACTTCATACTCTTCTTGTTGCTGGATGATAACCGGGGGTGGTGGTTTTGGTTTTGTCTGGGAGGGGGATGTGCCGGGGTGGTATGGGGTGAGAAGCAACTCGTGGAAGACTGGGTGGATTCCCTTCCATGTCTTGGGGAGGTCGAGTTCGTAGGAGGCCTCGCCTACTTTTCGCTTCACCTTGAACGGCCCGTGTTGTTTGTCGTCGAACTTTTTCGTCGGGCAGTCGGTCTGAATGTGGGTTCCTTCGAGTAGGACTTGTTGACTGACAATGTATTCAACGGCGGGGGATGCACTCTTGTCGTGCGTTTTCTTCATCGCTTGTGCCGCTCTTTCCAGTGCGTCCTTGGCCGTGTTGTGGTGCGTCTTCATTGTTTCAGCGAAGGCAGCGGTGGATTCGTTTCGCACTTCCACTCTCTTGTTGGGTATGAGTGGTTGTTGCCTGTAATTGAGCAGGAAGGGCGAGACGCCGGTGGCGCTGGTTGTTTGGGAGTTGTGGGCGAATTCGGCTAGTGGCAGCCATTCGGCCCAGTCGGTTTGGCGATGATTTACGTAGATGCGCAGGTACTTTTCAACTTCTTGGTTGATGCGTTCCATTTGGCCATCGGTTTGAGGGTGGTAGGCCGTAGACGGGTTCGCTTTGATGTTGAGGAGTGAGTAGAGGTCGCGCATGAACGACGACACGAATTGTGTTCCTCGGTCTGAGATCACCTTGCAGGGGACACCGTGGAGTTTGAATATTTGGTCATGAAAGATCGTTGCGACTCCTTGCGATGTGATGGTGTCCATTACTGGTGCTAGGTGGATCATTTTCGAGAAACGATCGACGATGACCAAGATGGTGTTTTTGCCATCTGATTGGGGGAGGGGGCCGATCAGGTCTACGGAGATGATTTCCCAGGGGGATGATGGGATCTCATTCGGGTGGAGTGGTGTGTTAATTGCCGAGGTTTTGGCTTTAACCTTCTGGCATATGTCACAGCCTTTGACGTATGATTCCACGTCTTTCTGTAGCGATGGCCAATAGTATTCACTCATGATCAGATCACGAGTGCGCCGGATGCCGGGATGGCCGGCGATCGGGTGATCATGGTTGGCGACAAGGATGTCTTCCCGGAGTTTCGCGTTGTTTGGCACATATACGAGCGATTTCCAGTGGACAAGTCCTTCCTTGTGGGTCCAGAGGGAGTCCTTTTTCTCTAGGCCGTCTTTGGTGAATTGCTCGAGTTTGTATTGCATTTTTGTGATTCTCGAGAGTGTGCTCGCCGGGGCTATGGCTTTGAGTGAGACTGTTGCGGAGGTTGGTGATGGTGGGGGTGAAAAAAGGGTGTCGGGCAGTAGTGTTTGCGCGGTGTTGTCGGATGTCACCCCCTTTTCAAAGTCTGGCCTCCGGGACAGGGGATCCGCAGGGTTGGTTTTACCAGGTCGGTGGCTGATGATGACATGGTATTCTTGTAGCACCTGTTGCCATCTGGCTTGGCGGCAGGTGAGATCTTGTGGTTTACGGAAGAACTCGAGATTCTTATGATCCGTCCAGATTTCGATTGGGTGCGCTGCCTCGAGGAGGTATTGTCGCCACTCATTGAGGGCGAACATGATGGCTAGCATCTCGAGGTCGGCTGTATGGTAGTTCCGCTCGGCGTCGTTGAGGGAACGGGAGATGAATGCGACGGGGTGCCATATGCCGTCGTGTCGTTGAGATAGGATAGCGCTAATGCCAATGCCCGAGCCGTTGGTTTCGATGCGGTAAGGGCCGTTGTCGGTGGGCATGGCGAGCGCCGGGGCGGATGAGATGGTGTCCTTGAGGGTTTGGAAGGCCTCTTGGCAGGCTGTCGTCCACTTGAAGTCTTTCTTTACCGACGTAAGCACATTGAGAGGGTGCGCTATCATTGCGAAGTTCTTGATGAACCGTCGGTAAAAGTTGAGGAATCCTAGGAAACCTCTGAGTGTCTTCTTCGAGGTGGGGACTGGCCAGCTTTTGATGGCTTCCACTTTTTTTGTTGTCCATCTTTACCTTATCTTGCGTGACAATGAGTCCGAGGAACTCGGTTTCTTGGACTTCAAAGTCGCATCTGTCGTGTCGTAGGTAGAGGTGGGCGTCCCTCAGAATTTGTAGTACTTCTCGTACTACCTTGCGGTGTTCTTCGAGAGTTCTCGTGAATATCATGATATCATCTATGTAGATGACCACTACGCCTTGGTCCACCAAATTTTTGAATAGCGCGTTCATCATTGTTTGGAACGTCGCTGGGGAGTTGGTAAGTCCGAAGAACATCACGAGCGGCTCGAATAGTCTGCGGTTGGTTCGGAAGGCGGCCTTCCATTCGTCTCCTTTGGCCATCCGCATGTTATTATATCCCCATCTCACGTCGAACTTAGTGTAGCACTTGGCCAACTTGAGCTTGTCGACCAGTTCGCTTATGAGTGGGAGAGGGTAGCGATTCCTCTTTGTTACCGCGTTCAACTTGCAGTAGTCTTGCATGGGGCGGAGGCGTCCGTCCTTCTTCTTGATGAAGAAGAATGCCGATGCGAAGGGGGATTTGGAGGGTCGTATCCTTCCAGATTTTAAGTTTTCTTCAAGGAAGGCGTCGAGTTCCTTCTGCTCGCCAGGGTTTAGTGGGTAGACTTTGCAGTCTACTTCGTGATTTCCCGGGAGGAGTTCGATGGCGTGGTTCCAAGGATCGTCTCGGGGGCAGCACATTGAAGCTTTTTTTGTCGAAGACATCCTTAAACTCATGGATGTACTTCGGGGCGGCTTCCTCAAAGGTCTTCTTTTTCTTTTGGGCGTAGTCTTTAATGGCTACTTCCGTTGCGACGTTTCGATTTCGCATGTACTCTATTACATCAATCTTGAATAATTGGTTGCCTTGGGAAGGCATGTAATCTACATCCATTTCATCCTCCTCCTCGTCTACATTATTCGTGACGTGATCTCCTTTGCAGCGGAAGGAGATCCTGCCCGTTTTCCAGTTGATGGCTGGGTTGTGAGTTTTCAGCCAATCGTGTCCGAGGAATATCGTGTTGGGCCCGAGGTTCGTCACGGCGAGGCCAACTGTTCTTTGTGGTCCTGGATCTGGAGTTCGAGTATCACGAATTTTTCTACTTTGCCTCCGGCGTTTGGCGTGCCGTCAGCATTGTATACTGTGAGGGGACGGGGGAGTGAGTGGGTGGTTACCCCCTTTTCAGCCACAAACTTCTCATGTATGGATGACCCGGTGCAACCTGAGTCGATCAGCGCCTTGACTTCGGCGGTCTGTCGATTTGCGAAGGTCACCTTTACCGGGATTTCCAATGAGTTTCGTTTCGTTGATCGGGGGGAGGCTTTCCAGAATTTCGGGGTGTGCTGCAGGTCGCGAAGGACCCAGTATGCCTCTTCGTCGGAAAGTTTGCAGAGATCCTGCACGAGGTCCCGAGATACTTCGATCGTTCTGGTATCGTGGACGAAAGACTTTAGATGGTGGATGCTTCGCTCTACATCCGTGTTTTCCACCTGTGCTTTCATCCAACGTATGGACCAGGGGTCCAACATGTTCAACCAGGAACGAGAGGACATCTCTTCCTTTCGTGCTTCCTTGGGATGTTTCCACGGTATCGTGTCCGCATCGTTCGGGCCGTCGTCTCGTTTCACGGACGGCGCGAACTTTACCTTTCTCGGCATGATGGTTATGTTTTTAACGGGCGGAGTGCCCGGGAGGTTCACGCGGCTTTCGTTTTCAGTCTCGTCAATGCTCAAAACAGAGAATTTATTGTTCTGCAATGACTTAGAGGGTACAGTAGGGCGACTGATATCTACTGTACAGGCTGAAAATCCGAGTCTTCTGCTACATTCGAAGCGTAAACTACTGGCTCTTCTTTTGGAGCCTCTGCCGAGTCCATCATGGCTCGAATTGTTGTGAACATTTCCGGGGAGACTTCTTGGCCGTTCACCGTGATGCTCCTCGCCTGAGGGCGAGGGCGGGGTGGGTGGTCGGCGCAGGGCCAAGGCTTCCTGCATTTGCGACACAGTCCTGCTGTGCGCACCTTATCTAGTTCCATCGGGGCGCCTTGACCAGGGAACGTGCCGGTTTGTTGTGGATGCGGACGCGGAGCGGGCGTCGAGGGGGGTGGGGCGGCGGGAGGGGTGTATCATGGGCGAGGGACGAAGCGGGGGTTGTACATGGGTCCGGTCGCGTAGACAGAGGAGGCTTTCTTGCACTCTGTGATAGCGCCAAGAACTTCCTCGGCCCGTACGAGGGCGGTTTCCCATTTGCGAACATCTGTTTTGTCGATGAGGTCAGGGCTTGTACCTCTCGACGTACTCCACCAGCTCGTTGCGTGCTTGGTGGCGTATCTGGTTCACGATGGTTCGACTGTTGATGCGTATGTCGAACTTCGCTTTGATGGCTAGCTAGTACAGGCAGGTGAAGTAATCCTCCACCGTGTCCTTCCCCTGCCGGAGGGAGAACAGTTTTTGCTCAGCTAGCCGGGCCAGACCGGCGGGTTGGAAGGTTTTTTTGAGCTTCTCTACGAAAAACTCAAAGTTGATTGCCGCGTATGCGTTACCTTTGGCGAGGAGGTCCGAGAAGCGGCCGGCCACGTTATCACCACACATATATGATAGCGTGATGAGTATTTTTTGGTGGTCGGTCAGCTCCATCTCGAAGCTGTTGAGGTATAGTGTAACTGTCCTCCACCACTGGACAAACTTCTCCTTGTTTCCGTTGTAGTGTTTAGGCTTCGCCGCCAGGCTCTTCCCAATCCTCGGGGACGTGGGGGGAAAACCATGTGCGGCGGGCTGAGGGATCCCAGGTGAATTCGATGGGGATGACGGCTGGTGTGGTGGGGATGGGAGCGGGCGTGATGGAGGAGGGCCCTGCAATGGGAACATCCGGGGAGTCCTCCCTGGTGAAGGGATGTGGGACTCAGATACCGGAGGTCAGGGGAGCGGGCTGTGTGTGGAGCTGCGGCTACGGGGGGCAGTTCGATTGGGGGCGGCGGTCCAGCCGCTGCGGGGTCCGCCGTGTATGCTCGGCGCCATATGTCGTAGCGGAGGACGGCTTGGTGCAGCGTGTACTGCGCGATGTCCTCCTGGAGTGTGGGCGTGAGCAGGGAGTTGCGGGATGGGAGCTTGGGGGGTAGGCTGGGCGAGCTGCAGGGTTGGCAGGCCCTGTGCTGCTGCCCGGTTGGCCAGGTCCCGAAAGCTGCCCGGTGCGGGAGCTACGGATGCGGGGCGAGAGTACAGCAGTTGGGGGGCGTTGCTCATCTCGTCTTAAGCCGGCGAGTTGAGCTAGGTGGGTGATTGTTCGGAGGCGATGTGTATGCGAGGGGTAAGTCGTGAGGACTGTATGGACTACAAATGAGTAGTCGGGGTGGGCCCAGACGTATCGTCGTCTGTAAACGTTGTAGGTTTGAGGGGTGTCCGAAGGCAGCTTGAAACAATAACGGCGGGAAAGACCGCGCACCGTCAGGAGGGGGGAGAGTCGAAGGTAGGAACCGGAGTATAACTCTCTTACTATGGAGAGGTGGCACATGCCCGAAAGTCGAGATAAATCGGGTTGAACGCGCCTACATGACATTACGGGTGATCACGCGAATCCGAGTCCACTATCGTAGGACCAGCGTACGCTCCAATCGACAACCACTGGAGAAGCGGGGCTTGTGCACTATGCCCGGTAGCAACGTTATCCTTGTTTATAAACGCCGGACGAGCGTATGTAACAGCGCTTGACAAGTGCTTAACTCAGGTGTGTCACGAACACCAACAGGTCCCTCTAAACCTGAGGTCCGGTGTAGGGTGAACGGCAGCGAAGAGCCTGCGCATTCAGAAGTGAATGGAGGGAGGTAACGGTGACCAGTATCCCCTTATCTTCTCCTGCAGTTGAGGATGATTCCCGCGCTGACCACCACCTAGTAGGCTGGAATTACATCTATCGCTAACAGGAGTCCTCCGTTCTTCTGAGGATTGATGCGGGGGGAGTCTGGGTCGAAAGCGGGAGTGGTACTAGTGGGCAAAAAGTTTGCACCAGCTAGGCAAAGCAGTAGGAGTAGGGGGGGTAGAAATATCCGGAGGCAAAGAGCCCAGGGATGAGGTATAGCTTTGGAATTTGAAAGGAGAAGAACCTCAATATCTCAAGGGACGTGAAAAGCGTAATCCGAGAGAGAGAAGAGGTATTCCAAAGCTAGCTAATACAGGTGTTGTTACGCTACTTATATACTATCTACTCGTGCGCACAGACCATGGTTTAGGGTCGGTATGGAATGTGCTAGAGGGTTCCGTATGACGTATGGTGACGTAGTGGGGTCTAGCCTGTTCTATGGGTATAGGGTTGTGACGTAGGCTGACTAGTGTGTGACGTGGGGTCTAGACGTAGGGTCTAGGTATAAGGTAACTACGTAAGGCGTTCGTGGGGTCGTCAAGTGTTAGCTAACTATGTAAATAAGTGCGAAAAACGTCCAATTCGTTTCACTTCCACTCATCAGACTATACATCAACCTGTCCAAACCTCAGTTGATGCCGCTACCAGTTTCCCCTTGGCCCTACTGACCAATTACTGTACTCATATTACGAGGAACTCCCTTCTATTTCCAACTTTGTCTTCTATGGAGTTCCATCACCTTCCATTTTACCAATTCCCTTTCCCATTGTGATTCATAGGCTCTCATGCCTTACCTATATAAACCTACCATAGATACAATGTCTGACAAGGAGAACCTACCTAATTCTACCCACATTGTTCTCTGGGATCTCTATGAGTCCTTGTCTTACTTCTGAGTAGATGCTTTGTCTATTAACCTTGAACTCTGGTGACTTGTCCAAGTCACTCATAACTCTGGCAACATCTTTTATTGCTCATCCTTATGAGGCTCATTGAAGTTCTCAACCTCTGTGTGGAAAGACCCCATATATCTGCGTCTCTGGTGGTCTTCCACACCGCTCATCCCTCACTGACATAACCTTGGCGGTGTATGTCTCCCTTTAGATTTGCGACCACCTCTACCCGGGTCAGTCGTAACACCACTCTCATACAGTCAACCACTGAGCTTTCTTGAATGCCAGCATTAGTCATGGCCTGGTGATTGTCATTGGCAACAAGTGGCATGTATGAAGACTCCACAAGCACTGGAAACGTAATGAACAAGACATTTGGTGGGCTGAGAGTGTTGCATTCAAGTTTTTAATTTGCACTCTGCTTACTCTCAACCAATCTAGCACACCACTCACAGTTTATTGTGACAACCAAGAAGTCATTTATGGCTGGAAGAAAGGCAGGAGTCAAATCACACCCACCAATGCCACATTCAGGAGGATCCACAACCTCTTGGCACCCTCTTTACATTGGATCTTTGTGAAATATGTTGCCAGCACAGACAACCCAGCCGACAGACTGTCTTGTGGCAGGCATCCCCCTGCCATGTTCCTACTTCTATGGATCACCATACCTGAGGAGATCAGCAACCATATCCTCAATTTCAATGATTCCAGGTGCAGCACACTCTGCATCTAACATTAACTTCATATGCTTGAGCACACTGCCCACCTCTAGGTCCTGAACCGCCTGTTTTCCCAAATTACCCCACAGAGGCACAGAAACAGGTGGCATTGGCCACACCAAAATCACCCCCTCCTACCCATTGAACTTGGCTCTTGCAACATCTGACCCCACCCTCACTGTGCAGCTATGGACTGACTTGAGAAGTGGCTCCCACACCCCAACTCACTTTCTATCCTCTGTCCTCCAGAGACACTCAAGCTTCAAGAGAGAGTAAAAGTAGTTACCCTACAGGGTTGGGCTGAGAGTACCTGAACAATCTATGGTGCAGGACTCCTTATATATCATGTCTTTTGTGACAGCAGAGAGATCCCAGAACAAGAGCCTGCTCTAGCAAGAGCAGCTTTAGTCATGTCCTTTATTTCAGCCCTCACAGGTTCACTCTCAGGAAAAGCAATCTATAACTATATCTATGGTATACAGGCTTGGCACACCCTCTATGGACTATTATGGGTACTCCACGAAGAACAAATAGTGACTATGCTAAAAGGCATAGCTAAACTTGCACCCCCCATGCTCAAACAAGACAAACATAAATCCCATTACCATTGAGATGATATCTCACATCAAGAACACACTTAGCCAGGCCAACCTCTTCAACTGTCATATTTTGTATAAATCTGACAAGTCCAACTCCAGACTTCCACCCACAACTCCAGCACGTTCTCCCTCAAAACACACTTCTGTGCCCTCGGACTTGTATGTTCTATATTATAGTAATCTCATCTCTTCATTCATATATACCTATGCTTCTTTATCCGTCCTAGTCCCGCTCTGTTCATACCTCTGATCTAGTGTCTGTCTCACTTAAGAGCACTGCTCCAGCGAGGTACCAACTCCATTCTGTTACTCATCATACCTTATGAACTCTGTTACTAATACCTTTATTCTGATTGTATATAAACCCTCAATACAACTCCTATAGACTTAGTTCAAATATTAACTCTGAACATCACTCCTGTTCTCCATCCGAGTCTTGACGACTCACTCTGACCTCTGCTCGACTTGATGCTTGACCACGTCGAGTCCATATCTCTGATCTTCCTATGTCCTCAAAATCCAGGAAATCAGACTCAAGCAAGGGTGCACCACATAAGATGAAGCCAAGTCCTGACACCCTCAGTCAACTCCAGTACTTCAGAGTTCCTTCAGAGTTCTTGTTCTTAACATCAATGCAGCCTTTTTCACCTGTCTAACCACAATTTTCTACATGGCAGCACAAGTTCACAAGTTCACAACCCAGAGGCTCAACACCTTCAACCCCACAGAACACATCATCCAGGAAGGTGCACATGACAACATTGATTGCAACAGCTTACACACCAAAGTCTTTGCCCTTCCACACACAAAGTCCAGTCCCACAGGTAAGAAGGTACACTGGGTGAGGCAGGATGGACCTACAGATCCATTATATGCCTTCAACAGATACAGTATAATCAACAATCCCCCAATTGATGGACCCCTTTTTGCCTACAGGACATCAAAAGGCTACTAACTAATGATGTGCCAAACTTTCATTGTATGTCTCAACAAGTTCACGCATGCAGCAGGACTTGACTGCATGCATGGGCATGGAATTTGCATTGGAGCAACCTTAGAATACCTGCTTCGAGGGGTACCTTTTGACATCATGAAAGTGAAGGGTTGCTGGGCGAGTAATGCTTTCCAGCTCTACCTCAGGAAGCACAATCAGATTCTGGCCCCATACATGCAGTCAATGCCATCTGAGACAGCTCTGAATTTCACCAGACTTGCTATGCCACCAGTACGTTAGTCAACCTTTTCATGAGTACTGCCCTCCTAGTACCTGGGATCTGAGCATCACCTCATTGCATTGGGTCATTCTAGTAGCATTTGGGAAATACAGCTGACACTCGGGCCCCAGGTTCTCACAGATTGTGCCCAGGAGGTGCTTTGCACCTTTGCCCACACATGGCTAGCTTAGTCACCTAATGATGATCAAAGACTAATTTTTGCAGCTATGGTATTTAGCATTAAAATGAAAGTTAAGTGATCAATTAAACTACATATCTAATTGACATATGTACCTATAGCATTTTAGCAAACCTCTCATGAGTTCATACAAATACAAGCTTGACATCTTGTGAGACAGTTAGTGGTGATGGTATGTAAATCTTAGAATGTCCTATCTTTCTCAACAACTGAAACCATTGATCTAATACTATTTAAAAAGGTGTAGGCTTTTAGCCACCCAGTATACAGTATGTACAACTTCACTCCTATAAGTCAATCTTTCAACAAGCATATTGTATCAATGTAGTTCTGTGTAGGTTTCTATAGTATTTTAGTATAAGTATGTTGATGGTAAGACATTACCTTTTCCTTGCCCTTTTATTCAAATGATATTATAATAGTTCTATTATGCAGGTATTCATCAGTGATTTCTTCATATCTCTGCCACATCTTTGGCATTATCCACCACAGCCATGATCTTCACTTCCTAGCACTTTTAATGTACTTTTACAAGTTATCAGTGGATCTTGCATCTTCCTTGTCAAGATATCAATTGATTTTGGAGTTGCACCCTTGTTGGATGCATTTACATAAAATCATGTATGTAGTGACTGTCAATCTCAAAGATTGCTAACATGAACTTAAAGAAAGTATACATATATCAGTGAGGTCCAATCTTTTAAAAGACAAGCTATGAATTCTTTAGCTAACAAATTCTCAACCTCTGCTAGTGAGAATATACCAAGCTCCTCTTTAGCAGTTTATTTGTTGCAGCCAAATAGACTCAGACTCTTCAAAAGGAACCTGAATTAAGTCCCTCAAACTTGTTGTTGTCAGTAAATGAGGTGGGGTTTTCCTCTATTTCTGCTGCTGCTGTTGTTGCTGATATTGCTGCTGCTGATGAGTGAAATGAACTTTTGATATTCATCTATTTATTATTGCACACTTCACTACTATGTACTTGTATAACCAAATATTTTTGTCATACCTACCATACCATATGACTTCACAAATACTCTAATGATACTCTATCATAATTACCACTCTACAACACCAAAGGTCTCATGACCATAAGATCAGTTCCTTACATAACTCTAAACTGTGCTCAGTTCCATGATGACTATAATCTCATGTTTCCCTTGTAATCTCATATATGCTGCTGTGTGCCACTTAGGTACAAAATCATGACACTATACTTCAGATTCACACCCTTAATACATGTCATAAGTACTAATCAAGCCAACACTAGATTACCATTCTCCCTCACCTCATGGCTGACATGATATGCATACTGTCATATTCACAACACATTTCCTACTAGTATATATATGCTTGATGCAGATTGCCACCACCATCACAAGATGCCATCTCCCTTTATATACCTCATCTGATCAATCAATGCTGTACCTTTTGTGCATCCTTTTCATTTACAGTATCTTTTAATTCCATTATTTATTTCAGATTCAATCACTAAATTATAGATTGAGATCTTCATATGAGATCTCAGATAATGAACAATCATTCCATTCCATGCATGTTAGCCTCACTACTACTGTGTTCTATTTCATTCATATATATTAATTACCTTCTCCTTTCTCATCTCCTTTCTCTCATGAACCATTTCTTATTCCTTTGATGTTATACCCAGTATCTATAGTATGTCATAGCATAGCATGGTATATGCACCCAAGGTAGTAGTATAAGTAGCCAGTACATAGCACTATAGTACTCTAGCTTGGAATTCTTGTTACTCCTCTTATGTTCTATCATATCCTTTACCTTAAGTCTTGTTATGTTGAATAGTGTGTGTCCTCAAGTCCCTCTAGATAGCCTAGAATAGACCACTAGCAGTCTGGCACTTCACTATCCTTGTGCTTGTATTGTATGTTTGCCTAAATATTTGGTCTTTTGTCTTATGTATTAGGCAAGGCCCAAAAGACTGCAATCCTATCTAAAAGATCTAGTGAAGAGGGTGAGTTAGTATATAATCAAAGGGAACAGTTTGGCTTATCCCCTATATAAGAAGAGAGGCTGGGAAAACCTATTTGGATATTTACTACCAATTAGCACCCATTTAAATAACAGAGAGTAATAGAGAAATTACATCTGATTATTATTGATTAAAGCATGGATCAGCATATTACATTGTATTCAATGTCAGTGACCAAGATTATGACAATGAGGGAAATACATACATACTGTACAGTAACTTTTAAAATTGAGTCAATATTTTGAGATTTTGGAATATTAGTTATATACAGTGACCTCCAAAACTGTTGCAATGCCTAACCCTGATGTGGTGTGTGCAGTGCACCACAAACACCTATGGGAATTACACTTAGCTTTGGTGGGAACAACCAAAGTACACACTCTTGGCTATATTCTGGCCTCTGGATCATGTGATTTGGGTCAGAGGCTGTGGCATTATGTCCATTTCAAAACAACAATACCATTGCAATAGTTTTGCATCTTTTAGTAGAGAGTGTGCAATCTTGTTGAAATACCATCATAAATGGCAATGTTTGGTTATACAAACAAAGCTACACATATAAATATTATATCTGAGCTTGAAATAGTTCACACACTTCTTTATTTCCAACCACATCATCATAAGATCCATTTCTTCTACTCATAAAAAACACCATTCTCTCTATGCTTGATGCTGGCCAGTCAGCTCATTCTATTGCTGCCACCACTGGTCTCCATGCCTCTACCATATCCAGGCTCTGCTTCAAAGAACATTCTGAGTTTCAGAAGTCTGTTGGAGGTTGCCCATCCAAGCTTTCTCCTACCATTCTTTGTCATGCCATCCATCTCATTTCATCTGGAAAGGCAGAAAATACTATCCAGGTGATCAAGGCTCTCATCAATGTGGTCAACCAACTCCTCTCCACCACCACAGTATGCCAGCATTTGGTATGAAGGTTGTGATGAAGTCTAAACACCCCCTTCTATCAGCTAGGCATCACAAGACTCACTTGAACTTTACCTATGCTCATAAGGATTGGACTATAGAGGACTAGAAGAAGGTAGTATGGTCTAATGAGACTAAAATCAATTGCCTAGGGTCAGATGGGCGAAAATGGATCTGGAAAAAAGCAGGTGAAGGGCTTAATGATAGATTGGTTGAAGGGACCTTGAAGTTTGAAGGAGGTTCTCTCATGATGTGGGGGTGTATGACTTGGCAGGGAGTTGGCTATGCTGCCAAGATTGATGGTAGGATGGATGGAGACCTTTACCTTCAGATTTTGAAGGATGAGCTGCTGAATACTCTGCAGTATTATGGTCTAGATCCTCCTAACATGATCTTTCAGCAAGACAATGACTCCAAGCATACTTGCAAAAATGTGAAAGAGTGGCTTTGAGAGCAGGAGTTTGGGACTATGATATGGCCAGCACAGTCTTCTGACCTCAACTCCATTGAACACCTCTGTGGTCACCTCAAAAGAAGGCTAGCAGATTAAGAACATCCTCCTAGTGGAATTCATGAGTAATGGGAAAGAGTTCAGATGGAATAGGAGGGGATATGACTTGAGGAGTGTCAGAAGTTAATTGGAAGGATGCCTAGGAGGGTTGAGGCAGTGCTCAAGGCAAAAGGAGGCTATACCAGATACTAATACCCACTTTATACCAAGAGATGCAAAACTGTTGCAATGGTATTGCTGTTTTGAAATGGACATAACTCCACAGCCTCTGATCCAAATCACATGATCCAGAGGCCGGAATGTAGCCGAGTGTGTGTACTTTGTTTGCTCTCACCAAAGCTAAATGTACTTCCCATGAGTGTTTGTGGTGTGTGCAGTACAACACATTAGGGTTAGGCATTGTAACAGTTTTGGAGGTCACTGTAACTCAGGAACATGAACAAATAAAGCCAAAGTGTAAGTGGATGCCTGGATATGATATGCCTGCTCCTGACTAAATGCCAATAAAAAATTTATTATAATTTGAATAAGTATCTATGGAGATATGGTCAATTTAAATTGGCAGTTCATTGACTCAATTTTGTAACCATGTGTCAAATCTATAGCATCACCCTATTCTAGTACTTTGTATGATCTCCTTTGACCTTAATCACTGCTTGTATCCTTCTATGCATGCTTTCAATCAAATTCTGACACACCTTTAGATCTATATTTCTACCACTCTATTCCAAATCTCCCATACTCCTTTGGCATGTCTTGAATATTTATATTTAGCAAGCTCCTTTTTGATATGATGTTCAAGATGTTCAATAGGATTTGGATCTGGAAATTGTGGAGGCCAATCCAGGACATTGATATCATTATTCTATTGAAAGATACTGCAACATCCTTTAGAGAAATTCCAGATTCCTCCAAGCCAGGAAGCAAGTTGTTCTGAAAAATGTCCACATATTGGTTGGCATCCATCCTCTCCTCAGCCTCTACAAGATGCCCAATACCTTCCCAATCCATACCATGATATTTCCTCCTCTAAATTTCACAGTTTTCTGAACCTCTCTGTTAATAAGGCCTTTATCTGCCTGTTTCCACACCCACTCCTTCCCATCTAATCCTATTCTGTTGATTTTGGTCTCATCTGATCAAATAACCCTCTTCCAGTTCTCAATAGTCCATTCCTAGTACTTTAGTGCAAAGGCTAAACACTTCTTCTTAGTAGCAAGAAGTGGCTTTTTTTCTTTGTTACAGCCTTAAATGAATGTTGTTTGAGAACTCTTCTCACTGTTTGTGAGGAGACTAGACTAGGAATGATGGAATTGGTATGGTGGATAGCCTGGACAACATTGGCAGCTCTACCTGTGATGATTTGAGTAATGATAGCATGCTGAGAAGTGGCTGAAAGCTTGGAGGGACAGCCAGAATGAGATATAGATCTGTTGGGAAGAAGATCTCTGAGTATCCTACATCTAGTTTGGAGGCAATATGACAAGTAGAGTGACCATTAGAGGCCAGAGAAAGGATGTTTTCTTTTTGAGAAGTGGAAGTGGAATGCATAGTGAATTTGAAAGATATGATAGATGAAACCTGCCCATAAATAGTGTTAGTTGAAGTGATTACTAAGATATAGTAACTATGGTAACCATCTGTCATGCTTCCATCAATGGTTACATGTGACAGCTATTAGCCCTTAATAGATCCAACAGGCAGTTACACAATTGAGTCAATGATATACTAAATGGAATTGACTATATCTCTATGGATACTTATTCAAATTATATAAATATTTTGCTGGCATATAGCCAGGGGTAGGTATATTCAGGGACATGCTTACACTTGGCTTTATTTGTTTATATTCTTGAGTTATATAACTAATACTCCAAAATCTCAAAACATTGACTCAAATTTGGAAGTCATTGTACTTGATTACTTCCACATGCCTTTTGCTTGATCAGCCTCTCTGATAAGGTTTGGTCATTTTATTTCTAACCCTCAACATTTTTTGCTCAAGGAGATAACACAATGCTGTCAGGGTGCAACTGTCTCTTTGCAAAGGCAGGTATCATCAGTAAAAACAGGACTAACTATTTAGTACTGGACAGTCTGAACAGTAACATAGTGCTCATAGTGAGGGTTCAACTGGATAGTGGTTTCATAGTACTATGACAGTGTCATAATGATAGTCTGTTCATAGTGTAGCCATAGTCTGTCATAGTATTCTCATAGTACTTCCATAAGCAGTCATAGTGACACCATTGGCATAACCCAGACTTTGACAATGAAAATAGTTGGAACATACAACCTCTAGAAATTGAGCAACCAGACTGTCTCATATCTGGATGGATCAATTGGATTTTCACTCACATCCCAACCAGTCAGATCTAACTAATTGCTAGTTGATTTCACTACTCATTATTTCTCAGTAACTTTGTCAGCTAGACTGACCCTTGCTGATACCACAGCCAAAGGAACTCTTATTAAAGCTGAACAGCTGGCAGATACATGGGAAATAGACTTCACAACAGAGATACCCAGACTGATTTTTAATAAAATCTACCTAGTTCTTGTCCCTTAATTTCATCTCACTTGTAATCTAATTTAAGGTCTTTCTCACCTAATATGTTGTCCTTCAATTCCAAAACTCAAATCAATTCTTGACTGACTTGTATATCTGTGCAGATCATGACACACAAATGTCATTGATCTCCACACAGTTTAAACTGTTAGTCAATTATGCAAGCACACTAGAAACTACTTTACACACAGCAAATATATAACTTGCTGCAGTACCAGCTGTGACTACATTGTCTAAAGCATCAAAGAAGGTTAAGATCTTCTTCAATCCCTAGTGAATTCAAAGGAGAGATTAATAAATTTGAAGATTGGTGACTGATGATAAAGACCTACATCTCCATCAATCCAGAAACAATTCCCTCTAAGTTATATGAGACAGTCATCACTGTCTTATCTCATATGACAGGCAACAAGCTGGAAACTTTGCTACCACTCATCTAGAAAAGAGAAGAACCTACAGTATCTATGGGTCAAACTAGTAACTGATATCAAAAAGCAGTTCTGTCCCACAGCCAAACCAGATTGGGCTCTAGAAAAGCTCTGAAAATCCAAACAAGGAAACACTCACACTTGTAATTGAATTAATCAGTTTACTAAACTCTATAAAGATACCAACATTGGCAATACACATGGTGTAAACATTATTGAGCACAATTTCAATCCTAAAATCTGTGATCAAGTAATCAGACCAGACAAGGCAAATGAACCCTTATAGACACATACTATATGCCTATCTTAAAGCAATTAGAGAAACCATTAAAACCATGGGTTTTCTCCACAAAAGAACAGGTTTGCTTCATCTAGCTCCCTAGATCATCTTGTGACTCTAATGCAATGGATATCAATTACATCCACAATAGTCTTGAAGATGAAGATGAACACAAGATTGATGCATTTGGCAAGAAATAATTCACTAGATGCTTCAGTTGTGGTGGAACTGAATACATGGGTAAATATTGCAAGAAACCATCTTTCAAATGTTGTGGATGTACTGTAATTGGTCTAAAGAAAACCACAAGAAGACTTGCTGCAAATTTCAAAAGATTTACACCATAGACAAAAAACCCACTAACTGTAAGGGAAAAATCTAAGCAACTTGATTGATCTGGATGTTTAAGTTGCTAACATATCTGATCTTGTATCTAGTCTATGATCTAGCCTAAATTATTATACCTAAGTTGATACTTGATTCCACTTTCCACTCATTTTCAATCCCAGAAAATGCTAGAATTTGCAATTTGAATAATTGTGATATCACTCTATCTATAGAGATTGCCTCTATTCATTATTGGAACAAACTCATGAAAACCAAAGCTCTCTTAGACAGTGGAGCTAATACTATCTACATATTTTGAATTGTGCAATTTGCCTGCTACTATTATGACCTTGTAACTTGGTGACATGTTCCCAAGTAATCGACCTCCTAGTTGATTACCAGACTAGCTAGACTTGAGCAAATGGCTCCCTAGGCCTGAGTTCCCTAGGTGTGGGGTACCAACAGCTAGCTTTACATAGAGCCTCCCTTGAGGTTGGAGCCTTCTCTACGACCAATGGCGGAATCTTGGACTTTGAAGATAGTGGCACAGTCCTATCTGTGCAGAACCCTGTCTGCGTTGGTGTTGCCACTGGTTAAGCATGCAAAGAGACACCAAGGATACTACACAAGTGTGAAATGAATACAAGAAGTATCACAAGCACAAGTGTTATTACTTCCAGGGTGGGCACAGATGTCTAAAGTAATGTGGAACCGAGAGTTTGGCAGATTACATAGAGTGTGGTATAGATCAAGGTTGGGAGATACAGGAAGGATCAGCTAACTATATATAGGGTCTACCCCTTTAGGGCAGGTGTAAGTGGGGTTACCATAAAGAAAAAGGAGAACCGAATCAGGGATGAGGCTGGGAGTGATGGAATACAGGCTATGTATGAGAGAGCATAGGTTTAAAAGTGAAATAGGAAATGAAAGAAACACAGAATAAAGAGGATAGCCATCGGAGAGATCTGGGATCTTGTAGATGGCCGTTTACTGCTTTAGAAGGCAGTGTCATCAAGGGAAGTGCTAAGTGCAAGATGCTCTCCCATGTCATCTCCGAGGAGTCGAATGACAGGTCTCTCCACAAGTCATCAATGACTGGGGATGGAGGGAGTACAAAGGGGAGGGAAAAAGGTATACCTCTTTCATTGTCCATAACAGCTACTTTCCAGACAATGATGAATGATCTACTCCTGAATATGCATGATGTTATGATTGTCTATATTGATGACCTCATGATTTTTACAAAAACAAATGACATCACAGAACACAAAAGAATTATAAAGAAAGTATTGCAATGCCTCAAAGATAATGATCTATTTGCAAAACCAGAGAGGTGCATCTATAGTGTCCAAGAAATAAAATTTCTTGGTATACTGGTATCTAGAGACAGAATCAAAATGGACAACAGTAAAGTCACAGCCATTAAGAAATGGCCAATTCCAAAGATTATTAGAGATGTACATAGTTTTCTCAGTCTAGCAAACTTCTACTGGAGACTCATTGAAGGATATGACCAAGTGGCACAACCCTTAATTGATTTTACTAGAAAGGATGTACTTTTTTGAATGGAAAAAGGCATAGCAAACAGCATTTCATTTGATATGCTTAAACAGAGACTCACCACTGCCCTTATTTCAATAACAACAAAGTATTCCATCTAGAAATAGATGCTTTTGGATTATACCACTAGAGCAGGCTCTTTATAGAACAACTTGCAAAATGCCACCCTATTACATTCTCCTCATATTCCATGACCCCTGAAGAATGTAACTACCCCATAGCTGACAAGGAAATGCTTAATGTCATTAGATCATTCAAACAATGATGTCACTATCTTAAAGGCACACCCCATCAGTTCAAAATCTGAAATGATCATGCTAATCTCCAATGGTTTATAAAATGACAAGATATTAACTGTTAACAAGCCTAATGTGCATATGTTTCAATTACACAAGGCTTCATAAGGCAGGCACCACTATGGGAAGAGTTGATGCTTTATCTCAATGTGAAGACCACACTATTGGAATAGAAAATGACAATATCAGAGTGCTAGTCATTCCCTCTGAGCAGATTAGTATTACAGAAGTTTGCATCACTACAGACTCACACAAAGATGAACTTCTTTATGACAAAGCAGAAAAGATCTACACATCTGATGAATTACAAATGGAGATTATTAGATTGCATCATGATACTCCAGTTTCAGGACATCCTGGATCAGCAAAGATCATAGAACTTGTACAATAAAACTATATATAACCTGGCATGAATACATTCATCAAAGAATATGTCTCTAGATGTGAACTATGTGCAAGATGCAAGCCATCTAATATAGCACTGCCTGGAAAACTTTGACCACTAGATCTACCTAATATGCCCTGGATTGAAATAACCATAGATTTCACTACTGATCTATACCCCTATCTAAAGGATTTGACTTAATCCTAGTAGTCATTGATTGATTGTCTAAAGAAGTCAAATTCATTCCATGCAATAAAACAGTCACTGCACTAGATATGGCTCAACTATATTTTCATAATGTTTGGAGAAACCATGGACTACCTCAGAGTATACTGTCAGATAGAGGATCACAGTATGCATCCCAAATCATGAAAGGCTTATGCAAAAGACTCAGTATACAACCAAAGCTACTACTGCTTTCCACTCATAAACAGATGAACAGACAAAGAATGAACTGAGATCTTCCAGAATATCTTAGACTCTTTGTCATATCCCATGTAATTCGACAAGTCCAACTCCGGCACTCTGTCCATAACTCCAGCGTGTTCTCCCTCAGAGTACATCCTTATACCCTCGGACTTGTAATACCCTCACTATAGTATTCATACTTCTCCTTTCGATACATAACCTATGCTTCTTCATTTGTCCTAGTCCCGCCTTATAGTTGTCTCTGACCCAGTGTCTGTCTTGCTTAGGAGCACTGCTCCGGCAAGGTCCCATCTCCATCCTGTTACTCATTACACCTTATGAACTCCGTTACTAATACTTTCGTTCTGATCGTATATAAACCCTCTGTACTACTCCTGTAAAGTCAGTTCAATACTCAACTCTGAACACTCCTCCTGTCTCCCGTCTGAGTCTCAACAACTCACTCTGACCCTCTGCTCGACTTGACATTTGACTATGTTGAGTCCAAACCTCTGACCCTCCTACGTCTTCGAAATCCAGGACATTGGACTCGAGCAAGGGTGCACCACATAAGGTGAAGCCAAGTCCCAACACCCTCAAGTAACTCCAGTCCTTCAGAGTTTCATCAGAGTTGTCCATTCTTAACACTCTTCACCACTGAAAAGCAAGAAGATTGGATTGATTGGTTACCTCTAGCATAGTTCTCCTATAATGCAAAGAAGCAGGCTTCTACACAAAAGTCACTATTTGAAGTGACATGATTATATGTTTTCTAAATGGGCTTTGAAGAGAAAGTTACCAAAGCACCTGCAGCAGAAGAATTCACTACAACTATGCAGGATACACTAACCCAAATGAAAGCTAATTTTGAGAAAGCACAACAATAGATGAAAGTCCAAGCAAACAAACATGGATCTAAAGCCCCTAAATATCAGATTGGCAATCAAGTTTAGCTTTCAACTGAGAATCTAAAGTTAACTTATGCATCTAAGAAGCTCACAGAACAATGATTAGGACCATATGAAATCATGAAACTTGTAGGAGATAATATACTAGAACTGAGATTGCCACACTCAATGCATATATATCCAGTTGTCAACATATCTTGTGTTTGTTCATACAAAGATTGTCTAGAAGGACAAATAACCTTCCATCCTGGTCCAGTGAATGTCACTGAAGATTAAGAAATTAAATATGAGGTTGATTACATCATTGATACCCAATTTAAAAGAAATCAACTAGAATACAGTATTTTATGCATTGTCAAAAATATATGAATGAAGATCATATATGGAAACCTCTAAGTAACCTTAATAGTGCTTAGAAAACAATACAAGAGTTCCATAAGAAACATCCTAATGCCCCTCAACATATCCACATTACATAAACAAATTTCTTTCCAAGTTTTATAAACTACAGATTTCCTTTATAAGAAATTTCTTCACTAAAACTACCTTTCAATCACCTAGAAGTTGATTCATAGAGAGAGATAATGTTATAGACTGTATTATTTTTCCATTATTTCTACTATTTTTCCCAATTTTATACATTGATTTTCATTTTAGCCCCTCTAACCTGATCCTTCTAAATGCTCAAGTCCATCCATAGATCTAGACCCACAGACCTTATGGCATTTTCATATATGCTTGTAGAATCACATATGTTAGTCTATAATCTAGATTGCCTCATGCTCATCTTGCTAACAGAGGTCACTGCAAATAGTGGCATTTGTTTTTGCACAGCTAAGTTCATTGCTCAATAACAAGTATACACTGATCACAAAATAACTCTAGCTTATTGTTGGTATCAAAGGTGATGTCTTGCAACTCAGTAATTCCCACTGATGAAACAGTCAAACCCTACCTAGGGCTGATCTAGACAATAGGCAAGTGAAGTTTAGTATTTGTAGCTCTTAGCCCAGATCTGTAAAGGATGGGAAAGACCAAGAGGACAAGACTGAGATCCTCTGGCAGCTCTTGGGCCTTTATATACTGTCTAGGAGTTTACATCTGTGTATACTAGATCTATCAATATGCTATGCTATATGCATGATTGGTGAGGCTAACATGAGGATAACATATATATCAGCACAGCCATGGAATGGAAGGGAAGTATAGCATGAGGAGTACATAAGGTGGACAAGTCATAGATAGGGGCATGAGGTGAGCATGAGGTGATCTAGACCTAGAATGAGTTATAGAGAATGGCATGAGGATGCCACGAGGTCTGTGGGTCTAGATCTATGGATGGACTTGAGCATTTAGAAGGATTAGGTTATAGGGGCTAATTATGTATAGGGACTAAATGTGAAAGTTATTGTATAAAATCAGGACAAATAGTAGAAATAAAGGGAAAAATAATATGGTCTGTAACAACTGATCAGAACTTTGGACAGATTATCTTGGAGTCATTAAACAAAAATACAATGTTATCTTCAGTTTCCTTCTCAGCATTTTCCACCATAATAACAAACATCTGACAGTGGGAGAGTCAGCTGATGCCTAGCTCATCCTTATGGAATGGAGCCTGTATATAACATACTTGAGCATAGATTTGAATTTGTTGTATACATATACCATATACATATCAGTCTGATTTCTAATTTTCCAATGATATGGTTTCTTCACTGCCTATACCAAAGCAAAGTATCAATGTTTAATGATGATGGAATTGTGCACACCATGCAGCATCAACCTTATACTTTGCTTAGATGTTGCATTGTGCATAATCTCAAGCACTGTTAGGATGGCCACTTTGTGCTGTTCAATGCATGCAATTTTTTCCTTATAGTATTTCATCCATGTTGATATGATAATATATCACTGTCAGTCAACATAAAGCAACATCATGCTATGGTCTATAATTTATGTCTGTGTACCTTTGAGACTATGCTCTACATGAATTTGCTACTGGTGATTATGTTCAACAACAACATGTGGCATCTTGGGGTTACCAAACAGAATCAGATGCCACATCTCCTCTGTCTCATTGAGCAGGTGATATCCAGCAATATCATACATACTTAGATACAGCACAGGCAAGGACTGCTACAAATGAAAACTAGATGGTGCACAAGCCTATGCACTGGCTGATACAATAAAAGCACTCATCAATGTTAGTGCCTTGGTTGCCTGCCAATACACTCTGCATCCAATACACTGCTTTTGAATGGTCTATCCTCAGTTTTCTGGATTTGGTGGTACATTAAAGTAGGAATTCAAGATGTACAGTAATATGTGTATGCACTCACTAAGGTACTGACTCTGATCACCACCAGGACTGGCAAAACCTCTTTCAACATTTTGATTGGGACCACTCTTAGACAATTAACATTGGATGACTATGTGATGCCCTTATTTAATTTGGGTGCATGCCACCATGTTCTTCCATCCATCCATTTCTGCCATTTTTGATCAGGCTGATTGATGGTTGCCAACTGCACAGATACTGTCTTATGGCTGCAACTTATTAAGCTCATTGAACACACATATGTGTCACTCATGTGATATACTCTGAGGATCTGCTTCCAAGCATCATGTTCAATTGCCTTGTGAGTGTATACATTGGGCATACAGTGGCTCAAAAAAGTGTCCCAATGTTTAACTATTTTGCAAAGACTTGACATTTGCAAAAGAACCAAAAGGTATTAGCCCTAATCCTTGCCCTGAAGATGAGCCCTTAGTCATGTGAGTTGGTTGTCATGGTACTGAGTTATAGCCATATTAAAAGGATATGTCATTGGGACACTTATTTGACCCTGATATTATCAACTATTATTTAGTAAATAACATAAGGTTCTGATGGATGCTGTGCTTCAACCCTGTCTGATTATGTCACTTACATAACTCCAAATGGGTATAAAGAGCAGAGATACCATTCAGCCAACCCTACTTCATTATGAAATCCACTCCCTCCTCTGCTAGAGCCAATATTCTTTTTCTCTCTGAATCTGGCCTTTCTACTAGGCAAATATCATTCCAAACTGGTCTGGGGAAGTCTACTGTGGCCAGGGTTATCAAGGAGATCCACCCAGGCAAGGAAAACATCAAATTAGGATGTCCTTCTAAACTTTCTCCTACTGATAAAAGGAGAATTGTCTCTAGTATTACCTCTGGCAAAGTTGAAAATGCTGTCCAGGCTACCCATCTCATCAATTCTGCTCTCTCTTCTCCTGTCTCTGCTCAAACTGTTAGGAATGTTCTCAAGTCTGCATCTCTCAAGGCTGTAGTCAAGAAAAAGAAGCCACTCTTGTCTGTGAAGCATAGGCAACATAGGCTAGCCTTTGCTCTCAAGCACCAACATTGGACTGTGGAGGACTGGACTAGGGTTATATGGTCAGATGAAACCAAGATCAACAGGATTGGGTCAGATGGAAGGAAGTATGTATGGAAATTGGCAGGAAAGTCTTTGCAAGACAAGGAAGTTCAGGGAACAGTAAAGTTTGGAGGAGGTTCCTTGATGGTTTGGGGATGCATGAGTTGGAGTGGAGTGGGGATTCTTGCAGAGGTTGAAGGGAGGATGAATGCTGAGCAGTATGTCTCCATTTTGGAGGATAATCTGCATCCTTCCATGGAAAATTCTGGAATTCCTGAAGAGAGCATTATCTTTCAACAAGATAATGACTCCAAGCACACCTCTAAAAGAGCCAAGGAGTGGCTGGAATCTCAAGGGATCAAGCTTCTGGACTGGCCAGCACAATCTCCAGACCTTAATCCCATTGAACATCTCTGGCAAATCCTCAAAAAAAAACTCAATAGCTATACAACACCACCAAAAGGAGTATGGGAGCTTTGGGAGAGAATTGAAGTGGAGTGGGGGAAGATAGAGGTTGAGGAGTGTCAAGGATTGATAGAGAGTATGGCTAGAAGACTAGAGGCAGTGATAAAAGCAAAGGGAGGGCATACAAAGTACTAAATTGAAGAATAGAAATGTTGCTCAAAAAGGTGTCCCAATGACATGTCACTTTAATATGGCTATATCTCAGTGCCATGACAACCAAATTATATGACTGAGGGCTCATCTTCAGGGCAAGGATTAGGGCTATCAATGGCCCAGCAAGGGTTAGGGCTAATACCTTTTGGTGCTTTTGCAAATGTCAAGTCTTTGCAAAATAGCCAAACATTGGGACACTTTTTTGAGCCACTGTAGATAAAAAGCAAAATGAAATCAAGGAACAGGAACTAGATAGATCTATTAAAGATCAAGTCTAGGTATCTACATTGTGGAGTCTATTTCCCAAGTGTCTGCTGGCTATTTGGCTTCTTCAATGATAGGGGTTACTTCAGATATGAGACTAGCAAGGGTCAGATGGTATTTGTGTCCAGTCTGGCTAATGAAGTTAGAGAGAAAAGATGAATAATAGAATCAGCTAGTGATTTGTTGGATCTGACTGGTCAGGATATGAGTAAATATCCAATCCATCCACTTGGGTGTGTGATGGTCTGGTTGCTCAATTTCTAGGGGTTGAGCATTCCAGACATTCTCATTGTCAAAATCTGAAATGTGCCAACCATTCTAATAGTTGGGATTTTTCCAGTTTGCTAGTTCTTCTTCTTTGATCTCTGCTTGTCCTTGGATGTTCCAAGTGATAGTAGGGTCACTGATTGTAACTGACCAGAATTTGCATTTCTGGGAAAGTCAATTGTAAGGAGGCGATTTTTAGGTGTTGATCTACATATGAATGCAATATATGATAGCAAGGAGTGAGGTGGTGTAGATATATAGGATTATGAATAGGAACTGATTCATATAGGTTTATAAACCTTACAAGTGTTTTGTCATTTTAAATGATGTGAAGTTTTCAAGATTGAGTGATAGAGAGAATTGGGCTGATAGAGGTTACCTGATTTCCACTTGGTGAGATTTGTTACATGAAATTGAAAGTGCTTCCTTTAATTAGAGTTCAACTTCTAAGGTTGATTTATGCAATCCATGCTTACTGAGTGATGTGACTTAAATTCTCTTCATCAGACTCAGTATGGAGGAGGAGCAGCTGGTTTATTTGGGATAGAAATAGGATGAGGGTGGAATCTAGGTACTCTGCAGATTGTAGGTATAAGGATACTAGTGCCAGTTGAAATCTGTATGGTAATGCACAGATGTGTGGAGTACAGCTCAAGTTCTAAGAGTAGATGTAGTGCCATGTACAGAAATAGTAAGTATGATACGATCAGGAGTTGATTGCTCTGAAAATGTTGACTAAAGTCATAGACATGCCTTGATATGGGTATAGGCTGTATGAACTCTCCTTCTGATCTGATTGATCTGTTCCTGATGGGCTCATTACTGTAAACCCAATTGTATTCCCTCTCTAAGATCTCCAAAAGGAGAAAAGAACTGGAAATGAAGAGAATCAAGTAGTGTTGTTGCCTCTGATGAGGTAGTGGGGGCATGGAGGATGATGTCAGGGGATGCTCCATAGTGACTGACTATCTGATCCAAACTAACTACCTCAGCTAGCAGGGTTGGTTCTCTTATGGGGGTAGCCAGCCTATAGATACTCAAGTATAGAGTGTACCAAGGTGGTGAGCTTTAGGTGTAATACAATGAGAGCCTGCTGGTGGCTCAATGAGAGGAACCTGGAGCTATATGTGCTCTCTGTGTGCTCTGATGGTGTCTTCTCTCTACCAAAGAATTGGAGGGGAATGAAGGGAGTCTCCTCATGCTTGATAGGCACTGATGGTTACAAGGGAACAGTGGGGAACTATGGGCAGCAAGTTGGTGAGCTTCTACTAATGACTAGGGACAAGAGTTAACAAGAGGTGGGTGATTGGGTAGCTAGTTCAAGGACCAGTTAGAAATCTTGTTCTAATGAAATGACCCCCTATCTGGGGGTGATCTAGACAATAGGCCAGTGATGCTAGTACTTGTAGCTCTTAGCCCAGACCTATAGAGGATGGAAAAGACCAAGAGAACAAGACTGAGATCCTCTGGTGGCTCTTGGGCCTTTATATGTATATGCCACCTCTGAACACACAGTAACTTCTGTGTCAGGTGAAGCAATGAAAACTACAAACAATAGGCTTTCCTAGACTTTTGCTTTGCCTCCCATGGTTAGAACACTATTAGCTAGGGGAAATATACCTCCTAGACAAAATGGTATCTATGAAGATCTACTAGATGTAAGTTGGTAGAATACTTAGTATAGCTAAGTGCATAGGTTGTTTGCCAATTCCCAACAAATATTAAAGAATTGGAATTGATTTAGTTCAACTGTGGTCTGGTTAGTAAGGTGTTAGTGGTGTAAATAAGTATAAACAATGGTAAACATATCTAAAATGTATGCTAGTCAACACTACTAGGTTGCTAGACTTTGTTCAAAAAGTGTTAGAAGATCAAATAAGTCAATTACTATAAAAGGAAATGACTTTGTGGCTGGTACTCTGGCAATATACTGGATTGTTGAGATGTTAAGATGTTCCAGATAAGACTGGAATGGATTCATACTTCACTTAGTTCACTCAGATAGGTTGTGATAATATAATCTTATTATTTGCTAAAGAGAATGCAAGTTTAGGCTTTATTTGGCTGTACTGTCACTTATCCCTTTAGGTGGGCAGTCAGTAGAGTACCAGGATTGCTTAGATTCTAGTAGAATTAGAGTGTTGGGAATCCATTCTCTTTTGTTGCCCTATTAGAGTTTTCTCCCAAAAGGTGTCCTAATTTACTGTGCACTATTGGCTACAAGTCTTTACTCCTAACAGTCTAACTAGCTATCTAAACAATGGAGATGGTCCTCCTCAAGGTCTTCTGTGGATTGCCTATGAGGGGTACTCCAAGTGGGTTAAGAATTGTTGTCCTTGAGAGAACTTCTCTGATTGAGATAAAACCTACTCTCTTGGTGGCCTGAAGGGCTCTTCTTTTATAGATAAATACATGGGCTTGACTGACCAAGATTTTCCTTACAAATACCAAGCTTTTGCTGACTGATGCATGGAGCACTATGGAACACCATAGAATTCCATGAAATGCTGAGTTATGTGATGCAAGGCTGTGTAGGATATGGTCACATGGTCACATTCTCTCACACACTTAACTATATATGTAATATTTACAATTCCATTAGCTATGTACTTGTAGACAGTAACAAAGCTATATGTTGGAGAAAAACATTAATTTCTCCTGAGTTTCTTGATGAAACATTTTGAAAATTGCAGGGGTGCTAGGTCATATTAAGGGTTATTAGGCTCTAAAATATTGATGATTCTAACTGCTACAAGTGGCAGAATTAATTCCATTTGAGTGGTGACTTCTAACTGTGCATGAAATGAGTTTGATGCAGGTCAATAGAGATAAGAGATGGTGGGAGAAACTTTGTATAGAAGCTGGTAGGGTATCCTCCATTCTAGACCCTTCTTGGGAGTGCAGTTGTAAATGTGGACCATATGCATTAAAGCAAATTCCGAATAGGATGAAGATAGGCAAGTGTGAAGACACATTGTGTTACAAATCATATTATTTGTCCCTTTATTTCTACTATTTTTCCTGATTTTATACAATGACTTTTATATTTATCTCCTATAATCCAATTCTCCAAAATGCTCAAGTCCATCTATAGATCTAAACTCACAGACCTCATGGCATCCCCATGGCATTCCCTCTGACTCATTCTAGGTCTAGATCACCTCATGCTAGCCTCATGCCCCTATCTATAACTCATCCACCTCATGTACTCCTCATAACTAGCTTCCCTTTCATTCCATGGGTGTACTGATACACATGTTATCCTTATGTTAGCCTCACCAATCATACATGTAGCATAGCATATTGATAGATCTAGTGTACACAGATGTAAATCCCAAAACAGTATACAGTGACTTCCAAACCTGTTCCAATACCTAACTCTGATGCCACCCATGGGAATTTCACTTGGCTTTGGTGGGACAAATAATAGTACATACCCTTGGCTACCTATGGGCGCTTGGATCATGTGATTTTATCCAGAGGAAGTGGAGATATGGCTATTTTAAAACAGCAACTACATTGGAATAGTTTTGGAACTTTTGATTATCATAAGGGTATTTGGTATATATCAGTACTTGGTATATCCTCCTTTGGCTTTAAGCACTGCCTGAACTCTCCTAGGCATGCTTTCAATCAATCCCTGACACACCTCAGCTGGTATCTCATTCCATTTCTCCTGAGTTCTTCTCCACAACTCCTCTATTCCCTTAGGAGGCTCCTCATAGTCTGCCAGCTTCCTTTTGAGGTGAAGCCAGATATATTCTATGGGATTGAGGTCAGGAGACTGTGCAGGCCATACCATGGTCCTAAATTCCTGCTCTTCCAGCCACTCCTTGACCTTTTTGCAAGTATGCTTGGGATCATTATCTTGTTGAAAGATAACATCAGAAGGATTCAGATCATAGAACTCCAAGGGATCCTGGAGTTCATCCTTCAAAATTTGAAGGTAGAGATCACCATCCATCCTACCATCAATCTTGGTTGCATAGCCAACCCCATCCCAAGCTATACAGCCCCACAACATCAAAGAACCCCCTCCAAACTTCAAAGTCCCCTCAACTAATCTGTCACTAAGCCCCTCTCCTGGGTTTTTCCATGCCCATTTGCAACCATCTGACCCAAGACGATTGATTTTGGTCTCATCAGACCATACCACCTGCTTCCAGTCCTCTAGAGTCTAGTCCTTATGAGCATAAGCAAAGTCCAACCAAGCCTTGTAATGTTTAGTAGAGAGTAGTGGGCATTTGGGCTTGACTATGGCTTTCATACCAATCTTTTTCAAATGACAACGAACTGTATTAGGATGGAGAGGCTGGTTGGTGATAGTGGAGAGAGCTTTGGTGACCTGAACAGCATTCTCTGCCTTATTACTAGAGATAAGGTAAACAGCATAACGAATATTAACAGAGGAAAGCTTTGATGGACAGCCTCCAGCAGACTTTTGAAGGTCAAAACACTCCTTGGAACAAAGCCTAGAGATGGTAGCAATGCCAACACCTGTACTAGAGGCAATAGAGTAGATGGAATGGCCAGAATCAAGTTGAGAGAGGATAGTGTTCTTTTGAGTGGTAGAGAGAGATCGAATGATGGTAGTGGTTAAGAGTTAAGAAGTGTGGAAACATTTTTAGACTCAGACATGATATTTATATGTATATCTTTGTTTGTACCACCAAACAACAGCAATTATCCCCTTATATCAGAAAGATTCTAATGCTCACATCAAAAGTGCCAATTGGGAGTCACTGTACAGTATGTGCATCGCTCTGCACATACTTATGGTGGTGAGCTCAAACTGTAGCAACTGGACCATGAGGTGGAATTAGCAAAGGTGTAGTCTGATGGGAATGCTTGATCATTGTCATCATTATCTTCATTCACTGTCATTGTCTACCATGTTGTAATATATATGCAATGTAGTATGTTATGGTATTGAAAGAAAAAGAGCCAACAATGCCTAAGGGTCATTCTAAAGTGATATCCAATGGGTAGAATGACAATTTCAAAGATGGGTATCTACTGACATGGTATGCTACTCTATATACCTGGGAAAATGTGCATGGACCAGGTTTAGAGTCAATGTGGAAGATTTTACATAATTGTTCTAAATGACCTATGACATAGGTTGTGACATAGGAGTCTAGATGAGGGTTAGCTATTATGTAAGTACTTCATGGGAGTATCTATTAGCTAAGTGTGAGTATATACAGTAGGCAAAAAGAAAAATCATTTCATTACCCCCTTTTTGGGGGTTGAACTCCTGGTTGACCAGAATATCAGAGAGTGTAGGTTTGGAGGATAGTGTGGGGATTTCAAAGAGGTGATTGGGCAAGTGATTGAGTGAGGCAGCATAGGAGCAGAACAAAGCATTGTTGAAGAGGGTTGTTTATCAAGTGCATGTTGGACAGTCGCAAGGTTTGGTAATGGAGTGAATGGCTGATGGATTGGCATTGTAGAACTGCTCAATGAGCTTCAAGGCATTTTTGATGTTTTTCTTTGGTTCCTAGGTATGCTTCTTGCAGGGGTAGCCTTTCCAGTATACAAGGTACTCTATTTCCCCTCTATTATAAGTTTTCTCGAATCAATTACCTTTTCGACTTTGTGTTCCTCTTCCTGTTGGACAATAACCAGTGGGGGTGGCTTTGGTTTCATCTGTGAACGGGAGGAACCGACATGGTAGAGGGTGAGTAGAGATTCATCAAAGACCAGTGACCTGCATCAAACTCATTTCATGCACAGTCAGAAGCTAGGACCCAAATGGAATTAATTCTACAACTTGCAGCAGTTAGAAGATTCCAATACTCTAGGGCCCTATGACCCTTAGTATGATCTAGCAACTCTGCAATTCTTAGAATATTCCATCAAGAAACCAAGGAGAAATTAATGTTTTTCTCCAACATATAGCTCTGTTACTATCTATAAGTTACTTACATAGCTAGTAGAACTGTAAATAATATGTATATAGCTAAGTGCCAGTGAGAGAACATGATCATGTGATCATGGGCTATACAGCCTTGTGTCACCTGACTGAACATTCCTTGACCTTCCTGGTATTCCATGGAGTTCTATAATATTCTTTGAAGTTCTATGCTTTAGTCAGCAAAAGCTTGGCATTTGTAATAAAATTCTTGGCATTAGTAAGCAGTCAACCCTTTTGCTTGGCTAACCAAGCTGATGTATTTATCTATAAAAGAAGAGCCAAAGCAGTAGGGTGGTAGTCATTGACTATACACTGCCAGCATTGGGGTATATGACTGGTTACTATTAGTACTACTGCAACCCATACCAACAGCTTTAGGATTTGCCCACATCCACCAACACAACAAGCTTTTTTCTAACCTATTCTATATATCTTGAACAAAAGTATTGCAGAAAATGCAGGCAGAATGGACTGCCTTGGTCTGAAAAAGACCTTTCAGGACATCACTGGCTATAAGTCTTCATCTCCCCAGGGGACACAAATGGTCCACCAAACTCATGCATACCACAGAAAATGGTAGCAAGAACTTGTAATTGAAGTGGCGAAGAAAAACGACTTAGCTCATTTTTAAAGGTTTTGGTAGTGATCACCATTTTTGAATACACTGAGACCTCAAAAAATGTAGTGAGAGCTATTGCTATTAGATTTTTAATCAATAGAATTAATAAATCACAACTAACCTATAGCCATTGTATTTTGAATTTGTACCAAAGCAGTGGGTGCCATTGGATCCAACAAACTCTCAACTAGATGCCATAAGGCATTGATAGTAGAAGCTATACAACATTATAGATGTATATATAAGTCATATAAATACAATTTACCTGATATTTCAAATCTTGACAGAACTTAAGAAAGGTTATCATTTATTATATACAGTATATATACTTTAAAAAACAACCCACTTTGGTTCATGGCAGAGTTTTGATCTTTGCTAGCATGTTCCACAGCTAGACCTATATATAAAATCAAATTTTAATTTCAAGTTGAAATTGATATCTGTGACTCACTTTTGAATTCTTGCATTTGTGAGGTGGAATGTCATTGCATCGGTGGGGAAAAAACACCACTCAGACATCATATACTGTAAGTATGGATGAGAAGTTGAGGAAGCTCATTAGCAAAACCCCCCTCTGAGAAATCCACCTGTTGACAGTTAATATAATGAATAAAAAATAAAAAAATAAACTATACAACTTATCCCTGGTGTAAAGAAACTGTCTTCCATGTTTTCCAGCTGGAACTCAATGCCAGCTTGAACCTTAAAATAATAGATTCAATAGAAATATCAACCATTCATTTAAAATCACTTACCCAAGATATCTTCCATTTGTAAGCCTGAGTTCTAGGTCACATCCCCATGCTCCGGGGAGCCTGCATCTTGTGGAGGATTCTCCTGGTAGTAAAAGAGTGTAAATACTACTAGTATACTGTGTTATATTCAGTAACTTACATCAAATGTTGATTGATATTGAAGTTCATTACCCTAAGCCCCAAGTTCTTGCATGCCAGTGAAGTCCAAGCCTGATAGGTTTAGCTAAAGATTAGAGAAATGGTAAAACAATACCTGTGCCAATGATGTTGGGATTTGAGGGGGGGAAGGGATCCATGGTGGTGATGGTCGCTAGCAGACAGTTAAAGTTATCTATCAATCAATGTGATCTGATCATGTGCAGAAGGGTCACATGACTTATTTGTATATGCAACCAAGTCAGTTCAAGTTATCCATCCACTACAGTACTGTGATGCAGACTCATTGACAATGATGTCATTGCCCTCAACCCACCTTCCAGTCCCCTCACCCCAACCATGACAGAGACGACAATGCGCCATCATGACCCCACCACCATGATGATGACAACAATGATATGTCAGTTCCAGCCCCTCACTCCCCATACTGTGATGATGACAGTGGCCTCCATTGTCCTCAACCCATCTCCCAGTCCCCTCAGGGGCCATCACTGAAAGGTACTTAGCTTAATATACCATTATATGAGACTACATTGCTAAGATTTCATTTCTGCAATGTCATGTATTGGCATGGGGGAAATGGTCGGGCATCAACTCCTCCTTCCACACAAAATGGGAGATGCACTTGCTCAGCAGCTTGGGCATGTACTTATTCAACCATTGGGTGCATTCCAAATGGGCACCCTTTCCTAGCCTAGATTGGCTCGCCCTCAACAAGGAATCACCCGAACTATGCAGTGATAAGGGGGCAAGGGGTGCAGGTGTCAAAAAAGGTACTATCATGGAGTCAGAGAAGTATCCAGACAAGTTCTGGCATGTGTTTTGTCAATCACAAAGCACTGCCACAAAATGCTAATGGTGTCATGCTGTGCCCACTCTGAGTTGGGGAGTGGGAGATAAATGGAGCATAGGAGTCATTGCTTTATGAGGATAGTGATGGTTCGTTGATACAGCAGTCAATCTTCTTGACAAAAACCTCATGTCAGACCTGTGAGAAATGCTGGACATGTTCATTGTCATTGTTCATGAAAATCACTCGAGCAGCTTGTAAGTAGTAATTCTTATTGTGGGACAAAACCTCCTTCTTGCAGTTGGCATCCTTTGCATCCTGTGTAGAGTTTGAAAAAATCATGAAGCGTGTGGTTTCATTCTCCTTCAACCATGCAATGAGGTGTATCATGTGCACAGCACAGCCCTTTGTCCCAACAGATTAGCAGTCCCTTGAGATTGGTTATGTTGGGATTAGCAGCTAATGAGGGAAGAAGAAGGGGCAGTGGTGGGACTCCAAACAATTAGGGACTCAGATCGGCTCTTAGACCGGCCAAAGTAATACTTGGGCATGGCAACAGCAGGCAGGGGTGTTTGGCAGGGGTGAGCTTGGGCAATGCATTGATTTCAATCAGAGCTTAATCTCGCCTGCAAGAATTGTGACAAGGTCTACTTACATGGGCAACTAGTTCACACCTTGAGTACCATTATTAATCATATTGATGCGCTTACATTGCATGGTTTCTTTGCTTGAACTATCAAATGCCATGTGGTGATTGTTTGTCTGTGGTAGTGCAGAGAACAAGTTTCTGGCTGAATTGATGTTGCCTACACTAGTAGCATTCACCCCCATTGATGACATACCTATTACTATATATATGAGCATGCAGCTTATGTGGTCATTTATATGGCTTCCTGGTTCAATTGTATATCATGAATGAATGGGTTGCATGATGGATACCATTCTATCCTTTTGGGTTTAAACTCAGTTTCTACAAGGCTAATTGGACCATGCCACAATCATGTGCACCATGCCTTTGCCAGTCCCTCACAAGCACACCCACTATCACTGGAGGGTCCCTGTTTATTTTGGGAGAGGGAGGTATCCAAGGGTGAAGCCATCATCCACATCCAGACAGCCCTCACTTCTGGAGAGACTGAGCCCTCCAAAGACGACCTTACCAGTGCCCTCACCACCTACATCACCATGCTTGATGACCTCGACCAGTCTGCTCGACAGAATCAGCCCCAGGGAGCTCCAAGCAGTTCAATCACCAGTGGAGCCCCTACCCAGTCAGCCCTTCTTCGACCATTGTTCAGCCAGGGAGAGGAGAGAATGACAATGAAGTCGACCTCTCTGATGTCTCATCAGATGCTGGACAAGAGCAAGAACACCACATCATCGACTCAGAGTCTGAGGAGAGGGAGAAAGGGTCATCCAAGCGCCACAGAGCCTCTCTGTCAATGTGGATCTCCTGGGCAACAGACCCCACCTATGTGGTCAGAAAGATCCTGCTCTCACCTGGATGCCCAGACTTCGCTGCAGCTGTCAGGAGCAGGACAATGCGCTGGACTGAGCTTGCTGAGCCCTTACCATCTCCTCCGGCCACTGAATTTAACAATCTCGAGGCTTTGTCTACTATCCAGAACCATCCTGATCTGTTTCGTATTGTCACTCCTATTCATGTGGACCGCTTTCACTCACTCCTCTCATCCCATCCCAACTAGCCATATGTTGAGTCTGTGTGTCAGGGATTGCACCAGGGTTTTTTTGGCCCTTTGCCAATACCCATTATGGGGATTGGCCTTTCACATGAGACAACTCCCAGCGCGCTCCCAAAACACCAGAGGAGGCAGCGTTTCTGCAAGAACAGATTGAGAAAGAAGTTGCACTTGGTCGCTATTCAGAGTCCTTTGGTGCAGATCTCCTTCCAGGGATGTACAGCATGCCCATTCATGCAGTCCCCAAGCCTGGGACCAGCAAACAACGACTTGTCACTGATCAGAGTGCTGGTCAGTTCGCTCTCAACCACATGATCTCGCGCGAGGACATCGCTGGGGTTACTCTGGATAATGTCCAAGATTTGGGGAATGTCAGGATCCCAATGTCGACCTCATCCTGAGGAAGGCCGATGTTTCTGAAGCATACAGGCGAATGCCCATGCATCCACTGGAGGGCGTGCCTCACAGCGCATTTGGCATGCTCTCATGTCCCTTGTCACCTGGATTGCTGTCATGAAGTATCTCATCCACTATCTCTATGTCTATGTCGACGACTCCTTCTCTGCTCAGAAGAGAGGCGAGATGCTCTTCTACAAGGACTATCGGAAACAACTCCCTTCTCACCTTACACACCTACTCCAGCTTTGGGATTTCATTGGCCTGCCTCATGAAGAGCGAAAGCAGGTCTTCGGAGACGAGTTGCCCATCATTGGTTTTGATGTCCATCCAAACCTCATGAGAGTACACATGTCAGAGGAGTCTAAGCTCCAGCTCATCACAGCTGTTCGAGATTTCGCTCTGCATGGCACGAGACGCCCTTTGACAGATTTCCAGCGCATTGCTGGCCATCTCAATTGGGCACTCAATGTGTATCCTCTCCTTCGCCCTGGTCTCTCTGCCCTCTATTCCAAGACAGCTGGCAAGCTGTTCCAGAAGGCACTTCTATGGGTGAACCGGGATCTTGAGAGGGAGTTGACTTCGATGGTCGCTCATCTTATTCATTCAGATGGAATCTACTTCCTTCGCTCTGTTGCCTGGTCGTTCGATGACCACTCACCTTCCATCCTTCGCGTGTATTGTGATGCCTTCCCATTCGGTTTGGGCTTCTGCTACCTATCATTCAGGCTAGCATTCCATGCACCCCCCATGACATCTTCGCCCAGCTTGGAGGATCTATCTTCTATCTCGAGTCTCTGTGTGTCTGCAGCCATCCTGGATGCAGCACCCCGTCTCACAGAAGGACAATGCCTTGCAGTCTTCACAGACAGTCTAAACACTGTCCAACTGTTCAATTCGCTTTCAGCACTGCCTGCATTCAACTGGATGTTGATTCAGGTTGCTGATCTTGTGCTTAGTCGAGGGTTTCACTTTCAAGTGTTCCATGTCCCTGGAATTCGCTGTCTCGTCTTCAGAATGCTCAGCTTGCAGCATCACACCCTGAGCTGACCATTTCTGCCTTTCAACCCCCTCACTTGCGCTGGGGGCAGCCAAGTTATGGAGCCTCACCATCTCCTCCCGGGCCAGGCAACCTGTTCGGGCTGCTTGGTCCATGGAGCGCCCCCTTCTTGAGCGCTCCATTGTGCTTGGCTGTGCTCTTGACCGATCCACTCAAGCAGTCTACTCATCAGCTCTGAATTCCTATCTCACCTTCTGCCAACTCCATCACCTTGACCCAGATCCTACTGCCAACACCTTCTCCCTATATGTTACCTTCATGTCCCATCACATTGAGCCACGCTCTCTTCGTGCCTACCTGGCCGGCATTATATCTGAACTCGAGTCAACCTTTCCATCTGTTTGTTCCAACAGATATTCTCCCCTGGTTGTGCACACACTCAAAGGTTCTCTGTGCTGTTTCTCTCGTCCTGTGCACCAGAAAGCACCCCTCACTCGAGATGATCTCATCTAGCCTCTGTCCCATGACAGATTGCTGTTCCTCACCGTGCTCCTTGTCGACTCAAAGAGTCTGTTGCGCTTAGGGAGCTTGTCCAGCCTGACAGCTCACATCTTCACTCACTCTCCAAGATCTCCTGGAGACATGATGTCCATCTGGACTCCACCTCCATCACCTTCTCCATTTCTCAGTCCAAGAGTGATCATCTCTTTGAAGGTGATCAGATCATCATTCATAAGAGCACTTCTGCTCCTGATCCACACTCCATTTTTCGCCAGTACATTGTATCTCATGATGTCTTGTTCCCATTGTTTCCTCAGTTATGGGTCTGTTCTGATGGTTCTGTGCCTTCTCGCTCGTGGTTTATGTCTAGGTTACATCGCTTGGGGTCATTCAATGCGTGCTGGTGGTGCCACATCACTTGCTGCTGCAGGTGAACACACCCTCCCAAATTCAAGCTATCAGACACCTTTGAGCGCTATATTCATCGCCATCCCACACTCTTGCAGGCTGTTCTTTTTCATGGTCGGTCCATTCATGACCCACCGTTTGCTCATGTATTATAGTGTGCTTTTGCCTCGCCACTCTCTCCATCAATTATTCATTCCTTTTCCCTCCCTTCACTCCCTTTCAACACCGTTTACAGTGTTCCTAGTGGCTTCGTCCTGTATGTGTCCACTTGACTCCAATGTCATCCTGAGGTAGACTATATCGTCCTGGTGCCCCTCTAAGGCTAGTCCAATTGGCAAGTTTCTAAATACTTCATTCCAAACTCCATTTGTAACTTTGGTATCTTCTTGATCATCAGGAAATAGAACCTTGAGGTTTCTAGGATGGATACAATGTGAAAGTGCCACATATAGCTGGTGATGAGAGAAAACAGGTGACCTCAAGTTGATACCAACATGTTTCAGTGTCTGTCCTTGTGACTTGTTGATGGTCATAGCATAGGCCAGGTGGACACGAAATTGCAATCGACAGAATGGAACAGGGGAATCTTCCATACCACTGTCAAGAGTCATGCAAGGAATAAAGACCACATCATTGGCATTGGCATTGCCTTCTTCACTCAACACATGGCACTCCAGGATGCATCTAGTAGATCTGATAAGCATCAAGTGAGTACCATTGTAGAGACCATGGATGGGATTCAGATTGTGCAACAACATGAGAGACATTTCATTTTTGAGCTCTAGTTGATGAAGTGGAAATCCAGAGGGATTAAAAGTATGGAGGACTTCTGACTGGACATAGTTATACTCTCTGTCAGTAGTAGAGTCTGCATTGAGGTAGGTCATTTTTTCCAGAGGTGCAATAGAGTTGAGGATGTTGGAGTTAATCTCATGGACTTGAATATTTCTAGGAGCAAGGATAGTGCAATCCAAGAAGTACTGATCAGGAAGTGGTTGGCCTTGGTTTCTGGAAAGCAGCTGAGAGTAAATGGCATTGATGAAGGATTGCATGTCATTACCACAGCGCATGTGATCAGAAAGGATCATGTCCCCTTCAGTAGCTCCAATGTAAAGCAGTTGCTGTGCCCAGTGATCAGATTCAGAATCCTGGCCAAGACACATGTTTTGAAGGAGATAGTGGACAGTCATGTTTGCCCTGAGAGGGTAGCAGGGACAATCTGTTCTCTTGAGTCATGCTGAATAACAGGAAGAATTTGCCTGAAGTCTCCACCAAACAGAATAGTAATTCCTCCAAATGGCTGGTTTCGATTGACAAGATCCCATAGAGTGCGATCCACAGACTCCACCACATGATGATACTGTGAACCTGCTTCATCCCAAATGATCAGAGATGCCTGCTGAAGGAGCTGATGATTGAGATCATCCTGTTTGATGGTGCAGGTACTCCATTCACGGCAAGGAATGGGAATCTTAAAGTGTGAATGGGGCTGTATGACCACCAGGAAGAAGAAGGGAGGCCAGACCAGTAGAGAGCACTCTGTTGGGGATTCAAGGTGGGCAGGCCTCTGGCCACAGTAGACTTCCCCAGATAGGATCTGAACCTGGTCTAGCAATCAGTTCTAGAAGTTTATTGATGAACTCCTCAATGAGATGCATGAAGCAGTTCAGCATGAGCCTGGCACAGAATCCTAGAAGCAAGCTTGGGAAAAGTAAGTCCATATATTGATCATAACATTGTTTTGTAACTATTATTCAATAGGCTCTTCACTGACTCACTCCAGTCAGATCTTTAACAATTCCTAGCCGAGAACAGATCAACATCTTTGCATCCATCAGATGGAAGAAGTGCTCCTGAGTGGCAGAAAGCTATCCACCAGAATCTCATATAGTTGTAATGTCCCTCCATCCCTTATTGTTGCAGCTGTAGCATTCCCCTCCCATTCCTTTGACTTCCTTGTCATTGTCAGTTGCCTTTGGATGACCTTCCAAGTCCTTCATTACCCTCCCCTCTCTTTTACTGCCATCTACTAATTGCATGTGTGGATATATTGTCTCCCACTCCCTTCCGTCCTCTCACCTATAAGTACTACATTGCCTACTGTGCAATCAACACATACTATCATCATGTACCCTCCCACATCATGCATATATAATATTTTGGTTTCAACAATTCTGAGTGCTATGGTGTAAAAAAGCAGGCAATCTAAGAAAATACACTCTGATAAGCATTGGGCATGCAGTACATTGTACTATTGACATTGGTGGGTAAGTATTTCTACTTGTGCTTCATTTGCATTTGACATATCTTGTGCCCCTCATACAAGCACACCTTGCTTGAGTATTGGCATGATGGCAGAACAGACATCCTTATTCACATAAATCAATGAAAATGTTAGTTGTGTTGAGTCGATATGCAACAAACATCCATCAAATGTAATACTAATGTACTGCACTTGTCTAATGGCATGTATTTACCATAGGGTCTGATTACTACCACTCACATTGTTTTACATATGATAAGGCAGTATGTCTGTTGGACATAGCCACCAGGTAGCCAGTACAGCAGTTCCAAGGCAAATCAGTTGTTTCACTCTTGACAGCCAGCTGACATTATAGTGGGTCATTAGGAAATATACTACATTAACAACAAGATATATTCAGGCCTGAATACTGTATATATGTATGTTTAGTAAATTCCCTCAACAAACCCAGAATGGAAATTGTCACTCACACCCCCCATCAATATCACCCTGATACTTCAATGTTTACAGAACATTAGTTTAACTTTGGCATGTACCATCTAAGTAGCCACTGCTGCAGGTAAGCCAGGGAACTGCCTGATGGCTACTTTCAACAAGTTATGAGCCCCAAGCAATGTGCTATGTGTTTTTATGCTGCCACCACCTGAATTTACCTGCCCCATCTGCTCTGTGTGTTTAATGCTGGGACATTAAGCAATCAGTTGCCCTACCTTATTAGGAGACTCTGTCCCTATGTTTTGGGCTCTAGTCATTGATAGTACAATTCACACCACTGGTCTTTGCTAACCACATTCACTGGTACTAATGTTCTATCCCAGATCATACACAATGTCTTTCTCCAAGGATACCTTGTCCTCTCTCACCAACACTGTTCCCATTCTCATCAGCCCTAACTACCTGACTTGGGCTCTGAAGATGAAGGTGTTCCTTTGTACCTCTGGTTATTGGTGTGTAATGAACCAGAATATCCCTACCCTTTGCTGAAGACAACAGCAACCAGAATAAGACAGATAAATGGGAGACTTTTGATGGCCATGTCTTTGAGCACATTTTTTTAAAGCTGGATGTGAACTTGCACAACATGTATGCTGGCAAGGACTACACTTTCAATGTTTGAACTGGCCTAGAGAAGCAATTCTTCACCTCATCCATCACCTCTATCTATATGGAGTTTAAAGCAATAATGGACACTATCATCCCAGAGAATAACCATCTGGCACCCACCTTCATGAAGACAATTGCCCACTTTGTTTGTCTTGCAGAATTTAAGTACACAATCACTGCCCCTATCTAAGTGATGATTATTCTTGCTAAGATGCCTTCCTACATGAACATTCTCACCCACATCCTTAATATAGCAAAGCCAGAAGAAATCACCACTGCTGCAACCACCACCACCATCACAACAGATAGGATTTCACCTACTGAGCTTGAGTGCATGGTCATGATGGTGTGGCAGCAGTATATTAATCACCGCAAGGTGAATACTCATACTGCCCACAAAATTAGCACTGTCAAATGCAAAGGTAATGACTCACAATTCCAGTTCCAGCAGCAGTAAGGTTTTTATCCTTGAACCAGGATCAGAGGGAGAAGAAGAAGCAATGTCATGGTGGCCACTCCCAGACTGCCCTAGACAAGCAGGAGCAGTGTCAAAAGACATGCCCTAACAACTCTTTTGCCACTGCCTCCTTCACCTTTACTGCCACCTCCTTTCTGGATGCCTCAGTAATTGACTCTACATCCACAGTTTTTACCTCACCCATCACTAGCCCTCATCAGCTTTCTCACACCTCTGGTGTGGCCCACTACAGTCCACTCACATTCATGCAAACCGTTGAAACCATTGACTATACTCACCACATTGGAGTTGTTCCCATATATGAGACTATCTGCTGCCTTGAGCCTATTGTCAAACAGGCCAAGAAGCATCACCACTCTTCTTTCTATAAGGATGATAGCACCTCATCATACCCCATCAATGACAATCAGAAACTCCAGAACTAGCTGGATGTTACTATCAGAGGCCCTTCAGGCTTCTTTCAGCTCTCCGACATTCCTGGCACCTCAACAGTTACCCCTGTCTCCTATGTCCCTCCTTTCAAGAAGATCTTCATGCCTAGAGCTTTATCCTCCTGTGCCCTCATTCAACATCTTGAACAGATCATTGAAGTACTGGTTGAAGACTATGTTAGCCCAGAGAATTGTGTCTTTCTGGGATCTGAACCTTTAGAGGAAATGTACGTGAAAGAGAAAGAGTATGAGCTTTCTTATGAAGACTACTTTAACCTGGATGGTGGTGAGGAAAATGACGATAAGTACTTTCTTTCTTTCCTATCTTATGTAGAGACTGATGAGCAAATGCCTTACTTGTCATGGTATATAGACTATATATATCCTGTCCTCTGTTGTAGATAGAGATAGTGCCAAAATAAATACTCTTTCTTTATGCTCCTTTACTTAGTGTAACTCGTATGAGAACCATAAACACAGTATTAAGGGTAAAGAGAAAATGCATAAAGTATACTTTAAGAACATGCCTGACCTATGGCTCCTTGATTCTGGGACCTTACCCCATTTCAGCAATAATATCAATGATTTCATTGAATATTAACTGTTCTCCCATTCTTGCAACATACAAACAGCCAACAGATCCATTCTGATCATAAAACAAGGAACAGTTCTAGTATAGTACAATGGCAATATTGTGTGATTGTTACCAACTATCCATATGTCTGCCTATACTATTAAGCTTATCTCCTTGGGCACTTTGCTCAAAGATATTTGCCTAATAGCACCTCTGACACAGTTAATATTCATGATCAGTGCACCAAAAAAATACTTATCTCTTTTTCATACACATGGTGAAAGTACAATATACTGGGTTAAAGCCCCTACCATCTCTAATTCAAGTAACATGAATATAGATATGCTCGCCCTCAACTATATATGATTTACTCCATTGCCACCTTGGACACCCTTCATGGGATGTTCTAAGAGCTACATGAAAGAACATCAAGAATTTCCCTGACATTACTATACCATCCACAGAGCCAGTATGCCCTGGCTGTCAACTTGACAAACAGACAAATTGCTCTTTTCAACCCAAAGAATTGTGTGCATCCAAACCATCTGAGTTGATACACTTAGATCTTAAATCCTTTGAGGTTGAATTATATCACCAGCAATGCCATTGTCTTTTATGATGATTATACATATGTATGTGTGACCATGGTATTCATATCCACAAGTCTGTGCCTTATACACCCCAACAGAATGGTAGAGCTGAATAGTTCATATGAACATTGATAGACAAGGCTCAGACAATGTGAAATGACCAAATCCTACCTGGAGTTGATCTGAACAATAGGCAAGTGAAGCTAGTTCTTGTAGCTCTTAGCCCAGACCTGTAGAGGATGGAAAAGATCAAGAACAAGACTGAGATCCCCTGGCAGCTCTTGGGCCTTTATATACTGCCTAGAATTTACATCTGTATATACTAGATCTATCAATATGCTATGCTACATACATAATCAGTGAGGCTAATATGAGGATAACATGTATATCAGTACAGCTATACAATGGAAGGGAAGCTGGGTGTGAGGAGTACATTGTTATGAACCTTTCAGTGCAAACCACAAGGCTAGGACTACTCACAGGTTACACGAATCCTGGCTCAACGAATGAGGTGGGGAGTCGTTGTCCGTACTATTCCCAACCCTATGATGACCAGAATGGCCAAAGCTAATGAGTTGTTGGAGAAAGAATACAAGTGGATTAGACTGGGGTTACCAGTCGTCAAAGTGCTACCTTATATACATGAGAGATATGCACACAGACCAAGCAGTGCGTGTGATAAACTACTAAGTATAGTAAGACAGAGATTAAAGGGGCTGTGTGAGAAGAGCGGAAATTAAAGGGTCATGGATCACATGAGGTGTGACGTTATATGATGTCATAGGTTCTAGACCTATCATGTGATATGTTCCCACGGTCACGTGCACAGTCACATGACTTATGAAGAAAAGAGTTGATGAAAATGAAAAGTAAGTGTTCGTATGAAAAGTTTGAAAATTTCTTATATTATAACATACATGAGGTGGACAAGTCATAGATAGGGGCATGAGGATTCCATGAGGTCTATGAGTCTAGATCTATGGATGGACTTGAGTATTTAGAAGGATTGGGTTATAGGGCCTATTTATAGTGACTAAATGCAAAAGTCATTGTATAAAATCAGGGAAAATAGTAGAAATAATATGGTTTGTAACACTATTCTCTCTCTATGAATTAACTTCCAGGTGATTGAAAGGTAGTTTTGGTGAAGGAATTTCTTGTGAAGGAAATCTGTAGTCTGTAAAGCTTGAGAAGAAATCTGTTTGTGTAAGGTGGATACATTGAGAGGCATTAGGGTGTTTCTTATGGAACTCTTGCATTGCTTTCTGAGCATCATCAATGTTGCTTAGAGGTTTCCATATATGATCTTCATCCATACTGTACTGTACCTCCTTCTGTTCTTCAGGTGAAAGGGGTATCAAATGGCCTTTCTTCGGTTTGAAGATATCTTTAAGATATATGGCATGATTCCAAGGTTTTTGTATTGGCATTCTTTTTTGAAGAATACTTTCATAATCTATGGTACTGTTTTTGGGATAAGAACCTCTGATTTTGAATCTTTCTTCATGACATGTTCATCATGTTTCATGGCGAAGATGTGTGGTAGAGAATTATGCTCTTCAGATTCAATCTGGTGTGTGAAAGGCAGTTTTAGAGTTTAACAAGTCCAGGGACATCAAGTCATTTGAACCTTTCGTTGAGTCCAATCCATCTCAGGGTTATATGTATTTACTAAGCCATGTTTATCCTAGAATCATATGATTCTTTTCTAAATCAGTTACTTCTGCCATGACTTGTTTACAATGATTCTGAAACTAGATAATGATCTCAGCACAATGGGTGATAGATCCAGTATATATCAGTATAGGATTGGATAGAAAGAGAAGTAGTTTATCTTTTGTGCATATGATTTATCAATATACTGTAGATAGTATTAGCTCCACTGTCTAAGAGAGCTTTGATTTTCATGAGTTTGTTCTGATGACAAATAGGGGCAATCTCTATAGATAGAGTGATATCATGATTATTTAGGATGTAAATTCTAGCATTTTCCGAGATTGAAGATAAGTATGAAGTGGATTTAAGTACTGGTTTAGAGCTCCAGCCAAGCTTCAAATCAATTGAAGACCCCACTTGGCTATGATAATTTAGGCTAGATGATGGACTAGATACAAGATTAGATACATTAGCAACTTGAACACCCAGATCTTTCAAGTTGCTTGGGCTTTTCCCTTATGGTTAGTAGATTTTTTGTTTATAGTGTGAACTTTTTGGAACTTGAAGCTAGTCTTCTTGTGGTCTCCTCTAGACCAATTACATTCTTGACATTTGATGGTGGGTTTCTTGCAATCTTTACCCATGTGTCCAGTTCCACCACAGTTGATGATAGAATTTAAGAATGCCCAAGACTCAGCCACTACCTAAGAGGGTGAAACGACTGAATTATTCACCTAAGAAAGGGCAGGAATGCCCAAGACTACAGTACATTAGCTACAGGTACAGTAAATGATAAGTAAAAAGAGACTCATCTCAGCTGCTGCCTAAGAGGGCGAAAACAACTGAGGTGTGTGTCAGTGAGTGGAGGTATACTCATATTATGTTATATGTGATATTATGTGAATAGGCCCAAAAGAAGCATAATATGTGTAAATATTGGCTAAGAAATAATGAAAAGTCTAACTGTAATAAAAGCTCATTTCAAGTTTGGAATGAGTGTGGGGTTCCAGAAACAGTGCCAGAGCAGTTCTGAAATGACTATCTCAGAACCTGCAGAAGGGTGCAGGAAAATCTTGGAAGCAACCCTTGAAACTGGAGGTTCTAGGATGTGGTTTTGGAATGGTACTTCTGGGATTGAAAGTGATGGAAATGGAATGGTTTGGGACTTGATTATGGGTGAATATTGTCAGTTGAAGCATCCAGTGAACTGTTTCTTTGCTGGCTTCTTGCTGAATACATCAATATGATTATCATCATTATCATTATCATCATTATCATTAAAACTATTGTGAATTCAATTGACATCCATTGCATTGGGATTGTTATGCCAGGTAACAATGTGACACGCTCCTGAGTAATCAACCTGTTTGATTACTGGACTAGCAGGACTTGAGGGGAAAATACCTCCAGAGGCCCAATGATTCCTCTGACTGGGGACCAACTGCTAGCTTTACGTAGAGTGTCCTGGTTGCCTCTATGACCAATGGCGGAGTCTTGGATTTACCTCAGTGGCACAATCCTCTGAGAAGGAAGGGCAGACTGGATGTGGAGGCCAGCAACTACAGTGGCTCAAAAAAGTGTCCCAATGTTTGACTATTTTGCAAAGACTTGACATTTGCAAAAGAACCAAAAGGCATTAGCCCTAACCCTTGCTGGGCCATTGATAGCCCTAATCCTTGCCCTGAAGACGAGCCCTTAGTCATGTGAGTTGGTTGTCATGGTACTGAGTTATAGCCATATTAAAAGGATATGTCATTGGGACACTTATTTGACCCTGATATTATCAACTATCATTTAGTAAATAACATATGGTTCTGATGGATGCTGTGCTTCAACCCTGTCTGATTATGTCACTTACATAACTCCAAATGGGATAAAGAGCAGAGATACCATTCAGCCAACCCTACTTCATTATGAAATCCACTCCCTCCTCTGCTAGAGCCAATATTCTTTTTCTCTCTGAATCTGGCCTTTCTACTAGGCAAATATCATTCCAACCTGGTCTGGGGAAGTCTACTGTGGCCAGGGTTATCAAGGAGATCCACCCAGGCAAGGAAAACATCAAATTAGGATGTCCTTCTAAACTTTCTCCTACTGATAAAAGGAGAATTGTCTCTAGTATTACCTCTGGCAAAGTTGAAAATGCTGTCCGGGCTACCCATCTCATCAATTCTGCTCTCTCTTCTCCTGTCTCTGCTCAAACTGTTAGGAATGTTCTCAAGTCTGCATCTCTCAAGGCTGTAGTCAAGAAAAAGAAGCCACTCTTGTCTGTGAAGCATAGGCAACATAGGCTAGCCTTTGCTCTCAAGCACCAACATTGGACTGTGGAGGACTGGACTAGGGTTATATGGTCAGATGAAACCAAGATCAACAGGATTGGGTCAGATGGAAGGAAGTATGTATGGAAATTGGCAGGAAAGTCTTTGCAAGACAAGGAAGTTCAGGGAACAGTAAAGTTTGGAGGAGGTTCCTTGATGGTTTGGGGATGCATGAGTTGGAGTGGAGTGGGGATTCTTGCAGAGGTTGAAGGGAGGATGAATGCTGAGCAGTATGTCTCCATTTTGGAGGATAATCTGCTTCCTTCCATGGAAAATTCTGGAATTCCTGAAGAGAGCATTATCTTTCAACAAGATAATGACCCCAAGCACACCTCTAAAAGAGCCAAGGAGTGGCTGGAATCTCAAGGGATCAAGCTTCTTGACTGGCCAGCACAATCTCCAGACCTTAATCCCATTGAACATCTTTGGCAAATCCTCAAAAAAAAACTCAATAGCTATACAACACCACCAAAAGGAGTATGGGAGCTTTGGGAGAGAATTGAAGTGGAGTGGGGGAAGATAGAGGTTGAGGAGTGTCAAGGATTGATAGAGAGTATGCCTAGAAGACTAGAGGCAGTGATAAAAGCAAAGGGAGGGCATACAAAGTACTAAATTTGAAGAATAGAAATGTTGCTCAAAAAAGTGTCCCAATGACATGTCACTTTAATATGGCTATATCTCAGTGCCATGACAACCAAATTATATGACTAAGGGCTCATCTTCAGGGCAAGGATTAGGGCTATCAATGGCCCAGCAAGGGTTAGGGCTAATACCTTTTGGTGCTTTTGCAAATGTCAAGTCTTTGCAAAATAGCCAAACATTGGGACACTTTTTTGAGCCACTGTATTTTGTCATAGAGGACAGAGGGGATAGCAGCCTTAATCCATTAATATTTGTGTATAGAGGATGTGTTGACAACATGCATTTGTGCATGCATGCTCGACAAGATTCTTTGTCCATAACATGAAGAGGTGTTCTTGTTTTTCAGGTACTATAGAGGTGAAATCACAGCTGGATGCTGGACAGTTGTGTTGGATATCAACCATATAGATAATGTCCTATCAGAACCTTCAATGGAGAGATCATACATGATACTGGCAAAAACTTATAAGAGATGAAATAACTTTCATCTGTTTCAGCATTGGATACTTAATGCACAGGACATGTAGCTGAGAATGTAATTTAGAATGAAACTCAAGAAGGCTGATTGCAACATGGATGGCTTGGCACTGCTCAACAGGAACCAAGACTTCTTTGACACACCTGATTCAATATTCACTGCCATGCTTGATAATGACATGAGTCCCTACCTCTGTTTTGTCTCTCTGTACAGCTGTAAAAGATGTGGCTTTGTAGAACCAAGCACCTTGCTGAGGTACTGGTGTTGCTGACTCCATGCCACATCTAGTGGCTTCCATATCATCCCAACCATTTGGGCAAACAACTTCCACATGTGGTGGTAGCTGTGCTGCACCTTTTCATAAAGGATGAGACTCTGGTGCATTGATCTGATAGTCTGACAAGATACTTACCAATGTTTTGGGGTTTCATATTGAAGAAACCCACTCAGCAGCATTGGTTAGGGTGGGGATCAAAGTTTTCAATTATATCTGGTCCTGCCTTAACCCATTTCTGAGCAATGGGATCATGCCACATTCCTCCAGACACAATATACTTCACATTGTCTTGCTTGGTGCTTGGTGGTTACTGTACACTAATGATAAACAATAAACACCATTGAATGATTCATATTGCTTAGTTGAAAAAAGGATCACTTGCCCAAAATGCCAGATAAACATGGGAAGGTGGTCAAGAAAATGGAACTTTGCCTTTGTTACCAAATACTTGGCGTGCACTGTACACTGATAGTGAGCAAGTCATTGATGACATGTGACAGGGTAGCCTAACAGGTTGTAGTTGAATAAACAGATGCAAGTAAACACTGGCAAGAGGTAATTGTAATAATATAGGAAATTTTCAAAACTTTTCATACGCATACTTACTTTTCATTTCTTCAACTCTTTTCATCATATATCACATGACTGTGCACATGACCATGGGAACACATCACATGATAGGTCTAGAACCTATGACGTCATATGACATCATACCTCATGTGATCCACACCCCTTTAATTTCCGCTCTTCTCACACAGCCCTATTAATCTCCGTCTTACCATACCTAGTAATTTATCACATGCACTGCTTGGTTCGTGCACATTCTCTCTATGTATATAAAGTAGCACTTTGACGACTGGAATCCCCAGTCTAATCCATTTGTCTCTTCCTCCAATAACCTATTAGCTTCGGCCATCGGTCGTTGTAGGGTTAGGAATAGTCAGGCCTAAGACTCCCCACCTGATTTGCTCAGCCAGGACCTGTGTAGCCTGCAAAGTAGTCCCGAGCCTTGTGGATTGTTTTCCGAAAGGGATTCATAACACTTGGATTAGACTGCTATACACAACGCTCGGACTCCAGAGCTAAGGAGATATACGTGGGCCCAGCGTTTTAAGGGACATCTCTAGTATTCACCACTTGACGGTGACGAGAAAAGAACTCGCCGAAACTCTTGCATATACGCTCGTCCGGCATACTAAATAAGGATAACATTGCTGCCGGGCATAGTGCACTAGCCCCACTTCTCAGGTGGTTGCCGACTTGAGCATACGCTGGTTCTACGATAGTGAACCCAGGTTCTCATGATTACCTGTGACGTCACGAAGTAACAATACGGAGATTTATCTCGCCTTTCTCCCGTGTTACACCTGCTCGTAGTAAAGCAGTCATCCTCCGGCCCCCCATCACCGTTGCCCATCATTTTCAATGACTTGTATTTCGACTCCTACGAGGGTGTAGGAACCCCAGAACCAGATTGTAAGATATCTGGTAGTAAGGTTCTGAAAGAAGACCAACACAGGAAAAGGAAAATTTACATCAGAAATCCCGACAAAGTTAGACCCCTTCACCCTTCCTCAGCATTTGCACTTTATCGCATCGCAATACTTCCGATCTTATCTTCGCCCCACATCCTTCTTGAAACCCAACCCCAAATATGTCTAGACTCGACATCGATGAGCTCGTCCAGAAACTCGCCGACCTTACCCAGGAATGCGATAAAGGAAAACATCACTAAGAAAATCACCGATCCAGGGAAATGGGACGGCACAAGGACATCTTTCCGCCCATGGTGGATTAAGCTCCATCTCTGGGTCGACGCCCAGAAATGGAAGAACAACAAGATCATGGACATCGCAGTCCTCTCCCGCCTTGAAGGAAAGGCAGAAGCCTTTGCTCAGCTTATAATGGAGCATTACCTCGATGAAGAAGCAACCATCGAGACAGACGCAAATGGGGTTATGTTGCCGGCAAAAGGAGCCGATGCATGGCCCACCTGGAATAGGTTACAGGAGCAGATCAAAACTCACTTCTGTATTGACACCTTGGCCCACGAGTCGTTAAGAAAACTCGAGGCCTTGAAACAAAATGGTCACCCTATTGATCTATTTCTACAAAAATTTGAAATCTTGAGGAAAGAGTCATACATCGACGACCACCACGCCGAAGTCCTACTGAAGAAGGCAGTAGACTTCAGAATCTACGAGACGGTCTCGTTTGAACAGCCCCGCCCGCAATTTTGACTATGAAGATCTAGTCATTAACTACCAAGTAATAGGACGGGCATTCGAACAGATCGCAAACGAGCGTGGACCGCTGCATCGATCTCAACCCCCAAGATCATCTTTCCCTCCACCCCGTGGGCAGCCCCCACATAATTCATATCGTTCAACATACACGGCAGTAGGTACACAACCGGGTCGTGGTGTGCTCATGGAAATAGGAGTCCAGCAGGCTGGACCTTCTAAGGAAACCAGAACCTGTTTCCACTGTGGCAAACCCGGCCACATCAAACCTAACTGCCCCACGAACCCTTTCAAACGGACTGATCGTCCACCTATGCAGCGCCAGATTTGGGATTGGAACCAAGGCTCGTACACTGAGCAATCACAGGGAGAACACGAGTATCCCTCGTTTTTTAATGAAACCCAATCTCGCGCATATGCACAACAACCACTCCCGCAACCTCCCGCAGCTACAGCGGCACCAAGTGTAGCAGCAAGGACATATGTTTCTGACGAGGCGGAAGCATATTATAGAGATAAGTTCGAGGTGGAAGCAAAAGCCAGAGCTGCACAGGCTTTAAATGGACAGCGCCAATGAGTAGAGAGGGAACTCAGCGGCACAAACTTTCTTCTTCTTTTTCATCTTCTCTTACAACATGTACAAGTACCGATTTCCCTATCTCCAATCTCTCTTCTGTACTACGTAATCTATCAATGAAATCTGTGAGAGCGTCTCAATTGAGCGTGGCACCAGAATTAAGTGTACTTAATTCCCTTGTAAAACAACAAAAAATATCGAATATCTATAAACCCACAAAGGTCACATTAAACCAAGCATCTACGCTTTCCTATGGTGGAGAATTTTCCCTCGAAACCATAGTATCATGCAACGTTAACGGCCAGTGGTCACGTTACCGTTTCCAGTCCCTCCTGGATTCGGGAGCATCGCATACTTTCATAGATCAGGACTATGTAAAACGTCACGGAATACCTTTTTATACTATCGACAACTCCATTAAGATACATAACGCTGACGGTTCGGAAGGAGCTATCGGACCGATCCGTCACGCGGTAACCCTGATGGTGGAAATCGAAGGACACTATGAAGTCATAGACGCTTACATATCTAAATTAGGAACTCATCGCATGATCATCGGGTATGATTGGCTATATCGCCACAACCCTGACATCAATTGGGTAAAGCAGACAATTACCTTTCCCCGCTGTACCTCATACTGTAAAATTATGGGCCTAGGACCCACTTCTTCTTACAGTGGCTCAAAAAACTGTCCGCATGTTTGGTCATTTCTCACTAAACGTGTTATTCCCCAATAACCCCTAACCCTTACCCTAACATATAGGTGTATGAAATAAAGCACTGACCCTTGGCTTTCTATCCATCAAGGTTTTAAGACATATGAATAAGAATTGATGAACTGGCAGCCATTTCAAAACAATGACTCATTCGGACAGTTTTTTGACTCTAAATTTATCTAGGTATCTAGTACTTGGTATGAGCTCCTTTGGCCTTGATAACTGCTTCAATCCTTCTAGGCATACTTTCTATCCATTTCTGACACTGTTCCTCATCAATCTTTCCCCACTGCTCCACTACTCTTTCCCACAATTGATGAATACCTGTAGGAGCATTTTCATAACCTGAGAGGCATATCTTGAGGTGATTCCAAGTATGTTCAATGGGATTAAGGTCTGGAGATTGTGCAGGCCAGTCCAGAAGCTTGATTCCTTGCTCTTCAAACCATCTTTGGGCTCTTTTAGAGGTATGCTTGGGATCATTATCTTGTTGAAAGATAATGTCATCTTCTGGAATTCCAGATTCCTCCATGCTTTGTAGCAACCCCTGCTCCAATATGGCCACATACTGTTCAGCATCCATTCTCCCCTCCACCTCACTCAAAATCCCCACTCCATTCCACCCTATGCAGCCCCATACCATCAGTGAACCTCCTCCAAACTTGACTGTGCCTTGGATCCTCTCTAGCAATTAGCCCCTCTCCTTTCTTTTTCCACACATACTCTTGCCCATCTGACCCAATCCTATTGATCTTGGTCTTCATCTGACCATATAACTCTCTTCCAGTCCTCCACAGTCCAATGCTGGTACTTGAGAGCAAAGGCTAATCTTCTTTTCTTGTGACCACTAGAAAGCAGTGGCTTTTTCTTCTTTACCACAGCCTTTAAGGAGGCTTCCTTGAGAGTATTTCTAACAGTCTGAGGATAGAAAGGGGTATCAATAATGGTATTGACGTATTGGGCAGCATGAACAGCATTCCTGGCCTTGCTAGTAATAATTTGCTGGACAATAGCTCTTCTGTTGGTAGAGGTAAGCTTGGAAGGACAGCCATCAAGAAGCCTAGTCTTCTCTGGCTGGAGTTCCTGAAGCACTGGGCATACTGTAGACTTCCCTAGGCCAGTTTGGGCAGAGATTTTCCTAGAGGAAAGCCCATGAGAGGAGAGAGAGATGATATTGTTTCTTTGAGAGATGGAAATGGATTTCATGGTGATGGTGGAAAAATAAACATGGAATGATGGTGTTTATATATGTTGTCTGACACTCAGTTACATAATGGTGACATAATAGAAGCCTTACCAAATGTATGTAATCATATTACAGCATGCTAGGGTCCAATATATGTAATCAAAACTTAGAGTCAAAAAACTGTCCGAATGAGTCATTGTTTTGAAATGGCTGCCAGTTCATCAATTCTTATTCATATGTCTTACAACCTTGATGGATAGAACGCCAAGGGTCAGTGCTTTATTTCATACACCTATATGTTAGGGTAAGGGTTAGGGAGTTATTGGGGAATAACACGTTTAGTGAGAAATGACCAAACATGCGGACAGTTTTTTGAGCCACTGTACAAACCTGTCCAATTACATACTATAGAGGAAGGACTCAAAGAAAAAGTTCCCTTAACTTATCATGAATTTCTAGATGTCTTTTCGGAGAAAGAATCCCAATGGATGCCTTTACGAAAACATTGGGATCACGCAATCGATCTCAAAGAGGACTTCATCCCAAAGAAAGGACACGTTATTCCCCTTTCGGACATCGAGATGGAAGAAGTCAGAACGTTCATCGAAAAGGAAGTCAAAAAGGGTTACGTCAAACCCTCCAAATCTCCTCAGGCATCCCCCGTCTTCTTCATTCCCAAAAAAGGACGGTAAAAAACGAATGGTCATGGACTATCAGATATTTAAATGAAGGAACCATCAAGAACTCCTATCCACTCCCTCTCATCCTGCAGTTAATTGATCAACTCAAAAACGCGGATCTATTTACGGCTATGGACCTCCGATGGGGATATAACAATGTCCATATCAAAGAAGGCGACGAATGGAAAGCAGCCTTCGTCACCCCTATTGGAGCATACGAGCCTACCGTTATGTATTTCGGACTTACGAACTCTCCCCCCACATTCCAAACCATGATGAACGACATATTTAACGACATGTATGCTGTAGTTGTCATCTACATCGACGACGTCATGATATTTACATCAAAAAAGACAAAAGAACAACACAAAGAAGTTGTAAAGGAAGTTCTACGCCACTTACGCGAGAATGACCTTTACGTAAAACCAGAAAAGTGTACCTTCTCGGCAGAAAAAGTGGACTTTTTAGGAATGGTGGTATCTAAAGAGGGGGTAGAGATGCAGTCGAAGAAAGTAGCTGGGGTCATGGATTGGCCGGTTCCTACTAGATTAAAGCAACTCCAAGGCTTCCTTGGACTTTGTAATTATTATAGACGATTCATAGAAGGCTTCGCGCAAATAGCTCGACCCTTGAACGATCTTACCAAGAAAGACGTTCCGTTCAAATGGGGTCCAGAACAACAAGAAGCATTCTCAAACCTAAAGAGAAAATTTATGGAAGCACCACTTCTCGCGTACCCAAATCGCGATCAAGAAATGCGTGTGGAAACTGATGCCTCAGACATCGCCACGGGAGCAGTGCTCTCCACTTTATGCAACGACGGTAACTGGCGACCAGTCGCCTTTATCTCTCACTCCTTTGACAGTGCAGAGCGCAATTACCCGATATACGACAAAGAACTGCTTGCAGTAATACGCCCCCTTGAAGAATGGCGTCACTATTTAATAGGTCGCAGAAGGATTTGAAATCTGGACTGACCACAAGAACTCTAGAGTATTGGAAGAAGCCCCAAACACTTAGCGGACGTCAAGCACGTTGGCACACGCTTCTTCAAGAATTTAATTATTCTTTTGTATACAAACCTGGATCGTCTAATGGAAGAGCCGATGCTCTTATCCCGACGACCGGATCACGGCGACGCAGTTGTAAGATCACAATCAAAACGTCACCGTTCTTCCTCCTTCTATCTTTATAAATCACGTTTCTCTTTCCTCAGATCTTATGACAAAAATACAAAAAGAATCCAAAAAGTATAACGTAGACGCCATAAACAATTTCCTCTTTCTACTCTGAACTTAACCTATTCAAAAATGAAAAAAGCCAAATATATCGTTCCCGAACCATTACGTACTGAAATCATTACTTTATGTCATGACTCGCCCATTGCAGGACACGGCGGTCATTCCAAAACTATTCACACTCTTTCTCGATATTTCTCGTGGCCAGGAGTCACAAAGGACGTAAAAACCTACGTAGATCACTGCCAAGTGTGCGCCCTCACGAAGGGTAAGCAAAATGCACCGGCAGGAAAAGTCATTCCCTCTTCCCGCGGCGAAAAGACCATGGGAAGATTTATCAGTAGACTTTCATTACGGGCTTACCGCCATCACAATCTTTTACCGCTATCTGCGTTGTTGTGGACAGATTTTCGAAAGAAGTTATTTTTATACCCACTTACGATACATGTTTCTTCGAAGGACCTCGCTATTCTATTTAGAGACCATGTCTGGTCAACACATGGACTCCCCTCTACCCTCGTATCAGATCGAGGACCACAGTTCGTTTCTGCCTTCACCCAAGAGCTTTGTAAGCTCCTTGGCCTAAAACAAAAAATCTCTACGGCATATCATCCGCAAACAGACGGACAAACCGAGCGCATTAATCAGAGATCTTGAACAGTATCTCCGCGCATATGCCGGAAAGAAACAAAACGACTGGGTCGAATGGCTGAAGCTCGCCCAATTCTCTCACAACTAACACCGTCACAACGGCTACCGGAGAAATCCCCTTTCAAAGTCACAAGAAACTACATACCACGTATGGGTTTCGAAGGGCATCTCACAGGGTTTTGCAGACGAAATGGGACGCATACTCATAAGGATATTGAAGAAGCGCTGGAAGCTACACGCGAGAGGATGATCACCTCTTTCGATAAAAAATGATCTACATGGCACCCAGAATATTCTATCGGCCAGCAAGTCTGGCTCTCCACGGATAAATTAAAACTTCCTTATACGGCGAAGAAACTCACACAAAAATGGATTGGTCCCTATACGTATGTCACTCGGGTCCTTCCTAACGCCGTAACGCTCAAACTTCCAAACTTCTGTTCACATCCATCCAACTGTGAACATCTCTGCATGTCAAACCATACAAAGACACGCTGCCTGGACAGCCTAAGTCTCGACCTGACGCTATAGAGATTGATGAAGAGGGAGAAGAGCAGTTTGAAGTTGATTTCATTGCCGCTTCCAGGATGAAGAAAGGCAAATTTGAATATCTGGTTCATTGGAAGGGTTACGATGAAACCGATCGTACCTGGGAATCTGAAGACATTCACATCACTGCACCGGATGCAGTTAAAGATTTCCATCGTCTTAACCCTTCCGCACCATGCAAGCTTCGTGGTTTATCTATCTCTGCTTTCGCTTCTTTATTCACTCCTTATGAAAACTTCACGGAAAACGAAAAAACAACAACTCGCCTGGAATTCGAGTCTTAAAGAGGGGGTAGTGTTATAATATAGGAAATTTTCAAAACTTTTCATACACGTACACTTACTTTTCATTTCTTCAACTCTTTTCTTCATATAGTCACATGACTGTGCACGTGACCGTGGGAACACATCACATGATAGGTCTAGAACCTATGACAGTCATATGACATCATACCTCATGTGATCCACACCCCTTCAATTTCCGCTCTTCTCACACAGCCCTATTAATCTCCGTCTTACCATACCTAGTAGTTTATCACATGCACTGCTTGGTCCGTGCACATTCTCTCTCATGTATATAAAGTAGCACTTTGACGACTGGTAATCCCCAGTCTAATCCACTTGTCTCTTCCTCCAACTACCTATTAGCTTCGGCCATCGGTCGTCGTAGGGTTGGGAATAGTCAGGCCTAAGACTCCCCACCTGATTCGCTCAGCCAGGACCTGTGTAGCCTGCAAAGTAGTCCCGAGCCTTGTGGATTGTTTTCCGAAAGGGATTCATAACAGTAATCACGAGATATGTTTCTATCTCCTCAATCAATGTGTGCCAGAGAAGAACAACCAGTTTGCCAATTAGTGACCATATTAAAAACAAACAACTCTGATGCAACTTCAAAGGACTGGAGTTAAAGTGGTAGTGTTGGGACTTGACTTCACCTTATGTGGTGTGCCCTTGCTCGAGTCCATTGTCCCAGATTTCAAGGATGTCACAGGTTCAGAGGTTAAGACTCAATGTGGTCAAGCATCAAGTTGAGCAGAGGCCAGAGTAAGTCATCAAGACTCAGACAGAGGATAGGAGTAGTGTTCAAAGTTGATATTCAAACTGATTACACAAGTGTTGTATAGAAGGTTTATATACAGTCAGAGCGACAGTATTAGTAATGGAGTTTGTGATGTAGAATGAGTAACAGTATTAGAACTGAGATGATGTCTAGCCAGAGCAGTGCTCCTAAGTGGGACAGACACTGGATTGGAGACAGCTATGAGGTGTGACAGGAAGCATAGCTATATATGAATGAGGAAGTAAGAATACTATATCAAGGGGGTTACAAGTCCAAGGATATGAGAGCACAGTCCAAGGGAGAACATGCTAGAGTTGTGGATGGAGGTCTGGAGTTGAACTTGTTGAGTTGTATGGAATATGACAGACTATTCTTGAAGGACTTTCTCAGGAACAAGATCATACAGTACATAAGATATGATGTTATGACTGACTTGGGTAGAGGTGGTTGCAAACCTAATAAGAGACGTACACCTACCAAGGTTACGTTGGCGAGGGATAAGCAGTGTGGAAGACCACTGGAGATACAGATGTGCTATATGAGGGTCTTTCCACACAGGGGTTGAGGACTTCAAGAAGCCTCACAAGGACAAGCAATAGAGGGAGTTGCCTGAGTGACAAGTAGCTCTGACCAGCTACTGGAGTGCAAGGATTGAGGGCTTCAGTGAGCCTCGCAAGGATAAGCAATGAAAAATGTTGCCAGAGTTACAAGTGACTTGGATGAGTCATCAGAGTTCAAGGTTAATAGATGAAGTGTCTACTCAGGAGCGAGACAAGGACTCATAAAGATCTCAGAGAACAATATGGGTAGAATTAGATAGATTCTACTTGTCAGACATTGTATCTACGATGGGTTTATATAAATAAGGCATGAGAGCCTATGAGCCACAATGGGAAAGGGAATTGGTAAGACAGAAGGTGATGGAACTCCATGGAAGACAAAGTTGGAAGTAGAAAGGAGTTCCATATAATATCAGTATAGTAATTGGCTGGTAGGGCCAAGGGAAAACTGGTAGTAACATCAATGAAGGTTTGGATGGGTTGATGTATAGTCTGACAAGTGGAGGACGTAAAGAGGGTGAAGGGAAGTGGGTAGTGATGTCAACAGAGGCCTAGACAGGTTGACATATGGTCTAATGAGTGGGGGACACAAAAAGGATGAAGAAAGAAGGAAAGAAGGAAAATGAACATAGGAGCGAATTGTAACATACAGTATGGCATGACTTGTGTGAGGCCCTTGAAATGTTTCCCAACAAGTGCACCCTTATATCTAATAATGTAGTCAGCATGAAGAGTTAGAGCATTCAGATCTTCCTGATTAACAGATGCTAGATGAGTTTGGAATACATTGATGAGTTGGTCTTTCTTGAGGATATATGCAGTCTGTCCCCAAAAGTACTTGATGATCCCAAGGAGTATGGTGTGAAGATTTTTAGTTGGAGTGTCTTTATGAATATTGATTCCAGGCACTGAAAGGAGGGAATTGATGTGGTCGTGAAGTGATTTCCCTTCAAGGAGTAGATTCAATTTGCTATGTAGGCACACTATGACCACAGCCTCTGACAGTTTGAGTTCCCCAGTGGGTTTCTTGTGCAGCATCTTGTCAAATATGAGAAGCTGGTCCACAATTGTAACAGTGGTGCTGTCCTTGATGCTGGATCGGTTGAGAGCATTCTTCATCTTTTCTATTCCATCAGAGAGCATCAAAAGCTCAATCTGGTTTTTGATTCTGGTGCAAGTATCTTTGGGAGTATGCAACTCGCCCCACTGAAAAACCATGATTAGTCTATGTAATGTATGCATAATTCTGCATATCTGAAAAACATCACTGTATCCATTATTGGATTTTTTCTCTGCATTTGTGCCACTAACCTTGCAAGTACAACGTAGGTAATAACACTTTAACCCACCATGGCTGCACTCCTCAGCCTGCATAGGGTTGTTGCCCATGATGATCAAATTATATTGGATCAGCATGACCTCTTTTTCATACTTAACATCAAATGCAATAACAGGGTTGTTGGCCACTTTTCTGATATATGAATGAGTAGGGAAATGAATGTTGATGAATCAATGTGGAAAACATACTGGATTGAGTCTTTGATGCCCTGTATTAGCTCCATAGGGGTAGTGTAAGGCAAACCTGTTGTGAATCTAATCATAAATTCTTGCTCAAGTATTTGTTGTGGCAGTAACTTATTCAACATATAGACTATGTGGAGCTTGTTCCATTGTTTCGAAACATTTCCTAACATGTCATTCATGAATACAATGAGAGGTACTGTATAGTATAGACCATCCTTCCATCCAACTTTGCCCAGAACAGATTTGGCATGAGATTAGAGAATGTCACTAAGGAGGCTACAGAACTGCTAGATGATACTTTGCACTTTTGAATGGCAAATAAAAAAAGCAACAAACCTGTGAAATGAATACCAGATTCTCCAGCTTGGTGCTGCAGATCTTCAAATGTTCTGATAAATGCTGAAATCTCAACAACACTTATTTCTGAATCAACAACATATCCTTCCTATAACAAATAAGAAAGATTGGTCAATAAGTACTATCTCTGACACCATTTGTAGCAGAAACAAACTGCAGTTTTCAAAGCCCTATGTCCTAGAGCAAGAATGGTTGGTTCCAAAGATTCTGGCATTCTCACTTGGAAAAATCTCTTTGGTATAAAAAATTAACCCATGAATTGTTGGAGTAGCTCATGGACAAAATAGACACTGTATTTGACACAAACACATGGAGGTGCAAGAGTATCTGGAAGATCATTGAGCATCTTGGTTCTATGATGCACCTATGACATGCAGTCTTATCCATCCTCAGGGTATTCTTGCATTGCAAATCAAGTAAGTGGGTTTGCAAAATCCTACAATATGCATAGCCTGATCACTCAGAATAATACCTTGAATAATACAGTTTTTGCTTACCATGGCAATGGCTTTGCTTAAAGCATATGAGGTAGAACATGTTACCTGACACTGTTGGCATCTTCTCTGTTGGCATCCCAAGGAGCTCCATAAAATGCTCTTGTGCTTTTCTCATAGCATACATTGATGGTACCTCAGGTGCACCAAGGTCCTTTGCCCATGTCAGTACTGCCATTTTCTGTGCCTGTGAGAACCTGAGGCAGGAGAAATTGAAGAGAAGGTGGGTTAAGAATTTCTATAGAATGATCAGTGAGAACCATGATGGTAGCCTAGGTGAACCTACTGACCTTGACTTCCAAGAGTATGATGGCTCATCTGGGGAGACATATGTGGCCACCTTGAACTTACTGTAGTAGGTTGTGAAGCTCAATCCCTGATAGCTGTGTGCTGATTGAGAGAAATGAAGAGAGATTAGAAAAGAAATACAAATCTTCAATATCTATATCATGATCTTCCAAATGAGATCCAGTTCATCAAAGTCCTCAAGTGCTAATTCACCTTCAAATGGTGGCAGCATAGTGGAAAATATAGATTCACCATTTTTGATCATCTGTAGTATCACATTGAAATAATTGTTGACATGTATGGTATGCTTGGCTTTGAATTCATCCTAAGCTTGCCCAAGTAGTACCTCTGGGTCTCCAATGTTGCTATCAAATGGAGGAGGGTATGGGGAACCATCTGGCACAGTTGCAAATGTATCCAAGGGAGGTGTCTCTACTGGCAGTGAAAATGTAGACTCATGACATTTGAGAGTCCCAAGCTTTAGTGGTATGTCCTGCACTTTCTGCTTCTGGAGGATTCATCTGATGCTTCTTTGATTGAATGTGACTTGTGACATGACGATGACATATAATAGGTTTCTTGTACATGCCACAACTTAGACAGACCTTGCATATGACATATTGTAGGTTAGTGTGAACAGCAGTGAAAATTATAGCAGATGGGGTCAAATTTGAAGGACATTGGCTATAACTTCCCTTACCATCTGAATTAAGAGGTTTTGAAGACCTGGCCATTAGCACTATCAGCTCAATAGCAAAGCATCAATGTCACACAATGTGGGAATTCCAGAAATGACCCCAGAATTAGAATTCCACTTGTCCATAACCAAAGTGACCTTTCGACACCAGGGGACACACATGGCAGTGCATCAATTAATCTATATCTATGACCCAATGCTCACTCACAGCAAGACCTTACAATGGGCTAGATTTGTGGCCATGCTGGCCCAGTTAGGCACCTCTGGAAGTATCAATGTCCTTGAGAGTGTTGTGTTTCAGCCACTCATCAAAAACATCAGGATGATTTTCAACCAAATATCCAATTGCCAAGTCTCTTCTGCTGTGAACCCATCTGTGACACCCCTCTCTGAATGCAGAAACACCTCCTGACTGGATGTGCACATTGTATATCCTGCCAAGAATAAAACACATTGGTTTGACATTGACATTTCTTTCAAGTTTAAGAAGACCAAAGATCATAGTGCAAAGAATGACATATATTGCAATTTGCAAATAGTTCTCTTGAACTCTGCCTTACAGATGCCATTGCATCAGAACAAACAAAAGATGACATGGGGCCTGCACCACATTACAGCGACCTTCAAAACTGTTGCAATGCCTAACCCTGATGTGGTGTGCACAGCCCACCACAAACACCTGTGGGATTGTTGCTTAGCATTGGTGGGAACAAACAAAGTACACACTCTCGGCTACAATCTGGACTTTAGACCATGTGATTTGGATCAAAGACTGTGGTGTTATGTCCATTTCAAAACAGCAATATCATTGCAACAGTTTTGCATCTCTTGGCATAAAGTGGGTATTAGTACTTGGTATAGCCTCCTTTTGCCTTGAGCACTGCCTCAACCCTCCTAAGCATGCTTTCAATTAACTTCTGACACTCCTCGAGTGGTATCCCCTTCCATTCCACCTGAACTCTCTCCCATAACTTATAAATTCCACTAGAAGGATGTTCTTGATCTACTAGCCTTCTTTTGAGGTGACCTCAGAGGTGTTCAATGGGGTTGAGGTCAGGAGACTGTGCTGGCCATATCATAGACCAAAAATCCTACTCTCCAAGCCACTCTTTCACCTTTTTGCAATATGCTTGGGATCATTGTCTCGCTGAAAAATCATGTTAGGAGGATCTAGACCATAATACTCTAGAGTATTTGGCAGCTCATCCTGCAAAATATGAAGGTAAAGATCTCCATCCATCCTACCATCAATCTTGGCAGCATAGCCAACTCCCTGCCAAGTCATACACCCCCACATCATGAGAGAACCTCCTCCAAACTTCAAGGTCCCTTCAACCAATCTATCATTAAGTCCTTCACCTGCTTTTTTCCAGATCCATTTTCACCCATCTGACCCTAGGTAATTGATTTTAGTCTCATCAGACCATACTACCTTCTTCCAGTCCTCTATAGTCCAACCCTTATGAGCATAGGCAAAGTCCAAGCAAGCCTTGTGATGCCTAGCTGATAGAAGGGGGCATTTAGACTTTACCACAGCCTTCATACCAGTTTTTCTTAAGTGCTGGCATACTGTGGAGGTAGAGAGGGGTTGGTTGACCACATTGATGAGAGCCTTGGTCACCTGGACAGCATTTTCTGCCTTTCCAATGAAATAAAACAGATGGCATGACAAAGATTGATAGGAGAAAGCTTGGATGGGCAACCTCCAGCAGACTTCTGAAGCTCAGAATGCTCTTTGGAGCAGAGCCTGGATATGGTAGAAGCATGGAGACCAGTGGTGGCAGCAATAGAATGAGCTGACTGGCCAGCATCAAGCATAGAGAGAATAGTGTTTTTTTGAGTAGAAGAAATGGATCTCATGATGATGTGGTTGGGAATAAAGAAGTGTGTGAACTATTTCAAACTCAGACATAATATTTATATGTGTATCTTTGTTTGTATAACCAAACATTGCCACTTATGATGGTATTTCAACAAGATTGCACATTCTCTACTAAAAGATGCAAAACTATTACAGTGGTATTGTTGTTTTGAAATGGACATGACACCACAGCCTCTGACCCAAATCACATGATCCAGAGGCCATACAGTAGCAACAGTTTTGGAGGTCACTGTATATGAATTACTTGTTAATCCTAGACATAGCTGCCTTGGTGCCAGAAGTGGACTCTTGCTGAGTCATATACCAATTTGATGTGTTCAGTTGCAGTGCAACTTGTAGCTTTTGTGACAGCAAGCTTTCTAATCTCTGCTTTGCTATTGGTATACCCTCTACCGCACAAATCGAAGATTTTATTTCAGTGTTGCTGCCATGACAACTGATTTTTGGAAGGCAGGTTCCTTACCTATGGCTTCTTGAATCTTATATGGAAAGCAGAACATCAGAGTTTGATTTGAAATTGAATATTAAGACCTCAATAATATGTAACATTGCAAATTACCTAGTATTCTAAATGCTAATTATGTACACATTTAACTACCAGTGAACCTAAATGGAACCATGTGCTCAGCTCTCAACAGACTCACCCAATGCTTGCTGACACACTTGTGCTCTAGTCTGTTCTGCCACTTCCTTGATGCATTCTCAACACCCTTGACATAGTTTGAGATCGTGGACACATCCATCTTTCTGTTGATGCTCGCTACTTTGTTTATGTGTTTATGAGATGTGCTAACTATTTCCTTCAACTCTTGCTGTTAATTGCATTTGCACCCTAGCTCACTCTTACACACCACTCAATAGATGCATCTTGTCATATCTCAGCATTCTTCCCTTTAATTTGCACATCATGGCAGGTTTGTCTGACTTCTCCATCTCCTATGTCTACCTCTTGCCCAAACCCTTCATCTGCCACCTTGCTCCTTTGTGCCTTTTGCATGGTTGGGCAGCTTTGTGGACTCATTTGGGCCATGCTTGTTGCAATCCATCATTCCTGCAGTTTCCAACCTATGCACCTCTTCCAACATCTTCAACTTATCTGGTTACTCATGCAACACGCTTCTTGTGCTTATGCCATTCATCTACTTGTAAGAATCACCTCCTGCCTTTCCAGCACCATCTTGGGACTTGGTATGAAATGTAAATGAAGCAAACTTCATATGAGCTCATTATTTTCCATGAATTTGTGCTTTTTCAAGGTATTGTCTTTGTTGATCTGGCTATACACTTTATCCACTAAAAAATTTGTAAGAGAACCATAGGAGATATAAATGACCTTTGGTTGCATGAATGTCCTTTAGCTGTGCTTCTTCTCAATTGAAACAGATTGCAATCAATGTTCACTGCTTGGTTAGTTATCGCACTATCAAGCAATAAACTGGTTATACCAAACATCTGAAGATGGCTGATCACAACTCATATGAGATTTACCTCTTCTGGTGATGTATGATGAGTGTCACCAAACAAGTTGACCATGATCTAATCAACCAAGTGCTCAACTCTATTATGACCTTTCGGCGCAAAATCACAAGGCTTGGACTACTTGCAGGTTACACGAATCCTGGCTGAACGAATCAGATGGGGAGTCATTATCCATACTGTTCCCAATCCTACGATGACCAGAGTGGCCAAAGCTAATAGATTGTTGGAGGAAAAATACAAGTGGATTAGACTGGGGTTACCAGTCGTCAAAGTACTTCTTTATATATATGAGGAGAATGTGCACGGACCAAGCAGTGCATGTGATAAACTACTAAGTATAGTAAGACGGAAATTAAATGGGCTGTGTGAGAAGAGCAGAAATTAAAGAGGTGTGGATCACATGAGGTGTGACGTCATATAATGTCATAGATTCTAGACCTATCATGTGATGTGTTCCCACAGTCACGTGACTTATGAAGAAAAGATTTGAAGGAATTGAAAAGTAAGTGTACGTTTGAAAAGTTTGAAAATTTCTTATATTATAACACTACCCCCTCTTTAAGACTCGAATTCCAGGCGAGTTGTTGTTTTTTTGGTTTCAGTGAAGTTTTCATAAGGTGTGAATAAAGAAGTGAATGCTGAAATAGATAAACCATGAAGCTTGCATGGTGCGGAGGGGTTAAGACGATGGAAATCATTGACTGCATCTGGTGCAGTGATATGAATTTCATCAGATTCCCAGGTACAATCAGTTTCATCGTAACCCTTCCAATGTACCAAATATTCCAATTTGCCGTTCTTCAATCTAGAAGTGGCTATGAAATCTACCTCAAATTGCTCTTCTCCCTCTTCATCAATCTCTATAGCGTCAGGACGTGATTTGGGCTGTCCAGGCAGCATCTCTTTGTATGGTTTGACGCAAGAGATGTTCACAGTTGGATGAATGTGAACAGAGTTTGGAAGTTTGAGCGTAACAGCGTTGGGAAGGACCTGAGTCATGGTATAAGGACCAATCCATTTTTGTGTGAGTTTTTTCGCCGTGTAAGGTAGTTTTAATTTATCTGTGGATAACCAGACTTGCTGGCCGATAGAATATTTGGGTGTGGTAGATCATTTTTTATCAGAAGAGGTGATCATCCTCTCTCGTGTAGCTTCCAGCGCTTCTTCAATATCCTTATGATTATGCCCCATCTCTTTTGCAAATCCCGTGAGATCCCCTTCGAAACCCATACGTGGTATGTAGTTTCTTGTGACTTTGAAAGGTATCTCACCGGTAGCCGTTGTAACGGTGTTATTATGTGAAAATTGGGCGAGTTTCAACCATTCAATCCAGTCGTTTTGCTTCTTTCCGGCATATGCGTGGAGATACTGTTCAAGATCTCTGTTAATGTGCTCGGTTTGTCCGTCCGTTTGCAGATGATATGCCGTAGAGATTTTTTGTTTTATTCCAAGGAGCTTGCAAAGCTCTTGGGTGAAGGTAGAAACGAACTGTGGTCCTCGATCTGAGACAAGGGTAGAAGGAAGTCTATGTGTTGACCAGACATGGTCTCTAAATAGAATGGCAAGGTCCTTCGAAGAACATGTATCGTAAGTGGGTATAAAAATAACTTCTTTAGAAAATCTGTCCACAACAACGCAAATGGCGGTAAAGGATTGTGATGGGGGTAAACCTGTAATAAAGTCTATCGATAAATCTTCCCATGGTCTTTTTGCTGCGGGTAGGGGAATAACTTTTCCTGCCAGTGCATTTTGCTTACCCTTCGTGAGAGCACACACTTGGCAGTGATCTACATAATTTTTTATGTCCTTTGTGACTCCTAGCCATGAAAAATATCGAGAAAGAGTGTGTATAGTTTTGGAATGACCGCTGTGTCCTGCAATGGGCGAGTCGTGATATAAAGTAATGATTTCTGTATGTAATGGTTCGGGGACGAATATTTTGTTTTTTTCATTTTTGAATAGATTAAGTTCAGAATAGAAAAGGAAATTGTTTATGGCGTCTATGTTATATTTTTTAGATTCTTTTTGTATTTTTGTTATAAAATCCAAAGATAGAGAAACGTAGTTTATAAAGATAGAAGGAGGGAGAACTGTGATGTTTTGATTGTGATCTTGCACTGCGTCACCATGGTCTGGTCTTCTGGAAAGAGCATCGGCTCTTCCACTTGAAGAACCTGGTTTGTAAACAAAAGAATAATTAAATTCTTGAAGAATCGTGTGCCAACGTGCTTGACATCTGCTAAGTGTTTGAGGCTTCTTTCAATATTCTAAGTTCTTGTGGTCAGTCCAGATTTCAAATCCTTCTCAACCGATTAAATAGTGGCGCCATTCTTCTAGGGCGCAAATTACTGCAAGCAGTTCCTTGTCATAAATCGAATAATTGTGCTCTGCACTGTCAAAGGAGTGAGAGATAAAGGCAACTGGTCGCCAGTTACCATCATTACATAGAGTAGAGAGCACTGCTCCCGTGGCAATGTCTGAGGCATCAGTTTCCACACGCATTTCTTGATCGCGATTTGGGTACGCGAGAAGTGGTGCTTCCATAAATTTTCTCTTTAGGTTTGAGAATGCTTCTTGTTGTTCTGGACCCCATTTGAACGGAACGTCTTTCTTGGTAAGATTGTTCAAGGGTCGAGCTATTTGCGTGAAGCCTTCTATGAATCGTCTATAATAATTACAAAGTCCAAGGAAGCCTTGGAGTTGCTTTAATCTAGTAGGAACCGGCCAATCCATGACCCCAGCTACTTTCTTCGACTGCATCTCTACCCCCTCTTTAGATACCACCATTCCTAAAAAGTCCACTTTTTCTGCCGAGAAGGTACACTTTTCTGGTTTTACATAAAGATCATTCTCACGTAAGTGGCGTAGAACTTCCTTTACAACTTCTTTGTGTTGTTCTTTTGTCTTTTTTGATGTAAATATCATGACGTCGTCGATATAGATGACAACTACAGCATACATGTCGTTAAATATGTCGTTCATCATGGTTTGGAATGTGGGGGGAGAGTTCATAAGTCCGAAATACATAACGGTAGGCTCGTATGCTCCAATAGGGGTGACGAAGGCTGCTTTCCATTCGTTGCCTTCTTTGATATGGACATTGTTATATCCCCATCGAAGGTCCATAGCCGTAAATAGATCCGCATTTTTGAGTTGATCAATTAACTGCAGGATAAGAGGGAGCGGATAGGATTTTTTGATGGTTTCTTCATTTAAATATCAATAGTCCATGACCATTTGTTTTTTACCGTCCTTTTTTGGAATAAAGAAGACAGGGGATGCCTGTGGAGATTTTGAGGGTTTGACGTAACCCTTTTTGACTTCCTTTTCGATTAACGTTCTGACTTCTTCTATCTCAATGTCCGAAAGGGGAATAACGTGTCCTTTCTTTGGGATGAAGTCTTCTTTGAGATCGATTGTGTGATCCCAATGTTTTCGTAAAGGCATCCTTTGGGATTCTTTCTCCGAAAAGACATCTAGAAATTCATGATAAGTTAAGGGAACTTTTTCTTTGAGTCCTTCCTCTATAGTATGAAGTTGAACCAGTTCGTAAGAAGAATTGGGTCCTAGGCCCATAATTTTACAGTAAGAAGTACAGCGAGGAAAAGTAATTGTCTGTTTTACCCAATCGATGTCAGGGTTGTGGCAATACAGCCAGTCATAACCGATGATCATACGATGGGTTCCTAGTTTGGATATGTAAGCGTCTATTACTTCATAATGTCCTTCGATTTCCACCATCAGTGTTACCGCATGACGGATCGGTCTGATGGCTCCTTCTGAACTGTCAGCATTATGTATCTTTATGGGGTTATCAATAGTATAGAAGGGAATTCCGTGACGTTTAATGTAGTCCTAATCAATAAAAGTATGCGATGCTCCCGAATCCAGGAGGGACTGAAAACGGTAACGTGACCACTGGCCATTGACATTGCATGATACTATGGTTTTGAGGGAGAATTCTCTGCCATAGGAAAGCGTGGATGCTTGGTTCAATGTAACCTTTGTGGGTTTATAGATATGTGATATTTTTTGTTGTTTGATGAGGGAATTAAGTACACTTAAGTCTGGTGCTGCACTCAATTGAGATGGCCTCACAGATTTCACTGATAAGTTACGTAGAACAGAAGAGAGATCTGAGATAGGAAAGTCGCTACTAGTACATGTTGTAAGAGAAGAAAGAGAAGAAAATTGTTCATGCCGCTGAGTTCCCTCTTCACTCATTGGCGCTATCCATTTAAAGCCTGTGCAGCTCTGGCTTTGGCTTCTACTTCAAACTTATCTCTGTAATACGCTTCTGCCTCATCAGAAACGTATGCTCTTGCTGCTACACTTGGTGCCACTGTAGCTACAGGAGGTTGTGGAAGTGGTCGTGATGCATATTGTCGAGATTGAGGTTCATTAAAAAAAGAGGGATACTCATTTTCTCCCTGAGTTTGCTCAACGTATGAGCCTTGGTTCCAATCCCATATTTGTCTCTGCATTGGTGGACGACCAGTCTGTTTGGATGGGTTCATTGGGCAGTTCGGTTTTATGTGGCTGGGTTTGCCACAATGGAAATAGGTCCTTGTTTCTTTCAAAGGTCCAGCCTGCTGGACTCCTATCTCCATGGGTGCACCGCGACCCGGTTGAGTGCCCACTGCCGTGTATTGGGGGCAGTAAGAATTGTGTGGGGGCTGCCCACAAGGAGGAGGGAACAACGATCGAGGAGGTTGTGTTCGGATGGGCGGTCCATGTTCATTCGCTATGTGTTCAAACGCCCTTCCTATTGTTCTGTAGTTTATAACCAGATCCTCGTAATTGAAGTTCCGAGCCGGACTGTTCAGCCAAGATCTCTCATAGATTTTGTAATCCACGGCCTTTTTGAGAAGAACCTCAGCGTGATGGTCATCTATATATGACTCTTTCCTCAGAATTTCGAACTTCTGCAAGAACAGGTCTATGGGATGACCATTTTGTTTTAGAGTCTCGAGTTTCCTCAAGAACTTGTGCACCAACGTATCAATACAGAAGTGTGTCTTTATTTGTTCTTGTAGTCTGTTCCATGTGGGCCACACGTTGGCTCCTTTTGCCAGTTGCATGACTCCATTTGCATCTATCTCAATGGTTGTCTCTTCATCGAGATAATGCTCCATTATTAGTTGAGCAAAACTTTCTGCCTTCCCTTCAAGGCATAAGAGGACTGCGATGTCCATGATTTTATTGTTTTTCCAGGTCTGAGCGTTGACCCAGAGACATAGCTTTATCCACCATGGGTGGAATGTAGACCTTGTGCCATCCCATTTCCCAGGGTCAGCGATTTTCTTGGTGACATTATCTTTATTGTGTTCCTGAGTAAGGTCGGTGAGTTTTTGGACAAGCTCATCAATGTCGAGATGAGACATATTTGAGATTCGGTTTTAAGAGAGAGGTCAGGCGAAGATAAGAGTGGAAGTAGGCGATGCGATAGAGGGCGAATGCGGAGGAGGGATGGAGAGGTCTGATTTTGTCGGGGTTTCTGATATATGTTTTCTTTTTCCTTGGTCGGTCTTCTTTCAGGACCTTACTACCCAATATCTTATAATCGGATTCTGGGGTCCCTACTCCTTCGTAAGAGTCGAAATATAGGTCGTTGAAAATGATGGGCAACGGTGATGGGGGACCGGAGTATAACTGCTTTACTACTAGCAGGTGTTACACGGGAGAAAGTTGAGATAAATCTCCTTATTGTAACTTCGTGACGTCACAGGTAATCACGAGAACCTGGGTTCACTATCGTAGAACCAGCATACGCTTAGATCGGCAACCACCTAAGAAGTGGGGCTAGTGCACTATGCCTAGTAGCAACATTATCCTTATTTATGATGCCGGATGAGCATATATGCAAGTGTTTTGGCGAGTGCTTTTCTCGTCACTGTCAAGTGGTGAATACTACAGATGTCCCTTAAATGCTGGGCCTGCGTATAATCTCCTTGGCTCTGGAGTCCGAGCATTGTGTATATAGTCTAATCCAAGTGTTATGACCTTTTGGCACAAAACCACAAGGCTTGGACTACTCGCAGGTTACATGAATCCTGGCTGAATGAATCAGGTGGGGAGTCGTTATCCATACTGTTCCCAATCCTACGATGACCAGAGTGGCCAAAGCTAATAGATTGTTGGAGGAAAAATACAAGTGGATTAGACTGGGGTTACCAGTCATCAAAGTACTTCTTTATATATATGAGGAGAATGTGCACGGACCAAGCAGTGCGTGTGATAAACTACTAAGTATAGTAAGACGGAAATTAAATGGGCTGTGTGTTATGGTTACCAAAGGGGGTACATCTTTTCCCCTTCCTTCTCCCCCCGTAGGACTATGGGACGACCTATTCCTCGACTCTGACCAGGGATTCCCCTGGGATTTCCCCGCGACACCAACCCAGGCATTGCCCCATCCGGAACTACCTTTCTAGGAAGCTATTCGTAACTTCCTCTTTAGGAACCTACCCGTTTGGTATGGACACCGCCTCCCTATTTCACCTGATACATGCCTCTCTCCCTTCTTGACCCGATCATAGACATTGCCTCCTTGGCTATGCTCTCTCGCGCATAGCCCAGTACTCCTACTTTCCCCATTGGACTCATGCCTTGATCCGTTTATAGTAATCTTTCGTCTGCGACTAAACATTACTATATTCGTCACGAAGCCTGCCCTAGATGGGCAAGGCCTATAAATAGGGACGCGGGCCCTTCATGTAACTCTAACCTAGATCTACACTCCTTCCCGTGTAATCTACTGCTTCTCCCGCTAAAGGTTCCACTTCACCTCAGAAGCCTTCTCCCGCGATCTGGAGGTGCTCGCCCTCGTGCTCGTGATCATCCTTCTCACCACTTCGCACTTGTGCGCCGTCGTTGCCGTTACCAGCTTCTAAAGCTTCGGCAACTCCAACGACCAACAGAGGTTGGTCGTCGTCGGTCAGGACTCCGCCACTGACCCAGCAAGCCCGGGACTCCGCCACCGGCACTCGTACATCAAGCCCGAGACTCCGCCATTCGATACTAGGCCCAGTAAGCCCTAGGAATCAGCAGACGGAAGGCTACTGCTCCTTGGCCTGCGCACCGGTCTGCCCCCTCCTTCAGTGTATAGGATTGGGATTCCGTGGTAAATCCGAGACTCCGCCATCGGTCGTAGAGGTAACGAGAGGACTCTACGTAAAGCTAGCAGTTGGTCCCCAGTCAGAGGGTACCTTTGGGCCTCTGGAGGTTAAGTAATCTTCCTCAAGTCCTGCTAGTCCGGTAATCCAACAGGTGTTGGGATTATACGGGAACGTGTCACATTGTTACCCGGCGTAACAAAAGATCTAGGTTATAAATTGCCGAAGACTATCTCAGTCTAGCAACTCCCATCGCACCAAGGAGTCGAAACCGCCTATCAGAGGATAGGCCCTCGCTCTACGCACTGCGCAGAATCAACCTTTCCCATCTCCTAGGAGAAGATCGAGAAGAAGAAGCCACACCATCACGGGCTTCTACTCCTACCTCCGATACGTCTTCATCAAGAAGGATCCCAGGGTCATCATCCCATTACAACGACCCTCCCGCCCGCGCATTTCCAGATCAATCCAGACGACCAGATTTTCCAGGTGGTCTCCGCTCTCGCACCGCGACCCCATCGGACGCTCCCATCCCACTGCCAGCGTTCCAACCGGTCCCTATCCGAGTAGACTCACCCGACCCACTGTTCCCAAGCGGAAGATCTAGTCCCGATCCAGGAAATCCCCGGCCCGAAGAAGACACAGACGACGAAGACGATATGGTTGAAATTAAAGCTGCCCTGCCTGAGGAGTTCTCAGGGGAGACACACGATGCCAAGAGATGGCTCATGGCGATGGAAGGATACTTCCATCTAGGAGGCGCAGAGAAGTTCACCGAGGAAGCCAAGAGGCTCATCCTGCTGAACCGGATGTCCAAGGGAAGAGGAAAAGCGTTTGCAGAAGCCTGGCTGACCAGGCTACTCGACGACACCGTGCCACTCGCAGACAAATCCTATAACGAAATCAAGAAAGCCTTCGCCCTCACCTTCACCCCCCATAACACCAGCAACCTGGCAATGGCAGAACTAGGGTCCCTCCGACAAAACACCAAGGACCCGAAGGGATTTGATAAATTCATCTCCCAGTTCTCATTGCTAGTGGTTCGCTCGGAACTACAAGAATTCCGCTCCATCCTCGAATTCTTCCTTAGGGGAATCGACCCACGCATTGCCCGACAAATGGTTAACAGCGAGACCTTCCAAAAAGCCAAGAAAATGGAAGAGGTCTACGAAGTAGCTGCTAACATCCACGGGGCATGGCAACGAATTGAAGGAATACAGAAAGGACCCTTTGCGTCCTTTGGAAGAGGCCGAGGAAACCACCACGATCCAAACGCCATGGACGTGGACAGGATCACATTATCTCCTATCGAACGAGCCAAGCGGATGAGAGAGCAAAGATGCTTCATCTGCAACAAGACTGGGTGCAGTACCAAGAACCACCCAGGGTATCGACCGGCTAGGAGAGAGGAATATAGGAAACCACAGGAAACGCACACTAGGGTGGTCGTCACGCAAGAAACGCCACAGGATCGCCTTGGACAAGTATCTCACAGAAGTCGCCAGAAAGAACGGACGAGACACAGTTCTCAGAACGCTGCAGACAGTCTACGACACGGGACTGGATGAGCAAGGACTCGTTTTGGAACGAGTACACGAAGCTGCCGCAAAGGAATGGGAAGAGAACGTCAACTCTCTTGCCCTAGGACCCGCTACGCAAATTCCCCCTTCTCCCATAGACCAAACGTCTTTTTAGGTGGAAGAGATGTACCAACGTCACCCTCTTCCTACACGATTGCACCTGTATTTATTTCCGGATCGAAGAGTAATTCTATTCGTATTCCTCTCTCGATCTGGAAGCAGGATGGCAAAATCGTTGGAACACAAGCCTTAATCGACAGTGGAGCAACAGGATGCTTCATCTCAAGACATGCGGTGGAGAAGATGGGGTTACCCACATGGAAGCTGGACAATCCGGTCCGAGCTTGGAACGTCGATGGAACCCTAAACCAGTCTGGGACCATCAAGGAAAGGACCAACATCGTGTTGGATTACGGAGGCATACGAGAACAGCGGGATCTCTATGTCCTCAATTGCGGCAAGGATGAAGTCATTCTAGGACTTCCATGGCTCAGGGCAGTGAACCCTGACATCAATTGGACGGAAGGACGGGTAACAATAGTGCCGTCTTCCTATCGGTGGACTCAAGGTGACCCACCGGGAACACTCGAACAGCGATACCTACTGAGGTATCTGGAACATGACGAAAGGGAGTACGTGCAAGACGGACTCTACGAGACCTTTCGCCACTGGACGCCCTTGCAACGGGCCAGGTTCTTCAACGCGCATGGGGATGTACCAGAGTTTGTCATCAAAAGGACCACTCTGTCTACCGAGATCGCCCAACAGGCGCAGAAGAAGAAGAGCGCATTACCGAACGCGTTCAAGGAATACGAAGACGTCTTCACGGAGAAGACGATCACCAAACTACCTCCCTCCAGGCAGTACGACCACGCCATCGAGTTAAAAGACTCGTTTGTGCCGAAACGAGCCAAGGCGTACCCTCTCAACCCACTGGAACAACAGGCATGCCGGGAATTCATTGCCGAACACCTCAAAACGGGGAAGATATCTCCATCAAAATCTCCCCAAGCCGCTCCTTTCTTCTTTGTACAGAAGAAAGACGGGAAACTCCGCCCCTGCCAAGACTACCGATACCTTAACAGCCATACGATCAAGAACGCCTACCCCCTCCCCTTAATTTCCGACCTTCTAGACAAATTAAAGGGATCGTCAATCTTTACCAAGTTTGACGTACGGTGGGGGTATAACAATGTCTTGATCAAACCAGAAGATCGGTGGAAGGCGGCTTTTCTCACCCCGTTCGGGCTATTTGAACCAAATGTCATGTTCTTCGGAATGTGCAATTCCCCAGCAACGTTCCAAGCATTTATGGATGATCTCTTTGGAGATTACATTGCAGAGGGATGGTTGGTGATATACATGGACGATCTGTTGATTCATTCCTCAGATCAGGAAACCCACGACGAAAGGACACGGAAGGTCCTAGAACGCTTCCGAAAGCATGAAATGTACCTCAAACTGGAGAAGTGTACCTTCTCAGCCGATGAAGTCGAATATCTCGGGATGATCGTAGGGAAGGACGGAGTCCAGATGGACCCAGTCAAACTCAACGCCATCAAACAGTGGAAACCTCCGGTAAACGTAAAGGACGTACGGTCCTTCATTGGGTTCTGTAACTTCTACAGGAAGTTTATCCCCTCCTTTTCCGACATCGCACGTCCTTTGCTGGACCTCACAAAGCAAACGACAACGTGGTCTTGGGGACCCCTTCAGGAAAAGTCGTTCCGAACCCTACAAGCAGCCTTTACCAAGAAACCCGTCCTCGCCTTCCCAGATACTTCAAAACCCTTCACTCTCATGACGGACGCCTCGCTTACGGCGTCAGGAGCGGTACTCATGCAAAACAACGACAACGGAGATATGCAACCGTGTGGCTATCTCTCAGAAACATTCTCTCCGGCGGAGAGAAATTACGACATCTATGACAGGGAACTATTGGCTGTCATACGAGGATTGAAAGAATGGCGACAGTACCTCCTTGGATCCCCCCACCCAGTAACAGTATTAACCGACCACAAGAACCTAACGTTCTTCAAGGAACCCCGTCAACTATCCCGACGACAAGCACGCTGGCTCTTGTTCCTCCAAGACTATGATATGGTCTACCAAGCCCTACCAGGAACAAAAATGGCCCCAGCAGACGCTCTATCCCGTCGGGATGAAATCGATACTTCCAAGGACAATGAAGACGTACAACTCCTCCCATCCAATGCATTCGACTCACCAAGTACGAATGATCGACTAGCCTTGGCCGAGAAAATCAAGGGATCCGCCCAGAAAGATCCCTTAGTACTCTCTGCCTTGGAATGCGTCGGACAAGGAGAACCCCTCTTCACTCGGTCCAATGTGGAAGACTGGACCTTTGACAATGGCAACCTCTACTACAAAAATCGAATGTACATCCCCGGCCCAGCACGACAGGAGTTAGTTTCCTCCGTCCACTCCTCGTTCGAGGGAGGACATGGCGGACATCTCCGCACCACTCAACTCCTCGCCAAAGACTACTGGTGGCCAGGACTCACTACATTCGTTCGCAAATACGTCGCCGGTTGCGCCATCTGCCAAAGTAACAAGGTCCAAACACACCCTACGGTTCCCCCGGTCACCCCCCTAGCCTTCCAAGGACGCCGCCCTTTCCAAAATCTATCGGTGGATTTAATCACCGACCTTCCCCCAGTGGGGGGCTTCGATTCAGTCATGGTCGTGGTCGACCATGGGCTTAGTAAGGGGGTAATTCTCGCCCCTTGCACAAAAACGGTGGACGCGGCTGGTATAGCCCGTCTTTTCTTTGAAAAAGTCTTCCTACGGTATGGTTTACATGACAAATTGGTCTCAGATCGTGGTCCACAATTCGCATCGGCATTCGCTCGGGAACTGGCCAGACTCCTAAACTATGACGTCGCCCTTTCCACAGCCTACCATCCACAAACCGATGGCGAAACGGAACGATACAACCAAGAACTAGAAACCTACCTACGGATATTCTGCGACGGCCAACCACAGAAGTGGTTGGAACTACTACCTATGGCGGAGTTTGCCCATAACTCCGCAACCCATTCGGTCACCGGAAAATCGCCCTTCTCGTTGATCCTTGGATATGAACCCAGAGCATATCCTCCTATCGGAAAAACCTTCCTACCAGCCTTGGAAGAAAGACTCACTTCCCTAGAAGAATCAAGAAAGGAAGCAGAAGCGGCACATCAACTGGCACAACTACGAATGAAGGAGAGAGTTCACTCTCGCTTCAAACCTTGGAAACTCGGAGATAAGGTTTGGTTAGACGCCAAAAACCTAAAACTCCAAGTCCCTTCCCGAAAACTCTCACCCAAACGAACCGGACCATTTGAAATTACTCAAGTGGTATCCTCCGTGGCGTTCCGACTCAAGTTGCCAAAACAGTGGAAAATCCATGACGTGTTCCACGCATCCCTACTTTCCCCGTATCGGGAAACTACGGAACACGGTCCCAATTTCACTCAACCACCACCGGAACTTATCGGAACCAACGAGGAATACGAAGTGGACAGCATCGTCAACCATCGGGGAAAACCGGGAAAAAGGCAGTACTTGACACACTGGAAAGGATACTCCGCAGCAGAACGAACTTGGGAGCCCGAGGCCAATCTTGGAAACGCCAAGAAGATTCTCCTGGAATATAAAAGGCGGCTCAAACTTTGAGACGAACCCATGCCCCAAGACAACACCTCCCTCTTCATTCTACTCGCCCGAGTATCCGCTGCTCTCACCCAAGCCCGCCTTCAGAAGCAATACCCAGACCTAGATATCCCCAAACATATCGAACAACACTGGTGCTTCTGCAAGATCGATTACTGCCCCTATCATCACACCTGGTAGATGACTCTCGCCCCCTTTCCGTACGCCTCAACCGACTCTCCCCCAACTCACCGCCGAAATCTCTATGCCGCCATCCTCGACGACCCCATCGCAGTTCGGATCCTTCAGACCATCCCCTTCTTCTCCTGCGACGACTCTCTCGTCCAACTCGTCGCCCTCTACAGATCCTACTCCTCACTTCGATCCCTTCTCTCCAGGACCTATGGGAACTCGGCAGGTCCCCATGACTCCAATGCCCAACAGACTGCCGAAGAAGAAAGGGCAACGGAAGGGATCCTCGAGATTCGCGAACTTGTTCTCGACCTCCTTTTCATCGAGGGTTCAACTACTCCCTCGCCCTTCTTACCCATCAACACCCGTGATCGCCTCCTCCACCCCACCATCCTCTCCCTCTCGGAAGAAGAAAGTCGCGTTTTCTTTGCCCCCTCTACAACCACCACGCCCTCCTACCCCGTTCCCCCGAGACGAAACCCTTCCGTGGCGGAGCGACCCATGGAGAACCTCAACGGAGTCAGAAGCACTAACGGAGTTGATAGAAACTCTCCAGAGACACGGAGAGCCCAGTCCTCCGACGACACCATTGTCGCCTCCCCCTCCTCCACAAGTCCCAACCCCTCCTCTCGAGGAACCCCCCCAGTACCAATCCTCGCAGTTCCTCCCCCAGCCGTTTCCCGACCCACCAGAACCCTCCGCCGACGAGGAGCCATGGTATTCTCGGTCGGCCTTCCCTCTCGCCCCAACAACCGAGGTCTTCTCCACGCACTGGGGAACTCTACAACGAGGAGCCCTACTCCTTCCGCCATTCCCATTCCTGGGGCCGCCGCAGGCGCCTCTTCTACCAGCCATTCCGACCCAATGGCTAGTAATCCCAATCCCCTGCCCAGCGCCGGATCGCCTCATAACCATCGAACTCCCCTCGCCGGCATCCGCTGCTACGAATGCGGACGTCAAGGTCACCTTCGGCCAGCCTGCCCCCAGTACCGCTGCCCCTACTGTAGGGTGGTTGCCCCCAACCATCCACAGTATGCTTGCCCACGAAGAACTTGCACGTACTGTGGAGGACGGGACACGGATACCAGACGTGCCCCAGCCAGGGAGTCTTCGACGACTCCTGGGACCTTACCAACTACGAGGAGAACGAGGGAGATAGGAGTTCTTGAGATGGAACTTCAAGACTACGAGGAGGGTAATGTTACGGTTACCGAAGGGGGTACATCTTTTCCCCTTCCTTCTCCCCCCGTAGGACTATGGGACGACCTCTTCTTCGACTCTGACCAGGGATTCCCCTGGGATTCCCCGCGACACCCAACCCAGGCATCGCCCCATTCGGAACTACCTTTCTAGGAAGTTACTTCATAACTTCCTTTTTAGGAACCTACCCGTTTGGTATGGACACTCGCCTTCTCTATTTCATCTGATACATGCCTTCTTCCTTCTTGATCCGATCATAGACATTGCCTCCTCGGCTATGCTCTCTCGCACATAGCCCAGTATTCCTACCTTCCCATTCGGATTCATGCCTGATCCACTTATAGTAATCTCTTGTCTGCGACTAGATATTACTATATTCGTCACGAAGCCTGCCCTAGAGGGGCAAGGCCTATAAATAGGGACGCGGGCCCTTCATGTAACTCTAACCTAGATCTACACATCCTTCCCGTGTAATCTACCGCTTCTCCCGCTAAAGGTTCCACTTCACCTCAGAAGCCTTCTCCCGCGATCTGGAGGTGCTCGCCCTCGTGCTCGTGATCATCTTCCTCATCACTTCGCACTTGTGCGCCGTCGTTGCCGTAACCGGCTTCTAAAGCTTCGGCAACTCCAACGACCAACAGGGGTTGGTCGTCGTCGGTCAGGACTCCGCCACTGACCCAGTAAGACCGGGACTCCGCCACCGGCATCACGACCGGACTCCGCCACCGATATTAGGCCCAGTAAGCCCTAGGAATCAGCAGACGGAAGCTACTGCTCTAGGCCTGCGCACCGGTCTGCCCACCCTCTAAGGATGGGATTCCGTGGTAAATCCGAGACTCCGCCATCGGTCGTAGAGGTAACGAGAGGACTCTACGTAAAGCTAGCAGTGGTCCCCAGTCTAGAGGGTATTTGGGCCTCTGGAGGTTAAGTAATCTCTTCCTCAAGCCTGCTAGTCCTATAATCCAACAGGGGGATTATACGGGAACGTGTCACCATTGTTACCCGGCGTAACACTGTGTGAGAAGAGCAGAAATTAAAGAGGCGTGGATCACATGAGGTGTGACATCATATGATGTCATAGGTTCTAGACCTATCATGTGATGTGTTCCCACGGTCACGTGACTTATGAAGAAAAGATTTGAAGGAATTGAAAAGTAAGTGTACGTTTGAAAAGTTTGAAAATTTCTTATATTATAACAAACTCTCTACTGGAGAGCTCTACTGACTTGGACAAGATTGCATTGTTGAAGCTTTCCCATATGAACCAACTATTGTCTCCCAATGCTACCACAACATCATAGTTCAGCCATCAGTGTCCACTGGGGTCTGATGCCCACATGTATGGGACTCTTCTCCATGCCATGGTCATCACTCATCTTGGTTGGCATTTATTAGGTTTGCAATAGCTCTAATAATCAATCAGACACTGCCCCCTAATCTCAACCTTCCATTACTACTGCACCTCAGTTCATTGCTTATCACACATGCCAATTGAGGTGGGTTAATACAATTATTCCTGATATGGTAATAGAGGGTCTATGTTGACCAGTTAAGTTTTTGAGCTCTCTGATATAGAGTTAAGCACTTGGTTGATGTTGGAATGAATCACAGTCAACTTGTTCAAAGGTGCTTGTTATACATTACTGAAAGGGCTGATGAGGGTAGTAGAACAGTGTGTAAATTTCATGTGAGTTGTGGTCAGCCATCTTCTGATGTCTCATGTGACCACAGTCCATGGCTTTGCAGTGTGACAACTGACTGAATGATGAACATTGATTGTGATCCATTTTAATTGAGAAGAAGCACAGCAAAAGGACATTTATGCACCTAAAGGTCATCTATGTGTCATTCAGTTCTCTGGCCAATCTTTTAGTGGATAAAGTGCATAGCCAGACCAATAGAGACAATACCTTGGAAAAGGGTGAATTCATGGGAAATAATGAGCTTATGGGAACACATTTCCTTCACTTGACATTTTCTTCAATGACAAGCACCACCATGTCTGAAGAACCAAAGGAGTTCTTCCCCAACAATTCATTAATGATGGAAACTAGGTCTGTCATACACTCTGTGCTTTCAGGAAACACTCACTTACTGGCTATCTAGTTCCTAACTCACTGCATAAAGCCTTTGCAAAAAGATACTCAGTATAACTACCCTCCCTAAGCCAATTACTCAAGTATTTTTTCTAGAGTTTACTCAGATTTGCAGAGGGGTTGCAATTGGTTTTGCTATTATGGGATTCATTGGCTACTTTGTCAAACTCATCCACATCCCAATGTAAGTACAATACTTTCCTTGTGCCTTGTGCTGGTCTGAAATATCATACACAGAAATAACATACTTGTGTATACATCCTATCAATATTCATGTGCATGTTTGTATCACATTGACTTGATGGCAACAGGGGTGGTGCATAGTCTATCTATCTTCATACACCTCATATTATCTTGTGCCTCCTATCCTGAGTCTTTTGATCCCATGTATCCTTTCCTACATTAACAAATACCACTGTTGTCTAAAAAGTTGGGACCCTTTTTATGAGAGGTGACACAGTCATCATGGCTTTGACAGTCAGGTTGCAAATGCCCAGTTGCTCTCAGCACCAACAATCAACCTCTGCTAGTGCAACATCTCTAAAATATGAAATCATTCTGCCAGAACTTTCATTGTACCACAGTCTAAGTCAAACTTGTGACTTGAGCAAGATGACTGTTCTTAGATGAATGGAATGAGTTGAACCAGCTGTATACAAACCATGTTAAGGTATGTGATACAGATAAGCAGCAAAGCCACATGAGAGTATGATAGTGCTCTCATTGTGATATTTTGAAGAGCATCTAGTCATATCAACATTTTGTGTGACTACCTTAGAAATGATTATATGTTAACAGGTGCATAGTATCCATGCCTGTATCTGTATGACACATTGCTGTTGTGGTAGTGGTAGCACTAGAACAGTGAGGGGACAGACACTATGGTGGTGGCACGACATGTCACTGTCATCATTTCAGCCTTTGTTATGAGAGGGGAACTGGGATGAAGAGGAAATGCTCCATAGGACATCTTGGAAACCAATGGAATTCCCCCAGTACTATCCTTCAAGTTCATCAAGTTCATCATTGCCCTTTTCAGTGTACAGATTATAATGACAGTGGCTGCCATGCAGCCACTTTCCTTTCCCTTCCTACATATGTATATAAGACCTCCCTTTATTCTTAGCTAGAATAAGCAGAATCCTCTCTTTTCATTTCCAAAAAGATTGACAATCAACCAATGTATACACTTCCACATGCCTTCTGATTGACTTTACAGGATTTACTTCAATCTCAGTTAGATCATGATCTTGCCTCAACAGTGGTTCACTAGCACTATTCACACTCATCAGGTGTTCTTGGTGCCCTTGCCTACATCTTGTAACCTGCATGCAACAGAAATCATGCAGAATCATGATTTTATATTTCAAAATTCTTAGTATTATATGAAAGGCTACACTAAGGCCTACTCCCCTACCAAGTTTCATACCAATCCATTTATCCACTGAGAAGATATGAACAAATCTTCCAGCACCACTATTATTACTAGCTACAACTATTACTTGTTCCTTAATCCTATGACTGGTATCTTTATTCTCACACCCATACAGTATAATCACATGACCCTTGCCTTGCTTAGGATGCTGCCAAAATTGCCATTCAATTAGAGCCTTGGTCATATATGCACAAATTTTCACATGCACTCATTTCACATTCCAGATTCAGCTAGCATAGAACAGGTTAGGCGAAATCAATGTGAGTCAGAGTGAGTCATTGTAAATCAGTATACATAAGTCATTATGACTCCACTTTAGTCATAACTAATCCATTTAGTAGAATAGCATAAAAGAAGGTAAGATTTGACTGCAAGACCAATCTTATCTTCTCCCTCTCAAAAGGGCATCTGAGGAAAGATCACCTGAAACCTATTCTGAATAGAAAAAAAACCACTTTGTCAATAGATATCATAAGTGGTAGTAGCACTAAGCTGAAAAATATTACCATAAATAGAAATGGAACACAGCCACTAAGCAGAAAGGCACTATAACTGAGATAAGTCTAATCTAGGAATACCTAGTAGCTAAAAGTTAGAATCTTACACAAGAACTTGCACTCTAGTGATCCAATAAATTAGATTTATAACAATCTCTATTGAGTGTGCATTGAGTGATCTAAAAAGGATAAATTTCCCAAAAAAAAAGATGTGATGTCTGGCTTCCGAATGAGGAGGTGAAGTTACACTAGAAGAGTCTCACTCAAGCAATGACTAGTTGAAGTTCTGAATTCGAGAAAAACCAAGGAGTCATACAACTACTAGTAAGGCTTTAAGTATGATAGTGGTAGCCCATACCTGTCACCATCAGGCCTGGCAGTTGAGGTAAGAACTAGAATGTCATATGGAAATGTCCATCTGTCCATCACATGTCACATATTACACCCCCCCCTCCAGCGAGCCTTTTCTGCTTGCTTCCACTACTCCATGTCCTGATCCTCGATATTTAGAACGTCCTCTGCATTGACATCTTCAGAGATTGATAAGGTGTACTCATTATGACCAATGCTGCCATGAGATGAAGAACCAGCCATGTTCTGATCTGGTCAGGCACTTTGTTGTTCTTCTTTGTACTGCCTCCCTCTTTTACCTCCAACATGGTGAGACCCTCTTCTTCCTCTTGTTAAGTAGCAAACAGCTATAGAATCATAAGCTCTAAGAGAGAAGACAAGTCTAGAAATAAAGGTCTAGCCTCAAGACCCTTGCTCCAGTAGCAAGTCCAGCAATTAAGAGTATCCATAGCCTATTTCTGAAGCAGATAAGCTAGCCTCAAAAAGTCTAGCCAAAGAGCTTATACATCAAAACTCAACATCTACTCAGGTGTAGATAAATACTTATCTCCACTATGGTAGAGATAACACAAACAAAATAAGTCCAGCTAGGAATAAGCTATACTCCTTTCTTTATAATCATAGTATTTGAAAGAGGAGGAACAACTGGTGAGCCAATTAACTAGTACTATTAACTCATTCACTAAGAGAAGCTCTCTAAACAACATCTTTTGTTTGATCTAGTAGATAAGTTGTTTGTCACCAGCTAATAGTCAGATTTGGGGCCAGAGAAAGAAGTGAGGAATAGCTTAGCATCCTAGTCACTCAATTTCCTGAGAGATTGACACTGGTGGTCAATTATTCTGGGTGCTAACAAACATCTTATTGACCATCACATTCATAGTTCAAATAGTATATTCAACAGTAGATATTTTTTTATAATTATGAAACAATGCACCTTACTTGGGCAGTGCTCTCCCCAAGCTCTGATAAAGATGAGGAGTTACTGATAATGATCATCACCATGGGTACTATCATGCTGCAATACTGATGAGAAACCTATACATACATTCCTCTACCTCATATAACAGTGTGGTTAACCAGCAATGTTATAGGAACTGAAAGGAAAAGCTATCAATGACACTGAGAGTTGCCCAAAGATAAGAGTCACAGTGTAGAATGACAATTCCAAGAATATGTATCTACTACATGGTACACTACTATTTATACATATGGGTGTGAGCACGGACCAGCTTGAGGGCCGGTATGGAATGTTCTAGAAGGTGACATAGTGTTCTAGGTGGTTCTGTGACATACTGTACATATAATATCATTGGCCTAGACGTGATCATTGGCTAAGATATAAGCATTTGTGGGATGCACTTTAGCTAAGTGTTACAAGTATATACAGAAGTAAAAGAGAAGACGTTTCATCACCCCCTTTTTAAGAGTTGAGCTCCCAGTCAACCATGATGCTGAGGAGCAAAGGCTCAGAGTTGGGTAGGGGGATTTCAAACAGGTGGTTGGATAGGCGGTTAAGAGAGGCAGCATATGTGTGGAAGGTTGTGTCAGTGAAGAGAATAGTCTTTTGCATACATGTTGAACAATCACATGGTTCCACAAGGGAGCAGACAGCTGAGGGGTTAGACATGTGAAACTTCTCAACAAGTTTTGAGGTGTTTTTAACGTTCATCTTGGGTTCCCAGGTGTGCTCTTCTCACGGGTAGCCCTTCTAGTGTATGAGGTACTTAGTTTTCCTTCTGCACTTCCTCAAGTTGATCACCTCTTGGACTTTGTGCTTCTCCTCCTGCTAGACGATCACGGGTGGTGGCAGTTTTGGTTTGGCTTGGGATCTCACAGTGCTGGCGCAATACAGGGTAAGTAGAGATCCGTGGAAGACTGGGTGGATGCCATGCCAGGTCTTTGGGATCTCCAGCTTGTATGATGCCTTGCCCACCTTTTGCTTCATCTTGAAGGGCCCATAGTGCTTGTCATCAAATTTCTTTGTTGGTTGGTTGGTGCGGATGTGGGTTCCTTCAAGAAGGACTTGCTGACCAACATTGAAGTTCAATGAGGGGGCTGCTCATTTTTCATGGCTTCTCTTCATAGCCATGGCTGCTCTTTCTAGTGCGCTTTTGGCTGCCTCATGGTGGCTCTTCATTTGTTCTGTGAACGTGATGGCTGTCTTGTTCTGGATCTCAACCCTTTTATTGGGGATTAGGGGTTGCTGGCCGTAGTTGAGTAGGAACAGGGATATGCTGCTGGTCTGGGAGTGGTGGGCGAACTCTGCGAGTGGGAGCCATTCCACCTAGTCCGTTTGCCTATGGTTCACATAGATCCATAGGTACTTCTCGACCTCTCAGTTGATCCACTCCATCTGCCTGGCTGTTTGTGGGTGGTAGGTGGTGGACAGGTTGGCTTGGATGCTGAGGAGCATGTATAGGTCTTTCATGAACAAGGACACAAACTGTGTGCCTCAGTCTGATATTATCTTGTGGGGCATACCATGGAGCTTGAACACCTGATCACAGAAGACAGTGGTGACCCCTTGTGACGTGATGGTGTTCATGATGGATGCAAGGTGAACCATCTTGGAGAAGTGATCAACCATGATGAGGTTGGCGTTTTTGCCCTGTGATTATGGGAGGGGGCTGATTAGGTCCACTGAGATGATCTCCCATGGTGATGACAGGATTTTGTTCGGGTGGAGTGGCATGTAGGGGGAGGTGGTCTTCACTTTCACCTTTTGACACACATTGCAACCTTTGATGTACCCCTCGATGTCTCTGCGGAGGAATGGCCAGTAGTACTTGCTCATGATGAGGTCATGTGTTTGTTTCACACTGGGGTGCCCTGCAATTGGGTGGTCATGGTTGGCTATGATGATGTCCTCTCGTAGTTTCTCATCGTTTGGGATGTATGTAAGGTCTTTCCACATTACAAGCCCATCCTTTCTGGTCCAGAAGGTGTCTTTCCTTGTGAGCCCCTCCTTTGCAAACTTCTCATGTTTGTATTGTAACTTGGTTATCCTTGATGTGATGCTGGGTGGGGCAATCGCACTGATGGATATCAGAGATGAGGGAGGTGAAAAAAAGGTGTTGGGGAAGAGGGTTTGTGAGGTGTTGTTGTGTTCCACCCCCTTTTCAAAGTCTGGTCTCCTGGACAGAGGGTTGGTAGGGTTTGTTTTGCCCAAGCAGTGAGTGATCATGAGGAAGTACTCTTGTATGATCTGCTGCCACTGAGCTTGACAGTGGGAAAGGTCATGGGGGTGGCAGAAGAACTCAAGGTTCTTGTGGTCTGTTAAGATCTCAATGGGGTGTGCTACATTGAGCAGGTATTGTCTCCACTTGTTGAGGGCGAAGATGATCACTCGCATCTCAAGATCAGCTGCATGGTAGTTCCGTTCTGCGTCATTGAGTGAGTAGGATATAAAAGGTGATGGGGTGCCAGGTTTCATTGTGCTTCTGGGAGAGTGTGTTTTCTTCAACATTGGGACGGGCCAGTCAGCTATGGTCAAGACCTTTTTGTCATCCATTCTGACCTTGTGCAATGATGAGTCCGAGGAATTCGGTCTCTTTTACCTCAAAGTCACATTTATTGTGTCTAAGGTATAGGTGGGCATCGCACAGTATTTGTAGTACTTCTTGTACTATGTACCTGTCGATGCTCTTTGATAGTCCTTGTGAATATCATGATATCATCTATATAGACTACCACTGTGCCTCAGTCTACTAGCTCTTTGAATAGCACGTTCATCATAGTTTGGAATGTCGCAGGAGAGTTGGTGAGCCCAAAGAACATAACGAGCAGTTCGAAGAGTCCACGGTTGGTCTGAAAGGCTGCCTTCCATTTGTCTCCTTCTGCCAATTGCACATTGTTGTACCCCCACTGTACATCAATCTTTGTGTAGTACTTTGCTGCCTTTAGTTTGTCAACGAGTTCAGTGATGAGGGGAAGGGGATAGTGGTTGCAGTGGGTTACTGCATTGAGCTTGTGATAGTCTTGTACAGGGCAGAGGCATCCATCCTTCTTCCTGATGAAGAAGAATGCAGATGCAAATGGGGACTTGGAGGGGTGTATGCATCCGGATTTAAGGTTCTCCTTGAGGAAGGCATTGAGCTCCTTTTGTTCTCCCAGGTTCAGAGGGTATACCTTGCAGTCTACCTTGTGGTTTCCCAGGAGTAACTCGATCACGTGGTCCCATGATCATCTTGGGGGGAGCACATCGAAGCTCTTTTTTGTGAACATGTCCTTGAACTCGTGGTCATATTTGGGTGCTGCCTCCTTGAAGGTCTTTTTCTTCTTTTGGACATAGTCTTTGATGGCTACTTCTGTGGTGACATTGTGCATGTATTTGTCATTATCCAGTCAGAATAGCCTGTCTCCTTGTGAGGGAGCAAAGTCTTTGTCTGCTTCGTCATCATCTTTGTCTACCAGTGCAGTGACATGGTTATTTCTGCAGTGAAATGAGATTTGTCTGGTTTTCCAGTTGATGGCTGGGTTGTGTGTCTTCAGCCAGTTGTGTTCTAGGAAGATCGTGTTTGGTTGAGGTTGGTTACTGCCAGGGCGATCTGTTCCTTATGGTCTTGGACCTGGAGTTTGATGATGACGAACTTTTTGATCTTGCCTCTGATGTTGGTGGTGCCATTGGCATTGTATACCATTAGAGCGTGGGTAGTGGGTGCATCTGCACCCCTTTTTCAGCTATAAAGTCCTCATGAATCGATGATCCTGTGCAGCCAGAGTTAATGAGGGCTTTGACCTCTGTCTGCTCTCTGCTCAAAGTGCTCAGTCTCATAGGGATTTTGAGGGAGTTCCTCTTCATCGAGTGAGGGGATGCTTTTTGAAACTTAGGGAGGTGTTGCAGGTTTTGTAGGACCCAGTGTGTGTTTTCCGGTGTCATGGTTCAGAGTTCCTGAATGAGGTCCTGAGACACTTTGATCATCCTGGTATCATGGATGAAGAACTTCAGGTGCCTGATGCTGCACTCAACATCAGGGTGCTCCACCTGTGCCTTCATCCATCCCATAGACCATGGGTCTAGCATGTTCAACCAGGAACGAGAGGATGTCTCTTCCTTTCATTCAAGTTCCTTAGGGTGTTTTTGTGGTATCATTCATGAATCATTCAGTCCATTGTCCCTTTTTACTGACAGGTCAAACTTTACCTTTCAGGGCATTGGACATTGTATAATAGTCACTTTTGTCTTAGGTTTCGGAAGGTTCACTTGAGCTTCTTCCGATTCAGCCTCGTCATTGTGGAGAACAGCAAATCAATTTCCTAGCAATGACTTATTGTATCATACAGGAGAGCGGCTGGTGTCTACTATACTAGGAGAAAAGATGAGTAGTTTACAGCATTGGGAGCATATTCTACAACGGGCTCTGCCCATTCAGTGTCTGTCATCATAGAGTGGATATTCACAAACATGTCTGGTGATACTGCTTGGCTGTTGATTATGATGCCCCTTGTCTGGTGGGGGCAAGGGCATGGGGGATGGTCTGTGCAGAGCCATGGTTTCAAACATATCTGGCAGATTCCAGCTGCATGGGCTCTGTCAAGCTCCATGGGAGTGCCTTGGCCTCTGAATGTCCTGGTGGTGTTTGGATGTGGTTTTGCTGCAGGAGCAGCTGCAGCATTCGGGGGAGGGCCAGCACAGGCCAAGTAGCACAGGTGGAGAGTGAGATGTGGGGCATAGAGGGGGCTGGTTGCATATACCAACCTTTTTCTGTCCATGATCTCAGTGAGGATCTCCAAGGCCTTCACCAGGGCTTGTTCTCACTGGTGTATGTCCATCAAGTCGATGAGGGCAGGCTGGTTCCTCTTTATAAACTCCACCACATCAGAGTGGACTGCCCACCTCACCAGATCAACCATCACTTTTCCATTGTAACTGATGTTGAATTCGGCTTCTTCAGCGTAATGGTAGAGTTTGGTGACATAGTCTTCGACAGTGTCTTTGCCTTGCTTAAGGGCCATCAGCTTTTGTTGTGCTACCTGCTTTAGGTTGGCAGGTTGGAAGTTTTTCTTGAGCTTCTCCTCGAAGTTGGTGAATGTTAAGATGTGGATGGCTTTCTGTGCCATCATGAGGTCTCTGAAGCATCCTGCAGGGTTACTACCATGCAGATATGAGAGGACAATCAAGATTTTTTGGTAATCCCTCGGGTCTGACTCAAAACCTAAGAGGTATAGTTTCATCGTCCTCCACCAGGAGACGAACTTCTCCTTGTTTCTGTCATAGTACTTGGGCTTGGCCATAAGCAACTTGCCTAGTTTCGGGGAGGGCCCGGGGAAGCTCTATGCTGACTTGTGTGGATTCCCCGGCGAGGACAGGGAGCTAGGAGGTTGCAGGAGTGGTCGTTAAGGGGGGGAGGGTTGTGGGGGGAGTCCTCTTTGCACAAGGTTAGGGGGAGGCTGAGGGGGCAGTCCTGCCGCAGTCTCCACTGCCTTGTATATCCTCTGCCACACTTCAAACACGGCCATCCATGTTCTGACCGGGTCCATGGGCGGGACATGATGTTGGCAGTGGAGGAGGGGGTTTATTGGCATGGTGGGAATGAGGCCCAGGGATACTCCTTGTTGGAGGATTCCATGTAGCAAGGGTGCAAGGGGGTCTTGTGGGCTTGGTGCCTCTATAAGCAACTGGTGGGGGGTTGGTGTGGCCAATGTATCAACCCTGATGTCTTCAAGTGCTGCTGCCATCACACCAAAGGTGCTCTGGCTCTGACAGTGGGATGGTCCGGGGGTTGGAGCGGGTGAGTTGAAGAAACTCATTGGTGGTGTAGATAAATCAGGAGGGTGGTGAGTACTCTAACAAATAGGTCATTGGGTTGGATTCAGGGGGCATGAAAGCGCCAAAGCAGGCAGTGTATGAAAGTAAAGTGCATACTGTGTTGATTGGATGTGGTGGATAGAGGCCTATGAAACTCATGCCAGGAGTGGCTGGCAACAAGTAGAAGTGGGAGATATCTGTGACCTGGCAGTGCTCAGCAGCACACCTGGAATTATGTGGAATGATGGGGAAGTGGTTCTGCAAAGAGACCCTTGATGAGAACAGATGAGTGTCAAGTAGGGAACTGGAGGATGACTGCCTTACTATGGGCAGGTGTACACAGGAGGAAGGCGAGATAAACCTCCTTATCGTGCTGGCATGACGTTGTGGGTAATCATGCAAACCCAAGTCCACTATAGGACCAGTGTATGCTTGAATCGGCACCCACTCAAGAAGGGGGGCTGGTGCACTATGCCCGGTAGCAACATTATCCTTATTTATAACGCTGGACAAGCATATGAAGATGGCTTTGATGAGGGTCTACTCAGGTGTGTCATCTACACCAATGAATTCCTCTAAGCCTGAGGTCTGGCAAGGGGTGTCTAGCGATGACAGGTTGCAGAGACAGAAGGTGGGATGGGGTGGATAATGCAAGTAAAGTGAGGCCAAGTGGCCTTCGGTCTCCTAATCTTCTCAACAAGTTGTAGCCTGTGTCTGGCACTGACAACCACCATAAAAGGCTGGAATTATGTCTATTGCTAACCAGGCTCTTGAGGGTGGGCATTCCAAGGGTCTATGATTGCTCTGGTCAATGGATGCGGGGAGAAGAAAGGAGTGAAAGGGATTCAAGCTCACCTTTAAAGAAGATGGTGAGGCAGTAGTAATGGGGGAGTGTGGTCAGGGGACAAAGTGTCCAGCAACCAAGAGTATTCTCAGAATTTGAAAGGAAAAGCTATCAACAGCACCAAAAGTTGCCCGAAGACAAGAGTCACAGTGTAGGATGACAATTCCGAGAATGTGTATCTACTACATGGTATGCTACTATTTATATGTATGGGTGTGAGCACAGACCAGCTTGAGGGCCAGTATGGGGTGTTCTAAAAGGTGACATAGTATTCTAGGCAGTTCTGTGATGTACGTATGATGTCATTGGCCTAGATGTGATTGTTGGCTAAGGTGTAAGCATTCTTGGGATGCACTTTAGCTAAGTGTTACAAGTATATATGGAAGTAAAAGTGAAGACATTTCAGGAACAAAAGAGTTTGATCAGCCTTTTTCTGATTATATTGCAACACACATGTAAAAGGGATGGACCTGACCTCAAGGATACCTTGTGTCTGGCCAATAAAAAGTTGGATAACATGGCATTCATGGTCAAGAGTGTGGAAAGTGTCCTTAGTTGGATGGAATTAACAATTTCCACAGCAATGGACTTTGTGGACAACCATGGACCTTACTAATTGGGTAGCAACAAAGAGGTAGAGATTCCAGCCTTGCTAGATGGTGCTGAGAATCCCATATTTCCAGTCATTGATGGTGCTATGTAGTGTATGTTATCTGTGTGCTATATATAATTCTTGGATTGTAGATGGATGGAATGCTGATGATATTTCAACCTTTGTGAAGGTTAAAGTGAGCCACAGTGACCAGAGTTCTGGTTCCCAGGAGCTACATCTGATGGACCAAAGTATTTTCACACAAGAACCAGGGACCCCAGTGAACCTTGTGGTATACTTGTAGCACTTGAATATCAACTGAAGTAGAAATTAACTTAATGATTGCAGGGCCATGCAAAGCTCCAATGTGGCTGGACATCTGGACAGGCCCTCTAGCTTTAGTCAAGGAATCCACATGTGACTGCAAGCAGATCTGCCTGTTTACTATCAAGACTAAACTAATCATATAACAACCTATATATGTTAAACCTCAATTATGGTTGGCAAGATTTTATATGGCTCAGACAAACTCAGATGTTCTGGAAATCAACCAGAAATTGGAAGTGTGTGGGAACATTGGGTCTAGGAGATCACAGTGAAGGCATCAGAACTGTAAGAGGATGTTGGAATGTTGGGGAGATGCATTTTCTTAGGCATTTAGCATCTTTTTATTATGCAGTAGAAGTATATATATTTGATACAAGAGTTAGGGCATACAGCAGTGTGAAGGTAACATGGAGGCACAAGTATAACAACAAAGAGGGGTGAGCTGGAAGTGCTCATGGTTCATTGTTTGGGAGTGGAAGTCTCCATATTCACTGACTCCAGTTGGTAATGTTACATAGTTATTGCAATGGTTTTGAAGGTCACTGTATGTGATTTCAATGAGTGTCCATTTAACAAGGATTATGTAGATGTCAATGTCTATCATAGCAATTCTGCTATCTATAATCCATGAGAGCCTGTGAAACCTTTTTTTTTATGATGCATTTCTCCCCTGGTTCTCATCAAAAAGTTGAAGTTTGTGATTGTAATATCCCCTACCTGCATGGAATTGTTAAAGCAGTGAGTGCTTTGCTTTATAATTAGTCAACATGCTTGATACTCACAGGGCATTCCATACAGAAAATTTGCTGAGGAGTTGGACAAAGTGGACAGATTTGGATTGCCTGCTGAATCACATTTAAAAAATCTGAATCAACACTCTATCTGTCACATGTTTGCTCTTGATCACTTTTCGAAAACCAGTTTCTATAAGTGATTTTGCCTGGTTTTTGTTATTTGACTACTGTATTACTATAACAGGCTTTGTGGTTCATATCTGCCAGCTGAGTAATCACTCTTTGTCCTTTCTGCAAGGTTGTGTAAACGCATGTCCTCCTTTTACAGTTCATCTGATGGTGCATGAGTGAATAAATGATCTTTGAAACTCTTAACAGCCTAATGCCGTCTCTTCTCTTGCTCCATGTAAGTGCCACATATGCATTGAATGTTGTTGACTTCTATGTCAGGCAAAAGCAATGAAAACTGCAAACAATGGACTTCTTCAGACTTTTGCTTTATCTCCCATGGTTAGAACACTATAAGCTAGGGGAAATATATGTACCTCCCAGATAAAACAGTATCTAGCTCAGCTAGATGTGAGTCAGTTGGTAAACTTGGTGTAACTAAGTGCATGGGTTGTTTACCAATTTTCAACAAATGTTGAAGAATTGGAATTGATTTATTTCAACTGTGGTCTGGTTAGTAAGGTGTTAGTGGTGTAAACAACAGTAAGCATGTCTAAATGTATGCTAGTCAACATTACTAGGTTGCTAGGCTTTGTTAGAATGAATTAGAAGATCAAATGAGTCAATTACTAAAAGGCAATGACTTTGTGGCTGGTAATCTGCAGATATGCTGGATTGCAGAGATATTAAAATGTTCCAGATTAGGCTGGAATGAGTTCACACTTCACTTAGATCACTCAGATAGGTTATGATAACACAATCTTATTGTTTCACTAAGGAGAATGTGTTTCAGGGCTATGTTTGGCTATACTGTCACTTATCCCACTAGTTGGGCAGTCAGCAGAGTAGCAGGGTTGCCTAGGTTCTAGTAGAATTAGAGTGTTGGGAATCTATTCCCTTTTGTTGCCCTATTTAGGGTTTTCTCCCAAAAGGTGTTCTATGTTACTTGTACACTATTGAGTGAGTACACTGACCTCCTGTTTGGCCTGGTAATATCTATGATGAATAAAGACACCTGCTCCAACAATTAAAAGAAATAGAAAAAGATATGAAATGGAAGGAACTCACTAGTCAAGTCCCATCTGTACCACCTAAGGAAACTGACCCAGTTCCTGCCCCCACCATTTACCCTCTCTAGAGGGAGATGCACTAGTTGCTTTCCTTTTGCACAAAGGCTATACCTATGAGCACTGAGGCTTCTAAGCCAAATTATTGTGAGTGGTCCTACCATGATATATACTACAACTACCCACATCAGAACAACATCTCTGGCACCATGCCTGCCACAAAAAACTAAACATACTCAAAGAACGAAATGTCTATGAGATAGTAGATTGGCCTGTAAACTACAAGGTGATAAAGAACTGGTGGGTCTTCAATATAAAGACTGATAGAAGAAAGAAAGTCCAGTTAGTAGTAAAGAGTTTCTCACAAACCAAAGGTTTTAATTTCAATCAGATATTCAGCCCAGTAGTGTAATTTGAAAACAGTGTGATATATGCTTGCCTTTTCTGCCTTAAAAAACTGGTACATTTCTGATCTCAATGTGTGATCCACCTACCTATACAGCAAACTAGATAAGGAAATCTACATGGAATTTTCATCCCTCCTCAATATAAAGGCAAAGTCTTACAACTTCTCCATGCTTTTTATGGGCTTAAACAAGCAGGCCTTGCTTGATGGAATGCCCTCAGTCTCTCAATGAAAGAGCTTGGCTTTGAACATCTGAAAACAGATGCTGGCCTCTGTATTTATAAGAAAAGGAAAGTATTCATCCTTGCAATTATATATGTAGATGATGCTCTATTCTGTGGTCCATCAAAAGCCCTTGTCAACCAAGTCAAGGCTACCTTTATAAAAAGGTGGGAATACTATGATCTCAGGGAAACACATGAATTTCTCCAAATGAATATATATTAAGATGGCCGCCAACTAGAAATAGATCAGTGCAATATCTTGACCAAGTACTTGAGTGATGCAGAATGATCAATGCATGACCAGCTCATACATCATTACTCCAGGAATATCAACCCCTGAAGAGTAACACCTCTGTCAATCTGGAACTTCAGACATGAATCCAGATGGTGATAGAATCACTACTATATCTTATGCTTGGCACCAGACATGATATTGCCTATGCTGTCACCCAGCTAGTACATATCTCTACCAATCTGACACAAGAGCACCTTGATAAGGCACTCTACATATATTGTGACCTAATCAGCACTCATAAATATTCACTTGTGTATAATGGATCCTCTGGCTGCAGTATTACTGCCTGCACCAACTCAGATTGGGAAGCAGATCCAGATACTTGTCACTTCCAAATGGAATTTTATTTAAAGTTGGTGAATGGAGAATTCTCATTTACAAAAAACCACTGCTCTGTCTTCTACAGCAGTAGAATACATACATGGCCCTGGATAATTGTATACACCAGGTCATATGGATTAAACAAATATTTTGCTATAATCTTAAACCTATTTCTATTTGTGGTGACAATCAAGGTTCCATTTTTATGGTTAACAATCCTGTTACTAAGTGTTGCACAAAACATATTCCTATTCACTTTTATTTTGTTAGGGATGCCATTACTGACCAGCATGTAGAGATCTACTATATCAAAGGGACTGACAATCCTGCCAATATGTTCACTAAGAATCTCAGACATGTCAAGTTCAAGACATTTTGATCTCAAATCAGTCTCGTGTTTAAACATGCCACTATTTGGAAATAGCAGAGTGTTGATTCCATTCTCTATGCTTATGCGATTAATATACACTAAGCAAGGGGGAGTGCTGAACCATACTATAGCAGATTCACCAGTATACCAGATTTAGATACTAGTTTACACAATTCATGTATTTAGGTATAAACTTAGTTGAGCTAAGTTTAGATATAACTCTTACACCTGAACCATTACCATCTAAGTAACTACTCTTGCAGGTAAGCCAGGCAACTGCCTGATTGCTCCTTTCAACAATGCCGTCATTTGCCATATATGGGTTGCCTTATCTGTAATACACAATAAATATTGGAGCCAGAAAAAATACTTCACTAGTGCTGGGATCAGGTTCCTCATATTCATGAAGGTACCATTATCACCCAATGCCAATAGCCAGATAAAGTTCTATTGGATCCATCCATTGCAGCAGCATCTTGGGGTACACCACTATCAGCTAAAACACCTCTGGTCATTTCTGGACCATTTAGCAATATTTTTCTTAGCAGAAATGGGTTTGCTGAATGCATATATTCTTTTGTATTGTTGTGTGGTGATCTAGCACAGTTCTCTGCAAAACCTTGAAGATCTCTTCAAGTGAATCATACTACAATCACTTTCAAAGAATTGTGCAGCATGGTGCTGATCTATGTTCTCCTAGATCTCTGATATAAATTTGTCCCAATGTATAATGTTTGCTAACAAGGGGTGATTTTATAAGCCATCCACAGCCATGACTTCATCAAAACCCACTCCCTGTAGGAACACTGCATGCAAATAATTATGGGTGTCAATGTTCAATGAGGTGGTGGTCAGCTTCAGGTTGCCCTCAAAGTAAACATAGCTAACACCCAGGAATAGCACTTGCACCTTCAATGCTCAATACTTTGTCATGACCACAATACCCAATCTCTGTTCATTGTTTGTAGGTTATGAATACTATATTTGCAATTGCCACCCACAGCACATGACAAACCTACAATATGATGTGATGCCTTCAACTGGTGGACTCCTGCCCTCAGCAAACAGACTTCATGCAGGTTCTCATACACCCTGTTCTACATGCATAGATGCCCCACTACCATCTTCAACAATAATGCCATTTTAAATCTGTGCAAGCATATCTCTAGAAGAGTTTGAGGGATAGACAATCAAGCTTCTGGACTAGTCTACACAGTCTCTAGCCCTCAATGCAAATAACCACACTTGGAATTATCTCAAAGGATGCCTTTTAGATTTTGCAAAAGCTCCTATAGGGATTCCTCAATTATAAAATAGGGTGGTGATTGTTATGAAACCTATCATCCTCAACGACAAGAATTCACAAGGCTTGGACAATCTTGCAGATTACATGAATTCTGGCTCAGGAATGAGGGTATTGGGGTCTAGTTCAAAGAGTTCCTTACACCTGTTACAGGTATGGAAGGGGGTATATCTTTTTCCCTACTTTCACCTCCTGGACTCTGGGATGATCTCATGTTCAACTCCTCTGATGTGGGATTCCCCATGCACACCTACACAAGCATCACCTCACCCCACCCACTTCTAAAGTGATGCAACAATGCCCCCCCTTGGCTGTGGTACAGCCTTCTATTTCATCTCTTCCATTTCACCTTTTGATCTGATCTCAGACATTGCCTCCATGGCTGTGTTCTCTCACACACAGCCTAGTATTCCAACCTATTATTTGTCTGATTGTCCCAATTTCCCCTTATGGTAATATCAGACTCCCAATCTAGTATTACCACATATGATAGGAAGCCTGCCCTAGATAGGGAAGGTCTATTTATATGGGCATCTGCCCTTCATGTATTTCCCAACCTTGATCTACACAATTCTACCTGATTGTATATCATCTCTGCCTCCCCATCAGTTTCTGTTCCTTGAAGCTAAAAGCTGGAAGCCCTGCTTCTTCTCACATTGTTGATCTTAATGATCTCCAGCTTTTTTGTCTGCTTCGCAATCCAGTGAGGGTCAGGGTGAAGTCACATATGTTGTACTGTCAATGTTGTACTCCTTGGTATCGGCCCAAGGTCATAAGAGGCATCTACTCTACAGAGGTAGAGTAGGTAGTAGAAACCTCACAGAGCATATGTCACAGACAGTTGCTGCTCTGAGATATATTGGGAGCTTGACACCTTTGTTGCTCACATATCAGTGTTGCAGATGGTGATCCTCAACACTTCAAAGTCTCACTACATTACCCACCAGTCAACTGGACCCTTGCCTATCTAGAGGAAGGGAGAGTAGCAGGTCCTAGTAACACCCAGATCACCTTTGGTGTACTCAGGTCACATGTCCCATTGTTACAAGGTCATAACAACACCTATAATGGACCAAGGCAATGATGGATTGGAAATCAATAAAGTGGATTTGACTAGCTAACCCAGTCATCAAGTGCAAGTTTATATAAGTTACATGAGTGCACACAGACCAAGCTGTGCATGTGAGGAAATACTATAAGTGGGTAAAGTAAAGAAGCATCTGTGAGAATAAATAAAGTGAATAAGAGTGTAATTAAATACATGAGGTTATCACATGATGAGTCTAGACTTACGGTCATGTGATGTGTCTCATGGTCATGTGTAGTCATGTGACTATTCATGTAATACAAGAAGAAAAAGAAATGACTAAGATTGCAATAAAAAGTTTGAAAATATTCATATTATAACACTACCCCTTTTTTATGACTCAAATTCCAGACAAGTCATGGATGGTTTGAAGATGGTGAAGTTTTCATTAGGAGAGAAAAGGGATTGGAAGTTGGCTATAGATAGTCCTCATAGTTTTCTTGGGGCAGATGGGTTTTTTTTATGGAAATCTGTGATAGCTTTTGGAGCAGTATTGATAATGTCAGCTGATTCCCATGTTCTATCTGTTTCATCATACCCTACCCAATGAACAAGATACTTTAACTTTCTTCCTTTTAATTGTGATGCAGCGATGTATTCAACCTCAAATTGTTTTTTCCCTTCTTGGTCTATTTCAATTGCTTTAGGACGGACTTTGGGTTGTCCTGGTAACATTTCCTGATATGATTTTATATGAGAAATATTGACTGTTGAATAAATGTGAACATTTTTGGGAAGTTTTAATATAATGGCATTGGGAAGGACCTTGGTGATCTTGTAAGGTTCAATCCATTTTTGTGTTAACTTTTTTGCCATATATGGGATGTTGAGTTTGTCGGTGGATAGCCAGACCTGCTGGCCAAGAATATATTCTGGAATGTCTGATCTTTTCTTTTCTGATGCTTTAATCATCTTTTCTCTCAACTCTTCCAATGCCATCTCTATATCCTTATGTGATTGGCTCATGTCTCCCACAAAGCCAGCTAATTTCCCTTTTAATCTCATGTCAGAAGCATAGTTTTGTGTGACATTAAACAGAATTTTGCCTATGGCTGTGGTGATGGTATTATTGTGGGAGAATTGAGCCATTTTTACAGCTGTTTTCATTTCTCCATGGAAAGCAAATTTGAAAAGTTGTGCCTTGGAGATGGCCAGGAAAGGACCCCAGGTGCAGCTGGGTAGCATAGTTCTAGTAGCTGACACGTTGCTTTCGATTTTGCATACTGGCCTGTTGAACAAGCCAATCGAGCCTAAGCAGTATGCTTTTACTATAGCCCTCACCATTTACACAGCACTCAAGCAGTCAACCAAGGGCAAGAGCACTGTCAAGTGACAAGAGAAGTCCATAAAAACCAAGGAATTACTTTTTCCATTGAACAAGGACAACTATGTTGAATTCATGGAAAGCATTCTTGAAAAGCATGGACAGACTCAATACAAGCTCTCGAAGAAGCAGCGGTTCTCATTCAAGTTTACCATGGTAAAGATGAAGGGGTATGGTTCTCTGAGTTGTTTGTAGTTGCCTGACTGCACAAACTTTCATAGCCAGCGCATGAGTGAGGCGATGCATGTCGACAATGAGCTAGACTATAAAAAGATGGTCCAAAAAATCTGTGATGCTACAGGTGACCTCATGGCAACAAAGATTTTGGTCAATATGAAACATGTTGAAAAGCTCCCATTGCATCATGTGAATGCTCAATCTTGTGATGAAGAATCCAGTGGAATGGACGATATCCAAGTATTCCATTATTTTACCGTAGCTCAAGCTTGTTCTAATATGATATGCCAGCCACCCCAATCTGCTTCAGAACATCTGAACACACGTCTCGCCCAGTGGCATACAATGCTTGCAAAAAGGTACAAAAATGATCAGAACGAAGGCCTCATATACATTACACCATCTGGTCATGCTCTTCCACTTACTCCTGTGATGGTGCTCGACTGGGCCCATGTTATGGTATATGTTTCGTATAATCTGAAAATGATACTGAAAAGTCTTATTATATTGCAGGAGGAAGGACAGGCAATGTTGGATATGCCACCAAACATCCCATCCTTTGATCCTGCGAACAAAATGCCATTTTTACATCTGATGCACAAGGTACAGGCTCTGAACGCCAATTCTCAGTCCTTGGCAGTACCAATTCAAAATCCTATGCCTAACATCAACTCGCTCACATTAGTCATGCTTCTCCAGATGCTCAGCAATCTATCTCAGTCTGCTGGGCCAGCTCATGGCTCTGATATTGCTACTCCAAATATTTCTGCCATTTCAGTGGTGTCCAGCCCTCCAAAGACACCTGTTCGTCATACCTCAGAGAGATCTACCTCACCTCCAGTTTTGTCGCCTTCCCAGCTCCTCTGGTTTCTCAAATTCACGGAGATGGAGCTTTACGTTATGAACACCACTACATATGAGTGAAGACTTGCAGCACAGCATATCGGCCCAGACATCCTCTTAGACATTGATGACAAGATGCTTACTGCTGAAATAGGAATCCCAACTGGAGATATAGTCCGTCTGAAAAGGGGATCTACTATCTGGTGGAATGGACCCAATGCAAAACAAAAGTGCCGCTCAACAAGTCCATCAAAGTCACCTACTTGTCAACCACTACAGAAGAAGGTTGTCTATAAGAAGAAATACCATGGTGGTGGTGGTTGCCATTTTACTGGACTGCCAATGATTGCTGGAGATGGTGATGATGACACATCTAAAGATTATGACCTTTGGTATCAATCAACAGATCACGGCACCTGGCTTCCTGTTCCAAGAGGGTTTATCATTTGTGAGGACGAGGATGAGGATAGCTTGTTCATTTGATAGATGATTCTTGTGTCATTTTTGTAGTTGTAATGCATTGCCGTGCTGTTGTTGTGAACAGTTACAAAGTAGTCATTGTGGGAGAACTACAACACTAATTCTACTACACAATATAACCCAAGGCACGAAAATACTCCTCTGCTTTGTCGGGGGTAATATTCTGACAAGCGCATGTGATCATAGTCATTGAGAAATCATTTGGATGGCACTGAAAAAATGCCTTGATTGAAGAAAAAGCTTGCTCAATCAGATTGTAATTGGGAGAGTAGGGAGGGAGGAAGATGAGTTTGCAAACTAGAAACAGCTAGTATATGAAAAACAATGCTTTCGATGACATACAGTGCATGTCTTCAATAAGTGCACGGATTGCCTCACTCTTGTGAATGCGGCAGTTGTCCATGATGATGACGCTGTGGGGACCAGGATATGGGTTTGTAAGGGGCATCTGTATCAAAGAAAGATCAATATAATGCACAGAAAATGATCAAAACTTACCACATGTTCTTCCAGAAATTTCAAGAAATGTTGACCATCAACTGGTCCCTCAATGATGTCATATGCAATGATACCATCCAGGGTGATGGCAGGAATGATAGAATACCTTATTCCATGAACAAAGTACCTCTGGACAAGACAGTGAACACCTCTCATTAATCACCCACATAGACAGGCAGACATCCATTTATCTTTGGCAGCCTTGTCAATGAAAATGAGCATATTTGAATCTGGTACATCTGTTGCAATGTGATTCATATAGATTGCCTGTGTCTCTTCATTTTGCTCCATAGCTGGAGCAGGGACGACCTTCTGGGTGATACAGAGATGTTGGAGAGTCTGCAGAAGGGTTGAAAGAGTAACAAACTTTTGGCGCTTCACCCAAATTTCATGCTGGATCTTGTCAAGGTAGATAGTACTGCAATGTTGAACAATGGCAGAAATGAAACTAACATCTATTGAGCTGAGGACTTGACGGCGCCCAAGCAAGCGAGAGTATTTGTGCAGGTCAGTAATGGTGCCATATTTTGCATGGAAAGAGAGTATTTTGTATGCAAGCAACTTCTTAATGCCTAATGTGCAACAGATATCATTGACGCTGTAGTCATCTTGGTATAAAAGTGGTACTTGAGCCTTGATGCTAAGAGATACAGAGTGGGGCATCAATGGTGGTGATCGCAAGTGGTGACACAGTGGAAAACGAACTATGCTTACTCAGGTGCAGCTCACTCAACTGCACCTGGGGTCCTTTCCCAGCTGTCTCCAAGGTGCGACTTTTTGAATTTTGCTTTCCACGGAGAAATGAAAACAGCTGTAAATAGTCAGCCTATAAATTCCGCTTCTTTCTAACATATACACAGAGATATTGTTTGAGATCTCAGTTAATGTGCTCCATTTGGCCATCTGTTTGCAGGTGATAGGCTGTGGAAATCTTTTGAGTAATACCAAGGATTTTACATAGTTTTTTGATAAAAGCAGAGACAAATTGGGGCCCTCTATTGGAAATGAGTGTGGTAGGTAGTCCATGTGTACACCAAACATGATCACAAAATAAAATAGCTAAGTCTGCTGAAGAACATGTATCATAAATGAGAATAAAAATGACTTCTTTTAAAAATTGATCTATAATTACACAGATTGCTGTGAATGAACATGATTTGGGTAAACCTGTGATGAAATCCACTGATAAGTCTTCCTAGGGGTGCTTGGCCATCATAAGGGGTATGATTTTTCCTGCCAGTGCCTTTTGCTTACCCTTCATGAGAGCACACACTTGGCAGCTATCTACATATTCTTTAACATCCTTTGTGACTCCAGGCCATGAAAAGTATTGTGTAAGAGTATGAATTGTTTTGGAATGTTCTCCATGCCCAGTGATGGGATAGTCATGGCATAAGGTTATGAGATGTATACATAAAGGTTTAGGTATGAAAACTTTATTTTTGTTATTTTTGAAAATATTCATATTAGAATCAAAGGTAAAGTCCATAATAGCATTAATGTCAAGCAAAGAAGAAACATTTTTTAATTCTGTCGTAAAGTCTGAAGAAAGTTTGACAGAATTAATAAAAAGAGTGGATGGAAGATTAGTAATGTTCATATTATGGTCCAATACTGTATTGCCATGATCTAGATGATGAGAGAGAGCATCTGCTCTGCCATTAGATGGTCCTGGTTTATAAATAAAAACATAATTGAATTCTTGGAAAAGAGCATGCCAGCAAGCCTGTCATCTGCTGAGTGTTTGTGGCTTCTTCCAATACTCAAAATTCTTGTGGTCAGTCCAAATTTCAAATCTTTCATAATCAATAAAATAGTGATGCCATTCTTCCAGTGCCTGAATTACTGCAAATAACTCTTTGTCATAGATAGGATAATTGTGCTCAGCATTGTCAAAGGAATGTGAAATGAAGGTGATAGGCCTTCAATTACTGTCATTACATAATGTGGAGAGCACAGCTCCTGTGGTGATGTCCAAGGCATTAGTTTCTACATGTACTTCCTGATCTCAATTGGAATATGCAAGTAATGGAGCTGTTGTAAATTTCTTTTTTAAGTTTTCAAATGCCGCTTGTTAATTAGGACCCTATGTGAATGGAACATCTTTCTTGGTAAGGTTGTTCAGGGGGTGTGTGAGGTCAGTGAATCCTGAAATGAAACATTTATAATAATTACATAGTCTGAGCAATCTCTAGAGTTGCTTTAAGTGAGTAGGTATGGGCCAATCCATAACACTGGCCACTTTTCCCTTTTGCATCTCTACCCCTTTTTATATACAACCATTCCTAAACAGTCTACTTTGTCTTGGGAGAAGTGGCACTTTGAGGGTTTTACATAAAGGTCAATCTTCTGTAGGCAGTGAAGGACCTCTTTTACTACCTCTTTATGTTCCTCCTTTAACTTTTTTGATGTAAATATTATACAGTCATCAATATAGATAATCACCACAGCATACATATTATTAAAGATGTTATTCATCATTTATTGGAATGTTGGTAATGAGTTAGTCATTCCAAAATATATTACAGTTGGCTTGTAAGCACCGATGGGGGTGATGAAGGCACCTTTTCATTTGTCTCCTTTCTTTATCTGCACAGAGTTCTTGATGGTACCCTCATTTACTGTTTTTTTTTTTTCAGCTATGTTGGCCACATGGGAAATCATGAGTCAAAACATGGTGTAACCTTCTCTTTGTCATAGCACCTCAATGCCTCACTGGAATTCGATAACAATGATACCATTCAACTCAGACAACCCTGTAGATTGCATTCTAGACTGGCTGGAAGAAAAAAACAGACTTTTCAAAAATTTGGAATTTCAAGGTTCCAGGATTCTTTCTAAAGGTCAGTTTCTCATCTTTTTTTTGCAACAGAATGCTTGATTCTGCATTTCAGTCATGCCGTGAGAATATGAGATCACTACTGAGATGCAATGGGCTGTAATACATCTCTCAAAATTTCTCAACTTTGAGCAAACTGCTATGGCCCTCAATTTCTCCATCCAATTAGTCAGACACATCATCTCATACTTCAATGCCCATGGAACTGTACCAAATCCAGGGGAGAAGATGGCTACAAAAGAACAAAAAGGAAATCAGCACCTATATGATGTAGATGACTTGGACAATATATTATTCTGTTGCTAGTGATGTGCTGATCTACATGACATTATAGTTTTTATTAGGCATGATTTCAAAGACACCTGACCTTTATTTGGATGAACTTCAAGAGATACTTGCTGTATCATGAGGCCATACAATTTCACATGCTACAATCTGGCACACACTTTGTAGAGCTGATTTTACCATGAAAAAAGCATATTTCCTTCTCATCTAAATTTCCATTTTCTTATTTGTTCTAGGTCACACATGTTGCCATAGAATGATTAGCCCAGAAGTGCTTAGAGTACCTTACAAGGATTGGTTAGTATGATGCACAGCAACTTGTCTCTGTGGATGAGAGCTCTGTTGATTGTTGCACAATGTACCTGTCATATCCTGTGCAACTCGACAAGTCCAACTCCGGACCTCCTTCCATAACTCCGGCGTGTTCCCCCTCGGAGTATGCTCTCATATCCTCAGACTTGTAACTCACCCCACATAGTATTCCTACTTCCTCATTCGTATATAAAGCTATGTCCTACTCATCTGTTTTAGTCCCACTTCGTAGCTGTCTCCAATCCAGTGTCTGTCTCGCTTAGGAGCACTGCTCCAGTGAGGTCCCATCTCCATTCCTAATTACTCAGCTACTACTTACTCATTACACCTTACGAACTCTGTTAGTAATCTCATTTCCGATCATATATGAACCTTTGCTACTACTTTTGTAAAGTTAGTTCAAATATCAACTCTGAACACCACTCCTGTCCTCCATCCGAGTCTCAATGACACACTCCGATCCTTTGCTCGACTTGACGTTCGACCACATTGAGTCTCAACCTCTGATCTTACTACGTCCTCAAAATCTGGGACATCGGACTCGAGCAAGGGTGCACCACATAAGGTGAAGCCAAGTCCTGACACCCTCAAGTAACTCCAGTCCTTCGGAGTTGCATCGGAGTTGTCCATTCTTAACAGTACCACAGTTGTGCCTGATCTATCTGAGGAACCAAAGTGCAATGAAAAGCTTTCTTTGTTCATGATTGACAGTACATTATTCTCAGATATCTTATTTGATTTGATTGTTGCTGATTATTATCCAGCTTCTTTATTCTTTCTTCCCTTTCCCTCATTGGTGGTATTATCCACTATGAAATCATTGAGAAATCATTTTGTAGGAAACATTCTCGCAGTTTATCCAAGGTTTGCTTGACAAAATGCAACCTTATCCTGCACCAAATTCAGTGATTGTTATGAACAATTGCTGAATTCACAAGCATTCTGAAATACAAGAAATGATTGAATCTTGGTATTTTATTCTTTTGATTTGCCATTGTCCAAAATATATGAACTGTATATGTATCTAGAGGAATGTGTTGCGAATTCCTACCACCTTACTCCCCTGATTTCAATCCAATTGAACTGGCGTTTTCCACGATGAAGTATCATCTTCATTGTAATGGCGCTTATACTCACATGGCTATGACAGAGCTCACAAATAATGAGATTCATGTAATGCTTCTTAGAGCCTTGTATATCATCACACCTCATGATTCATTTGGGTGGTACAGACATTGTGGCTATGTGTAGATATCCTGTTGTAGTGCTCATATATATGCTCATAGTTGTACCGCAAAATTTTGTTCTGCATTGCACGTGTGATGCTGCTGCAGTGTAACTGAGTCTAGCATATGCAATCATGACACAAAAAACATGCCTCTTCATCTCCATTCAGCAGAGCCCATGAGGAGGTGAGTATAAAGCTCAAAGGGCCAACATGCATCGTTCTTTTTAGGCCTGAATTCATCACCATGGCCTCAGACTTGAAGAGGTGCAAGAAGCCCCTCGACAATGCTAATGCAGTTGTGATCCAAGGTGTATATTATTAGTAACTTGCTCATGTAGAAGCTGACATGATTGAATTGTCTAGGTTCAAAAGCAAAACAACTTGGCACATGCAAAAAGTGTAAGGCTGCAAAGTCCCATTGTGAGCTTGACAACAGAGCTAGCACTTGCACAAGGTGTGTCAAGATGGGGCTTGCTGATGAATGCATATGTCAAGAAAGCTCAACTCGTCCTATGTCAGGCACCAACCACCCACCTGGGATCATTGACCTCCAGGTTCTCACTTTTTCATCTGCTCCTCAGAAAAAACAAGCAGCTTCAGCCATACCTGCTTTCTAGAAATCCTACTTTTGCAAACATTCTAGGTCTGACACCAACATCATGCAGACTGCAACTCAGTCTCAGGCCAGACAGTGGCATCATTCAAATTCACAAGAACCTATATCAGTCACTTAGACCTTAGAATCAGGCAACCCTACCTTATATTCCATTGCTGAGGTTGATGACAGTGATATACCAATAGAGTCTGATTGGAATGTACCTCGTGAAGACTTTACTTTCACAGATCTTCAGGAAGGTGCCAAGGAATTCTTCAGTGTACTGGGTGATGGTGCTCTGCTCTCAGATCCTGAATTCGAAGGTAAGAGTGAAGATTTTGGCCCAGAACTCGATGCCGTCTCATCCGTGATAGATGACATGAGCTCTGAGTCAAGTGGAATGGATGATGCATTCCTTCAGAGTAGCCTGCCACCACCAGTGCCTGCAGCAGTCAAGAAGAAGGCCAGATCTACTAGTGCAAAGAGGGGAGGGACTAGTACAACTACTCAAGCATACACTGCTGTGGTGCAAAGTACCTATGACTCTTAGACATGTTGTAAGTAGTCTTTTCAGCCGATTGTCATACTTCTTTGTTAACAATTACTAGCTTTTGTCATCCAATGTGTTGTTCATAGACCAAATGGCATCAACTCCCCTTTCAAGATACCATCCCAGATCATCTATAACAAGCTTTGCATGGCAATGGCTGAGAAACTCAAGTGCTTTCCTGGAACTCTTAGACTTCTGTATCAGCTTGATTCAAACAATGTAAAGCATACAGCAACATTCATCCAGTCAGAACAAGAACTCATACTGTTCATTGCAAGAATGCACCTAATGCTTGTACCACAACATCTTGTGAATGGAAAGCCATCTACTCATCCACTCAAGAATGTCCTGGTGTCTTTCAAAAATGGCGGCTCTGATGATGAATCAGCAGCTGATGCTCCCAACACCTGCAGTTCAAAATCAGGTAAAGGTAATTGAATTGTAAGCCTAGTATTTTGTTCTAATTGGCAAGATGTGCCAACACATTCATTTCTAGAGAATGAAGGCTTTAACATCAGGATCCAAATAGGCCACATTGTCATTAGGAACCAATGTGGCAGAAGATGATACAACACCTCATCAGAAAAATGTTGAACAACTTCAGAAATAATATACTTGCAAAGTGCACACAAAAACACCTGATGCGCCCATGTTCTGCTACCCAGGTCCACATGAGACTTATTTGGTGTTGACACACGGTCAGATATCCTACTGGGCTTGTGAGATTGTATGTCATGCATCAACCACTAATATTGCTCATTTGCTAAGTGTTTTTTTTTTTAGATAAGTGGCATTGGAACAGTTGATGACAAACCTTCAACCTTGTATCTTCATGCCACAAGGCCATGTACCAAAACTCGACCTTCCATGACTGCTGGATCAGATCATTCACTGGTGCTTCATCCATTTAGTCCTCCTGGGGGATATCCCTATCCACCAGCCCCTCCTGTCATTGTCATACCACTATGGGGAGGCTTGCTCCAAGGGCCAGGTTATCCACCTCACAGGGTGCTACCACATGAATACTTGCATTTGCCCACTGCTCAGCCTGCTAACATACTGCAAGTTACAGCTCATTCCTCAACTAGTGGGCCTAATTCTAGCTGTTTTACATCCCCCACTTTCTCCAATGTAACTGATGCAATGTCCCCATTCTCAATTGATGATGTATCATTGGCCAGAGTATCCAGCATTTCCACTTGGCTCAAATCACTTGATGATCATGAGGAGCAGGGCAAAGACAACATCAGCTTCACTCAGTTTGCCCATATTTTTGAACAAGAAGGTTTTCTTTGCCTCTTTCAGCTGTCAGGCAAGTTCATGTCATGGAATGAGCTTCAGGGCATGCTCAATGTTCCACATGGGATCACTCTCTTTATTATGCTGTATACAAAGCAAGACTTGTGAAAGTTGACATTGGAAGTGTTATGAGGTGCTTCTGCTTCTTGATTAGAATATTTGTCATCCATTTCCTTCCCAATATATGTTGATTTTCTATCCCACTGATCCAAAATATTCTCCTGCTGGACATCCTGCTGGTATCCTAGAGGTGTATGTAAAATTTCTAAATTTCCAAATCTTATATTTTTGTATCCAGGCCTCATGGAACATATTCTACATAATCATTGGAGCCCAACACTCATCTTCTGCTGGAATTCTGTGCAGTGGTTGATGTGCAATGGTTGAGCAAAGTTGACAAGAGGATTTGAGATAAATTTTCCTATATGGCCAACATAGCCAAAAAAGACAGTAAATAGTGGTAATCTATTACCATGCACTTTTCCCATTCTTTTTTTCCCATTCTTTTTTGATACAGTGACTTCCAAAATTGAGTCAATGTTTTGAGATTTTGGAGTATTAGCTATATACAGTAACTTAGAAACATGAACAAATAGAGCCAAAGTATAATTGGGTGCCTAAATATGCCTGCCCCTGGCTATCTATCAAAAAATATTTATGTAAGTTGAGTATGTATCCATGGAGATATCATCAATTTAATTCAATATGTCATTCATTCAATTGTGTAACTACCTGTTAGATCTATCAAAGATGGACAGCTGTCATATGTAACCCTTGATGGAAGTATGATAGATGGTTACCATAGTTACTGTATCTTAATAATCACTTCAACTGACACTATTTAAAGGCTGGTTTAATCTCTTATGCCTTTCAAATTCACTATGCATTCTACTCCCTCTTCTCAAAAAGAAAACATCCTTTCTTTGGCCTCTAATAGTCATTCTATTTGTCACATTGCCTCCAAACTAGGTGTCAGCCAGTCTACTGTCTCCAGGATCTTCTTCCCAATAGATCTATACCTCTTTCTGGCTGTCCCTCCAAGCTTTCAGCCACTTCTCAGCATGCTATCATCACTCAAATCACCACAGGCAGAGCTGCCAATGCTGTCCAGGCTACCCATCATTCCTAGTCCAGTCTCCTGACAAACAGTGAGAAGAGTCCTCAAAAAACATTCATTCAAGGCTGTAACAAAGAAGAAAAAGCCACTTCTTTCTGCAAGAAATAAAAAGAAGTGTTTAGCCTTTGCTCTAAAGTATCAGGAATGGACTATTGAGGACTGGAAAAGGGTTATTTGGTCTGATGAGACCAAAATAAACAGGATAGGGTCAGATGAAAAGGAATGGGTATGGAAACAGGCAGGTGAGGGCCTTATTAACAAAGAGAGAGGTTCAGGGAACAGTGAAGTTTGGAGGAGGAAATATCATGGTATGGGGATGTATGGATTGGAAAGGTATTGGGCACCTTGCAGAGGTTGAGGGGAGGATGGATGCCAATCAATATGTGGACATTTTAAAGGACAACTTGCTTCCTAGCTTGGAGGAATCTGAAATTTCTCTAGAGGATGTGATTTTTCAACAGGACAATGGCCCCAAACATACCTTCAAAACAGCCAAAACATGGATGGAGGACAATGATATTCTCCAGATCTTAATCCTATTGAACACCTTTGGCATCACATCAAAAAGGAGCTTGCCAAGTATTCAAAACATGCCAAAGAAGTATGGGAGATTTGGGATAGAGTGGCAGAAGTATGGAACAACATAGATCCAGAGGTGTGTCAGAATTTGATTGAAAGCATGCCTAGGGAGGATCCAAGCAGTGATCAAGGCCACAAAAGGTCATACAAAGTACTAGAATTGGCTGATTCTATAGATTTGATATATAGTTACAAAATTGAGTCAATATCTTGCCAATTTGAATTGACTATATCTCCATGGATACTTATTCACATTACATAAGTCTTTATTTGACAGATAGCCAGGAGCAGGCCCATTTAGGCACCCACTTATACTTTGGCTCTATTTGTTCATGTTCCTGAGTTATATAGCTAATACTCCAAAATCTCAAAACATTGACTCAATTTTGAAAGTCACTGTACTTACATGATGCCACTTCCCCTTGCTCATCTGCCAGTGAACAATATCATATTGTCCCTGGCCCACCTACATAACACCACAATTTCTCCCACCCAACTACATGAATCACTATATCTTCTATCCACCTACATGAAGGCTCTGCAGCTTCTACTTCATTGTCTGTCCTTCAACCCTTATTTTCAACCCACTTGCCTGACCCTTTCTTTGCCCACATTTCCCCCATCCACTTTGACAAACCACTGCTGTCTTCACAAGGTAATGACTTTTCCATTCTGTTTCACCCCCATTTCTTAAGTAAGACTCAGAGTGGATATGGCACAACACCATTTATTTATGTATTGTCCCCCCCATCACCATTCACAAACCAGAGAAGCATCCATCCCTCAATGTTCCCATGCATTTGGATCACTGGCATGCTGAGGCACCCACAGTATAGGAGTTCAACTCCTCTCAAGATCATTGCTTTTCACTGACTGGTGTCATCCAACACCTATTAATAATTATGCCATGTTATATCTACTCCTTTCACCTCTGCTATTGATGCCACTGCTAGTAGTGGCTCATGCTGGTCTACAACAAAGCAAACATGTATGTCTGCTGCTGCTATTGCTTCTAATCCAATAGACAAGTTCCTTGTGCAAGCCAATAAACTAATCACATAAGGCATAACAATTGCAAGTTAGCAACATGAAGAGAAGGTCCATTATCATAAAGCCCACTATCATGATAAGGCTGCAGAATGTGTGCATGAAGGACAAATGGTGCAGTTTAATGCTGAGGAAGCCTAAGGCTTGCAAGAGTTTGAAATGAAAATGTCTAAGCTGCAATCAAAATCACAACTCATGATTTATTTAGGCATCACCCCAATAACAATGTGAACTTCATGTTTATATGATATAACCAGATAACTCCCTTCATATCTTGCACACACTGTTTTTGACAAGAACCTATTTCCCCACTGTGATAAGGCTTAGCCTTATAAGCCAGTAAGTGACATTTCTCATCATCCTCACCAGCATAACCTGCTGGTGGACTCCACATCTGATGATTTATTGGATGACATTCTACCTCCCCTTTCACAATCTTGTACTTAAGAGTAGCAAAGGCCTGAGCCTATGTGACCTCAATTGCTGGCATCAGAATATGAAACAGACTAAGAAGAGAGAATGTTCCAGCCTTCTCCTCCACCTCCTCTTTATACCCCTCCTCAAAGAATTCCATACTTGGATGCACCACCTACCACCCCTAGATGGTCTAAGCAATTACACCAACCCTCTATCCAGCCCAGCAATGTCTATGGTGAACATAGGCATCCACTCCAACAATTAAAAGAAATAGAAAAAGATATGAAGTAGAAGGAACTTACTGGTCAAGTGCCATCTGTGCCTTCTAAGGAAGCAGACCCAGTTCCTGCCCCTATCTATTCACCCTCTTTGAAACGATTAAACCCTACTGGAGGCTTAGCACAATCAATAGGCAATTGAGAATAGTCAAGTGGCTCTATAGCTTGCCTAGTAGAATATGGAAAAGACCAAAAGGACAAGACTGAGGTACTCTGGCAGCTCTTGGGCCTTTATATACTAGATAGGGGTTTACACTTGTGTACACTAAATCTAATGAGATACTATGCTACCTGCATAATTGATGAGGCTAATATAAGGAGGGTGAGTCATAGATAGGGGCATGAGATGAGCATAAGGCAATCTAGACAAACATATGTGATCTTACAAGCATACATGAGATGATTTAGACCTAGAACAAGTTATCGAGAATGGCATAAGAATGCCATAAGGTCTATGGATCTAGATCTATGGATGGACTTGAGCATTTAGGAGGATCAGGTTATAGGGGCTAATTAGAGGGGCTAAATGTTATAATATTGGATATTTTTAAACTTTTCACTTTGATACTTGACTTTTTTGTTTCATCAATCCTTTTCTATCAGAGTTATGTGACTGTGTACATGACTATGGGAACAATCACATGACATGGTCTAGAACTAATGATGTCAGATGACATCATACCTCATGTGATCCACAACCTTTTAATTTCCACTCTTCTCACATAGCCCCATTAATTTCTGTCCTACTATACATAGTAATTTATTACATGCACAGCTTGGTCCATGCACCATTCATGTACATATATAAAGTAGCACTTTGATGACTAAAATCCCCAGTCTAATCCATTTGTATTCTGCTCCAACAACTCATTGTCTTGACCACTCTGATCATTGTAGGGTTGGCATAGTACAGACACGACTCCCCACCTTATTTGTTAAGCCAGGACCAGTGTAGCCTGCGAGCATCGAGCCTTGTGGTTTGTTCCAAAAGGTTCATAACACTTGGATTAGACTGCATACACAACGCTTAGACTCCAGAGCTAAGGAGACATGTGGGCCCAGCATTTTAAGGGACATCTTAGGATTCACCACTTGACAGTGACAAGTATAGTACTCAATGAAATACTAGTTATATATGCTCGTCCAGTGTTATAAATATGGATAAAGTTACTGTTGGGCATAGTGCACTAGCCTCCTTTCTCAAGTGGATGCTGACTCAAGCATATGCTGGTTCTACGATAGTGAACCCAGGTTCGCATGATTACCTGTGATGTTACATAGTTGCAATAAGGGGATTTATCTTGCCTTTCTCCCATGCACACCTGTCTGTAGTATGATAGTTATACTCCAGTTCCCCCCTTTAACCTGCCCACCATTTTTAACGATCTATACTTTGACTCTTATGTAGGTACCCCAGCATCTGGTTGTGAGATACTGGGTAGTAAGGTACTGAAAGAAAAACAACCAAGGAAGACCTATAAGGCAAACCCCGACAAACAAAGACCTCTCCACCCCTCTTCTGCTTTTGCATTATACCGCATCGCAATACATTGTTCCGACCTCCGACCCCTTTCTCTTTTAAAACCCATAATAAAATATGTCTCGCATGGATGTCGACAAACTCATCCAAAAACTTGCAGACCTTACTCAGGAACGTGAAAAGGAAAGCATCACCAAGAAAATTGTTGATCCTGGTAAATGGGACAGCAACCGATCTACCTTTAGGATATGGTGGATCAAACTGCGTCTGTGGATTAACGCACAAAAATGGAAAAACAATAAGATTCTCAACATCACAGTCCTTTCATATCTGGAAGGAAAAGCCAAGGGATTTGCTCAGCTCATGCTTGAGCACTATCTCAATGAAGAAGCAGAGATTGAGACAGATGCACAAGGGAACATGTTGTTGGCAAAAGGAGATGCAGCCTGGCCAACATGGAAGAGAATGCAGGAGCAAATCTGCACCCACTTCTGCATTGATACACTCTCTCACAAGTCTCTCAAGAAATTGGAGGCTCTTAAGCAAAATGAACACCCAATAGATCAGTTCCTGCAAAGGTTCAAGATCTTATGCAAGGAGGCATTGATCGATGACCATCATGCCACGATCCTCATAAAAAAGGCCGTAGACTTCAAAATCTACAAAAGGTCTTGCATGAACAGTTCAGGCAGAAATTATGACTATGAGGATTTGGTAATTTCATATCAAGTCATTGGTAGAGTGTTCAAGCAGATACAGACAGAGCATGGACTGCCTGTCAACACCTCACACTATCCTTCTAGATCATCCTTCCCCCCTCTGCATGGGCAACTTCCACAACAAACTTACTGTTCTTAGTTTACGGCAACGGATATGCAACCGGGCCATAGTGCCCCAATGGAGATAGGTGTCCAGCAGGCTAGACCATCAAAAGACACAAGGATCTGTTTCCACTGTGGGAAACCCAGGCACATTAAGCCCAACTGCCCGATGAACCCTTTCCGTTGCACATCTCGTCCACCTCAACAGAGGCAAATGATTTGGGATTGGAACCAAGGCTCCTATGTAGAGCAACAACTGGGAGAAAACGAGTATCCCATGTTTTTTAACCAGCCCCAAACTCACCAACATTACTCCAGACAACCACTTCCTCCACCTCCCATAGCTACAGTGGCACCAAGTGTAGCATCAAGGGTGTATGTTTCAGACGAAGCAGAAGCGTATTATAGAGATAAATTTGAAGTAGAAGCCAAGGCATGAGCAGCCAGAGCTTTAAATGGACAATGCCAATGAGTGTCGAGGGAACTCAGCAGCAAGAACAATTTTCTTCTTTTACGAACTGTACAGATAGTGATTTTCCTATTTCTGATCTCTCCACTATTCTACATAAATTATCAATACAATCTGCAAGGGTGTCTCAATCAAGTGTGGCACCAGAATTAAGTGTACTTAATTCCCTTGTGAAACAACAAAAAATCTCTTCTATATATAAACCCACTAAAGTCATGTTGAACCAAGCATCAACACTATCATATGGTGGCGAATTCTCACTTGAAACCGTCATGTCATGCAATGTTAACAGACAGTGGTCGCATTACCAGTTCAAATCCCTCTTGGACTTGGGAGCATTGCATACTTTTATTGACCAAGACTATGTTACTCATCACGGTATTCCTTTTTATGACATTGAAAACCAGATCAAGATACATAACACAGATGGATTGGAAGGAGCAATCGGACTGATTCGTCATGCAGTAACACTGATTGTGGAAGTACAAGGACACTATGAAGTCATAGACACTTATATATCAAAACTCGGAACCCATTGTATGATCATCGGGTATGACTGGCTTTACTGCCATAACCCCGATATTGATTGGGTAAAACAAACAATCTCTTTTCCTCACTGTACATCATACTGTAAAGTTATGGGACTTGGACCTTCCTCTTCTTATACCCCAGTCAACCTATGTACTATTGAAGAAGGACTTAAAGATAAAGTACCACTAACCTATCACGAGTTTCTAGATATTTTCTCAGAACAAGAATATCAAAGGATACCCCTAAGGAAACATTGGGATCACGCCATAGATCTCAAAGAAGATTTCTCTCCAAAGAAAGGACATGTTATTCCCCTTTTGGACATCGAAATGGAAGAAGTCAGGGTGTTCATCAAGAAGGAAGTCAAGAAGAGATATATCAAACCTTCTAAATCACCACAAACATCTCTGGTTTTCTTTATTCCAAAAAAAAATGGCAAAGAACGAATGGTAATGGATTACCAATATTTAAATGAAGGCACCATCAAGAATTCTTATCCTCTCCCTTTAATTCCACAATTAATTGACAGGCTCAAGAACACAGACATGTTTACAGCAATGGATCTCCGATGGGGATACAACAATGTACACATCAAAGAAGAAGATGAATGGAAAGCGGCATTTGTAACACCTATTGGAGCATATGAACCAACGGTAATGTATTTTGAACTTACGAACTCTCCTCCTACCTTTCAAATGATTATGAATGATATTTTTAACAACATGTACACAGTATTCATTATATACATTGACGACTGTATGGTATTTACTTCTGGGATGTTGAAAGAACAGCATGAAGAAGTTGTAAAGGAAGTTCTTCATCAATTATGTGAGAACAACCTTTACGTAAAACCAGAAAAGTGTACCTTCTCTGCAGACAAAGTAGGCTTCCTAGGAATGGTTGTATCTAAAAAGGGGATAGAGATGCAGTTGAGGAAAGTGGCAGGGGTCATGAATTGGTCAGTTCCCACACGACTAAAGCAGCTCCAGGGATTCCTCGGCCTTTGTAATTATTATAGGAGATTCATAGAAGGTTTCGCTGAAATCACACATCCCTTGAATGATCTTACCAAGAAAGACATTCCATTCAAATGGGGACCCACTCAATAGCAAGCCTTCAAAACACTAAAAAGAAAATTTATGGAAGCACCGCTTCTCACATATTCTAACTGCAATCAAGAAGTACATGTGAAAACTGATGCCTTGGACATCACAACAGGAGCTGTGCTCTCAACCTTATGTAAAGATGGTAATTGGCGACCTATCACCTTTATTTCTCATTCTTTTGATAGCACAGAGCACAATTACCCTATTTACAATAAAGAGTTACTTGTAGTAATTCAGGCACTGGAAGAGTGGCATTATTATTTAATTGGTCATGAAAGATTCAAAATCTGGACCGACCACAAGAACCTTGAATATTGGAAGAAATCACAAACTCTTAGTGGTTGACAAGCACGCTGGCATGCACTCCTTCAGGAATTTAATTATTTCTTTGTCTACAAACCAGGATCATCAAATGGTAGAGCTGACGCTTTACCTTGGCAACCTGATCATGGTGACACTGTGGTTAATCACAACCAAAATGTCACTGTTCCTCCTCCCTCTATTTTTATAAACAATGTTTCTCTTTCCTCTGACTTTTTTACAAAACTACAAAAAGAATCAAAAACCAAAACATTGATGCTATAAACAATTTCCTTTTCTATTCTGATTTGAATATTTTCAAAAATGAAAAAGACAAAATCTTTGTTCCTGAATCTTTACATACAGAACTATTAACATTTTGCCATGATTCTCCCATTGCTGGTTATGGAGGACATTCAAAAACTATACATACACTCTCTCGATATTTTTCATGGCCAGGAGTCACAAAGGACATTAAAGAATATGTAGATCACTGTCAAGTGTGCGCCCTTATGAAGGGTGAGCAAAAGGCACTGGCAGGAAAAATCATTTCTTTATCCACAGCAAAGAAACCATGGGAAGATCTCTCAGTAGACTTCATCACTGGTTTACCACCCTCTCACTCTTTTATGGCTATCTACGTAATCGTTGATCGATTCTCTAAAGAAGTCATTTTTATTCCTACATATGATACTTGTTCTTCAAAGGACTTAGCTATCTTATTCTGTGACCATGTTTGGTGTACACATGGACTACCTTCCACTCTGATATCCGATCAAGGACCCCAATTCGTTTCTGTGTTCACCCAAGAACTTTGCAAGTTACTTGGCATTAAACAAAAGATTTCCACAGCATATCACCCATAAACAGACAGGCAAACAGAGCATGTAAACCAAGATCTCGAACAATATCTCCATGCATATGCTGGAAAGAAACAGAATGAATGGGCAGATTGGATAAAACTCGTGCAATTCTCCTATAACAATACCATAACAACAGCCACAGGAGAAGTACCTTTTAAAGTAACAAGAAACTATACACCTTGCATGGGTTTCGAAGGGAACCTCACAGGCTTTGTGGGAGAAATAGGTCGCAATTATAGAGAAATAGAAGAAGTGCTTGAAGCATCATGAGAGAGGATGATCACCTCTTCCAATAAAAAATGATCACAAGCACCAAAATATTCTATTGGCCAGCAAGTCTGGTTATCCACAGATAAATTAAAACTCCTGTATACGGCAAAAAAGTTAACCCAAAAATGAATAGGACCTTACACAATCACTCAAGTCCTACCAAACGCCATTACCCTCAAACTATCCAATTCTGTTCACATACATCCCATAGTGAACATCTCTTGTGTTAAACCATATCAGGAAACGCTGCCTGGTCAGCCTAAATCTCGTTCAGATGCAATAGAGATTGATGAAGAGGGCGAAGAACAGTTTGAGGTAGACTTCATTGCTGCTAGCAGAATAAAAAACAGGAGATTAGAATATTTGGTATATTGGAAAGATTATGATGAAACTGATTGCACATGGGAATCAGAAAACATAACCAACACTGCACCAGATGCAGTTGAAGATTTCCATTATCTAAACCCTTCCACACCATGCAAGCTTCGTGAATTATCTATCACCGCATTTGCTTCTTTATTCTCATCATATGAAAACTTCACACAAAATGAAAAAACCACAACTTGCCTGGAATTCGAGTCCTAAAAAGGGGGTAGTGTTATGATATTGAATATTTTCAAACTTTTCACTTCAATACCTAACTTTTTCATTTCATCAATCCTTTTCTATCAAAGTCACATGACCATGGGAACAATCACATGACATGGTCTAGAACCAATGATGTCAGATGACATCATACCTCATGTGATCCACAACCTTTTAATTTCTACTCTTCTCACACAGCCCCATTAATCTCCATCCTACTATATGTAGTAATTTATTACATGCACAGCTTGGTCCATGCACCATTCATGTACATATATAAAGTAGCACTTTGACGACTGGAATCTTCAGTCTAATCCATTTGTATTCTGCTCCAACAATTCATTGTCTTGACCACTCTGATCATTGTAGGGTTGGCATAGTATAGACACGACTCCCCACCTTATTTGTTAAGCCAGGACCAGTGTAGCCTGCGAGCGTTGAGCCTTGTGGTTTGTTTCGAAATATTCATAACACTAAATGTGAAAGTAATTGTAATAAATCTGGAAAAATAGTAGAAATAAAGGAAAAAATAATATGGTCTATAACACACTCCTTCTAAAGAGGATGTTGAATGCCTAGTGTAGAAAGGGGGAGATGCACTGGTTGCTTTCCTTTGTGCAAAGGCTATACTGAGGCTTCTAAGCTGAACTATTGTAAGTGGTCCTACTATGATATCTTACAATATCCCAAATCAAAGCAACATCTCTGATGTGATGCCTGCCACAAAGAGCTGAGTATACTTAAAGAGCAAAAAGTCTATGAGGTAGTAGGTTAGTTTGTAAACCATAAGGTGATAAAGAACTGATGAGTCTTTAATGTAAAGACCAATGGAAGAAAGGAAGCCCAGTTAGTAACAAAGGGTTTCTCACAAACCAAAGGTTGCAATTTAAACCAGATATTCAGCCTAGTAGTGTGATTTGAAGTGGTCCAATGTATGCTCACCCTTTCCACCTTAGAGAACTGGTATATTTCTGGTCTTGATATGTGATCTGCCTATCTATATGGCAAATTAAATGAGAAGATGTATATGAAATTTTCTAAAGGATTTACCCCTCCTTAATACAAAGGCAAAGTCCTACAACTACTCTGTGTCCTTTACAGACTTAAACAAGTAGGCCTTGCTTGGTGAAATGCCCTTAGTCTCTCTATGAAAGAACTAGGCTTTGAGTGTCTTAAGACTAATGCTGGCCTTTTGATTTATAAGAAAGGGAAATAGTTTGTCCTTGTAATTATATACATAGACAATGCCCTATTCTATGGTCCCTCAAAAGACCTTGTCAATCAAGTCAAGACTATCTTCATGAAAAGATGGGAATGTTACAATCTCAGAGAAACACATGAATAAATATGGCCACCAACTAGAAATAGATCAGTGCAAATATCTTGATCAAGTACTTAAGCAATGTGGAATGATTAACATATAACCAATTTATACATCATTAGGTCTTGTCTGGACAGCAGAATTCCATGTCAAAATTCAACTTTATAGTTCATGTGACAAGTTTGTGTGATTTGGAAGAATCCTGGTCAGACTCAGATGCATCTGCTCAATCTCTTCAATCTCTAGGTCCTGCAATAGTTGTGGTAGATACTACTCAATCCATCAGAGCTCAGAAGCAAGCAGTATTATGGACACTAGCAGAAGAGGTGGAATATCTTTCTGAGGAGTTTTCATCAACTAATGATGGAGACTTTAAAAAAATGACATTTGTAAGGGCTGTCAATCATCTGAGAAAAAAGTTCCCAGTATAATAGGGTGCCAAAAAGACATGGGAGGTATGCAGAACAAAGTGGCAATCAGTATACATTTTGCAATTTATAATCATATTTTCCCCTTACCAACAACAATCTTGCAGCTCAAATCAACATACAATCTCATGTGCAATCTCAAATCTTTGTTAGAACTCACTTGGAGTGATGACCATGGATGTGGAATTCCATTGAAGAGTGATACTGCATGGCAGGCAGTGGTCAAGGTACTGTACTATTGCCATCACATGCAGATATGTACTTCAGCCACCTGGAGAATAAGAGGCAGATAGTTATTTTTGTAAACTTTGCAAAGGATACAAGGCAAGCCTGGTTGAAGAAGATGTTTCCTAGGATTGGTGGTAGTAACAAGAACACAGATTGGGTCCTGATGGATGTTCTGTAGTATTTGTGTCTGATGTTCTCATGTCCAAGTCATTGCATTGTAACTTGTTCACTGCCATACAATTTACTATATTGCTAGTTACCTGGTAATGGTAGTCCTCATCATCTGTGTTCCTCCAGATAATCATCCCACATCTTCTGTGTGATCCAATCCTGGCAGTAATCTGCTTGCCTCCTCTCTGTGGTGCTTGCTGGCCCCTCATCAAGTTCACCTTAAGCTATATCATTATCATGTTCAAAAAGATTACCACTATATTTATTGTCAAAGAGATCTGAATTGTATGTTCAAATGAAATTATGAAGTGTGCATAGTGCAGCAGGAATCTGTGCCTGGATTTTCATATTGTATTCTGGCACAACTTGCAAAATTCTCCATTGGCACTTTAGTACATCAAAAATTCATTTGATGATGTTGCAAAGTATGGCATGATAGTGATTGAAAAGTTCCTATGCATTCTGTAGTCTATCCGAGATGGGACAAATTGGACAATGGATATAGATCAAAGTAAGAGAAAAAAACACACACTTGGCATGGGACTAGCACCATTCCTTCAAGTGATAATATACACCACAATATGGCATAAGGAGAGTATTACATGAGCCAAAGCCAGCATCTGTGAGAAGATATCTGTTATTAGGAATATATAGGTCATTGACATGGGCATCAGTCCAAAGCGCAGTGCTGGACATTGATTCATCCCATCCTGTGAATGTATATATGAAGTAGAAGTCAAAATTACATATGAAAAGGCAATTTTGGGAGAGAAATTCTTTGCAATTATGTATACAATGATGTTCTTCAATTGAAACAAATGCACAGATGTGTGATCTATCTACAGCACCAATACACTCACCAAAGAAGTGAAAATATAGGTCATTGAAAATCAAAGGAGAAATTGACATATCAGACGTTGGAATGTGTACTTGTGATGTGTAGAATGGTGGTGACAAAAAGAAATAGAGCAGCTTCTTGAAATATTACAAATCAGATAATTGATATTAAGAATATGGAATCTCTCCTACCATGTGATTGTGTCTAGTGAAATCTTTTGCCAACAAGGCAAGAAGAAAGCCTGGTAACACAGGTATATTAAAAGATGGTGAGCTGTTCTTTAACTGAAACACAATTCCATGAGCCTACAATTCTATTTTGGTGAAGAACCTTCAGGAGAGTTTCAAAGACCTCAAGATTGATACCAAAATTGTTCTTGATTCTGGATGGATGGCCATAAATGAGCTTATATACCCAGGCTTCACCAGTCAGCATGGAGGTGTCATAAGGAATGTGCTCTTGAGGGCCAGAGAAAAAAATAATCTTATAGTAGCTGAGTGTCTGTACAAGTACCATTACAAGCATGAACAGGAGGCATTACTGACAGTCCTGGTCTCACCATTGTGCTTCAAAATTGGTGGGCAGCATAGGGCAGAGCTAATTGTGGACAATCCCAATATCCAAGGATTATCTAATTTGAGATCTCCTAAATCATATGAACTTGTCATATGAACTACAAAGTTGAATTTTGACATGAGATTCTGCCATCCAAACGAGACCTTACCCTAGGGATATCAACCCCTGAAGAGTGACACCCCTGTTAACCTGGAACTTTAGATGTGATTCCAGATGGTGATAGGATCATTACTATATCTCATGCTTGGCACTAGACCTAATATTTCTTATGCTGTTATCCAGCTAGCATAAAATTTTGCCAATCTAACACAAGAGTACCTTCATAAGGCATTCTATATACATACATACAGTGATCTCCAAAACTGTTGCAATGTCTAACCCCAATGTGGTGTGTGCAGCGCACCACAACCGCCCGTGGGAATTACACTTCGCTTTGGTGGGGACAAACTAAGTACACACTCTTGGCTACAATGCGGCCTCTGGATGATGTGATTTGGATCAGAGGCTGTGGAGTTATGTCCATTTCAAAACAGCAATATGATTGCAACAGTTTTGCATCTCTTAGTATGAAGTGGGTATTAGTACTTGGTATATCCTTCTTTTGCCTTGAGCACTGCCTCAACCCTCCTAGGCATGCTTTCAATTAACTTCTGACACTCCTCGAGTGGTATCCCCTTCCATTCCACCTGAACTCTCTCCCATAACTTATAAATTCCACTAGAAGGATGTTCTTGATCTACTAGCCTTCTTTTGAGGTGACCTCAGAGGTGTTCAATGGGGTTGAGGTCAGGAGACTGTGCTGGCCATATCATAGACCAAAAATCCTACTCTCCAAGCCACTCTTTCACCTTTTTGCAAGTATACTTGGGATCATTGTCTCGCTGAAAAATCATGTTAAGAGGATCTAGACCATAATACTCTAGAGTATTTGGCAGCTCATCCTTCAAAATATGAAGGTAAAGGTCTCCATCCATCCTACCATCAATCTTGGCAGCATAGCCAACTCCCTGCCAAGTCATACACCCCCACATCATGAGAGAACCTCCTCCAAACTTCAAGGTCCCTTCAACCAATCTATCATTAAGCCCTTCACCTGCTTTTTTCCAGATCCATTTTCACCCATCTGACCCTAGGTGATTGATTTTAGTCTCATCAGACCATACTACCTTCTTCCAGTCCTCTATAGTCCAATCCTTATGAGTATAGGCAAAGTCCAAGCAAGCCTTGTGATGCCTAGCTGATAGAAGGGGGCATTTAGACTTTACCACAGCCTTCATATCAGTTTTTCTTAAGTGCTGGCGTACTGTGGAGGTAGAGAGGGGTTGGTTGACCACATTGGTGAGAGCCTTGGTCACCTGGACAGCATTTTCTGCCTTTCCAAATGAAATAAAACAGATGGCATGACAAAGATTAATAGGAGAAAGCTTGGATGGGCAACCTCCAGCAGACTTCTGAAGCTCAGAACGCTCTTTGGAGCAGAGCCTGGATATGGTAGAAGCATGGAGACCAGTGGTGGCAGCAATAGAATGAGCTGACTGGCCAGCATCAAGCATAGAGAGAATGGTGTTTTTTTGAGTAGAAGAAATGGATCTCATGATGATGTGGTTGGGAATAAAGAAGTGTGTGAACTATTTCAAACTCAGACATAATATTTATATGTGTATCTTTGTTTGTATAACCAAACATTGCCACTTATGATGGTATTTCAACAAGATTGCACATTCTCTACTAAAAGATGCAAAACTATTGCAATGGTATTGCTTTTTTGAAATGGACATAACTCCACAGCCTCTGATCCAATCACATCATCTAGAGGCTGCATTGTAGCCAAGAGTGTGTACTTTGTTTGTCCCCACCAAAGCAAAGTGTAATTCCCACAGGTGTTTGTGGTGCACTGCATGCACTACATCAAGGTTAGACATTGCAACAGTTTTGAAGGTCACTGTATGTCGCTATCTAATCAGCACTCACAAATACTTGCTTGTGTATGATGGATCCTCCGGCAATAGTACTGTATTACTGCTTGCACTAACTCAGATTAGGGAGCAGATCCAGATACTCACCACTCCCAAATAGAATTTTACTTAAAGCTGGCAAATGAAGTTTTCTTATGGAATTCTCACTTACAAAAAACCACTGCTCTATCTTCTATGGAAGCAGAATACATGACCTTGAACAATTGTACACACCAGGTCATATGGATTAAACAAAAGTTTAGTAAGATCAGCTACAATCTTAAACCTATTCCGATTTGTGGTGACAATCAAGGTTCCATTTTTATAGCTCACAATTTTGTTACTGAGCATTATACAAAACATATCCCCATTCATTTTCCTTTTGTTAGAGATGCTATTACCAATCAGCATGTAGAAATCTACTATATTGAAGGAACTAACCATCCCACAGATACACTGTATTCACTATGAACCTCAGACATATTAAGTTTGAGATGTTTCAATCTCAAATCAATCTTGTATTTAAAAATGCTGCTAGTTGGAACTAGCAGAGTGTTTGCAATTACCATATGCTAAGCAAGGAAAAAGAGTGTTGAACTACACTGTAGTAGACTCATTAATATACCATATACAGTGACTCCCAAAATTGAGTGAATGTTTTGAGATTTTGGAGTATTAGCCATATAACTCAGGAACATGAACAAATAGAGCCAAAGTATAAGTGGGTGCCTAAATGTGCCTGCCCCTGGCTATCTGTCAAAAAATATTTATGTAAGTTGAGTATGTATGTATTAACAGAGAGGTTTCAGGGAGTGTATGGGTTGGAAAGGTGTTGGGCACCTTGCAGAGGTTAAGGGGAGGATGGATGCCAATCAATATGTGGACATTTTGAAGGACAACTTGCTTCCCAGCTTGGAGGAATCTGGAATTTCTCTAGAGGATGTGATTTTTCAACAGGACAATGACCCTAAACATACCTCCAAAACAGCCAAAACATGAATGGAGGACAATGATATTCTCCAGATCTTAATCCTATTGAACACCTTTGGCATCACATCAAAAAGGAGCTTGCCAAGTATTCAAAACATGCCAAAGAAGTATGGGAGATTTGGGATAGAGTGGCAGAAGTATGGAACAACATAGATTCAGAGGTGTGTCAGAATTTGATTGAAAGTATGCCTGGGAGGATCCAAGCAGTGATCAAGGCCACAAAAGGTCATACAAAGTACTAGAATTGGCTGATTCTATAGATTTGATATATGGTTACAAAATTGAGTCAATAACTTGCCAATTTGAATTGACTATATCTCCATAGATACATATTCCAATTATATAAGTCTTTTTTAACAGATAGCCAGGAGCAGGCCCATTTAGGTATCCACTTATACTTTAGCTCTATTTGTTCATGTTCCTGAGTTATATAGCTAATACTCCAAAATCTCAAAACATTCACTCAATTTTGAAAGTCACTGTAAGCCAGGCAACTGCCTGATTGCTACTTTCAACAAAAGTTAGGCTTTAAGTGTCTGAAAACTGATGCCAATCTTTTTATTTAAAATAATTCATTCTTGCAATTATGTATATACATAGATGATGCCCTATTCTGTGGTCTCTCAAAAACCCTTGTCAACCAAGTCAAGGTTATCTTTATAAAAAGGTGGGAATGCCATGATCTTGAGAAAATATATGAATTCCTTTGAATGAACATATGTCAAGATGGCCACCAACTAGAAATAGATCAGTGCAAATACTTCAATCAAGTACTTGAGTGGCACAAAATAATCAACACACTATCAGCTTGTACATCCTTACCCAAGAGATATCAACTTCTAAAGAGTAACACCCCTGTTAACCAGGAATTTCAGAGGTGATTCCAAACTATAATAGAATCATTATATTTCATGCTTGATACCAGACCCAACATTGCCTATGCTATCACCCAGCTGGCATAAATGTCTGCCAATCTGATACAAGAGCACCTTGATAAGGCACTCTGCATATTTTGCTATCTAATCAGCACTCACAGCTACTCACTTGTGTATGATGGATCCTCTGAAAATGGTATTACCACCTGCACTGACTCTGATTAGGAAGCAGATCCAGATACTTGCCACTTCCAAATGGAGTTTTTTCTATGGAATTCTCATTTACAAAAAACCACTACTCTGTCTTCTATGGAAGCACAATACATGGCCTTGAACAATTGTATATACATACATGCCAGATCATATAGATTAAACAAATGTTTTGGAAGATTGGCTACAAATTTAAATTAAACCTATCCCTATTTGTGGTGACAATCAAGGTTCCATTTTTATGGCTAACAATCCTGTTACTGAATGTCACACAAAACATATTCCCATTCATTATCATTTTGTTAGAGATGCCATTACTGATTGGCATATAGAAATCTACTATATTGAAGGGACTAACAATCCCACCAATATGTTCACCAAGAACCTCAGACATGTCAAGTTTGAGATGTTTTCTCAAATTGATCTTGTATTTAAATACACTGCCAGTTGGAACTAGCAGAGCATTAATTCCATTCTCTATGCTTACACATAAACTGTATGCTAAGCAAGGGGGAGTGTTGAACTATACCTAGACTCACTAGTGTACCAGATATAAGTACAAGTTCACATGGTTTATGTATTTAGATACAAACTCAGCAGAGCTGAGTTCTAATCACTTCTTGTTATGACCTTTCAGCGCAAAACCACAAGGCTAGAACTACTCGTAGGTTACACGAATCCTGGCTGAATGAATCAGGTGGGGAGTCATTATCCATACTGTTCCCAATCCTACGATGACCAGAGTGGCCAAAGCTAATAGATTGTTGGAGGAAAAATACAAGTGGATTAGACTGGGGTTACCAGTCGTCAAAGTACTTCTTTATATACATGAGGAGAATGCGCACGGACCAAGCAGTGCGTGTGATAAACTACTAAGTATAGTAAGACGGAGATTAAATGGGCTATGTGAGAAGAGTGGAAATTAAAGAGGCGTGGATCACATGAGGTGTGACGTCATATGATGTCATAGGTTCTAGATCTATCATGTGATGTGTTTCCATGGTCACGTGCACAGTCATGTGACTTATGAAGAAAAGATTTGAAGGAATTGAAAAGTAAGTGTATGTTTGAAAAGTTTGAAAATTTCTTATATTATAACACTACCCCCTCTTTAAGACTCGAATTCCAGGCGAGTCATTGTTTTTTCGGTTTCGGTGAAGTTTTCATAAGGTGTGAATAAAGAAATAAATGCTGAAATAGATAAACCACGAAGCTTACATGGTGCGGAGGGGTTAAGATGATGGAAATCATTGACTGCATCCGGTGCAGTGATATGAATTTCATCGGATTCCCAAGTACGATCAGTTTCATCGTAACCCTTCCAATGTACCAAATATTCCAATTTGCCGTTCTTCAATCTAGAAGCGGCTATAAAATCTACCTTGAATTGCTCTTCTCCCTCTTCATCAATCTCTATGGCGTCAGGACATGATTTGGGCTGTCCAGGCAGCGTTTCGTTGTATGGTTTGACACGAGAGATGTTCACAGTTGGATGAATGTGAACAGAGTTTGGAAGTTTCAGTGTAATGGCGTTGGGAAGGATCCGAGTTATGGTATAAGGACCAATCCATTTTTGCGTGAGTTTTTTCGCTGTGTAAGGTAGTTTTAATTTATCTGTGGATAACCAGACTTGCTGGTCGATAGAATATTCAGGTGCGGTAGATCGTTTTTTGTCGGAAGAGGTGATCATCCTCTTTCGTATAGCTTCCAGCGCTTCTTCAATATCCTTATGATTACACCCAATTTCTTTTGCAAATCCCGTGAGATTCCCTTCAAAACCCATACACGGTATGTAGTTTCATGTAACTTTGAAAGGGATCTCACCGGTTGCCGTGGTTACAGTATTATTGTATGAGAATTGGGCTAACTTCAGCCATTCGACCCAGTCGTTTTGCTTCTTTCCAGCATATGCGCAGAGATACTGCTCAAGATCTCGATTAATGCGCTCAGTTTGTCTGTCCGTTTGCGGATGATATGCTGTAGAGATTTTTTGTTTTATGCCAAGAAGCTTACAAAGCTCTTGTGTGAAGGTAGAAACGAACTGTGGTCCTCGATCTGAGACGAGAGTAGAAGGAAGTCCATGTGTTGACCAGACATGGTCTCTAAATAGAATGGCAAGATCCTTCAAAGAACATGTATCATAAGTGGGTATAAAAATAACTTCTTTAGAAAATCTGTCCACAACAACACAAATGGCGGTAAAGGATTGTGATGGGGGTAAACCTGTAATAAAGTCTACCGATAAATCTTCCCATGGTCTTTTTGCCACAGGTAGGGGAATAACTTTTCCTGCCGGTGCATTTTGCTTACCCTTCGTGAGGGCGCACACTTGGCAGTGATCTACATAATTTTTTACGTCCTTTGTGACTCCTGGCCACGAAAAATATTGAGAAAGAGTGTGTATAGTTTTGGAATGACTGCCGTGTCCTGCAATGGGCGAGTTGTGACATAAAGTAATGATTTCTGTACGTAATGATTCGGGGACGAATATTTGGTCTTTTTCATTTTTGAATAGATTAAGTTCAGAATAGAAAAGGAAATTGTTTATGGCGTCTATGTCATATTTTTTAGATTCTTTTTGTATTTTTGTTATATGATCCGAAGATAAAGAAATGTAGTTTATAAAGATAGAAGGAGGGAGAACTGTGACGTTTTGATTGTGATCTTGCACTGCGTCACCATGATTGGGTCTTCTGGAAAGAGCGTCAGCTCTTCCATTTGAAGAACCTGGTTTATAAACAAAAGAATAATTAAATTCTTGGAGAAGCGCATGCCAACATGCTTGACGTCCGCTAAGTGTTTGAGGCTTTTTCCAATATTCTAAGTTCTTGTGGTCGGTCCAGATTTCAAATCCTTCTCGACCGATTAGATAGTGGCGCCATTCTTCTAGGGCGCGAATCACTGCTAGCAGTTCTTTGTCATATATTGAATAATTATGCTCTGCGCTGTCAAAGGAGTGAGAGATAAAGGTGACTGGTTGCCAATTACCATCGTTACATAGAGTAGAGAGCACTGCTCCCATGGCGATGTCTGAGGCATTGGTTTCCACACGCATTTCTTGATCGCGGTTTGGATATGCGAGAAGTGGCGCTTCCGTAAATTTTCTTTTTAGGTTGGAGAATGCTTCTTGTTGTTCTGGACCCCATTTGAACAGAATGTCTTTCTTAGGTAAGATCTTTCAAGGGTCGAGCTATTTGTGTAAAGCCTTCTATGAATCGTCTATAATAATTACAAAGTCCGAGGAAGCCTTGGAGTTGCTTCAGTCTTGTAGGTATTGGCCAATCCATGACCCCGGCTACTTTCTTTGACTGCATCTCTACCCCCTCTTTAGATACGACCATTCCTAAAAAGTCCACTTTTTCTGCTGAGAAGGTACACTTTTCTGGTTTTATGTAAAGGTCATTCTCGCGTAAGCGGCGTAGAACTTCCTTTACAACTTCTTCGTGTTGTTCTTTTGTCTTTTTTGATGTAAATATCATGACGTCGTCAATGTAGATGACGACTACAGCATACATGTCATTAAATATGTCGTTCATCATAGTTTGGAATGTGGGGGGAGAGTTTGTGAGTCCGAAATACATAACAGTAGGCTCATATGCTCCAATAGGGGTGACGAAGGCTGCTTTCCATTCATCGCCTTCTTTGATATGGACATTGTTATATCCCCATCGAAGGTCCATAGCTGTAAATAGATCCGCATTTTTGAGTCAATCAATTAACTGCGGGATAAGAGGGAGCAGATAGGAATTTTTGATGGTTCCTTTATTTAAATATTGATAGTCCATGACCATTTGTTTTTTACCGTCCTTTTTTGGAATAAAGAAGATGGGGGATGTCTGTGGAGATTTTGAGGGTTTGACTTAACCCTTTTTAACTTCCTTTTTGATAAACGTTCTGACTTCTTCCATCTCGATGTCCGAAAGGGGAATAACGCATCCTTTCTTTGGAATGAAGTCTTCTTTGAGATCGATTGCGTGATCCCAATGTTTTCATAAAGGCATCCTTTGGAATTCTTTCTCCGAAAAGACATCTAGAAATTCATGATAAGTTAAGGGAACTTTTTCTTTGAGTCCTTCCTCTATAGTACGAAGTTGAACCGGTTCGTAAGAAGAATTGGGTCCTAGGCCCATGATTTTACAATAAAAAGTACAGCAGGGAAAAGTAATTGTCTGTTTTACCCAATCGATGTCAGGGTTGTGGCGATACAGCCAGTCATAACCGATGATCATACGATGGGTTCCTAGTTTGGATATATAAGCATCTATTACTTCATAATGTCCTTCAATTTCCACCATCAGTGTTACCACATGATGGATCGGTCCGATAGCTCCTTCTGAACCGTCAGTCTTATGTATCTTTATGGGGTTATCAATAGTATAGAAGGGAATTCCATGACGTTTAACGTAGTCCTGATCAATAAAAGTATGTGACGCTCCCGAATCCAGGAGGGACTGAAAACGGTAACGTGACCACTGGCCATTGACATTGCACGATACTATGGTTTCGAGGGAGAATTCTCCACCATAGGAAAGCGTGGATGCTTGGTTCAATGTAACCTTTGTGGGTTTATAGATATGTGATATTTTTTGTTGTTTTACAAGGGAATTAAGTACATTTAAGTCCAGTGCCGCGCTCAATTGAGACGCCCTCGTGGATTTCATTGATAAGTTACGTAGAACAGAAGAAAGATCTGAGATAGGAAAGTCGCTACTGGTACATGTTGTAAGAGAAGAAAGAGAAGAAAATTGTTCATGCCGTTGAGTTCCCTCTTCACTCATTGGCGCTGTCCATTTAAAGCCTGCGCAGCTCTGGCTTTGGCTTCTACCTCAAACTTATCTCTGTAATACGCTTCTGCCTCATCAGAAATGTATGCCCTTGCTGCTACACTTGGTGCCGCTGTAGCTACGGGAGGTTGCAGAAGTGGTCGTTGTGCATATTGACAAGATTGGGGTTCGTTAAAAAATGAGGGATACTCGTGTTCTCTCTGTGATTGCTCGACGTACGAGCCTTGGTTCCAATCCCATATCTGTCTCTGCATCGGTGGACGACCAGTTCATTTAAACGGATTTGTAGGACAGTTTGACTTGATATGGCCGGGTTTACCACAGTGGAAACAGGTTCTTGTTTCTTTCGAAGGTCCAGCCTGCTGGACTCCTATTTCCATGGGTGCACCGCGACCCGGTTGAGTGCCCACTGCCGTGTATTGGGGGCAGTAAGAATTGTGTGGGGGCTGCCCACAAGGAGGAGGGAATGACGATCGAGGAGGTTGTGTTCAGATGGGCGGTCCACGTTCATTTGCTATTTGTTCGAACGCCCTTCCTATTGTTCTGTAGTTTATAACCAGATCCTCGTAATCGAAGTTCCGAGCCGGACTGTTCAGCCGAGATCTCTTGTAGATTTTGTAATCCATGGCCTTCTTGAGAAGAACCTCAGCGTGATGGTCGTCTATATATGACTCTTTCCTCAGAATTTCGAATTTTTGCAGGAACAGGTCTATGGGGTGACCATTTTGTCTTAAAGTCTCAAGTTTCCTCAAAGACTCGTGCGCTAATGTATCAATACAAAAGTGCATCTTTATTTGGTCTTGCAACCTGTTCCATGTTGGCCATGCATTGGCTCCTTTTGCCGGCTGCATGACTCCATTTGCGTCTATCTCGATGGTCACCTCTTCATCGAGATAATGCTCCATTATAAGTTGAGCAAAACTTTCTGCCTTCCCTTCAAGGCACGAGAGGACTGCGATGTCCATGATTTTATTGTTTTTCCAGGTCTGAGCGTCAACCCAGAGACATAGCTTTATCCACCATGGGCGGAATGTAGACCTTGTGCCATCCCATTTCCCAGGGTTGGCGATTTTCTTGGTGACATTATCTTTATCATGTTCCTGAGTAAGGTCAGCAAGTTTTTGGACAAGCTCATCAATGTCGAGACAAGACATATTTGGGATTCGGTTTTAAGAGAGAGGTCGGGCGAAGATAGGAGTGGAAGTAGGCGATGTGATAGAGGGCGAATGCGGAGGAGGGACGGAGAGGTCTGACTTTGTCGGGGTTTCTGATATATGTTTTCCTTTTCCTTGGTCGGTCTTCTTTCAGGACCTTACTACCCAATATCTTACAATCGGGTTCTGGGGTCCCTACGCCTTCGTAGGAGTCAAAGTAGAGGTCATTGAAAATGGTGGGCAACGGTGGTAGGGGGACCGGAGTATAACTGCTTTACTACAAGCAGGCATTACATGGGAGAAAGTCGAGGTAAATCTCCTTATCGTAACTTCGTAATGTCACAGGTAATCACGAGAACCTGGGTTCACTATCATAGAACCAGCGTACGCTTAAGTCGGCAACCACCTAAGAAGTGGGGCTAGTGCACTATGCCCGGCAGCAACGTTATCCTTATTTATGATGCCGGACGAGTGTATATGCAAGCGTTTCGGTGAGTGCTTTTCTCGTCACCATCAAGTGGTGAATACTACAGATGTCCCTTAAACGCTGGGCCCGCGTATAATCTCCTTGGCTCTGGAGTCCGAGCATTGTGTATATAGTCTAATCCAAGTGTTATGACCTTTCAGCGCAAAACCACAAGGCTAGGACTACTCACAGGTTACACGAATCCTGGCTGAACAAATCAGGTGGGGAGTCGTTATCTGTACTGTTCCCAATCCTACGATGACCAGAGTGGCCAAAGCTAATAGATTGTTGGAGGAAAAATACAAGTGGATTAGACTGGGGTTACCAGTCGTCAAAGTACTTCTTTATATACATGAGGAGAATGCGCACGGACCAAGCAGTGCGTGTGATAAACTACTAAGTATAGTAAGACGGAGATTAAATGGGCTATGTGAGAAGAGTGGAAATTAAAGAGGCATGGATCACATGAGGTGTGACGTCATATGATGTCATAGGTTCTAGATCTATCATGTGATGTGTTTCCATGGTCACGTGCACAGTCACGTGACTTATGAAGAAAAGATTTGAAGGAATTGAAAAGTAAGTGTACGTTTGAAAAGTTTGAAAATTTCTTATATTATAACACTTCTTGCACCTGAACCACTATCATCTAAGTAGCCACCCTAGCAGGTAACCCATGCAACTGCCTGATTGCTACTTTCATCAAGTGCAATATTCAATTCCTTTCCAAAGTTTAAAAGTTTAAGTGTAAAGTTATACATTTTTGACTACCAAAAGTGTAGTTGAAGTGTGGGAACACTAAGTGAACAAAATATTCATTAGGAAAAGTGTAGAATTAAAGTGTGGGAAACATAAGTACCATCCACTGGTCTGATAAGCTTGGAGCTGATCAGAGATTCATTAATATTGCTCATGCCATAAGGCTATATCTTTTGTAGCATTAAGAGGCTAGTGTTTTTACCTTATCACACCATCAATGATCCCTCTAATCATTGTTCCATACATAGTCTTCATGTTTTCTAGCTCTAACAACACAATGCTTTGAATGTGAACTGACATCTCGGCCAACTTTAGAGTGCACAGAATCATAGATTTTGCTCACAATTCCTGCCTAGAAATAAGCAGACATTTCCCCCTAGTAATTTGCTTGCACTTCTCTGCCTTTCCCTCTTATGCCCCATAAACCCCAGTTAGTTTTTACCATAACTCGTGGATCAAAGTCAGCCACCTCCCATTTCTCGCTTCCGAATGGATTTTCACCAGGCGTAACAATCCATTCAAACTCGTCAGCAACATCAGGGACTTGATCAAGGGATAGGATATCCCTCTCGATGTCTGCTGGTGAGAATCCTGTGATAAAAATCGCACATCTAGTGGCAAGAAGCGCTGGAACGACTGGACCCCATTCGGTAGGAGAGGCTATTTGTAAACAGCGTTTTCCATCCAGCTCTGAGAGCGATAATGGCGACGGAAAGCCAAACCCAGGAGAGAATAGGAAAAAAAGATCGGTATAGGGGTCAAAGGTATCCTGGAACTGCGCATGGACTTCCATATAATTGGCTTGCATGCCAGTAATTGTCAATTGCGGAGAGTAAGGGATCGTGTATGATGGGACGCCGTATAGCTTGAGCGATGAACGGGTCCGTTTCAAACGTGCAATTGGCTTCGGAGTGGGGGGCTCGTAAACATTGGGGACATACGACGGCGGCTTCCCTTGCTCAGAGGTAGGCTTTGCCACGGCCGAATAATCTTCAGGAGATTGCGTAGACGTCTGCACCTGGGATCCTAGATCGTTTTGTAGTCTTGGGAGGGACACCTGTAGCCCAATGAAGTACAGATGAAAGTGACAGGATGGGAACAACATGCAGAGTTGCTCCCAGACATGGGGGGGAAGTGAAGACTCCGCGCGTGCACCCAGAATAAATATCCTGATCTGGGGCTTGGTAATACCAGCTTCTTCAGTGTCAGGAGCACCGGGAGCGACATGTAACACGGTGCGTAGCGCTGATGAAAATTAAACTATTCAACTATCTCCCAAATTGATTTTTAACTGACTTACCGGCCAAAGATCGACTACCTTCAGGTGTGATGCGGTGATTGTTTGGGGTTAATCCACTATTTTGATGTAGCACAGAACCTATGGTCAGCGGATAGGTGAGCAGCTTGCTCGCATGCCTCCTCGATCGTTCGGTGTCCATCGAAGAGAAACCGCGCGTGTACCAAAAGAGATCCCAATTGGCGAATGAGATAGCTTCCTCGTACGCTTGAGGTCCTTCGCGGTGGAGATGTCAAATTTCCATGTCCGACAATCATACACTATACACACCTGGTAGCTCAAATTCGTGCATTCTGCGACCACTTCGAAGATCGTGTTCATCCTCGTTGACCTCCTGCAGACGCGGACAGAACTTTGCATGGTCCTCATCCATTTCCCAGTGCTCCCTGCTACAGTGAGTCGGCCAGCCACAATCAGGACACTCGAACTTCACCCCCAACGCTTTCGTTCCGGTCTCAGCATGCATATGACCGCCATGACCGGATGAGCAAATTGGGCAGGGAGCGAGAGAGCGAATAGCTTCTCCACGAGCCTTGACTGCAGGAAATGGGGATTCCGAGAACGGATGGAATAGGTCATCTCTCGCCAAGAACAGTAGCGGATTTAGGTTTTCGAGCGAAATTAAAAAATTGTCTCCGACCACGGTTTCCTTGAAAGTTGACGCTAGGGACCCGGAGACGAAATGAAGGGTTGACAAAACGGCGTAGAGACATCGCAACGAGTGTTAGAAGAACAAGTGCTTCCCGGGGCCCTACTTCAAGGGAAATTCAAAGGCTACCCGTGGCTTACGTCAGCGACGGGGGCCAGTGCCTCCCGAGTCCCGATTATCACCCTTGAAGTTATTCCGATTGGACTCCGTGACTTGCTTTCAGTACCTCCCACTAATATGACAGCCAGAACAGCTACAGTTTCTAGAAAAACAAACGAAACACAGATTGAAGTGTCTGTCAGTCTTGACTGCACCTCAGGTTCGGGCCAGGCACAGAACATCGACATTTCGACGGGTATCGGCTTTTTAGACCATGTACTGATTCCTCCTATATTCTTCCCGCACGGGCAAACTAATCGGATACTCCAGATGTATCATGCATTGGCAAAGCATAGCGGAATGTCGTTGATCATGAAGTGCCAAGGAGACCTGTGGATTGATGACCACCACACTGCAGATAAGTACCCCTTTTTTCGTCGAGACATGACGGTCCTAGGATTCATATACAAGATAGTGCGATCGCATTGGGTACCGCATTTAAACAAGCTCTTGGAGAGATCAAGGGTGTCAGGCGGTATGGCACAGGCTTCGCACCCCTTGACGAAGTGTGTAACCACTCTTTGGTTGTAGGTCCTCTTGTAGCTGAACATTCCTTTTCAAAGGCACTTTCCCGAGCAGTGATTGACATTTGCTCCCGTCCGTATTGCGTCACTGAACTCGGATTGAAACGCGAGAAGATTGGTGACCTCTCGACAGAGATGATTCCTCACATCTTCCATTCTTTTGCAGTAGCGGCCGGCGTGACGCTTCACGTTGATGTCCTCCGAGGAGAAAACGACCATCATCGGTATGTTCTCACCCACAAGTTATAGAACTGCCTACAGCCTATCCCAGGTCTGAGTCCGCATTCAAAGCACTGGCGCTGGCAATCAAACAAGCCATCGAACAGACAGGTGGAAACGAGATACCGAGTACGAAGGGTGTGCTTTAAGCTAAATGTTGCCTCGTCGCTGCTTTGTTTTTCGGGACTTTCCCGATTTCACGTTCAAATTAACGCAGACATTGCATAGCTCCTAAACCAGTGGAATGAAGACTGATTGATGTTGCAATGAAATACATATGAAAAACAGGTCTCAAGAAGTTTCTGACCACTATATCGAATATATCCTGCGCGTTCAGGACCAGAAAATGCACCTCTTTTCTGGTGGAGGGTTCAACTGCTTGGAAGGTAAACAGACATAGTTCAAGAACAGCGGATTCCCTGACCTTTGCCCATTTCGAACATTCAAATGCTTCAGCGAATTCAGGGATGTTAAAGACCGCACCCTCCGTTCGGTATTGGTTCGGTGAATGAGGATCTGACCGAACTCGTCGCACCTGATGGATGTGGTCGACTAAGCGGTCTGAGTTCAGCAGGAGTCGGTGATAATACTCACGGCATCCGCTGCTCGATTGTTCATGGCCCACGTGCGTGCGAAGGAAATGAAGAATAATTGCTCCCTGCATATGGTTGACACCCGACATGTTTGAAGCGATCGTGTGATGTCTTACCTCGTATAGTCCAATCCGGGAAGCAAGTATTCGTACCCAGCGTCATACGAATCTTCGTACTGTTCTTTCCATGCGCGGTATGCTTGAATAAGGCCAGTGTCGCCGATGTTTTCCCCAGATGTACTGCAACCAGAATCAGCGATTCCTAAGACATCTCTAGACAATTAACTCACAGATTGCCCTATCAAATCTGACCATGAAGGATTTAAACGTCTGCAAAGCATCGAGACTCACGTTGACGTGCACGACACCACCTTTACCGTCGTCAACAGTGTACGCTACCTTGCGTCAGAAAGTCAAAGGCACGAAGATCGAGAGTATATATACCAGAATATTGTTCGACAATGCAATCTTGACGAATTTGATAAGCATCGCTTGTCTGGCGTGTCCACCACTCTTCCAATTTCCCTTGTTGATTATAGAGTCGACCAGCAGAGTCGAAGGCGTGCTACCCGGCTGATCAGTTATCGCGTGAAGAGAGTATCCGGAGGTACCAACCGTGAGTTCGTGAGCGGCAACCATGCCAAATGAACCATATGACAGATATCCCGGCCTGAATGATTGTGAGGATGAAATCACCGTAACAGTATTCACTACACACCATTCAAGGGAAAAGAAAGGTGGTTGTAGAATACCAGCGGGGAACACGATCTTTGCCAACAAATCCGAATCCCAGAATGTACATAGCCGATACCAATTTACGCACCTCATTACCCGTAGGATTGTAGTATGCATTCACGGTTGCCGGCGTCATTATCCACTCGTCAAGGTTCCTAGGCTTTCCTAGTTTCTGCCACTTCTTGTAGACATCAGAAGCTCTGAAATACGATGTCAGATGGATTTCTTGCCTGCCGGATGGACACACGAAGGGACTGACGTGGCACTCAGCATATTCTCGAAGAATGTATCCACATGAACCTTGACGAGTGTATAATAGCTCACTAGAGAACGAGCGTCACGGGTATCGGGAGATAGTGGGAAGCCAACTTTCTTCCGAATTGCCTCTGCCTTCTCGCGGGCTTTTTGAGCCGAATCCTCATCCATCCATTCGATCCGTTCCAAGGACTTCTCAAATGCCTTGACAATGTCTGCATAAAATAGTAAGAGTGACAAGCTCACAAGGTAGAACTTGCTGCTTACCCGATATGACCTGAGTGGCCCTTTCCTTCGAGTCGTTGGGAAACGTTGCGTTGACAAAGTACCTGCCCGTGGCAAAGCCCATGGCAGCTTCTACCTCACGCATGCAGAATTCGGATCGTTCCCCGATAGCTCCTGGTCTGACTCCATTGAGAACTTCCTGCAACTGTCGTACCGCCTTCCAAGCCTCCGTCGTTGTTCCCAAATTAGGAGCATATTCCAGGGCAGCGCGGACAACAAGATACGCCTCAATGACATCAGAAGGTGTACGCTCTAGAATTCGTGACAAAGAGCTTGGATACGGCTTGTAAGTGATGATGACACGGCTGGGGAAGAAGCGTGGGGTAAAAGTAGCAAAGTAGTCGGGGAAGTTGATTTGAGGTAACGCGGCTTTGAGCGTAGTGATGCTAGTGGGGTTGTATGTACCGAAGGGGTCTTGCTCCAGCTTATCTTGGTCTAAGGTGGCGTCTGCAATTTCGGATTCGAATTTGACAACTTCCCGCGCCAGCTCATGTGCCCTGAGGAAAGGATCATCGGCCGGCTTACGGGTATCACCATCCTCTTCGTCATCTTCGCCGTCCCATGGTGGCCACGGCCAAGGAGGCCATACACGTTCTTCCTCCTCCAGCAGTTCTGTTTGGATATGCAAGTGTTCGCTTGGGAGGTGTGTCATGCCCATGACTTCATCATCGCGCAGGGTGACCAAAAGACGCTCAATGACATCTTGATAAACACTGAGCACGCCTTGTTCCTTGTAGTATTCCTAATCAACGCTGGGTAAATAGGAGCAACGAATGAATTTCCTTGCAACGAACCTTTGATGGCAAACCCAGGGTAGGTTGAGTAAACCAGAGCGTCATGGCGTTGGGGTCAACACCAGCATCGCCGTCAATATAAAACTCGAACAGGGCATCGACACCTGTGGGACATATATACAGGGAGTACTAGACTCATCTGAAACAATGCTTGCCTCTGGAATGCATGTACCCAAGAGCGTTGGACAGTCCTCGCTTTGGATTGATGGCATTGAAATCGACACGCTTTCCACGATATATCTTCCTAATAGTATTTACAAATCGTTGCAGGGGAGCCTGACCGAGATAGTCAAGCTTCGCCTCGTCCATGCAAGAAGCATAGAGGGTGCGAAGCTTGCGAAGTAATTGGTCGTCCCACGAGTCGTCGTAGATGGCTGCGTCGGATTCGAGGAGGTTCTGAAGAACTTGCCAATTCTGGTCGGTGAGAACGGTGAAGGAGTTGATGGCGCCCTTGTCGCCGGGAATTGGGTGTGATGCTATCCAACCGCCATCTGATCGTTGACTCAGTCAGCACTGAAGGCTATATGGGACGTGTGGTCGACTCACTAGCAAAATCGTAAAAGTCCTCACATGGATCATGAGAGGTATCTAGCGAAGCCAGGATTGATGCGGAGAGAATGATGCATTCCTTGGTGAGACATACTTCCTGTTGTTTTTGCGCAGGTCAAGCTTGATGATACGACGTAGGATAGTAACTCGCACCTTTGATGGCCCAGGATGGGGTGTTTCTGGAGGACCTGTCGGTTCGGGCCCAACGATAACGGTGCGCGTGACGTGATCAGTGGTTGTGTAAGTGGATATAGAGGTCTGGACTGCGGTAGTGGTAGTTGTCTTAGTGGAGGTTTCTATAGCAGTTGTGATATCATATATGGTAGAAAAGGCAGTGGAGACCGCAGTGGTGGTGGTTGCGGAAATCAATGTGGTGGCCGCGGTGGTAGTATGTGTGACCGTTTCTGTCTCGGTCTGCGTACCATTACCTTGATCGCCGTCGCGACCCTCACCTCCATTCCTGAGATTAAGCTTGTGTTGTGCGCCGGCGAATAGTCCAATGAAAACAGAGCTTATGAGCAAGAGGACGAGCACTTCGACAAGGAGGACCTTTGTGAGGCCGGTAAGCGGTTCGTGCACCACATCTGTGAGGCGGCCTGCTAGAGAGCGGTCAGGGGAGGGCGGATCCGGGGGATTCTGGTCTCCATCTTGGGCACTGCTGTGCAAGAGAGGAGCGGCCTCTGGCGGGGGGTGAGTCGGTTGCGAGCTCGGGACAAAGACAGGCTTACCGTGGTCCCTTGAGTTGGGAGACCTTGGTTGGCGGTCCGCCATGATGACGGTGAAAGATGGTGCTAGGAGAGGCGAGGACGGGGCTTAAGTAGTGCCCGGACGCGTGCTCGCCGTACGTCCTCCACGCGGTGTGCGCACTGCGAACCGACGAGCTCAGGGGCCACAACAGTTGCAAACAAGCACGGTACTCACGTGCCGTCGCGTCGCGTCTCTTATCATGGTCTACCTCCCACCACCCCATCTCGCTTCCGCCTCACGGCCATCCTACGGCGATGCCTACAGCACCATCCTTGCCGCTCATCGTCGCTCTCCCCTCACCTCCGCCTCCTCCGTCATCCTTCTCGTCGCGCCAGACGTCGACGCCTTGTGCGCTGCCAAGATGCTTGCAGAGCTCCTCAAGCAAGACGATGTCATGCACAGGACCATCCCCGTGTCAGGGGTCGCAGAGTTGGAATCTATGAAAGACGAGCTCGTAACTTATAACGAGGTATGCGACCACTAACCCGCACCCTCTCTCTTCTTCCTTTTGACACCGAGGAGCTACATACCCTCATTCTCGTCAACATGGGCGCCATCCTCGACCTTCCCTCTCCCGCCTGGTTTGGGGAACTCAGTGCACATCTTACGGTACACGTGATCGACTCCACTAGACCTCAAAACCTGGCAAGTCTGTTTGGTGGCGGTGACATCGGTGATCGCATTGTCCTCTGGGACGATGGTGAGGTTGACACCATGGAACCACAGAGAAAAGCTTGGGAAGCACTAGAAGTCCGTCTCCGTACATCACAGAAACCACTCAGGCTGACAGACTTTGCCAGTACGAGCCAGAGCCAGACTCGGAGGATGATGCTTCGGACTTCGATTCAGAGCATGAAACGCAAGACAATGCAAGCCTATATGAGAGCTCGATTGGAGGCAGCCCACCATGCAAGCGCAAATCGCAAACCCCCAATCAACACAGAGGGAAAAGGCCGAAGCTAAACAATGTCGCGGTGCTTCTCCACCTCGTCAGCTCGTACTGACCCCTTCTCCAGGAGCCAAGTCAAATGTCACGGGAGCAGCGTGCGACATATCAAGCAGTGATTGAAAAGCACTACGCAAGTGGTTCATGGTACAGTCAGAGTGCCACTGCGACAATCTATATCCTTGCTACTGTCCTTGAGCGTGCAGACAGTGATCTTCTGTGGTACGTGGCACTCAGTAATTGACCTGTCTCCTTCTGGTCACTGCTGTAGGCTCGCAATCCTTGGGCTCACATACCAATATACATCTTCCCGCATATCACGCGACTTCTACGAAAAATATCACTCTATCTATTACGACGAAGTATCACGCCTCAATCCACTGCCAGCAGGGGTCACCAGTAATATCGATACCATCACTGCACTGGGGCCAGACGATTTGTCGATACGATCTACCGAGGAACTAAGATTCACCCTACTTCGTCACTGGACCCTATATGATGCCATGTTTCACTCCAGTTACGTGGCAGGAAAGCTTGGAATTTGGAAGGAACGCGGTCGAAAGAGGCTTACAGGCCTACTTGCCAAAATGGGGTGAATGTGACCTTCAGGCAACCCTTTCAGTGATGCTTTGCAACTAACCTCATCTGAGGTAGGTTTTCAATACCGCAGACCCAACAGCTGCACGCCCATATGGACCTCGATCTCAAGCATCAGTTAAGATCCAAGCTTGACACCATCGCTCCTGAATACGGTCTTGTGGAACTCACATACCCGTCCTTCGTTCGATGTTTTGGGTACCGTGCCCCTCCCCTTAGTGCTGCTGATGCCGTTGAAGCGGTCAGCGCACTCCTAGATGTGGCTGGTGGTATTAGGATGGAGGTCGAGGTCGAAGGTGCCCGACACGGTGGGGAATGGTTCGGCAGTGGACGCGTATGGGAGGGCAGTAAACACGCCATTAATGAAACGCCTGAAAGCAGAGAACGTGGGGAAGGTGTAAACACAAATGGAGAGGGGGATGGAGAAAATCCAGACGGCACAGAAGAACGCACAGAAGTCTCCTGGTGGGTGAGGAACTTCTGGGCAGCCTATGACGCTCTCGCTGAGTGAGTCTTTCTTTGCATTGGTTGCAGCTAGATACCTGAATATTCCAGCATTGTTTCTCTTCGAGATGCACTTGCACTATCCATGTCACTCCATCGAGCCATCATACGACAAGGAACCTCAATAATCGATAAGCAAGACATCCGTACAATGCGCTCACATCGTGTTGTCGTTCTCTCTCAGGGACCCGATCTTGCACTGTTTGCCCATCCCGGCGTACTCTCGCGTCTGGCGCTCTGGTTGATTGATGCATTGAGGGACAAGTTACCAGGCACGAAGCTTGCCCGGGGAAAGAAGAGTTTGCCATTCGTACTCGCGTGCCTGAACGAGAGGACAGAGACATACATTGTTGTAGGGGTCATGGGTTCACTGGAGTTGGGAGATGTAACAAAGAAGTAGGTTTTCGAACGCTCTCCTACGGATTTGAAGGACTGAAGTCCACCGATCAGTGAGTTTGGTTTAGCATTCATCAACGCCAAAGAAAGATGCAACGCCCGGTCCTCTCACAACTCGTTCAATACGAGTATCCTCGAAATTGATCAGGATGATCTGAAAGTTTTTCTAGAAGCCCTTTGTGAGGTGGGCGAGGGATACTAATGTACAATCCGTGTTGTGGTACCACGAATCATTCAAAAGTATACGCGCGCATGCTGTTACCCGTATGCTTATTCTCCGGAGCTCCACCAAAAACCAAATCCGTGCCTGCTACAGATGTAGTGTGGGTGATTATCAAATCAACAAAGACTACGCACGGTCCTTCAGAATGCCTGGAGAAATAATCGTAGTCGATGTTAACTGGGGACACAATCAGCATATGCGCAAGTTCCTTTAGGTACATTGGGTGATCTTACTTGCTATAGCCAAGACAAGCTACCCCCATGATCATTTAGCACCAAGTCGTAATCTGCGAACAAGCTGAGCCTACCGCCCTTTCATCAACGCTTAAGTTCCTCTCCGCGCCTGGCTTGTGTAATATCACCTCATTATTCTGGTTCAAGTTGTGAACTTGTTCTTGTTCATCCGGCGCCCGGAAGGTCACAGTGTATTGCCCCGTGTCCGTGAAGATCTGAAAGTGAAGCACTCATTCGCACCAACCTAGGGAGGTCGATCGCCACCTTACCTCCCTACCAAATCCCCTGAATGCCCTTTTGACACTAGCGATGCCTTCTCCTTGTGCATCCCGTAGAACAAAATGCCACGCCCACAAACCCTCGTCTACACGCGCAAATTGGTTGAAATGGGTTTCGGGTGTAGTGGGTTCGGGTTGAGGGTTCGAAGTGAGGGTAGTAAGTACTCGGTGAGGAATAGACCTGAATTTGGTGAGATTTAACACAGAATGGTATCGGAAATGGAACGTAATTCGTCCGCATCAGGTTGTCGAAAGCAAGGTGGTTCAACCAAATGCAAGGTTGCGCCATCCAATGTTACGGAGGCAACAACCAGACAACCTAGGATTGTGAGATAGGTGGAAATTCCAAAAAGGAGAAGACGTACCATGGTTGCATCGGCGGAATATAATCATGAGAAAGACAAGGATATGTGCGGATTTAAGGAGCGAGCGATCGGGATTCCAGGATATCGAAACCATGGAACATTCAGAATGGCGAGAGCGGAGGACGTTAAGCAAGCAAGTAAAGAAACCGGATTATCGATGTGGATGCCACACGGTGAAATGGGAGGTGAGGAGGACACGAGCATCAATGCAACACACGTGGAAACGGAAACAACACATCCGGATTGAGAGCGCCGTTCATTGAACCAAAAGCCAAATAGCACCTGAATCAAAACCCGGGTAGTAGTGAGCCGGAACATATAAGCCAATAAGATGGAAAGACAGAATAACAAGGGTAAAATAGGTCACAATGCAATGTCAATGGTGAAATTGGGGCAAGTGAGGCAATAAGCACGGACGACAGGGCTCAAACAGACCGGCGCAGTCGTGGAGCGCAAAGAAACAATGTCATGGATATGGTCCATCGTATCAACCCACGATCATGGTATATGCATGAATGGAGAAAGAAGGATTTATTGTATGTAAGGTTGAAATCATACCATAGTCGCATTGGAAAGAATCCACGATGAACGTAGGAATCGTGGGGATAGCAAGGGATTCATGCAAGATTGAAAGACACCGAAAAGAGAGGGGATGTGGAGCCACGATGTGGTTAACAAGATGGATCGCACAGGAGGAAGTCAGGTAAGAGGGAAGCATATTACCAGGTATGCGGGTGTAGGCGCAAGCGTTACGATTCGATACGACGGGCCGGCGGAGTTGTTTAGCAAGACGAGGGATCAATATGATACAACAGCCCGGTCAGCGGATTGTTCGGAGAACCAAGACGCGACTCAGAACACACATACCGCAGGAATAAATCATACCTCCTCCTCCAGGGATGCCACTCCTGCTGCACTTCTGCGAAAGTGTCCAGAACTAACTCTCCTTCCGGTGTGTCCCTGGGACGCTGGACGAACATGCGAGAGTTTATCCAAGAAAATGGGCGACGGATCTGAAAGCAGTGAGATATCGGTACAGCAATGGCATGGCACTGAGCCATGAATACGCACCCAAAGGATAGGTGAACCTTCAAAGTCCATGACTAGTGCTCGGAATGGCCTATGCGTCCTGAATACCTGCCTTGCGAACATCGAAAAGAAACTCCGTGGTTCTTCAGCAATATATCCGAGCGTTTCTCCAGCCGGGTTGGCTTCACAGCGAAGTTCAGTGCATAACAGAAAAATCTACAGTAGAAAGTCTGAACACACTTATAACATATCGGTTTGACTGCTCGAATCCCATGAAGATATTGAGCATTTCAAGTTGTCTGGTTAGAAGTGAGACCGAGCAAGAAGCAAGCCTTGGCAACTTTCGCTACCTTGTGACTACGAGCTCGTCGTTGTTCACTAACAAATGCTTCAAGCCCGCAACGGGTTCGGCGGTGGAGTGTATGCTTTGTCTCCAAAGTTGCGAGTGGTCTACAAAGGGTTTCTCCTCATAGTCTGACAAAGTCCACAAACGGTCCTCTGAAGGAGGGTCTGACTGGGACCTGCGCAACGTGTTACCTCGGGAATTTCTCCCGAAACCGACAGTGGTGCGATGGGGAAAGCGAGAGAGGGCATATAACCGACACTGTTGTGCCAAAGGTGTGCAGAAAGACGTGTGCCTTGACAATAGATGATGACCCATGATAAACGTAGCCATTCTGTAGGCTAGGCTAAGTCTTGAGGTTTAGTGTGTCAATCGCATCCGCGTGGCTATGCTATCGATGTCGTATAATATTTACTACTCATCCGCCGACTCGCGAGGCTTTTGCCAACCCCAAGTCGTTCAAGACTTAAACTTGACTAGCTAGCTTCTATTCCTCCACAGCGCTGGGGTGATGATGTACCGGCGGTCGACCATCATTCGCATTCCAAGGAATGCGCGATCCGCTGCTACAGCACCTAGGATACAGGTGAGTTCAGTTGTAACCAGTACGCGAAAACTCACTGGTAAACATTAGCACGCTGTGAGGCAGATTCTTCGGTCAGAAGTTGACAGAGTTCCTGAGCCCAGCGCTTTCCGGCATATCCCTCCTCACCTTGCTTCACGACAGCGTCAGGTGAAGGCTAGCGAACATGGTTCCCTCCGCTCCAATACCCCCACTCCGCACCCTCAGTCCAGATCCCATCTTATTTCACGTCCGTCGCCGCCCCAGCTCAACGAACGTGATCCCTTTCGTTCCCTTGTTCCTCAGCCCGAAACCGAACCTAGCACCCCATCGCGCTTGTCTAAATTAAAATTCAAGGAACGTGGGTCCCTTCGTCCCGGCTATGCCTTTGTCGCAGGTGCAAACAGAAGCAATACATCGGAGATAAGTCGCTGGCACGGAAGGCAGAGGGAAAGAGAGAGCGGTCGGAAATCCCAGCCCAAGCAGGTGCAAATGGATCTCTATATTCCGTCGACTGTTTCGGTTGGGCAATTAGCCAAGCTATTGAATATTCGCTTGCGTATGGTTAATCCTTTTCTGGCACACAGTGGACTGATTTTATTTCAAAGGTACACTTCAACGGAAGATGGACCAAGTAGGAATGCATGAAGCGTCGTCCTATGATTATGGTCAGCAACCTTCCCTCTCATAATCAGAGAACTGAATAATACCTATAGTTCTGACCTGTGACTATGCTGCTTTACTCGCACAAGAGTTTGGTCGTAACCCGATAATCAATGATGAAGCCGCGTTTGACCTATACCCTCCGTAAGCATGTTGCTCGCCGTTTCCGACACTCTGAGCTTCCGTTCTCTTAGAGTGTTTCATTGACACCGGCATTCTTTAATAGACCTCCGTCGGCAAACCTCCACCTTCTGCCAACCCGTCCACCCATTGTGGCAATAATGGGGCATGTCGATCACGGAAAAACTACTCTTCTCGACAATCTTCGTTCTTCTTCTGTTGCTGCTTCTGAAGCAGGCGGGATCACGCAACATATTGGTGCTTTCTGTATTCCGCTGAGCATGAGTGGTGATTCTTCATCGACATCAGAGGGTGATCGGCGCCTAATTACGTTCCTGGACACCCCGGGGCATGCTGCTTTCTCTGCCATGCGTGCGCGTGGAACTTCGGTCACTGATATCGTTGTCCTAGTCGTTGCTGCCGATGATGGTGTCATGCCCCAAACGCTGGAAGTCATCGAGCTCGTTAAACGTGAGAAGGAAGGAAGTAACATTGGAATGGTTGTTGCCATTAATAAGGTTGACAAACCTGCAGCTGACGTCGTAAGTTTCCCCTTGTGCATGCATCACATTCTTTCCTTCTTCGAGGTCTATGCATACTCATGTTCTTTCGCTGTGTACACGGCCTACAGGAAAAGACTAAACTAGCCTTACTTTCCGTTGGCGTTCCTTTAGAAGAGGATGGCGGGGATGTCCCTTGCGTTACGGTCTCTGGGCTCACAGGATCTGGACTGCCTGAGCTTGTTGAAACCATTGCTCTGGTTGCTGATGTTATGGACCTCCGTGCGGAACGAGATTGCAAACCAGTGGGGTATGTTCTCGAGTCCAGGATACTCAAAGGGTTCGGGTGAGTATGCACGTTCATTTCCTAGCTCATTTTTGTCATGAGTTCTAACCCATATGCGTAGTCCTGTTGCAACTGTTCTTATGACACGCGGCACTATCTCTCCAGGAATATCCCTTCTGGCGGGGACTTCCCCATGCTCTACACGCCGCCTTCTCTCCCCTTCCTTGCAACCCATCACATCTGCCGTACCTGGTACCCCTGTCCTTGTCACAGGTTGGAAGTCACTTCCCGCTGCTGGTGAAGAGGTCCTAGCGGGCAGCGATGCCGATATAAAGAAAGCATGTGCGAATCGAGAACGGAAACGAGATCTAGAGAGTGCTCTAGGTGATGTCGAGGCAATAAACGCCGCGAGGCAGGCAGATAAAGAGAGGGAAGAGAAAGAGAGAGAAAGTGCATACAGGGCGAAGAGGGGTAACCGAGCCCAAACTACGGTGGCTGAAGATAGTTCAGTTCAGGAGGAGGTCAAGAGGAAGTGTCTTCGGATGATTGTCAAAGGGGACGTTAGTGGGAGTGTCGAGGCCCTGGTTGGTGCAGTCAAGGATATTGGGAATCACTTAGCAGGCGTCAAGGTGGTTTCCACTGGCGTGGGGGATGTTTCTGAATCTGATATTATGATGGCCAAGGCCGCAGACGGTGCGTCTACGTCCGGATTTCTTGTGTACAAGTCGTTAATTTCCGTGTCAGCGATAATAGTCGCATTTTCTGTCGGCGTACCACGGACGGTCCGAGCTTCCGCCTCCCAGAACCACGTCCCAATTTATACATCCGACATCATATACCGTGTCATTGACGACGTCCGAGATCGCGTCGTATCTCTCCTACCATGTACTTACGACATCAAAGTCACCGGCGAGGCGACAGTGCTGCAGCTATTCGAGATCCAAATTAAAGGGAGTAACAAAAGGATTGCTGGGTGCAGGGTCACCCTTGGGATTTTGCAACGATCAGGCTCGGTCAGGGTACTAAGAGAAGATAAAACTATATATGAAGGTGAGCATTGACATCCTGACATCGTGGATATATTGAGTTAGAGTTTGTTGCCAGGTTCCATAAATGCGTTGAGGCAGCTGAGGAAGGACGTGACCGAGGTTAGGAAAGGTTCAGAATGCGGCGTTAACTTACAGGACTTTGATAATCTCCAAGGGGGCGACGTTATCCAAACGTTCCAGAAAATAGAGATACCGGGCGAGCTGTGATCATTCGGCGATTGTAGAACCTCCTCACACGTACTTATAGAAATTCATGGATTATATGTGCATGGAAAGCATCTAAGTATCCATGGCAATTTCTTCATAATACTCGGTATCTATTCTGCTCGTCAAGTATTATTTCCTTGCTACCGATCGTACCGGTTCTACCTCCAACCCCAAACGTTAAGCTCATATTTCCGAAATCACGCGTTGTTTTCTCCAGGACGGTCCAGCTTCGGGTATCCAACTTCTTCAAGACGACCTCTACTTTGGTCCCAAAGAACTTGTACGAAGATCCTTCCGGCTCGATTGGACCAAAGAGCTGAATAGTCCGCTTGAACCGTTTCTGGGTCGGGAGATATAGATCAAAATGGACCTGCATATACTCTCGTGAGTAAAGCAATAGAGTGTTAATAACCGTTCGCATTGCAGCGCCGACCTGTGTCTCTTCAACCGTTACCTTGCTTCTGTCCTCGTCAGCCTGCTTGGCAAATACAGATACGTGCACTTCGTTCGGTGTCTGGTAATGATCTACACGGCACTCAGTGAACTGTTCAGCCTGGTGATCCCGAACAGATCAATAAGGAGTCAGCAGCCGTGATGACGACGTAATAGAAGTGGTGCCGCCCACCTGTTCTTCGCTCTGCTTCGGAACAAAAACATGGCGGCCTTTTTTGCATCCTTCGATCTTAAGGAATTCTTCAAACTCCAGGACTCGCCGTTTACAGCATAGATAGCCCTGAACATCGCACGAGAATCGTTAAAAATACAGACAGAAGTATGTGGGGAATGGTGCGCGAGCGACGTAATTACGGGGATACACACCTTGCTTCCCTCGTGGAAGATGGGCTACAGGATGAATTAATCCGGTCAATGGACGGGAAGCTATGAGTGAAGTTGGCAAAGAATCCGAAACGTACTGGCGCTGGGTGATAGGTGCAAACGGTGCCTTCGCCGTTTCCAATGCGGTTTTCTGCGTCGCTCACGAAAGCTGCGCTGCAGCCTTTACGTCTGCATTGTGTGCCAAGTGCGACGGCTACACCTAAATCATCCTCCTCTTCCAGGAGAGAGGGAGGAACGGATTCTGCAGGGAGAGTGGTGGCGAGAGGCGCAGATGCCTGTAATTGAAGTGTCCGCTCCGTAGAATAGACTTCTTTTCCTTCTCTCGATCCCGTCATTGTGAGAATCTCAGTAGCTGCAGGCTTCGGCACCTGAGGGACAACTTGCGGTACTACCTCGGTATGTGCGCCAACCTCACACCCCTTGCCAGCGCGATCGATGATCGTTAGCGGTGAACGTGCTCCGCCAGGTAACAAGGCGTGCATACAGGTATAGCCATGAATTCATCGAAGTCGAGAACCGGTTTGTTGATACTCGAGCTGCAGCATGACCACGACTTGAGCCCCTCGTGGAAGATCTGATAATGTAATAGCTTGGAACGACTGATCTAACAATACTGACACCCGAAACTCACTGGTGCTCCAGGATGGTAGTAACAACTGGTTTCCGTGTTCTCCGCTGATAAAAACTCCTGACCGCACCCTTTCCGCGCGCAACGCGGCATATTGGTGAAGATATCGCAGGATAAGGAGATATACTAGTGTTGGGAAGGCCAACTTCAATTCTTGCTCGATATCATCGAGGTGGCCTGCGATTCAAAATAAATATATTATGTAATGCCTAGAATGTTCGTGAAAGTTTCCGCCGGTTACGGTTATTGAATTAATGCAGCCAAGTTGAAGTTCTTTTGCGAGAAGACTCTTGTCAAGGTCGACTGGCGGTACTCCATGAAAACAGTGTTTTCTTTCTGTTAGCTTCTTGACGGAATGGAAAGGCGACTGATACACAGAGATAAACTACGGTCGTATTCGGCTGAAGCCTTGGCACTGGAGGCATGCAACGCCGCGGGATCCTGTCTCGTCCGACAAGGCAACGGTAGCTATTCAACAGGATCGCAGTCCACCCTGGGAGCAGTATGTGCGGTAATACGTATAACCAAGATACCGCTGGACCAATCCTCAATTTTGGTGAAACACCAAACAGGTAGCCGACGGATAGTTTACCACACGATACCAGCCACCAGACACGCCCCTTGAAGCTTGAAGCAGCATAAAAGTGGCATGTCGTCGCTAGTCATCGTGAAAGGAGATCGATCATCCGGTGTCAAACCAACGACATGACTGTAAGCGTGTCACGGACATGTTCCAAGGGGAGATATTCTCGCATTCGAGATTGAATTGAGCATCTCATCGGACTCAGGGGTGCCAAGTCCAAGTGGATCAGAAACGTTTCAGCGCCATGAAGGAAGCTGATAATCTACTCGGTAGAGTCATGAAAGCGTGGTCAAGTCAAGGTTATAACCAGGGATCAATAAACACATGTGCACCACTCTGGCTCAAAGTTCCCTCACCCGATAGGCCAGGACCTCGGGCCTCAGGTTAGGTCACAGGAAGCAAGGGAAAGAATGCTATGTACCGAATCCGCTGCTCATGATACAGATCGCCGTTCTGCCATGCATATAACCGCGCGTACATCGCTCCTCTGCATCAAAGTTTCATGATTATTGGAGGGCAGGGTCAAGCTCCGATCAACGGAAACATCCACCTGAACGAGTCCACATGTTGTAAAACGCAGACTCGATCCGAGGCGAGATCAGAATTACTCTTCTTGCATTTCTTGCCTGCTGGACCTTGGTTCTTTCAAGTTCTCACCAGGTCAGGCTTCCATACCACACATGAATTGGGTACAATCTTCACATCATGACTAGTGTGAAAACAACTTTCCAGTGGAACCAGATCCTTCTGTTTTCTTGGTGCTGGGTGCCATAGCTTTTGACGCCGATCATCGAGCAAGGTTTGAACGACAAATGTTGGAAGGGTCCCCCATTGACTCGGTGAGCGCCACAAGGAGGAAGCTGCATAGCCACATGGAAGGCACCTCATAGATGAGTACGTCACAAATGACTTAGTAGGATGCCACGGAGCATGTGCACGGGTGCAGAGCGGTCGTGGAGCATTCGCGTTACAGGTCCGAAACTCCCTGAAAATTGCGCGTTTGACATGCGAATTCATTTACGAGAGCTAACTGGACATACCGCTGAGATGATTATAACGATCAAAACGACTTAACATCAAACACCCGCGGATTTCATTTCCAAATCTACCTCCAATCCAAGCCTGGACCAAGTGACTCCCATACCAGAAAACCCACGCCCCACGGACCAACGCGAGCAAGTGTCCGAGCAGCGGAAGAAATTCGACGATGGGCGTTGGATCGTAACTCGGAATGTAAACCTGCCGAATGTTCACGAAAGAATGATGTTATACCATCTTCCTGAAGTTTTTGTCTCAAGACAGAGAGTGATGATCGTCGGCTGCTCAGATGGGGTACGCGTGCCCTCTCGAGGGCAAGGGCTCGCCGCGCCACATCCCACGGCCTACAGAAAGTCTCATATGTCAAGCCCGCCATCATGCCGCCGCAGACTAGTGTGAAAGCATTCGTAAATCGCGGTAGATGAGAACTGTGGGATGCCTCGTTTCCTGACTGTAATCTTCGAAGAACATGGTGTGTCGCGAGTTTGACTTTGTGTGCTACTTTGCGAGTGATCTCGAAAACTGTGAAGAAAGCGGCGAAACCTGAAAAATGGACGGATAAGATGTTTTGACCGGTAGTTTGAGCTCACCTACCACAGATATCCTTCCCGCACCCCCATCCCCATCCAGCCCATCCACGCCCAGCCATTTCACCAACATCTTTCATCCAAAGCCTGACTTGTCTGATATCTCTGATTTGATCGGATCTACTTGTGGTGTGTATCGGCTGTGTTCCCAGGAAGACCTCCTTCCATGCATGAGACCATCCTTCTCTAGTTCCGCCCTCGATGACGAGCCTCACATTGTCCACAGGTGCAGCGACTATGGCTTGCATGCCTCCCGCAGCAGCACCTGACAATGCAGCCGTGAACATCGAGTGAACTCCGAGGCAAGATTGTAGGTAACTAGAGCACTCGGTGTACGTGGTCCAAAGTACCGTACCCAGCACTGCGTTGGCAAGCATTGGCGGTACGAAGTGTTTAGGTATTACTATGAACTGCAATGACATGAGCCTCGATTCGGACGTACTCGAGAGGAGGGCGGACACGACACCTTGATTCTTGATGAGTGAGACGATATACTGAGGACTGAGAGTAGTGCCATTGCTGTTAGCATGTCCCCGAAGTGAGTGCCAACCGCTCACTGGGTTTGTTGACGGTTAGCAGAGAGAATCTTCATGGTGTTTGACTCGCCTTTGGATGGCCTGAACAACCTCACTGGACGGGAGAAATATAAAGTAATAGCCCGCGTGGTCGTTCGAGCTAATGCAGCATAGAAAGGGCTACCTTGCTGATCCTGACTCGAAGGCGGAACAGCGACTTCATCATGACTAGTCATGAAGTGTGTTGTTATGGTCGATTCGCGTCGATTGATTGGCTTTCCGCTAAGGTATTGGAGAGGCTATAGTATTGGAGTCTGGTACGGTAGTTCAGTCCTCGGTCTATCGAGCGTCTTGCAATGTGTGGGTGGAAGCAAGGACTTGAGGTGATGAAAACATTCCCTGAGTTTGGCATGGTTTTGCAACGGAACCTTGGTACTGGAACAACCAAATGAAGCTTTTTCGAGGCATCCCGAAACATTTCGTCCCATCTGTTCTCCCAGAAAGAACTATCAGGCAGCTGACATCCATCAGGACCCACAACTTGCTACCAGATGGGTTTACTCTTTTCCCAAGCTTCTTCGACGTCCGCGAGCAGCGATTACTTCTGACTACGGCCTTGAGTCAACTTGACGCCACTGAAAGCATACGTGTTCGTAGACTTCAGTGTGATTATCGTGCTAGGAATCCAGTCTCGGACGGTACTCCCGTAGAGGGTGTATTCTTACCAGACAGTTACTATACATTCCACGAGGTGAGTACATAGTCCAAGATCCTTCTTGTTTCGACTGTTCCGATTAACATTCCCCAAGGGTCACTACGACAATGTTATTCGGGATTATCGCGAAATGCGCCTCTCTTCCTGGCCGGAGGCTGAACTTCGCGGCCTGACTCCGGTATTGGACCGTTTGCGAGCTCTCTACCCTTCGAAAAAGACGCAGACTCATTTGTTGCACCTGGCTTCGTCTGGAGAAATACATCCTCACATTGATAATGTTTCTGCGAGCGGTGGATGGATCCTAGGCGTGAGTCTAGGGGCTGCAAGGACGCTGAGAATGGAATCCCCGAGTCCTGCAGAGGCAGAGAGCTTTGACATATTGCTTCCGTCTGGTAGCATTTATCTACAGAGGTAACTTGTATGCATCTAGGTCGAATCCCTGTGCTGAGTACATTGTAGTGACGATGTCCGCTACCACTGGAGGCATGCAATTCTGCCCTCAACAGAGAGGGATATGACCAATTGTGGGCAACGTATCAGTATAATGGTTAGGGTATGTGTCTAATTCCTTGCTTCAAATACCTCTTCTCAACTCTAGCTAGGATTACAGGGGAGATGACGCAGGAAAGGTTGAAGTTGGTACGCGTGAACACAAGCCATACCAGTTTGCTGAGTAAATGAGGTGGTATAGCCCAACAAAGCCAGACTTCGCGGAAGGGAGTGTCCCATTATCTCTCAACGTCTCAACCTTGGCAGCACCTTCTGCTGCAACGTATTTGTCATATCATTGACACTCGAGTTCTTTTGACTACGGCAAACGTACGGAATGATTCCATGTTCGGTTTCAAAGTGAAACCAGTTTTCTATACTGGGATCGCATCGGACGTGAAACAGCACTATTTTTTCGGATCCATTTACTCAATAACGTTCAAACTAGGGCGCGGACATGATGTGAAGAGACTACAACTTTCATCTAAGCGTACTACAAACGGGGTACTTCTAAATTAGTCATTCAGAGGGATGTTGCATCGACCCCAACGCTAATGACGAAGCTGTAGTCACCAACGAGCTCCGGGGTACCAACCCTCGAGAACGAGGGGAACACGCACAAGGTGCTGCGGTTGGACTAGCATTTTGACAGCAAGTGTGGTCTGCGATCTATAAAACCAAGAGTATCAACCCCGATCTCGCATGCCTACCCAACGGTCTAGATCTAGATGTCAAATTCTCGCTTGAGATCCTCGCCCCAATTTTGTCTTGTCGGCCAGGGATGGGATCAACAAGCGACTGTCTACATTTACGGGTCTACCGGGCAGAACAACAAAACGTGTGGTCGGATTTATGTCCCGATTTCCAGGACCCTGGTAACTGATACTGTACCATGCGGTTTGGAGACACGCCATAAAAAAATGACCCATTTGATACAGTTTCCGGAATTCAAGCCTGGTGAATTGAAAGCGAAACACGACGTGATGCGTATTAGGAACAGTCCGCGGCTACAGGAAATAAATAACTATATGGCTGATGGGGAACAGATTGATACAGTATGGGGGATGTGAAGTCCATGCAATGGCTCTAGCGAATGTAATGAGATCTACAAAGCAGATGTGACGTCTGCGCCCGAATAACGACTCGGCTTAGTTTACTTTTGAGACACTGGAAACACTGTTGGTTGGCGTCAGCAACGGTGTCCGGGCAGCGCAGTGTTCAGGCTCTTACGGCAGACTGCGATGACCTTCGCCCCCATCCACTGCTACAACGACGACTTGCGTTCCCTACAGGCTGTTAGGTACGGGTAGGGCGCACATTAAAGAAAATAGTTTACATCGGCAAGGCGGCTTGTGGACTGTACGGTGCCATATTTGATTTCGCCGGCGGCAGTCCAGAAGAAAACTCGTGTGCCGTTCTAGGCTCCGTGTCAACAGCATTCTGAGGAGCGAAGTGGCGACTTACGGGGTACGCGTTCATAGCCAAAATAGTAGGCAGAGAACAGCGAGTTTTGAAGGTCGTTTGGTGCCATTGGCTGGTGGGTTGCACTCTCCTTATAACCCTTTGAATGTTTAGTTGGATCTGCCTTCCCTCGATCTCAAGATTACTTCAACCAGAGGGGAGCGGTCGGTGATAGGACCTACTGAACGGACGTGCCTAATTTGTTCATGCAACCTGGCTAGTTGTTTGCTGTGGAAATCTGGAAATGTCGCTTATTGGGTTTGCGAAGAACAGCTGTAACGATACATTACTAGCCAGAGTGATTGCAATAGCCGAACTCAATTAATTCACGGACAACGGCTCGTCGCGAGACGCAGTGCGTGTTTGAGATGCCTGGTAAATCAAATACGACAATGTCTTAGCTGTGATTCATGAAATGTATGCACTCGTGAAGTCGAGGCAGAACGGCATCATGGAAGGGACGTAATAGTGCTTGAGGTCGCCAAGGACTCGAGTTTCCACGAGCCCACCCCGCGATGAAGCAAATGATGGTAGAATGACGCGTGGCAGACATATCCAATTACGCACACGTTGCCAGCTTTCATCAGCCGGACCTGATCCTCGGCCTGGCCCCAGCGATTTCATCTGAGCGGAGCTCGGTAAATGAACGGACCTTTCAGAGCAGACTGTTGGTGGATCTTGAAAGTGAGGATCATGTACATACTTGCAACTTTCCGAAGAGAAACGCGAGGCAGAAAAATGAAGGGGCATAATAATTGTCAAAGGCAGTAGTGCATGGGAAACGTAGCGGAGCTCAATTAAATAATTCGTCGTATTGGAAGTCTCCATCGGGCAACTCGAAGTGGCAACGTTTCTGAGAACCCTCAATTATCATCATCGACCACACCTGACGCAGAATGTCGGTCATCCTAGTGACAGGCTCGTACGACCATGAAATCAGATTTTGGGAAGCCTGGAGTGGGATATGCTCCCGCACCATCGCAAGGTCGGGGGAATCTGGCGTGAGCACCATCCTTTCAGTCACCCTTGGCACGTCAGGTCATACTTGCGTTCGCCATTAGCAAGTAAATCGTCTCGCTATCTCTCCTGAGTAATCCAGCTCTTTTCTTTTAGAGGGTCTCGTTTACGTACCAGCTCTTAGCAAGCGTCTGCTCGCCGCTGCAATCCACAAGAAAGTGTACATCTATGAAATCGCTAGCACTTCCTCCACCCCGGTTGGTCTCCCCCATCTCCGTAGCCCACGTATTGAAGTATGCAATTCGGTAGCTGACTTGTCTTGATGCTCACACCATGAATGTCACCTCCGTTTCCTTCCACAGCGAAGGGAAATGGTTAGTTACTGGTAGTGAAGATGGCACTATCAGGATATGGGACCTCAGGTACTCATCCACTTCCAAGTCTATTAGGTCTAGGCCTTTTCTTCATCTATCGCTTCAGGAGTACACAAGTGCACCGCACTTATGATAATGGCGCCCCTGGTAGCTTCATCTTATCATATTGCTCTCTTTAGATGATGCTAACGCGTACGTGTTCAGTCAACGATGTTTGCGTCCATCCTAATCAAGGAGAGCTCATCTCCTGCGATCAGGCCGGGTGCATCAAACAGTGGGACCTATCTGAAAATCTCTGCTCTCATGAACTGGTGTGTCAACTTATCTCCACTCTTCCGATTTCTTAACGCACATGCGCAAGACCCCTGCCGGGGATGTGCCTATCAGGTCTGTCAGTCTGGCTTCTGATGGATCGTGTTTGGTTGCTGGAAATAATAAGGCATGGCTCCAATACTTGGATTGAGTTACCTTCATCATTCCGTAATTAGGGCAAATGCTATGTCTGGAAGATTAACGAAGAGAAATCGGAACTCCCAAGATATCAGGCCGTAACCAAGTTCAGCGCGCATAAAAAGTATATAACCCGCGTCCTTCTCAGTCCTGACGTTAGGTAAGTTATGCCGAGTTCCAATTCTGCATACATCAGGGATTCATGCGGATATATGAGGTATCTTGCCACATGTTCTGCGGATACCACGGTGAAGATATGGTCCATATCTCAGAGTTATGAATTGAAGCAGGAGAAAGTACTCCAAGGGCATCAGCGATGGGTGTGGGACTGTGCTTTTAGTGCGGACTCTGCATATCTGGTGACAGGTGAGAAACTGTTACCTAACTTGACCGTTCATTTTTGGTGTATCCTGGTCAATAGCATCCTCGGATCACACTGCTCGACTTTGGGAGATGGCTTCGGGCGAGACTGTCCGACAATATAATGGGCATCACAAGGGTACGTCGAACGTTTGTTACTAAACCATCCATTCATCAAGAAACTTCATCCAGCTGCAGTGTGCTGTGCGCTTCACGATGGGGCAGGCTGATTCCATATCAAGGGGGTATGGACACGTATCCTTGGCCTGGAGGACCATCTAGTGATCAAATAAAAATGGATGTTCGAACATGAATGAAGCCGATGATCTCGGCAATCGCCTTGAGAAGTTATTTGCGATGCGTGACACTTCGGTTCAGCCCGGACGGTTCTTTGGTTTGGGCACTTGCATCAGTCCATGGTGTCCGTGCCTCTTCTGCAGTTCTACGGAACTGGCGAGTCATGCCAATTCACAGGTGTTCTAGCTCGGAAAGTAAACATTCGCAGTTGAGTCAGTTAAGTTGGCAGAAAGCTGAACATCGGTAGGTCCTGCTTCATTGAACATGATTACCGGAAAAATAGGTGGTACGTCAGCTCGAATGGAAATAGTTAACTGTCTTGTGACCTTCTCGATATCTCCTGTGACCCATTGATCAGAAGAGATCTAGGCAAGAGACAGGCGTTTCTTGATCCCATCACACCCACCTCCTCGGTCTATACCCACCATCAACAGTTCATGCGTCTCCAGTTTGGTAATTTACTGGCAGAAGTCGATGACCCCTAATATGTTCGAACCATGGAAGGTGTGGTCCCTGCAAACTCCGCGTAGCATCTTTGGGTCATTTTTCATGATGCCATGTCCCATCTTTGGACGACGTGATCTGAAGGTTGGTGTTTTGATGAAGTCCGCATGAGAACTTCGTATGCTATAGGCAAAGGTATCAATTTCGCCTCGTGTTCAACTTGTCCCTTGACCTAAGTAGGCCAAAATTATCTCTGCCCGACGAGGGTCGATTCCTTTTTGTGGTCAAATCTGAATTAATCTACGACTTAAGCCAATTGCTGATCTCATTGCACAGCTCAGTGTTGCACTGACGACGAGCAAAACAACCTTACTCCGTCACCTTCTATCTGCACCCGTGATTGGCTTCTTGGGGTTTTAGTCGGCTCTCCGCGGTTGTAGGCTGTTGTATGCTTAGTGGCCCCGTCGATGATCTCGTTCTCTCGTCTGGAGCATCTGTTAGCATCACTTTATACTAACAAGCATGGGAACCTCAGTCCTAGGAAACACGCCAAGTATGTGCTCGAGTCGTGACTGTATGTCAGAAACGTTGACTTGCAGTGCCAGCACTCACAACACCAATGTGAACGTACTAGTCTGACCGTCGGCATCAACGCATGGACTTAGATCACGCGCTGCCTGTCCTGGCATGTCGTGTCGTGACTCGTGCGGTCGTGTCCGGTTCCGAGGGCCGAGTCAGATCTCCGCCATGGCGCTCGAGGCTCAGAACGAGCGTTTGGGGCACGAGGTTCCGCACGGGAAACGGTCTCTGTTCCACGACCACTGACCACGAGGCAGTGCTACGCTCGTGGGCGCACCTCGCCTTTACTTGCAACGTAGGGTCTTTCCGCATGTGGTGTCCTGCGGAGTATTACGCACAGCCCAATATTCTGGGAGTATCGCATCCCTTAGGGTACTTGTAAGTAATTTCCGCCCGAGTGTACTGCAGGTTGGTGCAGAGAATACCACTGTTTTTTTTTTTCCCAGCGGGCCTCGGGCTTGATGGGTACTAGCGCTGAAGCGTCGTTGCTTGTCATCTCCGTCCTTAGAGGGCCAGCCTGTTTTTTTTTTCTTTCCTTCCTGCGAATGACTCTGGGTCCATTACAGTACTAGGCCGAGTCACTGATCCGGTGGGCGTGATTACATCAGCATGCTATTGCACAATTGAGGTCCGGCGGGATTGACGGAGGTCCGCCTCCGAGTAATCGGCCGGAGCATCTAGGCTTATCATCATATCGTTCAAACCTTTTTCCTCTTCGCCCTCACTTCTTTTTCTATGGCATACCCGGACGTCTCACACCAGCTCCCTTTGGTTTCGGAGGCGTCTTCTTTAATAGCTAACGGCTTTCACGCTGTCCAACGCAATCCCGACTCTTGGGATCAATCTCTCCCCGCAGATCAAGGTCTTTATCTCGCAGAGTATGAGAAAGACTCTTGCGGTGTAGGCTTTATCTGTCACATCAAAGGAGAGCAAAGCCACAAAATCATCTCCGATGCCCGTCAACTGCTTTGCGCCATGACCCATCGTGGTGCTACTGGGGCTGACAGTCGTGATGGCGACGGTGCTGGCATCATGACCGGCATCCCCCACCTCTTCTTCAAGCGAGAGACTGAAAGGGAGATTGGCTGTGTTCTGCCCGAATTGGGCGAGTACGCTGTCGGCAACGTTTTTTTCAAGGCCAATGATCCTATCCAACTTCAAAACTTCCAAGCGATCTTTTCCAATATTGCTAGTGGATTGTTTCTTCGTGTGCTCGGGTGGCGTCAAGTTCCGACAGACGGCACCATCCTAGGTCCTGCTGCCAGTAGCAAGGAGCCGGCGATTTACCAACCTTTCGTTGTTCTTCGTGACCACTATGGTGACGGTACTGCATGTCAGAATGGGCCTTTCGATGCCAAACTGTTCGAACGACAGCTTTACGTATTGCGCAAGCATGCCACTCATACTATGTTTGTCCTTCCTCATTCATTCAACGTAATGAACTTCGCTCAACAGCATCTCAACTTGCTTGTATATAAAGTACGGTCGCAAAGGGATTCTACGTCTGTTCACTATCCTCCAAGAACATCGTGTATAAAGGACAGCTTTCGCCTCCCCAAGTGTACAACTACTATCATGACCTCAATCACGTTCTGTACCGTTCCCACTTTACTTTGGTGCATTCCCGTTTCTCTACCAATACCTTCCCCTCATGGGATCGTGCCCAGCCAATGAGGTGGGCCGCTCACAATGGTCAGCATTTATTCTACTCGAGAGTATGTAGGATCTAACGCGTCGCTTTAGGCGAGATCAACACTGTTCGTGGCAACAAGAATTGGATGAGGGCTCGTGAAGGTGTAATTTCTTCAACCAGCTTCGGCGATCAGCTCGACCTTCTGTATCCCATCATCGAAACCGGGGGGTCTGACTCCGCTGCTTTCGATAACGTACTCGAGCTACTTGTCGTGAATGGTGTCGTCACGTTACCGGAGGCCATCATGATGCTCATCCCCGAGGCGTGGCAAGGAAATGAGCACATGGAACCCGGAAAGCGAGCATTCTATAACTGGGCTGCTTGCCTTCAAGAACCTTGGGACGGCCCTGCCCTATTTACCTTCAGCGACGGCCGTTATTGCGGTGCTAATCTCGATCGTAATGGTCTGCGGCCTTGTCGTTTTGTCGTTAGCAATGAGGACATCATGGTGTGTGCCTCCGAAGTTGGTGCCGTTTTCATCCCTCCAGAGAAGGTTGTGCAGAAAGGCCGTCTAAAGCCTGGTCGCATGCTTCTCGTTGACACACTCGAAGGAAGGATTGTAGATGACAAGGAGCTCAAACGGAACACAGCTTCTAGGCAAAACTTCGCATCATGGGTCGAAACTCATATTCTACATGTTCCAAACATCATTAAGCGTGTAATTCGCAGCAATGCCTCGATCGATCCCGTCATCGATGATGCCCCGCTCAGCAGCGATCCTAAACTCCTCGCGTTTGGTTACACGGTTGAGCAGCTCAATCTTCTTATGCTTCCCATGGTCGAGAATGGCAAGGAAGCGTTAGGCTCCATGGGGAACGACGCACCCATAGCAGCAATGGCCACGCAACCTCGTATCATTTATGACTATTTCCGTCAGCTATTCGCCCAGGTCACCAACCCACCAATAGATCCATTGCGAGAGAGCATCGTTATGTCACTTGAAGCATACGTCGGACCCGAGGGCAATCTTCTGGAGATGAAGCCAGAACAGTGCCACCGCATTCTTCTTCCTTCTCCGTTGATGTCTCTCGAGGAAATGAATGCGATGAAAAACCTGAAGGCCGCCTACGTTACCTGGCCATCAATCACAATCGACATAACTTTCCAGAAGGAGGAAGGCATCCCCGGGTACCAGCTGGCATTACAACGCGTCTACAGCGAGGCAGCACAGGCCATCGAGGACGGTATCAAAGTCATTATTTTGTCCGATCGCGCCACTGGGCCCTCTCGTGTACCTCTGTCCGCGTTGGTTGCGTGTGGTGGGGTTCATCATCACCTCGTGCTGCAAAAGAAGCGTGCGAAGGTTGCATTAATGGTTGAAACAGCCGAGGCTCGCGAAGTGCACCACCTTTGCGTTCTCGTTGGGTATGGGGCGGATGCCGTTTGCCCGTGGTTGATGCTTGAAACAATACATAAAGTTGGTCGAGAAGGGCTGTAAGTTGACAAAGCACAGGCTCTGTTTTGTGGCGAGGATTCACAATTTTACAGCATCAAGGGTGGTGAAAAGACCGTCAAGGATTTGATTACCAACTATCGAAACTCTATCGACAACGGAATTCTCAAGGTTATGTCGAAAATGGGTATTTCCACTCTCCAGTCATACAAGGGAGCCCAGATTTTCGAAGCCCTCGGCCTGCACAGCGAAGTGGTGGAACGTTGCTTTACCGGGACAGCGTCACGAGTTCAGGGCACGACATTTGATTTACTGGCACTCGATGCCTTTGAGCTTCATGAACGCGGTTGGCCTTCCCGAGAGACCATCTTACCGCCTGGTATGCCTGAGTCAGGCGAGTATCACTGGCGGGATGGTGGCGAGGCCCACATCAACGATCCTGTGGGCATCGCCAGTTTGCAAGACGCCGTCAGGGAGAAGAACCAGGCCGCATACGATACATATGCTCGCAACGCCAACGAGCAAGCCAAGCGCATCCACTTGCGTGGCTTACTTGATTTCCGGCTAGAAAACGCGATGCCAATTCCTATTGAACAAGTCGAGCCCTGGAATGAGATTGTCCGGCGTTTCGTTACAGGGGCTATGTCTTACGGATCGATTTCCATGGAGGCCCACTCTACTCTAGCCGTCGCTATGAATCGACTTGGCGGCAAGTCGAACACAGGTGAAGGTGGGGAGGATGCGGAAAGGTCGCAAGTCCTCCCTAACGGAGACATGATGCGATCCGCGATCAAACAGGTTGCCTCTGGTCGCTTCGGCGTCACGTCTAACTACCTGGCTGATGCAGACGAACTACAAATCAAAATGGCACAGGGCGCAAAACCTGGCGAAGGTGGTGAGCTCCCGGGCCACAAGGTTTCGGTTTCGATTGCTCGCACTCGTCATTCGACTGCTGGTGTTGGCCTAATCTCCCCTCCTCCCCATCACGATATATACTCTATCGAGGACCTTAAGCAGCTTATTTACGATCTGAAATGCTCGAATCCTCGCGCGCGCGTCTCGGTGAAACTTGTCTCAGAAGTCGGTGTAGGCATCGTCGCCAGCGGCGTCGCAAAAGCCAAGGCGGATCATATCCTGATTTCTGGTCACGATGGCGGCACCGGTGCCTCTCGCTGGACTGGTATCAAGTATGCTGGTCTACCATGGGAACTTGGCCTCGCAGAAACACACCAAACTCTCGTTTTGAACGACCTCCGGGGTCGCGTAACTGTTCAAACGGATGGTCAGATTCGGACTGGTCGTGATATAGCAATTGCTTGCTTGCTTGGTGCAGAGGAGTGGGGCTTTGCTACGACACCTCTCATTGCAATGGGCTGCATCATGATGCGCAAGTGCCACTGTAAGTCTTCTTTTTTCTGTGCTCAGCGTCTCTTGCCTACGGTTGCCTTCACAGTGAATACCTGTCCTGTTGGTATCGCTACTCAAGATCCTCAGCTTCGGGCGAAATTTGCCGGTCAGCCTGAGCAGGTTATCAACTTCTTCTACTACCTCGCGGAGGAACTTCGCACCATCATGGCGAAGCTCGGGTTCCGCACGATCAACGAGATGGTTGGGCGTGCTGACATGCTCAAGATCGACGAGAAACTCCGCACGACCAAGACCGCTAACCTTGATCTCTCCGCCGTGCTTAAGCCCGCATGGCAGATGCGCCCTGGCGCAGCCACGTACCGTGTTCGTCAGCAAGACCACAAGCTTTACATCCGCCTTGACAACAAGTTTATCGACGAATCGGAGCCTGCGCTTACCAAAGGTCTTCCTGTTCACATCGAGTGCGAAGTGACGAACACCGACCGTGCTCTGGGCACCTCTCTGTCTCATCGTGTCTCAAAATTGTATGGCGAAGATGGCTTACCCAAGGATACTATCCACATTCGCATGCGCGGGTCTGCTGGTCAATCCTGTGGCGCATTCCTCGCTCCCGGGATCACGATTGAGCTGGAAGGTGACGCCAATGACTACGTTGGCAAAGGGCTCTCCGGGGGACGCCTTATCGTATATCCACCAAAGCAGTCGACATTCAAAGCAGAGGAAAACATCATTATAGGCAATGTGTGCTTGTACGGCGCGACATCAGGCGAAGCATTCATTCGAGGTGTTGCTGCAGAGCGTTTCGCTGTTCGAAACTCTGGTGCGAACGCCGTTGTTGAAGGCACTGGGGATCACGGCTGCGAATACATGACTGGCGGGCGAGTTGTCGTTCTTGGCAATACCGGTCGTAATTTCGCTGCAGGAATGAGTGGAGGAATAGCTTATGTTCTCGACACAGCTCACACATTCTCCTCCAAGGTTAACATGGAGATGGTAGAACTTGGCAAAGTTACGGATCCGAAGGAGATCGCTTCTCTTCGTAGTCTTGTCGAGGACCATCGTCACTATACTGGCTCAGAGGTCGCCAACCGCGTTCTGCACGATTTCCATCATCTCCTTCCTCTTTTTGTCCGGGTCATGCCTCTGGATTACAAACGTGTCCTGGAAGAGCAAGCTGCGAAAGAGAAGGAAGAGAAGATGCGCTTGAACTTTATTGATCTCATTCCTTCCCGAACAGCTAGCCAGGTCGATCTCGCTTCCGAGGGTCTCGAAGATCTTCTACTCCCCAAGGAACCTACTCCGAACGTTACTAATGTCTTCAAACGCCATGAACCTGCCGTCGGTGACATAGAGGATTCCCTCGTTGACGAATCGACTACCAAGCAACGACTTCACAAATTGGATAAAGTTCGCGGGTTCATGAAGTATCAGCGACTCAACGAGGCGTACAGACCTCCCCGAAAGCGGGTCAAAGACTGGAAAGAGATCTCTACTCGTCTTACGGAAAGCGAACTCAAGTATCAATCCTCTCGATGCATGGACTGCGGCGTTCCATTCTGTCAGTCAGACACTGGATGTCCAATTTCTAATGTCATTCCCAAATGGAACGATCTGGTCTTCAAGGGACAGTGGAAGGATGCACTGAATCGGCTGCTTTTGACGAACAACTTCCCCGAGTTCACGGGACGCGTCTGTCCTGCTCCATGTGAGGGCGCATGTGTTTTGGGAATCAACGAGCAACCTGTTGGCATCAAGAGCATCGAGTGTGCTATTATCGACAAGGTGAGGTTGTCTTGACCATAGACGATCTGCTTACGCGCTGAGCATCGGAACCCAGGGCTTTGAGATGGGGTGGATGGCTCCTGACGCGCCGTCGTTTCGCACGGGCAAGAAGATTGCCATCATTGGATCTGGACCCGCAGGCCTTGCTTGCGCTGACCAACTGAACAAGGCCGGTCATTTCGTTAGCGTATATGACCGCAATGATCGCATGGGTGGCCTTCTGATGTATGGCATCCCTAAGTAAGTGGTATCAATACATGTCCTCTTGCGTTGCTAAACTATTCTTAGCATGAAGCTTGATAAGGCGATCGTACAGCGGCGGGTAGACCTCATGGCTGCCGAGGGTATTGTAAGCACCACATTGAATATGATTTGCCTCCGCTGTCACTGATACCATATAAGACGTTCGTGCCAAATGCCCATGTCGGTGTTAATGTCGACGCGGCCGCGTTACATGAAGAGAATGATGCCGTCGTCGTCTGCACTGGCGCAACTTGGCCACGAGACCTGAAGATTCCCAACCGAAACGTCGACGGTATCCACTTCGCCATGGAATTCCTTCAGGTAGGCTGGTTTCCATTTCGGTCATTCCCTTACTGATCTTTTTTAGCTGAATACAAAATCCCTTTTGGACTCTGAGTTACAAAACGGTGCTTACCTTGATGCCAGAGGAAAAGACGTTATCGTGATTGGCGGCGGTGATACTGGTAATGATTGTATTGGCACATCCATGCGTCATGGCGCGAAGTCTGTGACAAACTTCGAGTTGTTGCCCAAGCCACCTGGTTCCCGAGGAAGGGACAATCCATGGCCACAATGGCCTCGGTGGGTTGTATTGACATTTAGTTATGCGCACTGCTGATTATTGGTGTGCGGTACAGGATATTCAGGACTGATTATGGACACACTGAAGTTGCAGCCCATTTTGGCAGTGGTAAGTAATAAACGTTGCTCCATAATCGTCACTGGAGTTGTTTTTAGATCCCCGTGAATACTGCATTTCCACCAAAGAGTTTGTTTTGGATGAGGGTGGAAAGTTGAAAGGATTGAATACCAGTGTGTATCTTGTATGGATATTTGGCTATCGTCTGACTGGCCTGTGATTACCTCAGTTCGCGTTGAGTGGACCAAAGATTCTGGAGGTCGCTGGAAGATGGAGGAAGTTCCTGGCTCGGAGAAATTCTTCCCAGCCCAACTAGTCCTCCTTGCTCTTGGCTTCCTTGGGCCTCAGACCGAAGCTGTCAACGCTCTTGGTGTGAAACAGGACGGACGTTCGAATATTCAAACTCCCAACAAAGTACGTTTGATTGTCATGCATTCGAGTAGAGTTAACACCTCCCTTAGAAGTACGTGACAAGTGTCGAGGGTGTTTTTGCTGCTGGGGACTGTCGCCGAGGACAATCCCTTATCGTTTGGGGTATCAAGTAAGCGGTTTCGAGCGGTATATATTCCAGGTACTCAAGATTGAATATCTTTAGTGAGGGTCGTGGGGCGGCCGCTGAAGTGGATGCGTGGCTCAGCGATGGGTCCACCCGACTGCCCAGTGCGGGTGGTATCAAAGCTAGGGCAAGTATACATCGCACTCGGGTCGTGATCTTAGCTGACGGTTTGACAAAACAGACGTTCGTGCCACCTCCGAGCAAGTTGCCCAACAATACAAAAGTCGAAATGTAACTATCAAAGGTGCGCTGGTTGTGCGAGATCGTATCATCGAAGCACGGGGATGGCGTCATCTAGAAGTTGTCGTGTCACTTAGAGGCGATCAAGCCAGATACCACATTAGTTCTTCGCATTTGCCTGATCAATAATTACAAGGTTGGTTGTGATATAGTAGCCATATCGTTAAGTACTTCCACGATCATGTTGCTACCATTGAATACTGAATCCTCGCGTTCGACGTTCAAGATATCTAGTTTTGTCGTAAGAGTGCAACAACACGACCAAAGTCTCGTCGCACAGCTACTGACATGGGAGTCCATTACCAACAAGGGGCTGGCGTTGCCACGGTAGTTTGGCACAGGAACCCAACCTTGTCTAAACATAAGAAGATAACACATTCGTATAATAAGCATATTGCACAACTAAATCGCGCGCAGACACTCTATTCTTCGTAGATGCGAACAAAACCTTTGCCCCACTTTTCCATCACGGCACAGCCTCCGGCGGTTGGTTGTGTGAAGGCGACTTGGCCTTTGGTAGGGTCCAGCGGACAGCCATGTATAAAAGTAGCGGCAGCAGCAGACAGTAAGTGAGATGCGATGCCTTGGCGCCGATGCGCCGAAGGAACAAATAGTCGGGGTATTCCAAGCGGAGTGGGCAGTGGGCTGGGGTGACAAAATAGACCGGAATTCGTATCAACGGCTACGAGGGACCGCGTGTTGGAGGGAGAGCGATCAGAGTTTCCACGCCGGCCTTGAGCGCCGTCTGAGATTATGGCCTCCGAAGTGGCGATTGCCATGGCAGTCGAGATACGTTGAGCAATGACACAGCCCACGATCTTTTCTCGGTGAGAATTTGATGTAGGTGGGCGCAGGAAGAGATATGCTTTGGAGGACTTGAGGATTGAGTCAGTCAAGGGTGGGGACGCAAGAGCTAAATTGATGGTTTCCATCAAATGGGCGAGCTAGGATGTCGTCAACATGGAGAAGCTGGGTGCTATTATGAGCGGACCTTTGTTCCGATTTTTCCACCGATACTCGCGGGGAAGCAGATGATACGGCCCTTTGTGCCATCTCTGAGCTTGACACTGGTGACAACTTCGTCCACGCAGGCTTTGAGAACCTCGCGTTCCTCTTCTTTCCCCCACTCCATGCCCCTCTGTACTCGGCCACAGTGAGAGCGGTGCAGCGCCTCGTCGTCAGGGGCACCCTTTGTGTAGGAAAGATGGCAAAGTGAGCACGTCCTGAGGACGGAGGAGTCGAGGGAAAAATGGAGCTGGGTGAGGGACTGCTGGTTGGTGCGCGGTGCTCCTGGCTTGCGTTTTGAGGGTGCGAGACGCTTCCTGGGCTGGGGGACATTTTCGTTTTGGATTGGCCGTTTGAGTGCACGGGCAGAGTATGTCCTGGTCATGATAGATCGAGTGAACGCGTCGCGTCTATTGGGATCATGTGCTCGCCGCGATCACGTGGTACACAATTTAATTTAATTAATCTCCGGCAAACTCCGCGGTGTCCGGCGATAGAAAGCCGTTCCTCGGCGCTCCTGATCCGTGTCCATAATAATTCCCTTGAAAACGAGGCCGCTCCCTCGCCTTACACGCCCACCGTCGTTTACTGATATTCGTGGTTCAGCCCAGTTTCAGATTCAACCCTGCATCATGTTTCAGAGCCGTGTCGATGGTGCACACTCACCCAACATTCCTTACGACCCCTTGACACGCGACCCGAGAGACACCGCCTATCACGATCCCCCCTCTCCTCACTCGCCAAGCTTTGAAACACACCCTGTCGAACTCACTACCTTTCCTGAAGCTATGTCCGAGGGTGCAATACCCCCGCGGTTTCTCCCCGCTTCCCGCTATTTCGACAGTAACAGCAACTACCGCGATTCAATCGTATCGCACAACACCTTCCACAGCGCACCCTCCGCCCCAAACTCCTCTGTCTACGCGCTTCAACCTGATTATGCAGGTGCGGAACACGTTGAGTACCAGGATGACCCGACCTCTGGCACGACGTATCCTTCCGGCTCCCCTCATTATCTCGGGGAGAAACGGACTGCTTATTCCTCACCCCGTACAAAGTCAAAGCGTGGTATAATCATGTTCGCATCCATCGCTGCAGTATTAGCCGTCATCCTTGCAGTTCTCCTCCCTGTGTACTTCTTGGTTATCAAGCCAAAGTCGAACAACAATGCCGCGGCCAGTGCCCCGGGTACAACATCAGGCAGTGGCACTGGCAGTGGTACTAATGCTATAGTCACGGGAGGAAATGGTAGCACCATCACTACTGAAAATGGGACCACCTTCACCTACATCAATCACTTCGGCGGTAAATGGTACTGGGATCCGAATGACCCGTTTAACAACAACGCCCAACCGAATTCCTGGACACCCCCTCTTAATCAAACGTTTAATTTTGGTACCGATAAGATATTCGGGTTTGTCTTTCTCGACGACGGTTCATCTTCCCCGCCTGACGCCTGTCTGCTACTACAGCGTCAACCTCGGCGGTTGGCTAGTCACAGAACCAGTGAGTTTTCGGTATCAGCAGCGCGGTTTTAGCTAACCTCTTGTCCGCAGTTTATGCAAGTGTTTATCCCTTTGTATGCGATTTACCCTGCACAGTTAACGTCGTTGGCACAGTTCCCCTGCCCTCTTTGAAAAGTATCAGGATACGTCACCTCCGGCCGTTGACGAATGGACTTTGAGTGAAGCCATGGCAGCCGACACTGCCAGCGGTGGTCTCGCTCAGTTAGAGGCTCATTATCAGTCGTTCATTGTGGGAGACCGTCTTGCAAATTGGGTGTTTTGCCGTCTCTTACCCTCTTGACAGACAGAGCAAGATTTTGCGCAAATCGCAGGTGCTGGGCTCAACTTTGTCAGAATTCCTCTTCCATATTGGGCCATTGAGACTCGTGCTGGCGAACCTTTCCTCGCCAAAACCTCTTGGCAGTAAGCTTCTTCATAAAGAAGTATGCTTCTCTTGGGCTGACAGATCAAAGATACTTCCTTAAGGCGATTCAGTGGGCTCGTAAATACGGCCTTCGCATTAACCTCGACTTCCACGCCCTCCCTGGCAGTCAGAATGGCTGGAACCACTCTGGAAAGCTCGGCTCTATCAACGTGCTTAATGGACCGATGGGATTGGCAAATGCGCAGCGATCTTTGGATTATATTCGGATAATTGCCGAATTCATCTCCCAGCCTGAGTATCGTGACGTTGTGGTTATGTTCGGAATAACCAACGAACCTCAAGGAACTACGGTTGGCCAAGATGCATTGTCCAGATAGTTGGTGTTGTTTTCCACCGAATATCACGAGTTTGTACGACTGATATTTCTTTCTAGTTATCTCCAGGCATACCAGGACGTCCGAATGGCGTCTGGTGTAGGGAAAGGGAATGGACCCTATGTATCATTCCATGATGGCTTCTTTGCGCTTTCAGAATGGGCTGGTTTCCTACCTAATGCCGACCGAATTGCTCTCGATGATCATCCTTATATTTGTTTCGAAGAACAGTCTGCTGCCCCAATGTCATCATACGCTCAGACACCTTGCAACACTTGGGCCTCGAATTTCAATACATCAATGGGTGCTTTCGGTCTCTCAGCTGCAGGTGAATTCAGCAATGCAGTCACGGATTGTGGATTGTGGGTCAATGGCGTGGGTCTCGGGACACGCTATGAGGGAAATTACACCGGCATATGGCCTGTCATAGGTAGTTGCACTCCATGGACTGACTGGCAAAATTGGAACACCACGATGAAGACGGGCATCACGAACTTCGCGATGGCAAGTATGGATGCTCTCCAGGTGCGTGTTTTCACCTTGTGCTTGAGTTACCCCATCATAAACCACATGACAGAATTGGTTTTTTTGGACCTGGAAAATTGGTGCTTCTTCGGTCACTGGTGTCGTCGAAGCGCCACAATGGTCATATTCCCTAGGGTTACAAAATGGCTGGATGCCCCTCGACCCCCGGACAGCTTCCGGAATATGTGCTGACCAAGGCGTATGGAGTCCACCACTTCAGCCCTGGCAAACAGGGGGTGCGGGTGCGGGTCAAATCGCAGCCTCGGTCATTCAGGAGTACACCTGGCCACCCGCAACTATCAGCAATGCCGGAGCGGTGACTTCACTCCCTTCCTACACCCCTACTGGCACCGTCGCTACGTTGCCACCACCTACTTTCACTGTCAACTCTGGCAAGTCGGTCACAACCGCGAACGCGGGGAAGGGCTGGCAGAATGCCTCTGACACTGCTGGAGAGATGGTTGCCATTGCGACATGTAGCTACCTTGATCCTTGGATTGGTCCGAGTGCAGCGCCTCCTTCACCTTTGTGCCAGAGTGGAAAAGCTGCCCGCGCTGTCGCCAGGTCTACAATCACCACTGCCCCTCACGTGCCACGATCTCGTAGATTCCCTTAACGTTTTCGCCTCGAGACAATACCTTCTTGCGTGGATTACTGGTTATCGGACATTCGGGTTTGTTTTCGGTATTCCCTCGTTCTCAATACCTCATGGACTCTTGAACTGATACTGCCATATACTCTAAATATCCCAAATTTGCCTTGGTTTTCTGAGTATATATATCACTGTACATTATTACTTAAAGATGAGGAACAGTTGATGGGTAACTTACCACTAGATGACGAACGACTGGCAGGCGACGGTCATTAATGATCAGTGTTCCCCACTTGTGGTGGCGTAGCGATCTTCAAGGTCTTCCTGCCCACCGAAGCCACCTTCAAAATCGTGCTCGGCATTTGTACCCTCTTGCTGAGCACGAATGGCAGAAAGTTGGGTTTGCTCCTGTGGTCCAGGTCGGTCTGTCAACATCGGGGACAGGGGAGTCACCGCAACCACCACGAGGACAGGGTTACCTTTTCGTGCACATGTCTAGCTTCTTCCCCTCGTTCCTTGGATTTCCATGCGTCGTCCTAAAACGAGAAAAGAACAGGTGTCAAGAAGCTGTAACGAGATCTCAAACGAAGACATTTGGTAACTTGTGCACCTGCCATGCCAGCCGTGTGGATGGGTGTAAAATTGTATAGATTTGGACGACGATGAAGATGAGCGCTTGAGTAGCTAGCCGTGCACGACGTGTCACACGTGCTGCCATAATGGGGGTGCTAATAGCTATGAAATTATATTGCGGTCAGCGCAAGTTGACACTACAGCATTGCTTGCCCCGCGGACAGCTCATGTCGACGCGTGTGTTCCGGTGTCAGATGAAGAAAGAGAGATTTATTGCTCTTGTGCCTTCGACAATATAATGTAGGGTGCTCCCAACGTGACAGCCCTGCTGCCACGCTAATAATGGTACAAAATAGCTGAAACCTCTGACGAATACCAAGGACCATGTACACATCAAGGAGTGTGACGTCGCTAAACCATGGCAGATGGTAACGTCGGTAGATAATCATAAACCTGGAAAAGAAATCCGCCTTCAGGATGATAGAACAGTGATCGGGCTACTAAAAACCCGTCTTGGCGGATGGCCACGTCGACCGGCGCGCTTGACTGCAGACCGAGAAATTTTGGCACATGACCAGACCGCTTCTCTGGGTGACTGAGGTGGGCGAGTATCCTGCTGTAGTGACGTGTGACGATGTGGTCGGGGTATCGATGAATTATGAATAGGGTATTTTCCAGGGAATATTGGCTGTGATGTATCGGGGGACAAGCACGTATGCGACGACCGCAGGGGAAGAGTAGAATGGACTTTTGTGGCAAATTGAGAAGCGGTGGATACAGAACTGAGTGTTGACTCGCATAACGTTTTCAGGTCAGCAGAACTCTTAGGCAGAGCGTTGGCCAAGTCCACTAGAGTACGAAGTGAAGAACGAGGGGACAAGTTGGATAACAGTGGGGTGGGGGTGGCAAGGATGCCGAGTTCGTGTGAAGCCTGGAGAACCCGTTAAAATACGTGTTGAATGACTAGGGAATTCGATACAGACCTTTGAAAGCCCTAACGAAGAGATGGAAGGGAAATGTGACGGCACGTGATCAGCATCACGGAAAGCACGGCGGAGGTCTTTGAGGCCTGAAACGCGTCTTAACTTCGACACTTGAGCTACCGGTGGTTCTTCGACAGCTTTACGAGGCTGGTTTTCGTCCACATCAACGACATCCTCACATGTAGCAGGTATTGACATGATTACGGAAGCAATACGGGCGCGAAGCCTCTGTGTGCGCTGAGCAGTCATTTGGCCAGGTTCATGTAGCGGGTAGAGAGAGCAAGATTGACGCGACTCTGACAATTCTAAAGAAGCGTAATTGGCATCAGTCAAGAGCCGGTTCGCAGGTAGTAATAGAGACGCACGAGATAGGAGTGTTGCAGATGATGCGCTACGTCGGTCCAGATCACCGTCGAGAGTGATATCATCCAAGGAGTCTAAAAGGTTGACATTGTCGAGATCGTCTCGCGAGGAAGAACCATTGGGTAGTAGTGAGGTTGAACTACAAATCCTGGGATGCCGTGTCCGTGTCGATGAACCGGCGCGTCGTAAAGAGGAAGAGTCCAGCAGACAATGCTGCTTGCGAGGTCGAGTAGCTAGGAAGTCGTTCTGGTACGACATTTCTTTCCTGTGAATGGAGTAGCTGGTAGTGGTACAGGTTGATGTTGGGCCTGCCAGGTGGTGCGAACGTAAGTTGATATTCGGTTATTAAACGGCCCCACGAGCCTGATGAACCTGGGAATTTGGAGCCCCATGATTCATCAGGACCGTTGAGAAGTCCGTCGTATTCCGGGAAGCGATGGTGTGTTACTAGAGCTCTCAGTCATGGCAGTCATGGCATATCGTTCGATGCCCCGGTGAAGAGGAAATGGGTTTAACTCTACCATGGTCTGGGTCAGCCAAGCTGATCTTTGTTTGGCATTGGCTTGTGACGCTAAGATACACCCGGCGCTTATTACGTACACAAAGTTGATATCACCATGTTCACCATTAATCTTCCTCGTAGAACAATTCTTGCACTAGCGCAGTCGCGTCCTCACCTCGCTCGCTCCGCGCTTCGTGTTCCTTCTTGTACCCCTGTACATCCGTTGTGTAAGTCGGTGCTGTCTTGCTCACCTTTATCGCGGCCGCAGTGGAGTCAACAGCAATTCTCCACATCGTCTCGTCTGCAGGTCCAGTATACGCGATTCTCCAATGGGCACACCCATTACAGTCTTCGCCCAGGTCGGGATATTGTTGCGAAGATACTAGTATTCGTCACCGCTGCGGGTGTGGTGTATTTTGTCGCGCAGTATGTCGACAATTTCCGTCACGCTCGTGTTATTCATCAACTCCACTTTTGATAGTCTCGAGCAAGTACCAGAAACAGGCCGATGGAGGTTCATAGACATTAGTCCAAAGTTTGAAGGCCAGCTGGAGAAAATTTCCTATACCTCACTGCTATCAGATTACGAAGGCAAGATCCTGCCCGCTCACCACCCCATAACGCGCCATGTCCATCGCGTCGTTTCCGACCTCTTAAAGGCTTCCGACCTCGGTACCCTTCACTCTAGCACTCCTCGGAAGTCACCCGCAGATGTTGACGGCTTGTGGCACGATGATCCGTTTTCTGCCGCACGCGCTCCAGATGGAGTTGGAAAAGGATGGAATTTGCTCGTTGTCAACGACCCCAAGGTTGTCAATGCTATGGCTAGCCTCGGTACGTTATGCAAAGCGGCACTGTCACATTCACTGGACACCCCTTTCTCCAGGTACCATCGTCGTTTTCACTGGAATTTTGCCCGTTTGCAGGGATGAAGCAGGATTGGCAGCTGTTGTTGCTCATGGTGCGTATTCCTGTTTCTCCACTTCCTGGCGCCTATCTCATTCCGGTCCAGAAATAGGGCACGTTGGTACTATGTTCTTCGTCCCCCTATGAACCATGCTGATGTGTTTTAAGTTGCGCGTCACGCATCCGAACGCTATTCATCCTCCAGGGTACTCATATTGTTGGCATTCTTGCTACAAGCAGTCGGCATCGACTATGGGGTGGCTAGGATGTTGAACCATCTCCTATTCAAGCTACCTAATTCGAGAACGCAGGAATTGGAAGGTAAAAATGATACCTTCTAATGGGTAATGCAGGGTCGTCGTGCTAACCCGGGATTAATAGCTGATACGCTCGGCATGCGCATCGCTGCGAGAGCATGTTACGACCCTCAGCATGCAGTAGAGTGAATTTCTTCTTCTCCAACTTTGCCATCACGGTCTCTTCACACCCGGTTGCAGGATGCATACGCGCTTAGCGAGAGCCAGCGAGAGTGGTGGTATGGGTTCTAATTTTGAGCTGCTGCGCACACATCCAGTTCCAGAGCGTCGCATCAAGGTGAGCAAAGTCACATACCTTTTGTCAGACGTATATAAGAGCTTCATCGTGTAGCACCTTGAAGAACTCGTCCCTGAGGCGTACGAGATACGCGCCGCCAACCCCCGATGTGCTGGTACCCGTGAATCCGTTCAACAATTTATTGCAGGTGTGGGCCGGTGGGGTCAATAATACTTTACGGCAAGATGAGGTGACTTGAATGAACGTTAGGCTATCTGTGGCAGGCTATCCACTGAGTGCAAGGACTCGACAAACGAGCGAAAAAAAAGAGGTCCCAGAACATTTGATGAGCATCAAATTGGCCAAAACGTTGAAAGGGTGATAGCCCTTAGAACCAATGTATAAAGGACAATGTGATAATTTGTTCCCCCGAAGCGTATTGTGAACTCGCTATCATTGAGAGTATTACCATTGGGATAAGGACAAATGGCCACCGTGCCGTTGCTGTCCACGGAGCCATTAGTATCCCAAGTACATACTGGTTGGGTAGCCAATACAGCCACTGCCACGATATCCATGTCTTCACTCACCCGCTATGGTTGGTTCGTAGTTATCTGGGTCCTCACTCTCTCCTTCCAGGCAAGTCTCTTCTCCTTCTCCTTCTCTCACTCTTTCATCTCTCCATATCAGTACGGTTACCACATTTCCGCACTCAATCAGCTCCAGGCAGTCCTCACCTGCCAGCATGTTGTCCCCGGTTCTTCCTATGGCCTCCCCACATGCATCCCGATGTCTGACGCGACCTTCTCGCTCGTCACCTCCTTGTTTACTGTCGGCGGTCTCCTTGGCAGTCTCTCTGCTAACCTCGCCATGGATCGCTATGGTCGGAAAGGCGCAAGTCGCATTAGCGCTGTATTCAATACTGCTGGTGCAGCTCTTTCCGGCGTGGCCGTTTCAATTGCCCCAATGGCTCTGGGAAGGTTCGAATTTTGCCCAATTTTAACAAGATGTATCTTGACAGTTCTGCTTCCTAGATTCCTTGTTGGTTTTGCTGCTGGAATCGGCATTTGTATTAGCCCCATTTACCTTTCTGAGATCGCACCACCCGAAATCAAAGGGAGTCTAGGTCATTAATCTCGCTCTGACACTTGTCTTCACCACTCCTCATCAGTTCACCTAGGTGTTCTGACGCAGCTGGCCATCGTCATTGGAATCCTGGTAACACAGACGATGGGTTTTGGTTTAGCCACTCCTACCCAGTGGCGTCTCGTCCTTTTCATGTCTTCCGCCCTATCCGCATCGCAGTTCCTCCTTGCCCCGGCCATTGTGGAATCGCCTGCTTATCTCAACCGTAATGGTCTTACCGCTGAACGGAAAGCTGTCATTCGATCTTTATGGGGGCACCAATTAGGAGACGCTCGTCCAGACCGTAAGTTAAATACACGCCCCTCTCCCATGCTCACCTCCGCGCTTAGCTGAAGATCTTGCTGAGGAACCGCTCCTTACATCAAGCAACGAGGTTGATGTCCCACACGCGGAACAAACTCCGGCAGTTACCATCCCCGAACTTCTCACTTCACCCGAGTTCCGAAAACCTCTCCTTACCATCGTGTTTGCGATGGCATCCCAACAACTTTCCGGTATGAATATCTGCTCTTTTGGGCATCCCTGTCTTACGGATGACACCCAGGCATCAATGCAAGTAAGATGATCACCCAACAGAGTTGCCCCTGATGCTCATCGAATACTAGTTCTGTATTATAGCAACAACATTCTATCCAAATCACTTCCGGAGCTCGCAGCATACGTCTCGTTAGGAATCTCAGTCGTCAATTTCCTCGTGACCTTTGCCCCAATATTCCTGATTGAGGTGCGCGACTCGTCGGATACCATTGGTATTGCACTGACGTGATGCTTTAGCATGTCGGCAGAAAGCAACTGTTTCGCTGGTCTGTTGGCGGAGCGCTCATCTCCCATCTAGCTGTAGGATATGGTCTTAACTCAGGATGGGTCACCGTCTCAAGCATCGCGATTACTACCTTCGTTATGTGGGTGCATATTCAAATCCGACTTCTCGTCTCAACTTTTCTGGCAGGTCGTTTGCTATCGGGCTTGGACCTGTCCCGTTCGTCATCATTCCAGAGGTTGCGCCTTTCCATGTAAGTGCTTACTTCGCATAACCAACCCTTGTTCAATTGGTTCCATTCGCGTAGGCCGTTTCTGCGATATCGTCGGTTGGGCTGTCTGTGAACTGTAAGTCGCCCATTGCGTCTACGGCGTGGCTATCTCACATTTTACACAGGGATTTTAAACTTTTTCGTTGGCCTAGTTTTCCTCCAAGTGAGGAACTTGCTTGCGCACGGGGATCCGATGAAGGAAGGAAGAGTGTTCTACGTATTTGCGGCGGCCTTGTTCTGTTCCGCGTTGTATTTCTCGAGGTTATACAGGGGTTGAGTGGTGTTGCCAGACAGTGTCTGCATTTCCTGGTTGCGTTACATAATGAGATATGAGTACTCATAATGAGTGTCGGACGCGTTGCGCACAATCGTGTAGTGACATAACTGAGAACTAATTTCTCGTCGTCGCACGCGTTGTCCTCGTATCCGTCGTGAGGCCATGTCCGACCAACAAACCAAGGAACTCAACGCCTTCTTTGCTTTCTTTACGACTTTCGATCTTGCCCGCCCAGTTACCGCCATTTCAGCCCTCAGCGATGGCGCCGCCCTCTTCGAAGTCCTCTCACTAGTGTGAGTCCCTTTTCGCGCCTGGGGGTCAAACCAGGGAATCTCAGCACTCGCCTACCCAGAGACGCAGACTACTTTAGACAATCCAGTCGCACCAACGCGACCCAGCTTTCCGACAATTGGGTTCTACGTTTCAGCGCCCTTAAGCGACTCTACCGACTGCTCACCCAATACTTCACCGATGTACTTCAAAAACCAACTAGCGGCCTTGAGGTTCCTGATCTCCAAGCAATCGCCAAAGACCACAATATTAGTGCGACACTCATACTGTGTCGGATCACAATCGCGATCGCGGTGCAGTCCGAAAAGAATGAGGAGATCATCGAGAAGATTCAGAAACTGAACGAGGGTGCACAACATCAGTTGATGAAAGCCATTGAACAGGTGAGTGCTCAGGGTGTGGACGTAGTGCGATGCATTCAGGGGGTATGAACCGTCTTCACGGGCAGGTCATGATGAAGATCGGTTCGTCGCAAGGCGACCAAGGCATTGGAGAAGTCATGACAGAGTCAGTCTTTTCTGCACATCGTCTGCGAATCATATCACGAATTCTGGACAGAGACGATCACTACTACCGGATACAGTCTGAACGTAGCCACATCTTGGCAGAGAAGGAGACCATCGAGAAAGATTACCGAGTCCTCCTAGAAGACCATCGTGTCCTCCAGACCAACTTTGATGACGTCGTTTCCGAGAAAGACGATGCCCTCGCCCGCCTTCGCCAAATGCAGCGAGATCTCGAGAGTAGACGAAACGACAAGGCCGACGTCATGATGCGCGCTGAGATCGACAGGCTTCGGTCGGAGCTGTGAGTCTCAGCCCTTTGGGGAGGATCACTGAAGCACTATCTAACATCTTGGGAGATGCTAGCCAGAAGAGCGAGGATAATCTCGCCATGGCAGAAGCTGAACTCGAGAAACAGAGTGGAGTAGTCAGTGAACTCACACGCAAAACAGACGAACTTCAGGTAACGGCCGACCTAGCTGCGCGCCTCAAAGACCAGGTAGACGAGTATGTTACCGTCATATGTCGTGAATTAGCTGGCTTAGCGTCTCTTAGATACCGTCATGCAGCAGACAAGCTCCAGAAGACTGAGAACGTCATGGAGAAATACAAAAAGAAACTGCAGGAAGGTGCCGACCTACGGCAGCATGTTAAAGTGAGTTCGCTTGCGCCTCGTCTCAACCATCTCTCACATGGGTGGATTCACGGACAGTCGCTCGAACGCCAAAATGCAAATCTCGTTGACAAGAACGCATCTCTGGAAGAGGAATACCGCAAAGTAGCGGCGTTCAAGCCCCTCATGGAATCTTATAAGAATCAAATTGCCGAGCTCGAAACTAAAGTAGCATCGCGGACACAAGAAACGGAGACAGTCAAATTCGAGCTCGAACAAACGCGCACGAGACTCCGCATCACGACAGAGGAACGCGCGAGAGACTCAGAGATGCTCGAGTTATATCAGGAAAGAATAGGGGAGTTGGAGCTCACCTCTCACCGGGCTCCATCAACCACTAAGCCGACCGATCGAGAAGAACTCCGGCGAAACACGACTACATTAACTGAAGAGGAACTAATGGGCGAAGAATCCTTTGCGCTTGATCACGAGCTTGACGACGCCCTCTCAGGAACAACTATGACTGACCTGAAGCTCCAGATCAAGAAGCTTCAGAGAGAGCTTTCGGCAATTAAGAAGAATGAAGCGGACGGTAGCCGTATATTGGTATTGGAGAATCTCTTGGAGGACGCAAATCGCATGAAATTACGTTACGAAGCTGATTATCTCGCAGCGCACCGGGAAAAACTCGTTCTACAGCGTGATTTGGAGGAGATTCGGAGCGGCAAGGCATCTGGCGATGGGTATACGCAATGCATGTACTTTCCGCGATAGTGACTGATCGCGTCTCCCTTACAGCGCCGAGGCAGCCATTGCTCTTCGCCAGCGATTGAACGAAACAGTCGACCAACTGGATGCACTACGAAAGAAGCACGCGGATATTGAAGTCCAATTCGATACCCAGAAACGAGAGCTCACTATTGCCAAGTCTGACCGTCTGTGTCCCATCCACATTTTGTGTATTCTCACTCAATTGGAATCCGCTAGTGAACCTCATTAACAAAGACCAAGTAGAAATACTCGCCTCGTTACGAGAGTCAGTCAGCGAAGACAAAGCATCCCTCGAGGCCGAGACGGACCGTCTAAAGAAACAGATCAAGGAACTTGGCGAGAAAAACAGGATGCAGCTTGAGCAGGTCAATGTTCTTCTGCTTGAGAAGGTAAATCTCCAGAGCGATGGTATCGGGCAAAGGGAAAGGATGCTGCAGCGCGAGCGGGATATCGGGTTTGCTGCTTTCTTTCCTTGTGTTACGTGTGCCACTGAGAATGCTTATCCAGGGACTTGCGTGCCTCCTTATCAGGGAAAGATGTGCCTGAAGATGTCAAAACAAGATTACTTGCTCTTCATGAAGAGAATTTGAATGTCAAGGAGCAGCTGAAGACCACCCAAGACAAGCTTGCCAAGGCCAAGACGGTAATACTCGATTTACTTCAGCATCCGATTTTGTATTCACTCCTTTCAGTTCATCAAGTCTCAAGACAAACTCTTCAAAGAAGAGCAAGCGAAGCTCGCCTCCATGACAGCTGTAAGCTCACATTGTTCTGTTCTTTCCCCGTACTTCTTCTGACTGACATACATAGCAAAACATCTCGGAAGAGGCAGAAGGCAGCTTCCAGGCCCAGATCAAGGACCTTGAAGAGGAGCTCTTTCGTGCCAACGTTCGTATTTTGCAAGTCACAACTCTTTGCTCCTACTAATGAAGGACATTTTACAGACACGTTATCTGGATCTAGAGAAGCGGTACCAATTCGAGTTTTACCACATGGGTGGTGTTATACACAACACTGGCATGCACCGTCTCTGGAGTTCATACGCCCAGCCTACGTCGAAAGGAAAGCCAGAAGCCAGTGCGTGGTTAGGACAACAACGAAAGAATGTGAGTTTGTGCCGACATCGTCTAGCTGGTTTGATGCTGAGAATTGTGCACTTGTACTACAGCTTGGACATGTCTTACACCGGTAGTATCAAAGCTGTCCGGAGGTGCGCAAGTTTTCTATTTTCCAACACTCTCCTTTGTTCGTGGAGACATCACTATACATACCCTTCCGATAATGGCGATCGTTGTGCGGTCACTGATGCATGTGTTCGGACAATGTATGATATGATTGTTCTAGTACATAGAGGAGCGATGCAAACTATCTTCATCATGATTATACCCAAGCCCAAATTCGAAGGCATGTGACTGGCTCCGACATACTACTCCCCCCCTCCGCAATATCAGCAATAACTAGGAAAATAATGTTGGTAACGACTTGGACTCGGACGAAGGCTATTCGAGGCATCCGTTAAGCCAGTGCTTTCCTGACGAATCCCGAGGCTTCCTGGATCCCAACATACCGAGTTGTTCGCGATGACTTCAAACGTCGCACAGACCATCATCCAAATTGACGGAAGCTTCTGCGAAGGCGGGGGGCAGCTACTGCGAAACGCTGTGACATTGTCTGCCCTCCTCTCCAAGCCAATTTCTATCTCGAATGTCCGACACAACCGTCGACTTCCAGGCCTGCGAAGACAGCACGAAGCCGGTACATCCTCTCCCTCCTCGAGACTCGCATTGCACCAATCCCCAGTGAACTTGTAGGAATAAACCTTGCAGCATCTATTTGTTCTGCGGAAACCAAGGGTGTGGAAGTGGAATCCACAACGGTCGACTTCCGTCCCGGGCCCATCCAGCTGCCCACAATGCTGACTGCAGACCCAGGAACTGCGGGCTCCACGATGCTCCTCCTCCAGGTAGCCCTTCCTTGCCTCATGCTCATTCCGCTAGGGAACCGAGCCTCCGAGTCCCAAACATCGCACGACGCCCTTACATCCGTCCTTACGCTCCGCGGCGGCACAAACGCCTCGCTTGCCCCGCAAACAGACTACACGCAGACCATCTTCCTTCCGTTCCTCTCAAAGCATTTTCACTTCTCACCTACCCTCACGATCAACCGACGAGGGTACTACCCCAAAGGGGGAGGCTCTGTTCTTTGCACAGTGCCTTCTATCTCTGGGCCACTCCCCCCAGTCATTCTGACAGAGCGTGGACAGGTGAACGCGATCCGGGGGGCTGCACGTGTGGGCGGGTTGCCCTGGTCGATCGCACACCGTATGGTATCAGGGGCACGCCGCGCGCTTCTGGAAAGTGGGATCGCATCCACGAAGGTCTCCCTTGTGTCTGTGAGGGAACGCGACGAGGATGTTGTCGGTGCTGGCGGAGGGATCCTGCTGTGGGCTGAGACGGACAATGGGTGTCTGATTGGAGGGTCTGCGGTGAGCACGAAGGAGAAGAAGCCGGAGACGGTTGGAGGGGAGGCTGCAAGGGAGTTAGTGAGGAATTTGAACCATGGGGGATGTGTAGACGAGTATTTGCAGGACCAGATAATCATCCTCCTTGCTCTTGCCAAGGGGACCTCGATCGTCAAAACTGGTCCGCTAACAGATCATACCCGGTATTTCGCCTCTCCTCGTCATGCTGCAACATTGACTGAGAGATGCATTAGAACTGCAATCCATGTAGCCCAACGAATCACAGGAGCACAGTTTCACGTTGATGAGAACGCGCCGGACAGTGCAATCATTACTTGCGTGGGGATTGGATTTATCCCATAGGCTCCGCCCGGAAACAGGAGCCAGTAGCACCTTGAATCCTCGACGAAGCCATCATAAATAATACAATTTACAGTGCATCAGTCTGTAGGTCAAAGCGCTGTATTACATAGAAGGGATCAGTCCAGGGCTTAGAGTATGGCGATTTGCATTCCGTCCGTGCGCTTCATGTACACCAGGCACTCCATACTGTTTCTATCGGTTCCAAGAAAGAAGCGACATGTCTCCCAGACGTCTGCAACACGATTAACGGTAAATCGAGTCCATAGAAGCAACAACATACCGAGGTTTGAAAAGGTGACGGATGGTACCTGCGAGCGCGAGAAGCACGAATACGCTTGCCGCTGCCACATAAGCCCATCCCAAGAACGGGTTCTTGCCACCTATCCAAGAAACCGTGGAGATTACGAGTGACTTGGTTCCTCCGAAGCCTTGTACCGGGTAGTCTTGGACACAAAATATGAGCTATCTCTGATATATCTATATCCTCAGCTACCCAACTCACTGTAATAGATCTGAACCGAGTACTGGCCTGCAGGCAAGGTAGTCGTATCGTTCCTGCCATACAGCTTTGAGAACGTGGGTAGACCTGCTGTTCTCATCCAATTTTGGAAATTTTCATCCCCTGCGAGATTTGGGGGTGGGCTAGTGTCTGTGTAGTTGTTTGGATATCTGAGTGCCCAGTTTGGAGGAGGCACGATCTCATCAAGCCTTCCAACATAACCGGACGTCGCGCTGTATTTCTTGGCTTCGCCGGGCCAAGCGATGCCGTTCTGAGTAAAACTATAGTTCGATGCGCCTGGCTGATTAGAGGTTGGATAAAAGCCAGAAATCGTATCTGCATATTGATAGTCAATCCATGAAAGATTTTTCGAGAAATGATCAAAGAGCTGAGAACTGACCGTTGAACACCGAGTTTGCGATCAAACCGCACGGGTAGATACCCTTTCCGTCACTTGTCACCGCCAACGGCTGGCAGTTGCTGCTGCTAAGCGTACTTGCATCCACGTACTGACCCTGAAGCTGGGAGGTGTCGAGACTCTGTACATATCGTCGATTGTTTTGATAAAAGTTGGTTAGCTTGTAATATTGAAACACGGGCGCCGGTAGGTCTGCTACGATGTCAAATTTGATGATGCAAGAATGGGTTTCATTGGGGGAAGCTGTTGCGTCATAGAAATACGCATAGGTGGGTGGGGTAATGGGTTTTCCACTATCTGAGGAGCGAAGGTCGTACGAATAGGAAGGCATAGGGACAAAGTTGAGATCGTCCAAGGACGTGGAGTTTGTCAGATTCCAGCAATTGGTATAGTCGAAAGTCATTTCAGACACCTGTTAGCTCCCGAAGGGCATGAAGCAGAGGCGATGATGGACATGCATGTGCAGAAAGGTAAAGAAGATGAATCGGGAATGAATGAAGGGCATACCAAGCTGCTTCCCCACACGAGCAGACCGCCTATTGGGGCGAATATGATGCCAATGATGAAAAGTGTAGGCAAGACGGTCTTTGGGGTGAGTATAGGCTGCCATGCTTTCAGACGCTGTTGTTTGAAAGCGGTATCTAGGCAAAGGGATTGCTGCGGTCAGACGCTGGGAAAGCACGACTTGGCAGGCAAGACTTACTTGCGGGCCGTCTCCAGCTGCCCTTCTCCTTCTTGCGCTCGCCGTTATGGTCGTCTGCGTCATCGTTGCGCTGCTTCTTGCGACTGAAGAGGCCCATTGTTGCAGTTGTCGTCGTCGTCGTCGTCAAAGAGATATTACAGTACTAGTGTGACACAGCCACGGCGATGACGGTGGGCAGTTGTCTTTGGTAAGCAGGGAGACTCTCACAAAGAATAGAATGGTCGCGGTGCAAGCCATTGACGAAATAGCAAACCCAAGAAAAGTCATACAGCGCATCTACGACGACGACGACGGTGCCGGTGGCCAACGCATCCACCGTCTTCCGTCTGCAGTAACCAGACACTTTTCCGATTTATTTCTCAGTGCGAGTGACCCCTACTCGTTAGATCAGGTTGAGATCAGTCAGCTTCTTACCAGCTTCATGCTAATTACATCCGTGTAGCTCCCATCACTCGATGTATCTCATCCTCCAGAGTCGTATACGCGTGGCACGCTTGTACGCTTCCGCGCCATGATTCAGGACACCTCGCTTCAAAACGAAATGTATCTCGCGGGGCTCAGCAATGATAGGTGTGGAGGTTGGGGAATACAACCTACGCACAATGACCACGACTCGAACTCCTTTGACCCTGACCGCCTTGGAACTGCCTCCATCTTTTGGGCAATCTCTGTGCCCGGCGAGTCTCCCTGGCGAGTTGCTGAAATCTCTCAGTTAGATTCAAGTGCGCACGCGTTGCTTCTGAGCGCTCATCATTTGACCAGCTGTGCTAGCAAGTTTCCCTGTACATCAATCCTCTCAGCCCCATAAGTTCCCCGTTCCAGGAGCACCTCACGTCGGTGTTCGTGTCAAGGTACTTTATTCCATTTTGCGTTGCGTGCTCTACTGATGCATACAAGGTATATGATAATGCTGAAGTGGAAAGCCTGCATTCGACCGATGTAGTTACCTTCGTTGGGATTACTTCGTCAGAGTCGTATGTGATAACAAACTGACGCAGTGAATCTGGGCTTTCTGACATGCTACCCTCCAAGCCTCAGCATAGAGGATGATTCTTCACCAGAAGTTCCCGTATTGCATGTTCTCTGTTATCAGGTAGCCTCTGCGAACCCGATTCTCACAAACATCGATGTCAGCGTGCGCACAGATCTCATAGATTGGATATCCGGCGAGGCCTTGGGCGGCGACAACGATGCCGCAGAATGGCTTCTTCTTCAGCTGGCATCAAAAGTGTTTGTAAAAAAGATAGATAGGTCCTTTGATTCGTTGTTGATCCTTGTTATAGACACACTCGTGCAATCCCGCTTCTCCCCCCTTCCTTGACAATATCGCGCTTTCCTCAGCCTTCCTCGGCCGAGTTTCCTCCGACACTCTCACACGTCCTTGAAGAGCTTCTTCCCCAGTACCTCCTTATTCCGCTTTCATTGGATCTCCTGAACAAGATTCCCTTCCTTCCTGAAAGCAAAGACGAGGATTTACACTCCGGATATCTTCAGCTTCCCACGGGGACAGCTATCCTTTTGACCGAGACTGCAATACAAGAGGGTAAACTGCTTGAGAGAGGTATGTGACAGCTCTTTATCTATTTCCGGACCAATAACAGTACTCAATGACAGGCATTACAAATGTCCAAGCAATTCAGGATGTGATGAACTCGCAGACGGTGGAATACATATTTCCGTTCTCAAGCAAATTCACCTTTCACACTGATATCTCCATGGTTGTAGTGAGCGAAGGAAGGAAGAGTGCATTCTTTCAGGTAATGCCGGATATAAGAATTCTGCTCCCCTCGCTATCAATGATCTTTCATTCTTACACATGCATGCAGACCAGCATTAATTTCCCTCTTCGATGCTCCGACACTACCCCTCACCTATACAAACCAAAAGATGATATTTTTCTGCCCCCTGCGGGGAAAATGGCAGTCTACCGCTCATACATTGCTGCGTGTAAGGCGGTGAGTGAGAAGGTGCAAGTAACTGAGGAGACCTCCAAGGTAATGATAGTCATCATGACTCGATATGCTGTACAATTTCTCATGTGCATACAGCATATCCAAGACGACTTTGTCCGTCGGCGTCAGCAAGACAAGTCGGTGACTCCGGATGAACTTATACACCTTATGAAGGTCGCGAGGTCAGCACCATCTCCCTGGTAAACCTGTCGCATACATGTTGATACTCGCAATATCAAGGCTTCTTGCAGCATCCTGGTTGCAGAACGAAGTAACGATCGATGTATGGGAAAAAGCTAAGGAGCTTGATCGGCGGAGGCAGGCGCGTTAGTGTAGTGTAGGGTGAGCATGACAGTAAGACGGTTGGAATGCATGGAAACTAGCGACTCACTTGCAGCTTATGCTATCAGCAACGTTCACAGAAACCAATTTTCCAGGGATGTACACAATAAGTACTATCTGTCTCAGACTACCTCGCTGTATCACCCGTCCGAATTGAAACGCCCCATTCCGTCATATTCAAGAACAGACTACCTGCGAAATCCTTACATTGGAGGTTCTGTTTGGATATCGATCCACTGTTGTTCGCTTCCAACGGAATTCAAGAATGAGCGACAAAGTTGCTTTCACACAGGGCACACAACTATCCCTGCGGCGCGCTCCTCGGAGAGTGACGACCCTCGTCGATGGAGGGGTGTCAGTTTTCGACAGCGAGGAATTGTAAGTTGACGCATTCATGTTGATCGACGCAGTCATAGACGCGCTCCCCTGCAGTGCGTATCTAGTAAATGTAGAGTAAGTGGTCTCACCTTGATGCACTACATTAAACGCATCTTTTTCAAGCATTGGAGGTCAAGACTTCTGGGTTACCTTTGACACTGGCTCATCAGATTTGGTAGGTTTGTTCCCGGTCATGCGCGGCGATATCCACTTACTACGCCACGCCCTTGTTAAGTGGGTTGTCTCTTCGGGTTGCACAGACGCAGACTGTCAAGGAGTCTCAACGTACTCTCCGTCGGCATCCTCTACTCTTCATCTGTCCGATACAGCTTTCAAGTTACTTTACCTCCTCGGTTCCGTGCAGGGTTCTGTAGCCACCGAAATTGTTACTCTTGGTGCCATCCAGATAGTCTCTCAGACATTTGGTACTATAGCCGTTCAATTCAATCTGTTACCGATCGATGCTCATGCCGTCTTTCCAGCGCTAGCCGATGAAACGAATCAGCTCTACCTCGCAACCACAGGAAACTCGGGAATTCTGGGTCTCTCTTTTCCACCTGCAGCTGCAATCCGATCAACAGTGGGGACAACCCTGCTTGGAAATATCTTCTCCCACTTGGATGAACCCGACCGTTTCTTCGCTTTTAAGCTTGGTCGAAACAGTAGCGATCCAAGCGCCATTAACTCGTCGTTCACTATCGGCACGCTTGATCCCTCCGTCGTGGATACTCCAAACGGTACCGCTCAGCTAACATACTTTCCCGTGTTCAAGACGGAATCAAGCCCTTATGATTACTGGAAACTCCCTATACTCAACCTGACTATCAATGGCCTCCTGCTACCACTGTCGCCTTCTCTCGTGCCTGGTGCACCTTCTCCAATTGGGATTCTCGACACGGGTACGACGCTCATTCTCGGACCGACCGTGGATGTCACAGCATTTTGGGACAGCATCGGGACTGGGGGATCGACGAGGTACAATGCGCAGTCGAATCTCTGGGAAGTACGATGTGACCGCGCGGTCGATGTTCGTTTTGCGTTGGGGCAAGGTGATGGAGGAAGAGAGTACGCAGTGCATCCCGAGGATATCACTTGGGCAGAAGGTAAGCAAAAGGATGGATGGTGCATGGGGGGTGTACAAATCAATGACGGAGTGCGTGAATGAACGCATTGCAACTGTTCCGGTGGCTTATGAGGCTAGCAGGTGAACTCGGGGGACTGGCTGCTTGGGGATGTGTTCCTGAGGGTAAGTCATCGTGACGCATTGTGCCCTTCGAGCGGACCCTGACTACAGCCAATGGTACTCTGTTCAGAACGTATACGTCGTCCACCAGGGCATGACGTCTTCGAAACCTCCACTCGTTGGACTATTGAGTCTTACTGATCCCCAAACCGCACTAACGGACTTTCAAAACGCCCGCGGAGTAGACTCTGCGCCACCACCGTCCATACCCAACCGCACCCACTCGGACCAGTGGACGGAAGATGCGAGGATCGCTACTGCAGTGTCAGTGGTGGGCGGGTTTCTACTTGGCGGATTGATCACGGTGTGTTATAAAGTAAGAAAGAGATCGAGAAGGGCGAGAGCCAGGCGATGAATCGACGACGAGCGAGGAGAAGCCAGAGTGCATTGACGCGCTATCACTATTACAACGATACGGCAGGAATACAGTTCTGAACAGTTCGATGTACAAAGATTCGGAGATAAGAAGAGTGAAAAGAGAAAGTATAGATACAGCTTATCCAGTGTGGATGTATCCTGGCTGGTAGTCCTTCCCATAATTCTGTGGCGCACCGACTGGAGGAGGCCCATATTGGTTTTGTCCATCAGGGTGCTGATATCCTGGCTGGGCGAGAGGAGGTGCCCACCTAGTTCGAAGAAAGGGGAAACAGAGCCAGATTGTCAACCACCTAGTAACCCTAAAAACGCCGAGTACTTACCCTGGTTGCATCTCGGTCTGAAGCTGGCATATTCCACACATCCAGACATGCTTGGATTTGAATGGAATCAAGGGTACGAAACAGAATTCGAACCACGTGCGCGACTTGGCAGCGAACATGGAAGCTTAGTGCGTTTAGGTTAAGCGAATTTCGAAAGCACGAAGCGTACTCACCATTGTGACATCTCGGGCAGATTCTTGAGCCCTGGTTTCCATCGGGCGATACTTTAGTCGGGCAGCCAACTGTGAAGTCGGGAGTCCATTGTCAGACGACTGCGGAGATGGGGCGGGTGATATCGTGACTGACTTAGGATGGGGATACAAACTGGAAAGGCAACGTTGAGAAATGCGATTCTAGGAAAACACGGGACGTTGATGCTCACATATAAAATCCATTGAACCTGAATCCGAAGGCCTGATGGGAGAGTAGGGGAGAGTGTTGCCTGGAGATTCCCACGGGGCCAGTGCTTCTTTGATCGTCCCAAATCAGGCATGTTCCAGTGGAACGTCTTCAATATGTCACATGTACTTTACACCACGGCTGTTAAACTTCGACATCTACAACATTTCAACGGAAGACGTGTTGACATCAACGAGACAAGTGATTCCACCAATTACAGATGCTCTGTGCGCCTTTAGATATTACCGTGACCCACCTTTGAATGTCGACGCTCTCCACAAAGATAAATACTGGGTAGTAACGATCTAAATTCTCGAAGAACCTGCTCTACGATGTCGAGGTGTTGAAGTGGACGAAAACTCCAGAGAACGACGGGACATTGGAGGGTCTACATGAGCTTGAGCGAGATGAAGTTGCGATTCCATTCGTTCGCGTACGCCGTGTTCATGTCTATCGCTCCAAAGTGTGCCGACACTCGCACGGAAGCGATCGAACACCGAGCACTGTTCAGCTTCAGTCGTAGCAGGGACAGGGGTAAGAGCAGCGGTCAGGTTTCGGAGGTGTATGATCTTGGCTGCGATACGAGTCCCGTGTTGCTCTACACCTTCCTCGCACTGAAGTGGGCCATCGCTCAACAGCGAGCACTGCGATGTGGACAGCGCGAGACATCTTCGGGCCATTGCGAGATGATCGTCGATACTTGCTTGTCGTGCTCCGAGACCCTGCATGGCGGTCGCCGCCAACCCTAGATGTTTCCTTCGCGTGGGTCGAATATCGTCGGCTGCGCTGCGCTGCCTGTTACTTTTAAGAGCGGCTTCAACGTGAAGTGGATCAAACTTGTGCCTCCCGAGTCTCGACACCCAGGCGAAAGGTATTATGCTACAAGAGCTAGCGTTTGGAGCGTGAGGGTTGAAATTTTGAAACGCTAGCCCATGCGACTAGTTGGCCGGTAACAGAATACCAACACAAACTCAGCAACCATCCCAACCATTATCATCATTTGTCCCTTGCCAACTCCGACTGCAGCCAGATTTATCAGCATGTAGGAAAACGCCCAGGCAAACCTACTAATAAAAAGGTAATTGTCTTTTTTCTGGACTGGCAACGTTATGGTTCACCCCGCAGGTACGCTTGGTAGCACTGTGCAGGCCAGTGTGGATGGAGAGAGATAACGAGGTCCGAGACACTCTTGAAGTCTCGGGCAGTCACATGCCGTACGCACATTGTCCCCGCTGTCAGCTGTTGGATCACTGACTTTCCAGTTGGTCAGCCTTGGTGACTACCCCTGCGACGCTCATGGAGCGCGCTAATGTCTTCTTTGGGCTGAAGCCCACGCCCAGCGTGCGCTGACAACCGTTTGGGGGACAGCGCACACAGCCACTTGGACGCCCTTTAAGTTCCGAGTCGCCTCCAGATTTATTCCCAAGCCCCGCTTGATCTTTATCCGTCACAGTCGTGAAGTTACCCCGTCTGTATCGTCGCGAGAGATGTCCTATTATAGTGACTCCAGCCATATCCACCGTTCCCATTCTCATTCCTATCCTCGCCATCCTGGTTCAGCGTATCCACCACCAGGTCTCCCAGTTGAAGCTGACCCCCAGCTGTGGCAGTACTTCACTGCAGTAGATACCAATAGATCTGGCGCTCTGAGCGTCACCGAATTGCAGAATGCCCTCATCAACGGTATAGATTATTCCATTGTTCCTAAATCTACCTGATCGTGTCCCATTACATCAGGAAACTGGTCTAGTAACTTAATCATCGCTCGTCTTACTGATTTTTCATGCCTGTTTTTAAAGAATTCGATCTGGATACGGTCAAAATGCTTATGAACATTTTTGTAAGTTAATGATTCAATGAAATCTCGCCTGGCAGTAGCTCAAAAAATTTCAGGATTCCGATCGCAACGGCACCATTGGGTTCAATGGTAAGCGTTTCTACGCTCCAGTTTTCATCTACAGATTCTAATTCAGGTGACAGATTTTACTCGACTATGGCAATATATTGCAGAGTGGCAACGTGTCTTCAGGCACTTTGACAGAGATCACTCGGGAACCATCGAGAGACGAGAGTTATCGGATGCCATGCGCAACTTTGGATACAATCTTTCGCCTGCTCTCCTCAACTTATTGGAGCATAAATACGGTAATTTGCATGGTTGATTTCCGATTCATCAACTCGATTCATCTTCACTCGTCTCCAGCTTCTACGACAGTTTCTACGTATGGGTCACCCCTCGGAATCACGTTCGATCGATTTGTCAGAGCGTGTGTTACAGTCAAAACACTTACCGAAGCCTTCCAGAGGTTTACCCTTCCACCTTCATAAGTTTAAGTAGCTAATATCTTGCTAAAGATTTGACAGTAACCACGATGGTTGGGCACGTTTCAGCTATGAAGATTTCATGAAGGTAATTGATACAGCTATATAGTGTTCTTCAAACTTGCACGTAACTGATTGTGTTACTCCAGGTCACTCTCATGGCCCCTTGAATCAAGTCATGACCCTCAGGAATGTACAAAGCACATGTAGGAATAGGCGTCTTTGTCAGCTCTTGGCTGCAAATACGTTCAATGGTTTCTCTTCGTCGTAACCCTGTACCAATATAGCAGCTGCCTAGAGTGTACCGTACTCTTCGCCCCCGAGACATGTCAAGGGTGCTGAATCTATGATAGGTAGCATGAAGGCGGGAACTGAGTATTGCTTCGAACCTCGCTTGGAGTTTACCGGATGGTACACACGGATGTTGGGTCCTTTTGGTTGCGGAACGCGTTCCCAGACCCACGGACTTCATGGCTAGCGTCGGAAGCGAGTGGGGCTATTGTACTATGTACATAGTACTACTAGGCTTTCCCCTACCCGAAATCGGTGTCACCCGAAGCTAAACTCTATAGAGCAAACGACCTTGGACCGGTAAAAGATTACAAGAGATGTGTCGACTACTATGGGCAGATAAACTAGTAACAGCCTTATCGAGCGATATATATTCTAGCATCGCGCCTTTGATAAGTTGCCAGTCCTGGTCTCGCCTTGGACCACGGAATTGGTCGCCAAGCCTGAAGCTTGAAGTTCGCTTAGCATCCGGTGGTATTATCAGTGGCACACTTGACAAACAATGCGCCGGGGCCACTGGCACGGCCGTTGTTCGGACACTTTGGGTTACATAACAGGGCTGAATGTCGTGGCAGGACGATACAGTCTATTCCCATGAGAAACGCACTTGGGAAACTTTTAAGCTGAAATACTTGCGATCGCTGATCAAGGCGACGTGGCGCGATGATCGATCTGACATCGTCTAGCGAGAGGTCTCAGGAGGTGTGATCCGGAAGTCGACTTGGTGGAGAAGAGAGAGATCGTTTGCACTTGTGTACAATCCCTACAACCCACTGGAAAACAGCCGCGACCCTCGCGACATAATATGTAGGCAAAAAGCTACGTTCATCCAAGGACCAACCGGTCAGGGCCGACCGAGATCATTCTCGGATGCCTTCATCCACTCGTTTGCTAAATGCTCTACGACGCGGGGTAGAATGGTTGACACCTGTTTCGGGTCACTGCCGCTGCCTTCCAGGTAGTATTTTATCTTTTTTAAAAGCTAGATTCAGTACCTTTTGTCGGTACAACATCGTGACCATACCTTGGGTTCTGTTCCACTCGTTCTAAAAAAAAGACGTTAGTGAGTGCTCACAGCAACACGTGGAATGAACCTTATAGTCAGCACTATGCTAACATTTGCGGATTTTGCTCTGAATTGGATCATGTGGCCTGAGGATAATGGCAGCCTCAATGCATACGTCGGAGCGTTTGTGCTATCATATCCATGCTCAACTGTCAGATCGATAACACTGGTAACAGTCAACTCGACTATCGAGCGGGGGTATCGTTTCGTTAAGGGGTGCAGCTGTGAAGGAGTGTCACTTCGTAGCACTGGTTGCTTTAACAAAGACGTGCCGTTTCCTCAAATGTGCGGAGCCCCCCAAAGATCTTGTCAATCTTGACCGCATCTGAACAAATGAAATAACTATTTCTGGTCTACACACCATCGGTCACTCCAGCGCTCAAACTGTGGGGAGTGACGCACCTCGAAATAACCATATCTAGAGAGTTCTTATTGATCTAGCGTAGAGATGGGACCAAGTTAAAATACACACTTTTCGTAAAGTCCCGTTAGATAGTTCTGAACCGTCAAGCCTTGAGTGTGTAGTTCGATCGCCATCTCTGCAAACATAAACTTTATCTGCCCGTGAGCTGTGGGACTTCATTAGTGCACTTGCGCTCACGGTGGCAGCTATTCCGTCCTTGTCGCGTATCTCAGAACCGAACATGAAACCGATAGCTTCCTCGTATCCAAAGAGAACCTCATAACCAGCTCGCTCGAGGTCCAGTGCAGTATTTCCAATGAATTTAAATCCTGTGGGATTACTCTAATAAATTTCCCGAGGCTGTATTTGGGAGACCCACCAGTCAGGCAGTCCACAAACTTGAAACCCTCGCGATGTGCCATTGCCTCGACCATTTTTGAGCTTACCGTAGAGGCTACCATCGCTAGTTTATCTGGAACGCAGTAAATGTCCTGGTCGAGTGTACTAAACAAAGTAACTTGCCCAATGGTTTTCCAGATTCTTTGTATCTTGCTAAGACACGGCTAGCAAACAAGGCTCCCAGTTGATCACCAGTGAATGTTGTAAAGATCCCGTCGGTACTAGGTCATCAATGTGAATATGTATGCCTGATTCCGAGACAAAGAGGGTCACCCTTTTTCCGCAGCCGAGAATCGATCAGAATCGGGATCCTGCGCTAGCACATAATCTGCACCTGTACGAATAGCTGTTGAAATTGCGCACTCCTTTATGACGCCACGGAGGGAAGTAAGGAGGAAATTTAAGAATCTGGTATAAGCTCACCAAAGCCCCTACAATAGCTCTGTCGTAAGCTCATCGTAGCTACACGTATTCCATACCTTTTTCCTCTGGATTTGGAAATCGAACTGTTGGAAAGTTGGGGTCTGGGACTTTCTGCTCTTCTACAGCGATATACGGTTTAAAGCCAGCGCGTTTGAACACTTCAGATGCGAAAGCATCACTAACGCCGTGCATTGAGGTGTTCACAAATTTGATAGGAGTAACATCGACGCGAAGCCTGTGCGTGCTATAGCTGCTCGAACGTAGCAATAACATTCGGCCACGAACCTGGGGTTTGCCATGCCACGGATTAGAGTGAAATAGCTTTCTTTCATCTCATTCGTGGGGTCATAACAAAGTGAGGATGCGTAAACATCGAGCCCATGCTGTATTCTTGGTTCTAGGTTGTCCAGAATAGCTTGAGCGATACTCGTATCATGAGGTTTGATAATCTGAAGGGGCCTGGCTTAAATTTATACGCGTGACACTGACCTAGACCAACCTACCTGGACGGCATTTTCCCAATAGACCTGTGTGCACGTGTAAGGAAAGTAGAACTATGATTTTAAAACACACACTTTGTAGCCATTGTCATCCTTACAAGAGACTAGGTCATAAACTTGGCAGAACATTATAATGTAACGGATACCTTCGGGTTGTGGCTCGCTGCAGACGCACTGAATTTAGGGCCAGAATGAACGTGAACCAAATTACACACCAGTGATCATTACCCCGCAACCTGCATTCAGTTTCTTTACTGAAAAAGGTACACTTACGAAAGTGTTATACATGCTTCCCGCGAAACACGACAAAGAAGGGACTCACAGAGGAGTGTGAACCAAGCCATTCAAAAGAAAAACTTTGACATTGTTGGAAAGAAACACCGCTGCTGTGAGGTATGCCCAGTCTGCTGAATTGTGTCGATGGTCATGACCGATCACGACACCGCGCGAGGTAGCATCAGCGATATTTTTCAACAGGTGCGCGCAAAGTCCCTGACGATAACCCGCTTTGAACTACATAACCCTGTGTGGAGTTCATAGGTGCTTACCTGAGATGCCTGAATGACGGTCAAGTCATTCATTCTCGCCCACCCAGCTTCCATTTTTCCTCGGAGCCCTTGGGGCTTGGCGTTGGCGAGTAGCGGCAATGGACATCGATGGTTGACTCACCCGCAGTTCCAAACTCTATGCGCGTCCTTGCGGTGATCGAATGATGGAATGTAATCATCGTAGTGATCGTTAGACATGGCTCATTACCATCTAGTTTTTCTGGCAAGTACCTCATCCTTTTCTCCAATTCATCCATGTTTTGTGTGTCCCATAGGACTTGAACTTCTCTTCTTGTTTTCTCGTTCTAGTATCCGGCCAGGCCCACTACTATTGGACTTGAGTGGGGAGAAACGAAGAGGACGTACCGGATCTAATTTGAGCCATTCCCTCACAAGATGCTCAAGTGACATGATTACTACCCTGTAACGGATTTCCTGCCAGCTTGAGGGTGATTTTTGCTCAGCTTACGTACTACTACTATGGGATGATCGATATCGATGGGGCTGATCCGGATCTACCAATCCTACGCAACCGCCGATTGCCGAGACAACTGATAAGGTAAATCTGAGGTTACACAAACGACTATTCATATACATACATCCACTCAAAAGGTACGAAAGTACAGTACAACGCATCCTACGACGGTGTTGCCGTGTACAACGGTATAAAGCAACGGTTACACTTGAGTACGCTCGTTGTCGAGAACACATTTGATACCACAACCCAGGGTTTCAAGGAGTTTCGGCTTTAGATCTGCTATTACTCCCATGGAGACATCAACGGACTGACGAGCTTGCCATACACCGTCGTCTCCTTTCGTTGGGTTGGACCTGAAACACCTCAGATAATGCTTAGCTACTCCAGACGTATGGAACCGGGAGCCGTCGGGACATCCAAAATGCGCACTACACCAGTCAATCCTAATGTAAAAATAAGCCTTGGAGTTGGTTGTGAAAGAGTCGCGCAACTTACACTGTGTTTGAGTTGATGGTTACCGCATTGTCATGAAACGTAAAGAGGATTGCCTTTCCAGCATTCGCTGTCTCAAGCATGCAATTGCTTGCCACTGACATCCAATTATAGATGTATTCGGGTTCCCTGCACTGTATGAGCGTCTGGCGAAGAGCAGTAGCGATTCCAGCCATATCCGTCGGAACAGTGGCAGGAACCTGGTGAATTCAGCAATTAACTCGACGGATAAACCGATAGATTGCCTGCGACATCTTCAGCGACGAAGGAAGCGCTTATGTTACGGTACTGAAAACAGTTCAGACCACCGGCGTCGACCATATGAACCGACTTACACTCCATGGCATGCATTCGTGACCTTTTGCACAGATATGTTTCTGTTACATTTCAATACAGCGACGAAATAAGCGGTAAGGCAGTCTTGTTTCGAGAGATATGTCTCGTTCTGTCCAGAGAGCGCGGAGCGAAGCTCGGTGAGGTCGTGAATGTCAAGTCGCCATCTTAGATGCTCGACATTTTTGCACGATTCAGCAAATATCTCTGAGTTCAGTGAAGAGGCGAGTGTCGTGTAGATGGGGCATGCAGGGCCAAAACTCATCCGTGATAGAGCATGACGGTGTGGGAAAGTGATGTTTCTTGAAGGTTGGAGCTGCATACTCCAGGCGTAGATCTTGATAGAATTAAGAGAGCGTGTGCATGAAACGCGATGGCACGATAGCATCACCTGGTATTGACGTTGAGCGGTTAGTAGTATGCAAACCGGATTAGCAAAAGCGACAAACCAAGTGTGTGATGCCAAGAGACACCGATACATGTTTCGTTACTAAAGAAGGTCAAGTTCAAACGAAGAAGAGGGGCACCGCCGTTGACAAGGTTAGCACCGATGGGCTGTTGGTTTAGGAACGGGGATATATCATCCTGGATGACCCAGTCGCCGTTCAGGAGTGAGTCGGAGCTCGTGTCAAGCTTGTAGCCAATGTCCACAGGAACAGTAGTATTAGTGAGTTCAATCTAAGAGATGTGAGATGGAAATTTAGCTGATTCCTGTAAATCAACTCACAGACCAATGTCCATCACTGCACCGAAGTTGCCCAGCAGCGTGTGGGTATAGTTGGAGGGCTTTGGAGAGAGCTCCTCAAACTTGGGGACATCAAGCTCTGTCGGCAGGACATGGACGTTGTCGATCTAAACCTGGCATGAGCGCTGGGAAAACGATCGGAACGAAGGCGTACGTTGTGCAACCAGAGATCATAACCAGGTAAATCTGCATGTGCATGGGTTGCAAGGGCAGTTGGTAGTTTGGGTAGTACAAGGCGCTGGATGAAAGACATGGCTGAGTAGATGCAGGCTGGAGGTGGGGGTATTTATCACACCTCGTGGACCTGACGTGCCCTGAAAATCTCTGAGAGAGCAGCCTATCAACAGCACGACAACACTGCCGACACCTTGGAGAATGAGTATGTGTGCGTGTTATTACGATGAAGCGCTATCGATGAATGTTTACCGGAATGGGCGATTCATTCCAAACAAAAGTGGCAGCTTGAATCTGCCATACACGTTATCGCTTGTTGGCTACCTGCTTATCGCCCTTTGACCAAAAGCGACTCCACGTCTTGAACAAATGAAGAATTAGATCAGAGCTGAGGGCATACCCTCACCAGTCAACCAAACTTGATGAAAAGAGATAAAATACATAATGGTCTACCAGTCCAGGATTACTCTACTAATTGTATACCTGATATAATGGCCTGTGCAATCAAAGTTAGTGCCCGCAGTATGAGAGGGAACAAGACGTAGCCTAACGTACGTTGACGAGAACTTGGTACCTTGTCTCACAACCTTTTCCACCGCATCCAAGAAATCACGCTCCGTTGCCGCCTTCCGCCGCGCACGAATTGCGAACATACCAGCCTTGCAAGTTATATAAAGATATCACCATAACGGGCAGGAACTTTGAACACGCACCTCGGTAGCTACTGACCGCAACTCTGCCCCAGTGGTATTAGGGCATAGTCTCGCAATCAGGTCAAACCGTATGTCCCTTTCAACACTCATACTTCAAGTGTGCGTTGGTTTCAGGTATAAAATTGAGTAGGGCGACAGAACATGAACACACCTCCGTGCGTGGATCTTCAATATGTGCGCGCGTCCTTCATTATCGGGTAACGAAAATTCCACACGTCGATCGAGACGCCCGGGCCGAAGTAGCGCAGGATCCAAAGTATCTGGCCTGTTCGTCGCCATCAACACTTTAATATTCCCTCGGGGATCGAATCCATCGAGTTGGTTAATCAACTCCAACATCGTTCTCTGCACCTCGTTGTCCCCTCCTGCACCGTCGTCGAATCGTGCACCACCGATAGCGTCGACTTCGTCGAAGAAGATGATGCAGGCTTTCTTCGAACGTGCCATTTCAAAGAGCTCGCGGACCATGCGGGCGCCTTCGCCAACATATTTCTGCACGAGCTCAGATCCAATTACACGAATGAACGTAGCATCAGTACGGTTGGCTACTGCACGAGCACAAAGTGTCTTGCCAGTTCCAGGTGGCCCAAAAAGGAGAACGCCTTTGGGAGGGTCAATACCAAGTTTCACGAAACGTTCTGGCTAGATGCGAGGTGAACAGAATGCAGATTTCTTTTCGACAAACATACTGAAAGGAGAGGTGTTTCGACAACCTCGCGGAGCTTTTCTATTTGCTCCTTACAACCTCCGACATCGGAGTAAGTAACATCTGGCTTCTCTTCCACTTGCATCATTGTGACTGATGCATCGATCTTCGGTGGCAGAGGTATCTGAATCTGGTATTTGTTCCGGTCGACTCTGCATGGAAGATATCGGAAGCGAGAAGGGTCAAGCAACGACTCTACGCACCCAACACGCATACCCTCTTCAATATCAGTGGGGGCAACACGTTCACCCAGTCCGACGACAAATTTTGCGATTTGTTTGATGTTGATGACATATTTGTCTTGCTCATCAGCGCCTTTCTGGCCTTGTACAGCTCCAGCGGGGTTGACTGCACGAGCCAGTTCTGCTTTCTTAGGATCTACGGGAATGATTTTTGTACAGCGTGCCACCTGGAGGGGGTGTTCGCCTATGCGTGCACGGTCAGCAGCAAGGTCCCATAGGTTCGGCGCGGCTAGGCCAGTGTCTGACTCCTTCACACCAAGTTTTTCGTCGATTCGTTTTTGGACTTCCTTTATGTCTGTACCAATCTTTTTCAACTTGGCAGCGTATGGACCTTGACCCTACAGGGTGCGTTATGAACTGTCACGAGAAACGCAACCGTGCGACGTACATAAGTCTTGAGGATTTGGATATCACTATCCGTGAGTGCTAATGGATGCGTAAGAGATCATTCGATTGGTAGATGGCATGACTTGCGCTGAATCTTTTCATCTTTCTCGTCCACTCGCTTCTCATCTAGCAAAGGGTCAACATGCTGAATGTAGTGCAGGATGGGCAAGGTGGGGGACATACATTTCTCCCAGTCACTGATAATTGTAAATGTCTGTCAGTGAAATCGCAAGCAACGTCAAGCGTTGAGAACTTACGCTTTGGGAGGCATTGTGGAGGTCAAGTGCTTGGTCGTGCTGACATTGACGGGGACGCGTCATTCCGGTATACGCGTCTCGGCTATTCCCGACAGAATTGAGATTCCGCTTTGGGACTCTCGGGACGAACGACTACTCGCCACCAGGCGCTCCTTCTGCATCACCAACGACGATGGCTGGTGCACTACAAAACGCAAAGCGCGACCTTCCAAAGATCGCGGATGAGGAACATGAATCGCGCTTTGGCCAGGTATTTGGTGTCTCTGGCCCAGTCGTGATTGCAGAGAACATGACAGGCGCTGCCATGTATGAGCTAGTCCGCGTCGGACATGATGAACTAGTGGGGGGTAAATCTGCAGTATATTCGTAAGTTGACTTTACATCACTAACATCCATTTCAGAGGTTATTCGAATAGAGGCAGACAAAGCGACCATCCAAGTATATGAGGAAACATCGGGTGTCACAGTTGGGGATCCTGTTCTCAGAACAGGCAAGCCACTTAGCGTAGAGTTAGGCCCTGGTGTGTACCCACTGTCACTATCTGGCTTGGCGCGATTTATTCAGGATATTGTAGGCTTGATGGGTAACATCGTCGATGGTATCCAAAGACCATTACGCGTAAGTTGCTTCATGGCTTCATGTTCATTGGTTGATTCGGCTACATGACCATCTAGTCCATCCAAGAACTCTCCAAGTCCATCTATATCCCTCGTGGTATCAATACCGAAGCGCTCGATCGTTCGCTCAAGTGGGATTTCACCCCAGCATCTTTCAAAGTATTCCTTCGACTTTCGGCTACAGCGCTCTTCTGATGGTGTGCATAGATTGGTGATCATATATCAGGGGGTGACATCTTTGGTGGCGTCTACGAGAATTCGCTTGTGGACAACCACAAAATCATGCTTCCACCTCGCGCACTTGGCACTATCACCTACATTGCAGAAAAAGGTAGTTATGCCGTCGATGTACGTATTCATGGCTTTCTACTCATCGTTTGAGTGCTCAGTCGCACTGTTAGGATCTTGTTCTAGAAACGGAGTTCAATGGTCGAACGACTAAACACACGATGATGCAACTATGGCCTGTCCGTGCACCCCGTCCGGTTACCGAGAAGTTGACAGCAGATTACCCGTTGTTGACTGGTCAGCGAATTCTGGACGCACTTTTCCCGTGAGCTGCTTTCATCTTTCCGATAGGTCTCATAAACTTATAGTACGAAGATGTGTCCAAGGAGGTACAACGGCCATTCCCGGTGCTTTCGGGTGCGGCAAGACTGTTATTTCTCAAGCGTTGTCCAAGTATTCCAATTCTGATATTATCATCTATGTTGGGTGTGGAGAGCGAGGAAATGAGGTTAGTGTGTTGTACGCTGTTTTGGTTCTGCTCATATCGCCGTGATAGATGGCTGAAGTTTTGATGGAAGTAAGGGCTCTTGTCATTTGTTTGCATTACTTGCTAATCCCAGAAAAGTTCCCCGAGCTGACGATGGAAGTCGGCAATCGCCAAGAACCCATTATGAAGCGCACTACCCTTGTTGCAAACACGTCAAATATGCCTGTTGCTGCGCGTGAAGCATCCATTTACACGGGTATAACGCTCTCGGAGTACTTCCGTGATCAAGGATCCAACGTCTCCATGATGGCTGACTCGACGTCGCGTTGGGCCGAGGCACTCCGTGAAATCTCTGGCCGTCTCGCAGAGATGCCGGCCGATTCTGGGTACCCTGCGTACTTGGGCACCAAACTCGCGAGTTTCTATGAGCGAGCGGGCAAGGTTAAATGTCTGGGGAACCCACAGCGTCAGGGGACGGTGTCCATTGTGGGAGCGTGAGTTTTGCCATGACTTGGCCATGATATTGTTCTGTTGACCAGATGGTTAGTGTATCGCCACCTGGAGGAGACTTCGCCGACCCGGTCACATCAGCTACACTTGGAATCGTCCAGGTCTTTTGGGGCCTTGACAAGAAGCTGGCGCAACGCAAACATTTCCCATCTGTCAACTGGAATCTATCGTACTCAAAGTACACGAAAGTGCTCGAACCCTTTTACGAGCGCGATGCACCGGGTTTCGTCGAGCTTCGCGTGCGCACAAAAGAAATCCTTCAAAAGGAAGAAGACCTCGCGGAGATCGTTCAGCTCGTTGGCAAGAGCGCACTCGGCGAGAATGATAAGATCACCCTCGAAGTTGCGAGAATGCTCAAGGACGACTTCTTGCAACAGAACGGTATGAGCGAGTATGATCGCTACTGTCCATTCTACAAGACAAATGCAATGTTGAGGAATTATGTTGCGTTCTACGACGCCGCTTTGAAGGCAACTGCGCAGGGCGACTTGACGTTTGCTAGAGTCAGAGAGTCTGCTGGAGACCTCATATTTAAGCTCTCTCAGATGAAGTTTGAGGTAAGACGTACGGTAAGGTGGTGGGGCTGTCACTGACTTTTCGTTTTCGTTCTGCTTTCAAGTCACCTTCACAAGGCCAGGAACCAATTATGCAGAAGCTGAATACTCTACACACGGAGATCCAAGATCGCTTCCGCCAAATGGTGGAGTAGACTAGTGTGACATGCGTTTCCTCTTGTACTCTATCAGACGTAATACCACTTTCACAAGTTCACTCCCCATTCAGGTGAGAACTGTCCCAAAATCGTTGAAAGACTCATTCGAATAAGTTAGAGCGTACGTTAATTCCCAGCACCTGCTTGAATGCGAGGATGGGCCTTAAACGACTAGACTACAGTATACTGAGTTTGAAACAAGGTATGGAACGAAGCTGTGTTGAGACAACGCCCCCTTCCGCAGCAACCTTACGCATATATGAACGTGCCCCTTGCCCCTCTCAGCCACTGGAACTTACCAGTCCTTCTCAGCTTGAAAGGAAAATATGCATCTTGCCAAACTCGTGCCGCTCGCTCTCGCGGGCGGTGCCTCTGCGTTACCTGTGGTAACCTTACCTTGGTTCGGGCATATTTCTTTGGATGGGCTTCTTGGATGCCTGGGTTACACCAGTAATCTCGCAGAAGAGAGGACCATTTACCAGGTACTGAAAGATGACACGCAGTATGTATTGTTTGAAGTAATCTAGTGAATCGGGAAGGAGCTCACAACAAACCAGATACTCGCGTTTGGTGAAGGCTCTTGACCTCAGTGAAAGTGTGGTCGACCTTCTCAGCGATCCAACCAAGAGGCAGGTTCAAGGATCCTCGTGGTTGGAAGGTCACCTAATCTGAGCCGTCCTTCAGCATCACCTTCTTTGCTGTGCCAGACTCTAAATTGCCACATCATGGCGATCATAGGCACGACGAGGATCTCGTTCCCCTCGCAGACAATCCTAGTGACGTCACACATGATCTTGGGGACCTTGTCCGACGGGTTGAGGGACTCGAGAAAGAACCTGACTCCCGCGACAAGCATAAGCACAAAGAAGCGCTAGCAAGTATCATCCACAAGATCGTTGCGTATCATATCCTTCCAGAATCATACGAAACAGCAGACCTCATTCAGAATTCTACTTATGCCACGAACTTGACACTCAACGACGGCTCGATGGATCGGGAACCGCTGAGGTTGAGCATTATCAGCAATTCAATCCCCCTTCGCTTGAGGATCAACATATTTGCAGAGGTGACAAAGAAGGACATTAAAGCCAAAAATGGTGAGCAGAATTCTTGGCACTTATTTATTGTTCTCCCACCTGGGGTTCTGTACTAGGCGTTATTCACCAAATCAGTCAACCCCTGTTACCCCCTCCATCGATCTTCCAAGAGGCTTTCCTTGAACCGCAGGGTTTCTCTTTCTTCGTGGGGATCCTGTCTATCTACACATCGTGGATTTAGTTGCTGACATTTCTGCAGACAACCGCCATCCAGCGCGTCGGTCTCACAGATGCAATCGACCGCTGGAAATACTCTAGGGATGATGGACAGGAAGTCGGTTTCTTGGGGGCAACAGCAACTACTGCATTTGCTCCTACATCCGACGCATTCAAGCGTCTTCCGAAGAAATTGAAGTTGTACCTATTTTCGCCATTCGGCCAGAAGGCGCTGAGGAAGTTGCTGGAGTATCACATTGTACCCAACTTCATTTTGCACACTGGCGAGTACACATAAACCGGTGTCACAAGAGAGTATCATAAATATTTTACAGATTACTACCACAACTCAACATCCGACGTCACGGAACTCGGTTGCTACTCTAATGATGCACTGGAGACGCAGTTTTCGGTGCCGATGCCTGCTCTCCTTGATGTTGATGTAGAAGACCTTCTCTTGTCCAAAAATTTTATCCCTCTCTCGGAGCTTGTTTACGAGTACAACGCCACCCTTCCAACACTCCTTCAGGATCATCACCTTCGGGTCCATGTCGCACGCTACAAGTCAGGATTGCCTATTCCTGGCTTTTCGCGATACTTTACGGGCTTCAAAGTCGATGGGCACCGTGTCGAACTATTCGATATTCCCGCACGCAATGGTGCGCTGCATGTTCTGTCGACCATCCTTGATCCTCGCAAGGGATATGACCACCGTGGTGGCGACGGAGAAACTGAGAGGGGCGACAAGGATGCATGGGAAGACTGGGAGGAATGGCTCCCTCAGTGGGCTACGGAGAACTGAGTTTGGCAACAGGCAGGGCATAGTATGAAGAACGTAAGCTACATTTTTGAGGATTTTCCATATCAATGTCTTGACAGCCATAAGATGGCAAGATTGACAAAGGAGCACCTGAGAGGAACCGATTTTATGACTGTTGACTTGAGTTTGATTGTATTTTAGGCCTTTAGGACTTGTATGTGAATATTTGAATTCTGTTACATGAGCCAACGAGTATTGAATGCGACAAACATATTTGCACATCATTGACCATAGGATAGTCAAAGCGAAGGTGGACAGGGAAATATTATTCCCCTTTATCCCAAAGGAGATTGGGCGTGGCACAAGGCGGTTTCGAAGACGTGTCACCCCAGTCGTACGCACGGGTCAATGATTAGTCGTCCTTTTATGAAAATGCATCGCTGCAGAGATCATTCTCGTCAAGTGGATAATCCAGCTTACCCGCCCTCTCCATAAGCACGATTGTCCGTCCTCAGCCCACGTCGCCGTTCACCTCCGTCAGAGACCAAGGGGCCGACGTTTCATTTACGGTCAAGCGCACCCCACTTCACTTCATGCTGCGCATGCTGTTCACCACGGCATCAACTGGACCTCGCAGTGTATTGATTACTGTTGGCAACGCCCCGTCCGTGACCGCCCCCTCGGGCGCGTCGATACTCACGTCCACCGTCGGCAGTATTAAAGGTCATTTATCTCGCTTTGGAAGCGCTATAACCTCATGGAAGGTTATCGAAGAAACTGACTCGGCGATGGGTAGCCCTTGTAGGATCAGATGGTCTTGCCACTCCGTGCGGCGTTGGCGCGACACCGCTTCGTAAACCCATGTGTGACGACCTGAGTATAAACCCTGCACAGAGTATGGTGGCCGGTGGCGAGACACCGCGCGAACAATGGCTTCGCGTCGACTCTATCAAGCTGGGTTCACGACTCTACCGAAACCAGAGAACCATTTGGAGCTGCTGATTCCGAAGGACGAGGAAGAAGAGTAGGGTCCAGATGGATGCGGCAGTGCGTAACAGTGCGAGGCCGAAACCCATGCGAGAGGAGAAAGAGCGTCGGATTCTCGCGAGACGATCGAAACCTGTGCAGCTCGGTCTACCTCGACTTGCACGCGTCGATGTTGCCCAACTCTTGCGAGACCTTAGCATTGGTGACAACGACGAGCTCACAGATTCTTTCGATGAGGGGGAAGTTATGAGACGCGTCCGAAGAGTCAAATAAGGCAAACCCTTTTGATCTTAACAAGCACAAACAACCTAGACCTCCTGTTAGTCCAAGCTTCCATGGCAAACACAACAATCAAAGGCGCATTGGCTATTCACGGCCAGAATCCACAGGTTTATATTTACTTTATTCTTGGTGTTTCGCTCTTCCTTATCTGTGCAGTTCCTAGTGGAAACTGTAATTCGGAATCGAATATGGGAGTCGACGTTTTGGAAGGAACATTGTTTCGCATTGACAGGTGTGTTTTTACCGTTACAACGTTTTTTGGGGGTTTTATTATTAAAGACACGCTCAGCTGAGTCGCTCATTGACAAGGCTATCGACCTCCACTGCATCGGGGGGGTCTATGGCAATCAGCGTCCCACCGAATTCCTATGCTTGCTTCTGAAGCTATTACAACTTCAACCCGAGAAGGAAATTTTGGTCGAGTATCTCCAGGCTGATGAATTCAAGTGAGCCAGTCATGGTTTTCGACCCTGGATGGCGTATATCGACCTGCTCATCAGATACATGAGAGCGCTCGCAGCGATGTATGTCAGGATGACATTTCATGCAGTGGAAGTGTATGAAATCCTTGAACCACTCATGAAGGATTTCAGAAAGCTGAGATATCGTGACATGTGTATGGTTTCAGGATCCTCCCGTAAACATTGCTAACAGTCTTACAGCTGGATACTCGCTAACCTACTTTGACGAGTTTATTTACAATTTGCTTACTGAAGAAAGAGCTTGCGACATCATTTTACCTCGAATAGCCAAGCGGCAGACATTGGAAGAGAACGGTGAAATTGGGCCGCGCAAGAGTCGATTGTTGGACGCGATGGAAGGCAAGAGCGAGGACGGAGCCAGTGGCAGAAGTCGCAGTACAAGTCGAAGCCTCTCCAAGTCAAGGAGCCCGAGCGTGGAGAAAGATCGTTCCCCTTCTGTGAATGGGCGATATATTTCCAGAAGTCCCACACGCTCACGCTCATCGTCACAATCGTCATATCGTTCACGTACTCGCAGTTTCTCGTCTGACAGAATGGAAGCAGAATCTACGACGAATGTATAATATATCAATGAGATGCATTACTCCGTTGATTGAGCAACAGGCTTTCTCGAAGAGCTCTGAGTCTTGAACGTGAGAAGTTGCTTCGACAACTCCCTCCAGCGTTCCGGCACAAGGGGCATCCTTCCCACTGCTTCCGGAGAGAGGTAACCTCGGTTTCGCCATTGGGTATACCAAACTGGAGAAGATGTCAAATGCTGGATCACCAAAGAGTTCAAGGACGCACTGATGTCGTTGCGACGAGTTGGTGCAGCAGAAACACGATCTGCTCGACCCTTGATGCAGTCGCGCAGGGCAAGAGAATTATAGTACTGGCAGAACACGCTGCCGCCATTGGCTTCTATGGCTTCTATGGCACTCTTTGACACACGAGAAGGGGTGATGTATACGGCTGCCTTAAAAAATTCAGCACCCTGCAAGCTGAAGCATCAACATAGAATGGAAGACATCTCGAGTGATAAAGACACGGACGTTACCCAATAGTTTAATGCCGTCGTGAACATTGTGCACACAGCCGCTCAACAATAGTTCTCTTGCAGTGATGGGTTTTTCGGGGGTTGAATGCAAACGGCCCTGATCTATCCAATGTTGAAGGCGGTCCAGATTAACTGCGGCATAAGTTTTGCGGTTCCTGATTGGGAGTTCAGATTGAGACTCATCAAGAGGCAATGGCAGTGTGACAAGACATACGGGTTGACAAAGCCCCTCTTAGGGAACTTCTTAAGTATTGACGTCTGACCGCCTTCAAACCCAGCCTTGGGCTTCCCGTTACCGGAGCGAGCTTTCTGACCTTTGTGTCCGCGTCCGGACGTGCCACCATATCCCGAGCCTTGACCTCGCCCGACGCGTTTTTGCTAACCAAATGTCAACCACATTCCGACCGTATACCACGAAAAAGCGTACATTGTGCAACGAGCCAGAGGCTGGTTTCAGGTTTGAAAGCGATACCCGAGTTACTCTCGAACGGAGGACAGACGACATGGGTGCTTAGGATTCAAGGCTATGGAGACGCGGAGACTGATTTCATTTAAGTAATATATTATTTTACAGAATAAAAATAATCGCACAAAAAGGGTTTTGTCATTGCGGCATTACCACTCTGCAGTACTTGTGGGCGGTCTTACCCGCAAATTAGACCAAGGGCGTTATTGCTGGTACACACTACAGATGCGGGTTTTCCATGAACTGTTCAAGTCTGGCATTTGACCTGAATGGTGCGGAGTGAGTCACACTTGAGGGAGTAATCTTTTTCAGGCTCTCAGAGAATCCGTCGCAGCAACCTCGAGTATGACCTCCTTGAAGCCTTTGATCGCCATTTGCGGGACGACTGGAGTTGGAAAGTCCAGGCTGGGTGTGGAGCTTGCACTCAAGCTCGGCCATGAAACCTATCAAGATTGCGCCGGCGAACATCGATGGTGCGGTGCACGTATCATCAACGCCGACTCCATGCAGATCTACACCGGTATGGACATCATCACCAATAAGATCCCTCAAGCGGAACGTATGGGTGTGGAACATCTCCTTATGGACTTCAAGCAGCCAGGCGATCAGTACGTCGTCGGGCAATGGGTACACGATGCCATCCAAGTAGTGAGTACCAATGTTCAGAAGCGTGCCATCTGGTTCAGGAGATCTTGCATGACAGATTGAAGAAACACATAAAATGAACCAAGTCCCTATTGTCGTTGGTGGAACGTCCTACTGGATCCAACATCTCCTGTTCCCTAATCGACTAATCAATAATGACGTGAACGCTACACCACCCGGAGTCACCGCCTCTGGTTATCCAATGTCCGCTTCTTTGCAGTATTCCGTTTCGCAATTGACGCCCAATCTTTTCAACTTGTGGACGGCACTTCCAGAATCTCCACCAAATGCGGTCACTCATCCGGAGGATGCACTCTCTCTGCATGAGTTACTGCAGGCTTTGGACAGTCCAGTAGCATCTCGATGGCATTGGAGAGATACTCGCAAGGTCTTGCGCAGCCTTCAGATTATGAAAGAGACAAGCAGAACGCCAAGCGAAATTATAAGTGAGCAATCGGAGAGTGCGCTGATTCCTCGGTGTGTACTCCCCCTTTGTTTATAGTTTGAAGAATGTGAAATAGCTTTTGCACAAAGATATCGAACAATTTGCTTCTGGCTCTACGCGCCACCTTCGGCGCTGAACCCTCGTCTTGACGAGAGAATTGACGATATGATTAAGGTTAGCAAACCCTGTCCCCTTGTCTTTTCTTCTGTCCAATTTTCCTTTATGAAGCAAGGTCTTCTTAACGAAATAAGGTCCCTGCAAATGACGGTTTCTTCGTCGCAGGCTGCAGCCAACAGTTCCTCAGTCGAGGTGGAGGACGAGTCGAATTCTTCCGCAACTGAGCCAGATTATACAGTCGGCATCTATCAGTGCATAGGTACGTGGAACCTTCCCGTAAGAACATGTGTTATATCTGCCGATAGGGTTCAAGGAATTTCGCGGGTTCCTCTGGTCCAATGGCTCTCAGGAAACCTTCAACAAGGCGGCGGACAATATGAAACAAGCGACTCGCAAATATGCCAAGCGTCAGGTCACGTGGCTGCGGAACAAATTGCTTCCCGCGATACACAGTGTCAACATGCACTCTGAAAACAAGGTTTCGATGGCCTCTATGTATATTCTCGATGCCACAGGTAGGCGCCTGTCTAGTAACCTGTCAATCCTGCATCACGGTAATTCTTGCTAGTTTTGGGTGACCAATGGACCTCAAACGTTCTATCCCCTGCTGAATCAATCACGAATGGTAAATCGAGTCAGTATTCGTGATTGTAACTGAGATTTGTTTTAGCTTTTTTACGAGAGGAACTACTTCCACCTCCCGCCTCATTATCCTCGACGGCGAGAGCAATGTTTGCTGATCAGACTAAACCAGTCCAGTGCGTCCATTGGTGAGCGTGAGCGTGGAGTCTTACGTTTCGCTGTTAGCCCTTCCGATATCCTACAAGCGAGACGGAAAATCGTGTGCCAAGTGTGCACAGTAAATCCCCGGCGGCCGGTGATGATTGAAGAACAAGAGTGGGATGCGCATGGAAGAAAACGATTGCATAGACGGCTCCTCGCAAAGTCTAGGAAGAGATCAGAAGAGGTGCCTAGCCTTTCGCAGCCACGGGATTCTATTGCTCCCGAAATTGGTGGTGAGAGCTATAGTTCCGATGGATCGTTACATGTCCCTTCATGATGCTGTCCAGGTGAGTCTCTTGTCATGGTGTGACTGCATATTGTAGGTATCAAGTTTCCTATACTCATCTGGCAAATAACTAGGGCACAGGGTTTCTACCCGCGTTCTTTACGTTCAACAGTCGTATATCCAAGTCTTCCCATGTGGGATAGGTGAGCCACTAAGGAACTCTGGGTGGCTCGTGACGAACCAGATAATTTCCTGATGATGCCTGATCATGGAGGAGGCGGTCCTCATCGATGTTCTCCGAATTCAGCTCGAGCTTAGAACTGGTTGGGCCATCTTCGGGGGCCGTGTTTGGATGGTCGAACATTTGTAGCTAGAACAACTATATAGCAGAAATGCGCTGTACGACGTTTGCGAAAAAATGTTGTCGGTGAGACGTTGCCGCCGCAACCTCGCTTGCCACCGTCTGCGACCTTCTGGGTCTGTGTGAGCGCCGCGAGCGTTGGTCCTGATTTCGCCGCTCACGACGTTCGTTGCGTCTTGGGACGTGGTTTTCCGGTTTCTACGTCGGACAAACATTGCATCGTCCCGCTTGGTCGTTTCGTCGTTCTTGAACCATGACCTCGATGGCGGAGGCTCCGGCTTACTTGTTGCAAGGAGTTCCTGTCCTGCAACCGCCCCACCTCGAGGGCCTCTCGGATCCCTCTCTTTCCACTGAAATTTTGCCAGGTCCACCTTCCCTGCTATCCGTTCAGCAGGCTGCACAGAAGCGGGACCCAAAGAAACCTTCCGCTTTCGTGTCCTATCTCCCTACATCGGATCCAGGTTCCACCTACTCGGGCCTCATGACGGGTGCTCTCAGTGTCTCGGAAGGAGTCGACGGGCCCCGTCGAAAACGGGTCAGAGTTGATAAAGGGTATGTTTGCTTCTCCTTTTTACACCGCCGGGACTTTCTCTGACTGCCCCCCCGTCACGACACCACCCAAACCCTTGTCGATGTATTGCGCGTGTACCCTGTCGTTTTTGTTGGTTGCCCGTCACTACCTGTGCAGATTTCAGAATGGGCGAGCTCAAAGGGCCAGTGCTAGAAACTTGAACAACGGTGGTGTCCACACCAACCTTCCTGTACATCTTCCTGCGTCCGATCCGGCTCCTCCAGATGTACCGCCTTCTCGCCAGCTCAGCGTGCAACCTCTCCCAGATTCCGACCCATTCCCGGTACAACCCGACTCAGACGACCCTTCGATATCAATGTCTCGTGCGAACTCGTTACCTGGGTGTGAAGATTATGTCCCGCCAACCATTAGTGAGAGAGCAAGGTCAACGAGGAAAGATAAAGGAAAAGGAAAGGAGACAGACCGAGGGGTCAGAGTGAAGGAGGAACCTGCTGGAATAATCTCCCTCTCCCCTGAGCCTTCATTAGGTTTGGTGCGTGCTCTTCGAGATGTCGCTAGTGTCCTACCCTCACGTTTTTACAATTCGGTGCTTAGTTGAACGAGGATCATTGTTCATCATGCCGATCATTAGGTGCATTGGTGTACTGTGATAGCTGTCCTCGGGCATTCCATCTCTGGTGCTTGGACCCCCCTATGGAAGCAGTTGACCTCCCAGAGGGCGAGAAATGGTTTTGTCCGAGCTGTGTCATTCGCAGAGTATGCTATTTGGAAATACGTCTCTTTTTTATGCGACGCTGACTTGCATCCCGTAGAACCAGCCACCTAAACCTGCGCCATCTTTCATGTCTCCTCTCATCCACCTTGCTCAAACGAGCATCCCTAAAGAATTCCAGCTCCCAGAGGATATTAGAGGTTTTTTCAAGGACGGTTGGTGGACTCTCTTCTCCAACCAGCGTCTCACTTTATTGTCCTTTAGTTGCCACTGGTGCCAATGGAACTTATGTGGATACTTCGGAACTGAAGCAGCCCCGCCTTAAGTAAGTAAGCTATCTCCTTTTCATTCCTACCAACCCATGTCTCGCAGTCGTCATGGGCAACTCGAGGACCGCGATCCATATCGATTGAAGGACCGAAATGGTGTACCCGTGTTATGTTTTAGATGTGGCACATCAGCACTACCGGGCGGTCTCGCTGGATGCGCACCCTCGAAGAAGCGTCCGCGTCGGTCGGCGTCGGTCGGGCACAGTTTGACACCAGAAACTGGAAGGGCGATCGTTTCTTGCGATTATTGCAACCTCCACTTCCATCTTGATTGCCTTGATCCTCCTCTTACGTCTATGCCTTCCTTCGGAAAGAAATGGATGTGCCCAAACCATGTTGATCAAGTTCTTGTGAGTTCTCAATAACATTGTGACCACGTTGGGTTTCACTCAACACACGGGCATCCTTCTCGATCCACATAGCAACGTAAGCGACGTATTCCAAAGCAATGCGCTGCGCCCATCGATATCACTAAACCCAACCAGTGGAACAACGGCAATATCGAGATTATACATCCACAGTCCGCAGCGATGACGGAAAAGCTCGTCCTTGATGAGGTGTTAATTAATGGGAGACGATACAGGGTTCCTGAACGCGTCATCATGCTCGACTTCTGGAGCAAGATAAGCAAGGAACAACATCCAGAGCCTAAGTGAGCTTGGTTTTTTATGCTAGACCGGAGAGACCAATGATATCTCTACAACAGGGAGAATGATATAATGTCTGTGACGTCGTCGCCATTAACCTCGTTGAGTTCTCTTGATGAGATGGAGGATGACGCCCAGTTCCAATCGTCGTCGTCCAAGGAGCCCCACATGTCGCTCGATGATTTGCGCACCGCTCAGGCAAGCTGTTTGGTCACTGTGTAATGCACTGTGACTTACGTCCTCTTAAAGCTCTTATGTGATCTGCGTAGCTTGTTTCCGCTGAAACGCAACTCCCCGGCAGGACCGCCTATCCAAACCCCGGGGATACCTGCTACTTCGAACAATGGAGAGGGTCAAAAGGTGACGGAGAGGGTCATGGTTGATTTTGGCACACAAACCGATTTTGAGCCTCGAACATCTCTCTTTGTCCCAGCACCCAGAACAATTGAGCTCAAAGAAACCACAAAACCCATTGTATCAAAGGTAAGTATGGGTGATTTCTCCTTATTTAAAGATGTCCTGAACTCGGAACAGCGCAAAGCATCCTCTAGATCGTCTGTCAGGAATGCCGCGGAAGTCAACCCTCCTGACGTGGCATCGCAATCACGAGCTCCTACCGACCTTCCTTCTCCTGCTAAGCCAAAGAAAGCGAGGATTACCACAAAGCTGGAAAAGGAAGATACCAATGTCCGTCGAACTGGTGTCTAAGGGAGTTACGGAACTGGTAGGTCGAGTACCGCGATATGAAAGAAACAATGCTCTAAGCATTTGTAGATTACTTCCCAACAAGCCGAAAAACCTGGGAGGGCAAGTAGGGCACGCCGGAAACGCAAGCAAGCCCCTGAGAAAAATAAGGAGGGCGGCTCAACAACTCTGGTTCAACGTGCACCTTCCCCACCCGCGCCGTCAGATCCACCTATACCTCCTGCATTTGAACCCGCCCCACCGCCACTAGCTCCTCCTCCGCCTATTACACAATCCATCTCTAAGCCTGTGACACCCAAAGCCTCCGTAACATTCACTCAGTCCGGCACGTCATCTACACCTACTCTCAAAATCCGATTGCCACGATTATCCGCAGTCAGCGCCACTACCCACTCTAGCTTGACGCCACATACTCTGCAGTCTCCCCCACTCACACTCTCACCAGCACCGGACACTGCCACATCACACGACTCGCGACCCCGACGGTCGTTGCGCCGACAAGATTCCGTCTCCGTTTCTGGGAGCGGCGCATCGTCTTATACGACGGAGGTAGTTGAGGACGTAGAGTCAGCGAAACCAAGTAAGCAACAGACCTCGTCCTTCCGCCCAGCTGACATCTCCACCAAGAACACAAGCCACCAAGAGGAAACAGAAAGCACGTTGAATCTACATGAGTTGCCGCCACTTCTCATTCGCTCTCTGATTCCATGGAGGACGTCGTGGCCAGGGGCTGGTAGTAGCATCAGAGATTCCTGTACTCGACTACAAAGATATATATTTCTTGTTATTCTTATAAGTTAGCGTATATTGATATGCCATGACATTGGCCACGGGCGTCTATGTGGAAATTCAAGGGGAGTCCGGTTGGAACGTGAGGTGGTACTCCACTTCCGCCCATCCATAATGTCTGCGAGTACGATTGTGCGGGGACGTGTCGCTGCCATCCGAGGACTCCAACGCCGATCGTTTAACGTTCGACATGCGCCTGATGCTCCGAGTGCTCAGATATCACAGCTTCTCGCTTCCTACGCCGCTCATCCTCCTCATCCTCTCACACTAAACTCCCTTGTAGCTTTCGGTCAGCCTCTCACCCCAGAATCTGTGCTGCGCAGTGTCTCTTTTGTACTGTCTGAGATTCCGCGTCGCCTCGCGAGACGAGCATGCGCACTCGAGACCCTTCCATTCATTGTCGGGACCAATCCCTACGTTTCGAGGATGTTGAATGCGTACAGACAGAGCTTCCAATTTCTGGCAAGCTACCCGCCTGTCACAACTCTCGAAGAGAATACATCCTTCACAGACGAGCTCAGCCATCTAGTGGCAAGCCATCAGAATGACATACCGACCATGGCCAAGGGGTTCGTCTTTCTGCATGCTGCGGCTCAAACGCACGAGTCTTAACTGTTATATCGTGCTAGCTTCCAAGAATGCGTCAAATACATGTCTCCGACACAAATAAGCAATTTCTTGGACGGTGCCATTCGTAATCGGATATCAGTCCGTTTAATTGCAGAACAACACATCGCCCTGTCCCAAGCCCTGGAGAGTCAGAGAGATGTAGGTTTCACATCTCACTACGGTATTGTCAACATGGCCTGCTCTCCCGCCGCCATGGTCAAAATGTGTGGTGCGTTCGTGAGTGAACTTTGCGAGGCAACGCTTGGGGCCGCTCCAACCATCATAATTGATGGACATGAAGACGCGACGTTTGCGTGAGTCCCGATCCTGTCCCCTTCTACTGCACCCGTAGTCTGACTCGTTTCCAAAGTTATGTTCCTGTCCATCTCGAATACGTCCTCACTGAAATTCTGAAGAACGCATTCAGAGCGACAGTCGAACATCACTACAAGCTGTACGGAACGACATCCGCGCATACAGTTGCTCCAGTCACAGTCACAATCTCCCCTCCGCCTTCCCCCGCCTCTCCCTTCCTTTCGATCAGAATTAGAGATCAGGGGGGTGGTGTATCACCTTCTAACATGGCGCGGATATTCTCGTATGCGTTTACCACCGCTGGCAATGCCGAGAGCGATGGTGGTGGACCTTACGCTGCGCAGCACATTGGCGGGAGTGCCGCTGTTGGTGGAGGCACGAGCGCAGGCGAGGGTAATCTCTTTGACGAGATCACGGGAAAGGGTGTGCAAGTCGGACTAGGAACGATTGCTGGTTTAGGATATGGGCTTCCAATGAGCAGGTTATATGCGAAATACTTTGGTGGTTCACTCGATTTGTTCTCATTGGATGGATGGGGTAAGTAATCCACTTCCTCCACTGCGTCTGTTATTGAGAGGTTTTACAGGTAGTGACGTGTATGTGAAACTGCGCAGCGTTGATCAGGCTGGCAATGCTCCGATATAAGCCAGTCTCACTGCTTCGGCTGTTCCCGTTGCCCCGAACGTTCACGTCTAGATAGACTGCTGGCATTGTAAGGATGTTTTCCTTCGATTCTCATTGTCGTCTCGTGCATATAATTTACCTTCATAAGAGATCTCAAAGTCAATGCGTGGAATTTCTCGAACTAAGTGTCACTGGCAGCCCTCCTCGCATCTCTCCCACCATTTCCCAAAAACTTGAGGACCAACAAGCCAGCCAAAAAAGTGTGCAGTTCACCATCTTCAATACTATCCTGACCGCGCTTGAGCTGAGCAGACGTACAGGCGTAAAACTTGAATACTATCAAGAACGCGTACCCGCTCCACAGCTTGTGGGCCTCGCATTCCTATGACAAGTTGTAGCACACTGTTATGAATGACACCGCGCGATGCACCATAATCACATAACCCATGTAAACTTTGAACCCATCCTCGAATCAGTCAGACACGGGATGGGTATGGAACAAGCTCATCAACCATCTCGGGTGTAATAATTACATGATAGCGCGATCCAACGGCTTCTGAGTCTACGCCATCACATACTTCGGTACAAAACAGTAGAAACAAAAGTGAAGAGCACTGCACAGGTAAAGGGGGTAACTGATGGTTCAAAAGGACCTCAGGGAGATCTGTGGACGCGGTGTCTGACTCGCAGCTGAGGGTCCTTCCACTGCCTTCCTGATGGAGAGCTCGAGGAGTCTCTCGTATATCGGAATCAAGTTGTGCAGTCGCTTCCTTAAAGTTAACCGGGGACAAGGTTGCGAACGAAAGCAGTTGTGTGACGGCACTCGAGTGTGCGCTGGAAGGTGGACTTTGGGAAGGGCGGAGCAAGAGCGTGACTGTAGGCAAGATGATGCTCAAGACACGAGTCCCTGTATTCGTAGTGTCAGGTCGGATATAGCACAATAATCGAAAAATTTACGTTGTTCTGCCGTCGTCAGTGCAATGAGGGCAGAAAATGCTCTCCACACTTCTTCGATCGATGCATTATTTTGCTCCGACAGCGAGCCATCATCCAGTCGAGGCGAGATTCTAGCAACGAAACGGATCAACCCAGGTAACAAAAGCCGCACGCAAGTACGAAGCAGGTCGTTGCTGGAGGCGGCGACCGTGATAGTCTTTGCGCAGTGGACAGCAACGATAGCCATCTGTGTCTTTGATTTCAGAGGTCATGATGATCGTTGACAGTGGAAATCTTACATCATCGTTCTCTTCTAGCTTCTGCGAGATCGCGAAGCACAAGTGTTCCACCACACCTCGAGCAACTTTTACCCTCGAGGGCAGACTAGTCAAGATCAGAACGGCAGCCAGGAGGTTAGACTTGACTTTTTTAGTCGAGATCAGTCCTTCTCTGCCACTGTAATTTTTTTTCAGTATGTAAGGGAGGACTGAAAGTGTAATAGAACCGACCGCATTTCGTCAACATTAAGAAGACACGATGACATGATACCATGGATCAGGCTGTCATAACGATCACGGACCTTTGCGTGAGAGTCTACTGAAACCAAAGACCTGAATGCGGGTAAGGTTGGGGTTATTAGATCAATATCCAACGTCTCGTCTTTCAACAATTCTATTGATACTGTGAAATCAGAAGAGAATACCATAACGTGATCAAACAACCATACCCGCATAGAGCATGCAACCAACGCCCCTTACGTCCTCCCGGACATTCCCCTCCGTACTTGATGCGACGAGTTGGAAAGCGGTCAAAGCGCAGCTCACCATTTTAGCGAGTTCTTGAGCCGTTCCAGCTGGATGAGGATCTTTCGTCAGGAGGCAAAAACCGGCGATACACGAGTCTACCTACAAATAGCTGGGGCACCTTGAGTATGTCGAGCGTGGCGTAGAACGTATGCACAGATCTTCAAGCAGTGAGCACGGACCGAGTTCGAGGATAGAGCTTCATTCCTATCAAGGAAGTGAGGACAGAAGTGTCAAATAGAATCTCCGACGACTTACGGAGCTATGACACTTTCAATGCCAAGGTGACCAAAATCCTTGGCGAATACTGTGATGACCTCCAACAAATGCACAAGCGTTCCCGCGTTTTCCACCATCGCCATCCGGTAACACAGGCTGATGAATTCTTTGAAGACAGTGGGCTCTAGAAGCACTTTCCCTGCATAACGGGGGTCAATCAGGCATTTTAGCGCCCTGAGGGACGCGGTTACTGTAGCACCACGCAAGTTAGGAATCGCAGATGACTGAGGGGTAGAGACCGCTAAAGCCTCATAGATGAGACCAAATATTACGAAAAATAGGGGTGCTGGTTCGGTGCGGGGCAGCCCAGGACCGTTCGATGCGGGCTGAGCTGCAGTGGAACTTTGACCAAGGATAGCATTGGAGATGTGCTGTTCACTGTGTTCCATCGCATTCGCAACTGCTTGGAGAATGGTAGCCCAAGAGTCAGAATAATACTAGATCCTTGTCAGACATCTGCACACAATGGATATCGTTGACTTACTGGCAACAAGACCACTTTCCCAAGATTTGCATACGAGGGGTCCACGGAAACAATAGATAAGTCATGGACAAACTCTGAATCTGCACGAATGGTAGCGTAGTCGCGCAAACACGCAATCCACTGCGAAGCAAGAACGCCTCTATGAGGTTTGATGACGTTGAGGAGATAAGCCTGCTCTGGGGAAGCGATCTCCAATCGAGCCCATGCAGTAAGGATAGATACAGTCAGCATGGCGGATGCGTTTGGGCTGAGTTCCCCTAATGTCCCCATTTTTAGATTACCAGACTCTAAACTCGGGGGTCAGGTCATTCCAAGATAGGCATATGCTCTTGCTTACCATCTACCTCTTTGAGGGCACTTGTCAATTGTTTGAGGATACGACCCATCCTACTTACATCCTTGACAACACCACAACCCACGAAAACCGCGCAAGCATCGATTGCAGATGACAGAATCTCGGGAGTGGAGTCGGAAGAGAAGGCCGGAGTAAGCGCAGCGGTAATTGGAGCTTGATGTTGTTCGAGCAGCAATGCTTCAGGGTAATCTGGATCTGGTGCTTTGGAAAAGACCTGAATGACCGTTAGCGGGAAATAATTTGAAGGAATTCCGAGCGTACCTGGATAATGTCGCGCAGAACAACTAACCCTTCGAGGCGGATCTCCGTCACGTATACTGCTGACGCAGTAAATGCCATCTTGATCAAATCTGGTATGCGAGAGACGAGAAGGCCTTGGACAGGGAAGCCCCGGTTACGTGCATACAGCATATCGAAATGCTCCTGCCTTCCAGACTCATCGACGATGGTGCAGATCTCATGCAAGCAATGCAGAGCAAACAACTGAGTTCTCCACCGAGACATGGCGACGGATGACGATCGGTCTTGGTCAGAGTTGTCCGCAGGCATCGCTGCGTTTAGAGACTGACCTTCATCATCGAGGTTTCTAGAAGTGTCGACCACCTTTTGAGTGGCATTGGTCCGCAGCATGATCCTTTGGCATAGATCAATCCAAGCGGAAGGATTGTGAATTGCAGTCTGAGCAAGCCAGCTCGCGATGACGTTCCGGACGCCTCCGATGCTGGGATCGCCATCCAGCATGGCAAAGAGGTCTTCTACCAGTCGATCACCACCAATCCTCGATACCACTAGCGCATCCTTCTGGACGAGCTGATACAGCGCATCAATGGCAGCAAGTCTGAGCTGCCGGCGACTAGAGCCAAGATACGTCTTAAAGCGTCCCACCGTTTCCGGTATATCTACGTGCTCCGAGGCGAACATGAGTAGGTGTTGAGTGCATTTGATTGCCTCGATCAAAATGGTTTCTTCCTCTTCTAGCGAGAATTCATGAACGAGATCAAGAACGAGGGTTCTCGTTCGCGTCGACTCTTGAACGTCGGGTCCCAAGATCGTGATGATGGCATCGATTATACGGCATACGACCGGGAAAGCTTGTAGATCACCACTAATATTGGCATTATTGAGTGTCCCGCCTTCGGTCTCGTGAGCGTCAGACATGTATATTTTGAGCAACATTCCAAGGGTGCTCGGGACAAATGGTGCGAAAGTCAGGCTAGCAGCATTCACGACCTTTGCCAAGGCCGTCAGAGACCAGACGTGAACGAGCGGATGTGGATCGTTGCTGAGCGACATAAGTATGTTCACTGTCGTCTTCAAGATTGGTGCAGCAGCAAGACCCCCAACATGATCGTAGAGGGCTGCGAAAGCCAGAGCACAGCCAGCGCGACCCTGTGGGTCACGATTGTTGACGATATGATCAACCAATACCTTCGCCTGACTCGACAAGAAAGCCGTTCCTGAGATGTTCGCCAGACGACCTAGAGCATCGCTGCTGGCTCGTCGTAGAAGGACATCCCCATCAACAAGTGCGTCCTGTGGTTACAAACGTTAAAAACGCACGAATTTAGCAACTGTTGATTACCTTCAGCAACGAAGCCAGAGGGGTGGTAACTTGAGAATGTCCGAGGGTTTCTTTTGCTTGGCGAGAGTGAGACTCCATCGCGCAACGGAGAGCGCGAGCAATAGCTACCACGCTGTTAATAAGCACGGCTGCCTTCCGACCCGAGTTCTTGTCGAGTTTCGGGGACTTCACCGAGTCGACGAGTTGGGTCACAGTCCGGGTCGCTGTAATCAAGTCTTGAATGGGGAGTAATCGAGCGAATAGTTCAATTGAAGCGTCCACAACAGCTGACGTAGAGGGTGGGCAATCAAGGATGGTACGATTGTTGCTGGCAGGGATCGTCAGACATAATGAGAGCGTATCGTACTCGCGTGATCCAAGCACCGGGGTACGTAGCTAAGGAAAAGTCAGTGAACTATTGTTGCGGAACAAAGGCACGTACGAGTAGATCCGTGAGGTCCTCAATCTGTTCTTGCATGGATGTACCGGTCTCCAATCCTTTGGAAAAAGCCTCGGCTTCGTCGTGCACGAGATCCATTGTAGTCACCCCATGTCCAAACCCGTCAGCTGTTTGCCAAACAGTGGTGAAGGTACCAGAAGAGGAGGCGATGGAGGCTTGCATCGCAGAAACGCCATCGCCCTCCGGTCCTGCGAAGACGGACATGGTGGACTGCAGCAGACTTGACTGAACTGAATCAGTCAATGTCGATGATCCCAATGCGGTAAAGCACTGGAACACCCTCCGACGAAGCAAGCTTTCTCTCATGCGAAGTGATGGACCCTCTAGACCGGAAGATGGTTCATCCAATGGCTGAGATGTAAATGATGCCGTAAATGCGAGGGCGTTGCTTAACAAGGAGGAAATCCTCCGAGAAACGTCAAGGGTCACTAGAGGGGCATTATGAAGGAGAAAACATAGGATGGCGCTGAGTGCGCTTTCTCGAACATACAGCAGAAACTCCCATTCGGTGGCACTGCGACCGGGAACGCTGTCTTTGCTTGTTGGCTTTGGCAATGCGTTGCGCCAGAGCACCAAGAGCTGAGGAAGATGTGACCGAACAAAATTGGGCCCAAGCAGCATCAGGGAGGCAATCAGTATCCATGCAACCTCCACTTCAACGCCTGCTATTTGGACATCGTGCTCACTCGCGCGCTTGAGAAGGTTCGTGGCTGTATCGAGGACGTTGGATGCAATGTCGAAGGAAACGTACAAAGGACGATGAGGGATGATTGCGACCAACCCTGCCAAACCATAAGCACGTCCCAGGGCACGTCGGTTGATATCAGACGGTGCCGCTGGAGACTGTAGTGACTCTATATCACGATGCAGCGCCTCCGAGATCAAGAGTATGGCTTTGGGCAAACGCAAGGGAGTCGAGACACAGAAGCACCGGAGGGTCCAGCTTGCATTTACACGAACCCCATGACTAGGATGAGTCAAGAGATTCAACAATGGTTCCGATATTGCGTCCTAAACGAACGTTAACAGTGAGTGTACTGCTAGGCTGAAAATCCCTCATAAGGATCAGAGGGTAAAATCACCTGAACAGGAGGTGGTGCATTGCCAAGTTGTTGCAACAACTCTGCAATCTCCTTTAAAACGATCACCAAGATGGTGGGATTTGGAGCTGTTTGTCCAGGCATGAGAGCTGGCCATCGTTTTGCATAAGATGATGAAAGTTCTTGAATTGCAGAAATTTGTCCTTGTTCGCTCAGCATTCTGATCGCGATAAGGTCCCTGAGTAAAGCCCCGACCAACTTCTGGATGAAAAGTCTGTCATATCTCGTGGAACTATTCTTTGGGTTCGAGACGACCTCAGTCATGAGGTGATTGACGATGAGGCCGTAATTACTCTCCGCAAAGGCTGCACCAAGCTTCGTCAACAACGCGACGTAGAAATCGAAGATACCCGCGCGTGCTTTTCGCGATAGCTGTGGTTTGTTGAAGTGTGAAGATAACTGTGACAACATCTCTCCAGGACTGAGGAGAGGTTTCATACTCTCCGGAATAACAGGGTTTGTCCCGTCGTTGTCTTCTTGTTCCTTCTTTCCCTTCTGTGGAAGATCGGGTGCAGCGAAAACTCGGAGGACCTGTGTCGCTCCCAGCATGTGACCGACCAGTTGAGCGAACGACTGTCTTGTCAACCGATCACTGTTATCTAGGCTTTTCATGCAAATTCCGACCACGGACTCGACGTCTGCGAGTGTTACCGATTCCTCTGAAGAGAACATGGCAATCAGGACCTGAAGGGGTATGAGAACAGAGCCAAATCTGGGGAAGCAAGGTACTTCACCCCAGCGGCCGCTCGTTGGACAGGAAGAACCTTGTCAGTCAGCCCATTCTTCATGTTCTTGAGAATATCTTTGGCGAGAGAATCCGACAATGCTTTCTTCGCTGAACTCAAGGCTTTACGAAGCATGATCAAAGCATGACAACGCATTTGAGGAGTCTGGTCGAAAGACATCAGAGTTCGACATGGAAACTGTACACTAATTTTCTTACACTAGAGGACCTGAAGGTTTTCACGGAGATGGTAGCGATTTCAGCCAAGTGAGACATGAACTGGAGAGATGAGTTGAATTGAAGCTTCAGCAGCGCAAGAGTTTCAGGACGTACCTGAGAACCAAAGGTGGCCATAAGTTCACCAATCGTCCAAAATGCTGCTCTGGTATCATTCAATGCGGTAATAACACGGGTGCCGAGTTGAAAACTTACATTCGAAGTGGATTCTTGTCGATTTTCAAATCCCCTGCAGTCTTCAATAGAGCTCGGAGGGTGTCAAACAACGTCCTTGAGTCGCCTCGAGTATATTGGATGATGAAGCATCTCGCTGCCAGGTTGCGCAGCCCGCGACCTGGTAGTGGATAGCTGTCGTTGCCACATACAACTTTGAGTAACGTTTCTTCGACCGAAGATTGTGTGGATTTGAGCTGATCCTTGAATGGGATGAGGCCATGTGCGATCCATGGAAACCATGAAGACCTACGACAGCAGCCTCTCTGAGACTCTTCTCCAGTGCTGCGAGCCATTGAAAGAGATAAATCTGGCCATTGTCACCAGCCAATTGGGCCTAAGTGTCGCAGATGTCTAAATCGTAAAGGTCCAGCAGACCGATCATTGAATCCACCCACTTCGTCAATAGGTTCTACGACGACCTCTGAAGCCATCCCGAGATAGTTGTATGAGACGAGTAGTACTAACTCCAGAACCTGGTGGCAGTGCAATGTGGCTTAACAGAAAGGCAAGTGTCTACTACTCAGGCTAGGCTAGTCTGCTTTGATCCGCTCTCGCGCGACCAATTGCTTCCCTTCCGTCACCCACCACAACCCAACACACACAATGCCCAATCCACCTCCCAACGCGACATGGGTAAGTACTCGCGTGGAGAACAACGCTCTGCGGCCCAACTGTTGCACTTCCTCTGCAAGGTGCTGTCTCGCTTCGTTACGGGAGATAGCCAAAACCGATAGCACGACCATGCCGGAGAACTTCCACCCAGGAACCACGCTTGCAAAGCTAAATTGGTGGTATTTCATCCTCTTGCCAAAGTATACCACAATGAAAGTTGCCGTATACCATATGCGGGCAGTGAGATTCACGATATTGGCGTACACGAGCGAAGTGTCACCAAATCCAAGGTTGTATAACGCAGTTGCAGACAGGATATAGATTATTGAGAAGGCAAGCATCCATCTGCGCAACGTGAGAACCATACGGACCACTAAAGACAAAGAACTTACCGACTCTGTGTGCGCATGTCTTGTGGGGTAGCAACGCTGGAATAAAACGCTTCTAGCCCTCCATTGAGAGCAAGAACCGGTATATACCATATCCATGCAGACAACACGCTAGGCGCGCTCGTGGATGTATACTGTGCAGGAAGTAAAAGTTGCAAGGCAATCGGTAGGTATGGAGGACCGAAGGCTACAACGAGCATGGAGAAGGCAATTTGAACCGAAAGCAAGGAGGCAACCGCACCGGATGCTTGATCGAGCGCTGCCAAGTTATCTGAGGTTTCAGCCGTAGCTGTAGTTGAACCCTTCTCTGAGGTGGTACCTGACAAAACCCTGGAGAAGTAGACCCGACACATCTCCTCAATCGGCTGAAAAACTATGCGTGCGATCAAAGACCCTAGAACCACGATATGAAACCAACATCATGTTTCCAGTACTCGGAGACATACCATAATTAACAGCAATCGCATAACCTCCTTGATTTTGCAGAGGGCTCCAATACGAGACAAGGAATTTGTCACCCTCAGTGAGGAAGTGTTTTACAATCGACTGTGATGTCATTGACAACGAGAGGTGCAGTGCATCAGGGTCAAAGAACTCGACGACTGAGTGACTCCACAGACTCTGCCTATTCAACCTGTTTCCAGTGTCAGAGGTAAAATAACAGCTATAAGAGTATGGGACACACTTGAAAGTTCGCTGCTGCTTAGGCAGACTGGTTGGCCAAAGGCTTAGTTCGGGAAATTGCGACTTATACACCCAAAAAACGGTTGCACTGTACGCTAACTGGCCGAGGGCAAATGCCATCAAAGCCAGCTCGCTTGGGTGTCGAGAATTGCTGTCGTAAAGCAATATTAAGTAGGTTGTGATTGTTTTGATGATTATTCCGAGTCCTTCAGCTCTCACTCGTACATCTGTGCGCACTTCACCCATGGCACTGTCGGAGTTAGGTAGATTCATACCATTATGCAAAAATATATCTCACCGGTTGTGCATTGGTTCGCTCAGCAACTCAGCAACGGCAGCAGTAGCATAACTGAATAACGCAAGGTAAAAGTGAGGCTGATTTCCAGTAGCTTCGCTGGCAAAATATGCATAAAGCGTGATGGCAACGAGTGTGGTCGGTAGGCCGAAGAAGAAAGGCAATGCTGCCAGATTAGCACACTGTGCTACCGATATGGCTGTATAAGATTTGTCCACATTCGTTGGCTGCGGCCAAATGCGAAGGAGGGTATTCCTGACTCCTTCTCGGCTCAGAAACAGGATAGTGCTCATGAGGAGCTCGAACTGGACAGCTACCGTGCCATAAGCTTGTGGAGAGGCGAGGCGGACAAGGCCTTGGTTGAGGACGAACGTAACGAGTCGAGATACCAGTTGCAGGCCAATCAAAGACCTCGCTGAACCGAGTGACCGTGTCAAAAGTCGAGTATCACTGTGGCTAGCTGGTAATTCGGAAGACATTTGACTTTACAGCGTCCTATGTATGAGGACTTGCAATCCTCATGAGGAACAGGTGCGTGGATATTGTAAAGTTTTATGTAATGCGGCGTCCTACTGCAGGCTACAGCACTCGAGTTGTATGGTCATGTTAGGGTGACCGCCATTTCCCTAGTAAATTCTGGGATGTTGCACGACGTTGGACTCTTCAGTAGAGCCATAGTGATAGGCTACGGCTCGTCTCAGGCTCGTCTGCGATTTCGTCCGCGGAGAACCCTACAACACACGGTGTAGATCGCTCGGGCGGACCATTTCAGAAGATAGATCTGCAATTCGCCCAACCTGGGACTACCTTCTCACTCAACATCAACTTCCCAGCGCAGTTTCATCGATTCCTCGATCCCCTAATACCCACGTCTCAGTTTCTTGTGGCTGGACATGATCCGGTTCAAATTGACGACCCCAAAACTTGGGCAATGCATCTACATCTGCCCCGTGTCGATCAAGGGTGGCAGCACTCAACACTTCTTTGGAATACGAGATTGCCTCCAGAACTCCACGGGGAAGAGCGAGGATCTGTGGGGATGTTGGTGGGTCATGACCTGCCACCCAACTATGAAATCTAGGTGACTTGCAGTATTCGGTCATCACAATCATTCCGCATTCCGCACCTACGGCCGCGAGGTCAATCTACTCTTTTACCGATGGCACAAAACGTCACGAGGGCAGCGAATTGTTTCAATGCATGCAGGAAAGGGCCGTTGCCGTTCCGTCCGTTGGAACGGCGATAGTCAATCCACACTCAGCAAACTGGGAGAGCGTCACACCGCGGTGTGGTCGCTTCGATCCGCCCCGCGCCCATGCACATTCGGACGTTAGCAAATCCCTAAAAAGTCCGTATGACCACCCTGATTCAATCGCTGCGAGCACACGCCGAGGAACAGACAGGATTGCATATGGCCGGTGACCGTCAGCATCATAAGTCACATCCTGGATGGTTATTATGGAATTCCCTGTAATTACAATGCAAGATATTGGCAAGGCTACTTATGCAATCTGAAATTTACTGATAAGAAGATCATGCACTACCATGTAATTACTGCAACTCCAGTATCGGTCCCCTCAGTGGCACGTTTCAGTACGCAAATCGACCTCCTTTTGAGGACATGTCCATCAAGACAAGCTGTCTACATCGTGCGCCTGATCACGAACATAATGCATGAAGCATTCCATCGCCTGCGCGAATATGAAGACATATCGATCCTTCAGGCTACTAGGTGGCAGGGACGAACTCCTCGGATCAAATGCGAGGCGCAACGCGATCGGGACAAACACAATGTGTACAGGCAAGTTCAAGCTGAGTGGGTGGAAGTGATACGCACCATGAAGCACAGGTGACGGCACTCGGCGATACCCACAACCACCAAGGTCAGAAGCCATCTGCGACCCTCTGCGAATAATTTTATTTTACTTGGGCTCAACGATATCTGTCGCGCCCTGCAAAGGACTACACCGGCGCGGGGAAGAACCGGACATATTATCTTGAAGCTCTCACTGTCACGAGAATGCTCCCATGACCACAGCCGCGGCCCCTCCGCGCGCCGGGGCCTGTGCCACCCGCTCAACGTCGGCGCTCTCGAAACAAAAGCTATCCCAGGATCAGGAGAACAGCGGCGGTGCAGGGTCCTGGCAACGCCGCTGAGCAGTGGAGCCAAGGGCCAAAAGCAGCGACCCTCCGGTTCGCGACAGCGAATTTTTTTGTTTCCTGGATCGAGATCCGGAACATCGGCCCAGAGTGATGCGGGGTTGGAGCTTACGGACTGTGCAGAGCCATACCAACTTTTTTGGTAGCCTCGTCATTGTGTTGTGTTTCTAGTTCAACGGCGGGTGAGCGCGTGCAAGTGTGCTGTAAGATAAGGCAACAATGCCTGCTGGGCCGGCAGTAGGTATCGACAGTGTTATGTACTACAATATACAACAGGCATGACATGGGTCGTGGGACGGCTTCATCATGATTCAACATACAAGGTGTATACACAGCCAGAAAAAAAAAAAAAAAAAAAAGGAGGGAGGCATACGAAGGTTAACGAGGAGAGCATGTGAGATAACCAAAAACAATTTGATGCAGTCCAGTTCAGACGACGGCATCTCATCTCTAGTTCTCATCCCCATGACCATGATCATCCCTCCCGCTCTCATGCGAACCCCCGGCAGAAGGTGGCTTGCCGTAGAACTGAGTGAATGACGCGTATTGAGGCGTGGTCATCGCCATCTGGCCATCAGGACGATGGGGATGGACCATGTAGGGCCCGTACGGCTGGGGAGCGTACGGGAGAAACGTGGCCGGATAGAATTGCGCCGGCTGCGCGTACCCCTGCTGTTCACCGTCCTGTCCATGTCCATTGTGGTTGGGTGGAGGGACAGGTGTGATGTAAAACTGGGGGTAGTAGGCTGGGGCCTCACCCGGTTTTGGAGTAGGTGGGGCCGGGAACTGCCCATAGAATCCCGCCGCGTAGCCCACTGGGGCGGCCATGTAGGGGGGCATGGGCGGGGACGCCGAGGGCGGGGGCATGCCTGGTGCAATAGACATGCTCTGTTGCTCTGGCGCGTCGGCAGTGTCGACGTTGTTGCCTGCGCGATCTCAATCAAAGTCAGAAAGGAAAGAAAGGTGAGAGGAGAAAGATGGCGCGAATGTTGTGTAAATGGCAAAAAGACGAAGCCACACCTTTTCCATCGCGCTTCTTGTACGGTCCACGTTTCACCCCCTTTTTCCTCTCCTTTCGCTGAGAGTCGACGCACTCTTCAGCGATGCCATACTTGACGCAGCGGAGGCAGGGACGGGCGTCGTCGCATTTCTTGCACGCTTTCTGGCAATTTGTGCATGCGTTCTTGACTTGCCTGCGCTTTGAACGGAGGGGCTGGGGAGGGACGAGGCCAGGTGGGAAAGGGTACATGTGCATGGGCATGCTTGAGTAACCACCGACGGGATGGACAGTCATTTGGGGCTGGAGGTCTGTGGATTGGGAATCCGCGAGGTCGTCGCCGTCGGGCGTCTGATTTCGCTCGACAGAGGACATGAAGACGGTAGATGGAGCGGTGATTTGTGGTGTGAAAGGGGGAGAGGACGATGGAGAGAAAGATGGGAGGAACGGGAGGAAAGGATGAAGGACGATGCAGAGGTGACGATTTGTGTAGGATTTCGGACAAGATTAAAGACTTGTCGGGGCTCGGACACGCGTTTGACAAACTTGGCTCAGGCCCGTCCGCGTTTCTGTGGTTGGGTTCACGTGGTGGGAGCCGAAGAGGCGATATTTGAACGGGGGCCGACGGTGGTACGGCGGGGCTGCGGGGGAGGCGTAGCTGTGGAAGACATGGCAAAGACGTCAATTGGAGTAGGGCAGCGCTGTCTGCAAACGTACGTCGACTCGTCGATGCGGCTTTCGCTGAGCTCGGCGGACTGTCGGTTGATGGAGCTGATGAGGAAGCGGAGCAATGTCAAGGACCCGCGCTGAGTTCAGATCTCCACTACAAACATTCGACTCGACTTTCTAGCTACACTCGATAGTCTATCCAACAGACTCGTCGAGAACGTGAACGGACACCAGAACCGACGTACGTCTGAGTAGCGGAGACTGGCTTCGCGGCCATCAGGTGGCGTAGCACAAACACACATCAATAAAACTCTCCCGACTTTCTCTCCCCACGCCTCCTGCTCGTCGTCGCCAACGACGACCAGCTCCTCTCTCCCGAGCCACCAGCACCTAGTCCTCTCTTGTCTTTTCTTTCCTTTTCTTTCGCCACGTCCTTGCTCCACCTGTTGGTTCCCTGGCATGTCTGTTCCCACTGTAGCATACAGCCAGCATGACCATGATTCCCTCACACCCGCTGTCCATCACCCGCTGGACGCCACACCCCTCGTCGATGGTCTAGATTCCCTTCTCCGCGGACCTGTCGCTTCAGGTGGCATCCAAGTACGTCCTTTCGTGTCATCCCGGACATCCCTTCCTGACGCGCACCACGCCAGCTCCGCGTACACATCTCGGAGCCGGCCTCTTCCCATGACTCGTTGCTGGTCGACGCAGACCAGGATTCTCTCTCCCGCCCGGGATCGTCCTCCTCCTCTCTGGACCCTTATTATTTTGGTGCTCAGTCGTCGTCAGACTCCCCAGCCCAACAATTCCAAGAATCATCCCTTCCGACTATCACCCAGGAGACCCCCATCCACAATGATTTGTCCGCGCCTCTGACACCCACACGGGATCCCGCCAACATTGATCGAAATGGCCTCGTTGGAGTCGGCGAACTTGCTACCCCCCGCTGGGGTACACTCATACGACGCGCTCAGGAAAACCTGGGTGACGATGACGATAATGCTCTTGACATTCTTCAGGAAGAAGACAGTACAGAAGTCGTGGTCTCCAACGTCGAGCCTGACGGTCCGGATAGCCCATGGACAATCGAAGCAGTCGATGGCGAATTGGATGATCAGGATCAGGTTGGATTTTTTCTGAACTGCTAGGCATTTGTTCACATTCGCTCTTCCAGCGTGATGTCAAACCGTTGACACGCACAATTCGTCCTCGACGTTCGACGGCAGACGAGAGCGGTGGAGAAGAGATTCTCTACCCTCGTCAGCCCCATGGTTCAGATCTTTTACATCCGTTCGACCGTGTAAAGTCATCGCCCGAGCCGCCTTCCCCCATCGTTCCGCCCCTACCAACCGAGCAGTCCCTCTTGAGCGACGTGTCTTCATCGCCCCCAAGCTCTTTCACCCCACTCACTCCTCTTCGCAAAGCAAAGAAACGCACGTCTGACGAGTTTGACATGGATCACTCGGGATCGTTGCTTTCGAAGCGTTCTAGTGTTTCCACGACCAAGGATCGCAGTCAGCCTGTTTCCAAAGAAGAGAAAGCTTCTTCCCTTCGTAAGCATCGTAGCGCTGCGTCAACAGCATCAGTTAGCAGTGCTCGTGATAGAGTACGAGAACGTCGCAGGGAGAGTCTCTCCGCCAGTGCGTCAGTTAAATCAGCGCCCTCTACTGAATCAACTCCGATTGCGATCCCTCCCCGCGTGGATCGAGAACGGAACACGCACGCACGTCAACTTTCTGCCGGAGACTCGTCCTCCGGACCCGATCTTACTTCGGCGGCTCACCCTCGGCGGGCCCACACCACTGACTTTTCGCACTTACCTCCTTCGCCTTCCACGACATCTATCCACCAGTTTCTCAAGCATGCTGGCAGTGGTACCACCCCGCCCCATCGCCCCTCATCTTCATCAAACAAGGAGTCTTCTCATAGTCATCCTTCACCAAATGTTGCGCACTCCCTCCTCCGTGGGACTCAGGAAGGTTGGTCTAGCATGGATGACGACGCCCATGCGGAAGCCCTCCGCAAGTTAGACGGACTGTCCGGAAAAACCGCTCGTGCACGTGCAAGCGTGGGTAGTTTGAATCGGGCGAGCGTGAGTCGGCCTGGGACACCGGGAAGCACTACAGGGCGGTCTGGTGTGCACTGGGAGGGGGTTGGGAACGAGGGTGGAAAGCTCAGCCGAAGAGGTAGCACCAAGGAAAAAGAGAGAAAGGAGGAGCCTCGTCAGCCGACATCAGGGCTTGGTATTTCTATTTCCCCTGGAGACGTTGTTACCCAAGAGGTTCATGAAGCACGGGTGGGGACGATCACGAGTGGAGACGAGCATCACAGCTCTTCGGGACCTGAGAAACCCTCGAAAAAACATGGGTCGATCGGTGCACGCCTTAGCTTCACTCCTAAACGCGGATCTGCCTCCTCTACAACGTATACAAGCACCCCTACGAGCTCGCGGGATTCGGCATCTTTATCTACTGCTACTAGTGCGACCTCAGTGTCTGCCCCTTCTGGTTCTGGCAGGCATTCTACAGGTGTTGGAAAGGGAAGGCGTAACAGCGCGGGTAGTGACATTTCGAGTGTTTACTCTGGTGGCGATGGCGCGCTATACAAAGACCGTACCGGTTCACTTGCTGCCAGTGCAGAAGCTTTGGAAGAGGATCGTGTTCCCCCGGTTCCTCCATTGCCGAAGGACTTGTCAAGTTATCGTTCCCCTCCACAGTCTTCGCATGGCATTTCCTTTCCTCCTGGAGCGGATGATAGCGAGGTTGACCGCACGCTTTCTCTCGAAGTTCCCTTGGCATCGAAACCTTCAACTCATTTTCACGCTTCTCACTCTTACCTGTCTGCGAATCAAGGAAGTCACTCTGCTCCTGAGTCTGCGCCATCGGTTACCAAGACGCCTTCAAAGAAATGGAGTTTCTCTAACGCGTTAAACATCAAGTTGACGAGCTCGCCTTCTATCTCCTCCATGAAAGACAAGGACCATTCACCATCAAATAGCAAAACGGCTAGCTTCCCGTTGAGTCCGCGTTCAATGCAAAGTTTTAGTCAGCAACTGCGCAAGTCCACGTCAAGGGAACACGCCCTCTCGCCTCCTGTGGCTCCGAATGCGTCTTGGTCGCCCGTCCAGCCTGATGCGATGGCATCCGCCGCGTCCCTCGCGTCCCTCGCGTCCCTTTCCTCTGTCGGATCTACTCGTGGTCCGAAATCGCCCGCTATCCTCTCCGCCAAGACACCCGATCGCGAAAGGGGATTTCTTAGCCGTCCTGGAACCGGCTCTAGTGGCAGCAACAACACGACTGGATTGTCGGCTCCACAGAACGCACCCCTCAGCCCAGCTTCCTCTATACGGAGACACCAGTCCAAACGTCTCACACCCTCGTCAATTCCGTTCTTCCGGCGTTCCTCATCGCAAAGTATGCAGATTCCACCCACAAATGTCACACCCATGTCAACTTCACCCGTTATACCATCGGCTCCGGCTTCCACAAAGAATCGTCACAGGGCAAGTGGTTCTCCTGTCAAGGATTCGTCTCGTACTGTGCCTAGCACTCCGGCTTCGCACAAGAAATCTTCCGTACTCAGTCTAGGGTTGCCATCACTCCTCAAGTCTAGTTCTAGAAGAAGTCTACATGGTGATAAGAGTGATGGGACAGGCAAAGAGACCAGGGATAGCCTACGAGCGCGGGACGCAGAGAAGGAGAAGAACAAGCAAGATCCAAAAGATCGGAGCGAGAGCAGGATATCAGCCCTGATGGGTCGTAAGCGAGGGAAGGTAAGCGGGGAACGTAATCATTACCAGGGAGATACACTAATGGCGTCGGCCAAGACGTTATCATCCACGGACGCGAAAAAGACTAGTACCACTGTGACTTTACCACCCATGCAGATGACCGCGCTTCCCGCCACGACTGCACAGCGTGTCGCTAACCTCAAGACTAGTAACAATTCGATCTCCACACCCACGGCTGCGACTTCTATTACTGGGACAGGGCCATCCTCTCGCGTCACTTCCCACACTGTCAGCTCGATGCAGAAGCAGTCTGACGCATCTCTTCGTAGCAGAAACCAGTTGCCCACTATCGCAGGTTCACCTTCAGTTGGAACCACCGGGTACAGTGTGTCAAAAGATTCGAGAGATGGCCCACCCTCGGTTTTGCTTAACTCGATGTCTTCCTTACCGAAAGAAACGCCCACGAAGATACCCCGTATCTCGAGTCGTACATCTGCCGCTGGCTCTCCAGGATTGGGAGTGAGCTCAGCGCAGAGCACTCTTGTCGGTCGGCGGATCAGCCTTAATGTCACTGCACCCTCCACTGATCCCTCACCTACGCCTGGTGAGACGGTCATCAACGAATTCGGTGTGTTGGATAGCGTGGAAACTCAAGGTGGAAAGACAACGATAGCGGAGGCCCATGCCCGACGTCAATCTATCCGTATTTCTCCGACGAGTAGTTCGCGAGTGCCTCGCCAGCCTTCTGGCCCTCCGTCCGCGGGTGGGATCCCTCGTAAAACTAATCGTGACTCGGTATCGTTCAGTGCGTTACGCAAAGCCTCTACTGGCTCTGTGGCTTCGACAGCATCTGTGTCAGCTCAGCCAACTGAATCATCGCATAATCATCACCGTTTCTCGGCTCTTTCACCCTCAAAGAGCCTCAAGCTTTTGAGTCCCAAGATTTCCTTACCTACTTCGCGCGCCTTAAATAGCAATAGCAACACGGCGAGTTCAAGTGCACATCGTGCTCAAGCTGGGACACCCTCGTCAAGCCGCCATTCCTTGTCTACACCCTCTCCCGTCCCAAGCACAGTGGATGAGGAAGAGTTACTCGGGGACGAGGAGATGCTCCAGTATATCCGGCGTCAGCAAGCTAAGAGAATGGCTACCGGCGCAACGCAGGAGGAGTTGGATGAACTGCTCAAGTTCCCTGAGCCAATACCCCCGACTCCCGGAATTATGCCAGAAGGTACGTCGCCAATGTTTATGTACATAAACCTGCCCACTGACACTTCGTAGAACTTTTAAAGAGTTCCCAAGCACAATTCTTGTCAGCATATGAGCGCGAAGAGTGCCTCAACTATCCTCAGGTGTACTGTGTCGGTGCCGGCAGTCAGAAGAAACAGGCTCATCCGGACTTCTCGGCCAATAACTTTGGGTATGACGACGACCGTGGCGACTACCTCGTTGTCAACAACGATCATCTTGCTTACCGTTATGAGATCGTGGATACGCTCGGCAAGGGTTCGTTCGGTCAAGTCTTGAATTGCAGGGACCATCAAACTGGTGAGTCTGTTGCGATCAAGATCATCCGCAACAAGAAGAGGTTCCACCACCAAGCGTTGGTTGAGATCAAGATTTTGGATAACCTTCGCAAATGGGTATGTAACATTGACCTTGGGCCCTCGCTCCTACTTGAATAGCATTCCTCAGGACCAAGAAGAGAAACACCATGTCATCAAAATGACTGAGCACTTCTACTTCCGGAATCATCTCTGTATTGCGATGGAACTGCTCAGTATTAATTTATACGAACTGATCAAAGCGAATGGCTTCGTCGGCTTTACCACCGCGTTGATTCGGAGGTTCACAAGCCAGATGATCATGTCCTTATGCTTGATGCGCCACCACAGGATTGTTCATTGTGATTTGAAACCAGAGGCGAGTTTTTGAGATTCCACGCCTGCGATTCACCTGACATGTCATGCAGAACGTTCTCTTGAAGCATCCAGCTAAGAGTGCCATTAAAGTCATTGACTTTGGCAGCAGCTGCTTTGAACATGAAAAGAGTATGTAGTTCATGATTATCAGTTCTCTTTCTGATCTTTTGCATAGTTTATACGTATATTCAAAGTCGCTTTTACCGTTCTCCTGAGGTCATCCTTGGCATGAATTATCACATGGCCATCGATATGTGGAGTTTGGGTTGCATCCTTGCTGAGCTGTACACTGGCTTCCCTATCTTCCCGGGTGAAAACGAACAAGAGCAGTTGTCATGTATCATGGAGGTTCTTGGGCCCCCAGATAAGGACTTCGTCAACCGCAGCTCCCGCAAACGGCTCTTCTTTGGTATGTTCTATAATTTGTAACTAGGACCTTCACTCACATGTGTCTAGATAACAATGGCGCTCCACGGCCAGTGGTGAACTCCAAAGGCCGCAGAAGGAGACCTGGGACCAAGTCTCTTGCACAAGTCCTCCGGTGTCAAGATGAGGATTTCGTGGATTTCATCGCTCGATGTTTGGTTTGGGATCCTGAGCGACGGATGAAACCCCAGGCAGCTTTGCAACATGCTTTCCTCAAGGCCGGTCGTCGTGGCAAAGCCATCAGTCCTTCGCCCGCCGCAGCAAAAGCTCTGCTGTCGTCGTCGAGTCTCGCGAGCTCCCGAATTTCCAAGGTCACCGAGACACCGAAAAAATCACAGATCAGTGCACCCACTCCCTTGACTGCTCGAACCACCCGCACCCTTACGAATGGGGTTGCTTCCACTCCCTCCCACTCGACCTCGATGGGTTCGAGTTCCCGTACATACCGGTCATCCCAATTAAACGGCCTTTCGTCCCAATACTCCAGCCGCACGCTCGGGCTAGCAGTGAGTCGTCCATCATCATCGGAACAACCTTTCGAGCAGGAGCTTATGGGATGGCTTCAGACGACAGCTACTAAATAATTGGTCGGTGTGGTCTGAATTAACTCGTCTTCCTTCTTCCTATCCAACGTCTCAGGACACTTTTACTAGTTGCTAGAGTCCTTAAAACAAAGAGCTGGCCTTCCCTTTTCTCAGGAATACCCCCTGGTCCGCTGTACTTTACCCCGCTTGTTTTTCTGCATGTTATCCGTCGGAATTCCGCACATTATCATAATGCTCACATCACTCAATTGATCGTCTATTCAGCGGATCATGGAATAGCACACACCTTTATTTCAGTGCCATAGATATGAAGAATTGAAACCAACCGGTCTTCGTTCTACCTACGCTCAAACTATGTCGATATCCTATACATTGCAAAAGTCATCTTGTTAACGATTCCGACGCCCGTTCCAAGCACGGCGACAGCTCCTTGGCTGGCATACGTGCTTCTGGATTCCATTTCCAACACCCGTTCAACGTTTCCCACAGCTCGTCCGATGTCCAAGACACTGCCTCAGGCTCCTCTGGTCGCGGGGGCAAGGCCCCCTGGAGAAGATCCTGCACGACAGAGATGTCCCTTCTCCGGTGCGAATAAGGCGGCTTCATCGTGAGGAGCTCGAGTATGCTCATGCCGAACGCAAAGACGTCCGAAGCCATCGTCGGTGTCGTGTCCTCCCCATCGCTGAGCTCCGGGGCATGCCACCGCACGGCGGACGTGTTGGTGAGGATGACCATGGCCGATTTACCGACGATGTCGGTGAGGACCTGAGTGAGTCCGAAATCGGAGAGCGTGACAATTCCCTAAGGAGAGAAAGAGCGGGGTGAATGGGGAAGGACGCGAAAGGAAAAGTATTGCGATCCCTTCTTACCTCTTCGGAAACCAACATGTTGGTCTGTGAGACATTCGACGATTAGCATAGACGAACCCCGGTGGGAGGTGAACGCAAGACTTACGCATTTCACTGGGAGGCGATGTGGTCAGTGAACGGGGGAATGTGGGTTAGGGCTAGTAGACTCACGATTACCGTGCACGATCTGTTGGTCGTGCAGATACTCAAGACCTTTGGCGGCCTGACTGAGCTAGGGCGAGCGGTCAACTAGTTGTCGCCTGACGACACCCAAGGGAACCTACCAGCTTCAAAGGATTGACGTCCGGGTCATCTTGGCGGTAGCTGTTGATTGTCGTTAGACTGTCATCAAATCAATATCATGGAAATACTCACTTTCGGACATTGTCTAATTGCCACGGAGAGACCTACGGGCAAGCACGGTCAGTAGTGGGTCGCAGAACCTTGTCAAACTGACGACTTACGGTGTAGATGGGCCCCATATTGGTCACGATACCCAACATTGTGAGCACGTTCACGTGATTGAGTTTCGACCAAACAGCGATTTCACGCTCGAAACGCTACAACTGCTTCAACACGGACGGAGCAGAACATGCTGCTGGGTGAAACACAGACCATTTGCAACCTCTTCGCCTTGGGATCATGCTCGTCCAAAATTCGCAGCGTTTTCAGTGCCACCTGGAGACATATGGTAAGACACCGCGCCAACAGAAACAAGAATATAGATATCCACACCTTTTTCTCTCCCAGCCAACGACCTTCACATACCTGACTATAAGGACCCCCGCGAACAGATGTTGGATTCGCCATTTTCACCTGGTTGTTCAAGATGTGTATAGTGGGCGGAATGTTAGTGAGTCTATGAAGGTCAAGGAGTGCTTGCTCGATCTGGTTCTGTACAGTCGTAATGGGAGAAGGCGGGCGAGAGGGAGTAGGAGACTGATCGATCTGCCGACCATCACTAAGCATTGTGGTGGACGGGGCGAGAGCCTCTTCGCGAAGCCCTACTAGGCGCTGGTGGACAAGAATTTGGTTTGAAACCCATATCCCACTGTGGTGAAACGGATCCTACCTCTTGACCCAAACGCATGAGCTCGTATGCTGCGTTCCCTCCAGAAATATGTTGCTGAACAGCGCGTTCGATGTCTCTAGGGCTAATGAGAAGCTGTTGTAGTGTCTCCGCCAAGGTAGCTTGATGGTGCTGCATCATGTCTATCGAACGTTGCTGCATGCGTAACATGGCAACTGGGTTTGCAACCTATGGATGCGTGAGTTCACGGTCGAGTCAGTTCTAGGTGGACCTAATTGACATGCAGCCGTTCCACGGCGTTATCAACTTCGGCATAACACCTGTCTAGGTCACGCGCGATCTGCGCCCTATTGACTACGAGTCGGATGGACGTCAGAGAAGAATACAAGTAGGTAGGATGTACGCTCTTACTGAGTCTCTTGGCTTTTCCGCAATCTGCCCATTTTTGTATACGACGGTGGACACTCGATAAGACACTGATAGATATTCGGTGAACAGAGATGGGAGACTAGGTAAGATAAACACTCACGCCTCTACTTCGTCGAATGCAGCAATCACCTCAGTGCCAGCCAACGACGAAGAGTGTTCGTTGATGAAGTTTAGCAGCGTTGTGCACCGCTTGACCAGCTGTGCAGCCTTTTGCTGTTCCAGATAACAAGGATGGGAGTGATGAATGAGGATGGCAATAGTCTTAGCAAAAGAGAATAACGTCCCAAAGGTGATTCACCTTGTGCAAAGAGACTTCTGAACAAGCTGCGTTGATCATCTGTAGCACCATCACGCCACCCGCAGCGAAGGGGACGCCGGATAGCGTCGCCGCTAACTGAGCGACACCCAATGTTGGTCGAATGACGCCTGTCGCCATAAGTCCGCCAAATAACAGATTATCTCAAAGGAAAAAGTCCACAAACGATCCAGGGAACGAACTCGATGGGCCTACAGCATATACCACCTCACTGGTTAATATATGCTCAAGCGTGTGGAGGACGAAACTGTTTAGGAACTGAGTTCGGCAGCCACAGACTAGGTGTGAAGGTGGACCCACGATGTGCTGTACCATCTTACGTGCTGGCGCTTATCGACCTCTAAGAGCACAACGTCTGCCCCGTCGTGAGTCGGGTGTGAAAAACGCACGAAATACGCACCAGAAAACGATTCTAGGATGCCGCTGGCTAGCGGGGATTGACAGTACATTGATGGTTAGACTGGATGTGAGCGGCCAAGAATTCCGAGCTGCTCAGGATGTAAGTTCCTGTGGATGGCATATACAGCTCGAAGACGTTCTCTCCGAATCTATACACATATATAGTGGTCAATCAAGACAGTACCCATTTAGTGTGAACGATTTTTGAGGGTTCGTCACAGACGGACGCGGTGGCGATTGTGACACCGCGAGCAAGTCGCGTGTCAATGGCTGTCTGGTGATTTCACCCACCACGATGGGTCGCAAACGACAACGTTCACGCGCTGCCCTGACTGACGACGATGAGCAACCCGTCGCTACCATCGATGAATCCGAGTCTGCACAAGACCATGGCTCGAAATCACACGCGGACGACGACGAGGAGCTCACCGAGGAGCGGAAGAAGGAGCTCGATGTCTGGGATGCGTTCAAGGAGGAACACCACGAAGGTCTGTTTCCACCGCCGCCTTGACGCGTGCACACGCCGACTTCTTTCGTTAGTTATCGAACAGCTGCCGTTGTCGTTGCATCGCCAGTTCAAGCTGATGCGCGAACTGGATTCTCAGAGCGAGAGTACGCGTCCGAGTCGTCTCTCTGGTTGGTGTCGCTGATATTTTCGACTCGTGCAGTTTTCCAGGCAGACCTCTTGGCGTCAGTTCGGGGATACATTCACCTGCGAGAGAGCCTGGCGGCACGAAATGTTCAAGACAACTCCCGGCATGCAGAGGCAGCCCAATCCAACGCGACGGACACGAACAATCTGGCTATTGGTGACGGAAGCGACACGTCCCCGACTGCAATGCAGGTCGACTCTACCGAGTCCTCGCGTGGTAAGGCGACCGTCAACGATAACCTTCGAGCAAGAAGCACGAACGCTAGCCCTCCTGTGGCATACCAGCCAAAGCCCGGCGACACGACACGCACGCACCTCCAACACATTGCCCAAACTGCTGAAGAGGCAATCCGGACTGCCGAAGAGAAAGTAAGCATCGCGCAGACTGCATATGAAACTGTGAGGGAATCATTCTCTCTTTCGCGCCTTTGTGTCACTCATCCGTGCCCGTGAATGCGATAGGTAGACCGCCACATCCGCCTTCTCGACCAAGCTATTAAAGAACAAGAGGCTGCCATATCCCTTGGTGTTCGTCCCGGCACCCATCTAGCCCCAATCCTTCTCCCGGACCTCGTCGTCCCCCGATGGGCACGTCCCCCACGTGTCGAACACAGTCCCGTCCCATCGCTCTCCCCCGAGCCAGAGCTGTACGTCAAAGAGCCCCCAATCCTCGAGCTTCCCCCACCGCAAATTCCCTCACCCAAGCCAATAAAGAAGGGGAAGAAGGCTACTGCTCCCAAGCCTGCCAAACCTGAGAAAGGGGAGATTCAGCCACCGGCTATAGTTGGCGGCGAAGAGCCTCTTGTAGCTCCCCGTACCCGCCGCACAGGTGTCCGTCTCACTCTCCCTGCACAACCTCAGCCCCCAGGGCCGAGCGTTCCAGCCGATCCGAATGAACGTCGGTATTGTTACTGCAACCAAGTATCGTTTGGGACGGTGAGTGTTGTCGCTTGTTCTTTCATGCACTTTTCGCATTCTTCCCCTGTCGGTGTGCTCTCCCCCACTCTTGTTCTTTGACTATCGCTTATTTGGGATACTGTTTACGACGACCTTTGTAGATGATCGGATGCGACAACAAGGGTTGTAAGTTGGAATGGGTAAGATGGTGTTTCCGCAACTTCTCTGAGTGACGTGCTGAAACGAACCCTTAGTTCCACTTGGGGTGTACTGGTCTTTTGGAGGTGCCAGACGAGAAGACGAAATGGTATTGTCGGGAATGCAAACCCAAGATGACACAAAGGGGGAGATCCAGAATGTGAAATCCAGCGATACAAGCACGCCAACATTGAAGCTGGAGAGCGTGACAGCACTAGTACATGTGGTATAATACAGCAAATAACTTATCCTAGCCTGAGTCGATCCATCAACTAGTCCGCGGTGACGCTCATATTGAGCTTGTTGGCGAGTGTCTCCATATATACCTCTGCAGATGTCGGACATCAGCTAAAATGATCGGCTTGACAGGAAAAGCCTACCTGTTGCATGCCGAAGCTTCCAATACTCGGCAAGGAGCTCGTTGAGCTCGGCCTCGCTTTTCTTGAGGTGTTCTGCCATCTGAGTGGTGTGTTAGATGGATGCCATGGACAAGGCATGGAAATGGAAAATTTTGCCTTTGTTTCGGTGTCATCGGCCTCTTTGCGGAGGTCCTCCACTAGTTTGTCGTTATCACGGCGTTCGATGTCCATTTGTTCGTATTCACGTTGAAGTCGTTCGATGGTCTGTTGGCTTGCGTGACGCTTCTCTTCTGCATGTCTCTGAGCTCGTTCGAGCTTTTCTTGGGCATTTGCGAACTGCCTGTGTACTCGCTGGGACGCCGCGTGAGTGAGGAAAACCCAAAGCGGGAGGGTGACAACGTGCCTCTCTTTTCATTTGGAGCTCGATCCGTTCTATCTTTTTATAGTCTAGGCTATCTTTGACGTCGGCGAGCTCCTTTTGAGAGCTTTCTAGGAGATGGACTTCTTTCTCGATGGTCTGGAGCTGTTCTATGCAGCTCCGTACGTCCTAAGGGGTGAATGTAGGTCAAGTGAGTAGAGTGGCAAAGATAGGGAAGCGGGGCACCTTTTCGATGTTTGTCAACACGGTGATCTTTGCCTGGAGATCTCTTGCCTTTGCTTCTTGCATGGCCAGAGTTTTTTTATCCTCGATGGCGGTGACACCCATTGTGGATATGTTGCGCTTGATCCTTTCTGGGCTTTGGACGATCCTGCTTCTGGTGCGTTGTATGTTATCCAGGAGGAGGGAAGTATCAGAGTTTATGTTTTCCTTTTTCAAGATGATGTTTGCCTTTTCGATCTTGAGGGCCTCGATGTCCTTTACGACGGCTTGGGTAGTTTCTTTGGTGGCCATGAGATGAGCGGTTATAGCGGCATTTTCTGTGCGGAGTTGCTCGCACTTTGGCTCGTCTTTTGCGCGTTGGGCCCTGGGGTGTTGCTCAAAAGGGGACGAGGAAGTGTCGAGGATGGTGCTTACTTGAAGGTATTGAGTTTGTGTTGAAGGGCAGCGAGTTCCTGGGCGACATGCTCCCTTTCGTCGATGATGGTCGTGGACTGGTCACGGAGGTTGGCGACGAAGGGGGTGCATTGTTCTGCAAACTTGACAAAGTTGATGAAGGCGGAGAGGATGAAGCGGGTGCGCTCTGGGTCGGGGAGGTGGAGGTCCTTTGCACTAAAGTCCATGATGCGGGCTGCGTTTGCAAAGCGGGTGATGTGGTAGAGGAGGAAGTTGTGTGCGATGCTGGCGGCGTAGAGATCCTGGAGAGGGTGAGGTCGGGCGAGGGAGGGGAGGAGAAACATACTGTATTTGGGTCGTCTAGCGCGGCGAGTGCGTTCTGGATGGGTTCGTGGAGGACGTCTGGCGCGATGGAGGTGACCTGCTCGAGACAGGCGGTGTACACGCATGTAACAAAGTCTGAGGAGGGACGTGCGAGCTGCTCGTTGCTGACGGAGAGACCCCACTCGGAGAGGGCAGTCATGATCTCTGGGATGGGCATGTTAGGGAACCAGTACTGACCTGACATCGTATAGCTTGATAGTAGTAATAACAGGCTGGTGATCGATAGTCGCGTCGCGGTCACGTGGTCTTTAATTGGACGCGTGCTGCAGTGATTATCCGTTTTGTCCACTTGTCCTCCTCGAGCTCCCATGTCCGCCTCAGACCCCCAACAGAAACTACCCAGAAAGGTCCAATTACTTGTCTCCTCTCTGCTTTCCCTGACTTTTTTTTTTTTGCAAGGCGACCTCCAAGTTCAAGCCTGCCCTCGCTCCCAATGGAACCGCAGCGGGTGCGTGGCCCACCCTCATCGCATGTCCATCCTCATGCTTTTCATTCCAGCACGTAAGATAAATCCATCCACAGCCCTCTCTGTGTTCTCCACACCCGGTTTCCACAAGAAACCCGTCCCATCCATGTCCGCACCTGCCAACTCATGCGACGTCCTCGAAATCCCCGACTCTCCCTCAGCACCACTCCCCGCAAAGCGCATCTCTTCCGACATCTCCGACCGCACTCAACCCACACCCTCAAAACGCTTCAAACCCTCCCTTCCCCTCAGCATCGAACACACTACCCACAACTCTTCAAAGGGAAAGCCTTCCAGTTCAACTCGCCACTGCTCCCCGGACCGAGGAGAGACCTCCAGCGAGGTGGATTCTCTCAACTTGGGTCTTCGCCGTACTAAACTCCCAGCTGACCCTTTCAAGTTTTCTCGTAAGCTCCCTCCGTTCTTTCCCTCTCCTCGCCCTCTCCTGCCCCACAAGTCGTCCCCTCAAAAGACATCCGCCGATTTCTCCGACCTCAACTCGGTATATTATCTTTCCATCCTCTCTCCATCCTCTCTCACATCTACCAGAAATCCTTAGATGACCTCAGGTCTCTATTGTCTGCAAACCAGAACTTTCGCGCCATGATCGGCCGAATGATATCTGATCATATCCAGACTACTCAAGAGTACGACATCATGGCGCTCTCCCTCTTCCTGTCAGTGTCTTTCCCTCATCCCATCTTCTCGGCAGCTTATTTCTTTGTAGATCGCAAACAGATGACCGCCTCCGCGCTCTTAAGCAACGGATCGCATCCCTGGATGATGTCGAAGAGATCGACCATCCTCCTCGATCGCTGTCTACCCCCTTCCCCATGTTGCCTTTGGCAAGTACTTCCTCCAACTCATTTAGCAAACAACTCGATGCCAGACGCACTCCTCCCCCCTCCATGGCTATCTCGGATAGCTCAAACACAACACTTGACACAATTTCCACAACCAATGTTGCTTCCAACATAGCACAGGATACACCTATGACAATCCATTCACCAGACATCGTCGAACTTGATTTACAGGACATGTCCGCAGCAACCCTCGTTGTTGGTGATAGCGATGATACATATTACGACAAGTTTGACCCGATCCCAGATGACTTGGTCTTCTTCGACACAGACGAACACGAAATACCCGCACCGTCCGTGCCAGCTTCGTCATCATCAATGTCTGCTCTAGCTATTCTCTCCACTCCTGGCGGACGTATAGATCATACCTCCTCACCGTACTACAAAGAAGTCATCTCGATTCTCAAGAATACATTCAAGCTGTCCACATTCCGCACTAACCAGCTAGAATGTATCGTTGCTACATTGGATGGAAAAGATGTCTTCTATCTCGCCCCAACCGGAGGCGGTAAATCTCTTTGTTTCCAACTCCCCGCTCTCTGCGTCACAGGCAAAACCCAAGGAACGACTTTTGTCATCTCTCCCCTCATATCTCTCATCACGGACCAAGTAACGGCCCTGCGGAAGAAGGGTGTCCCTGCTTTCCCCCTCACGAGCGCTGCAGAGGAAAACGAAGTTCGCCAAGCGATGCGCATGATGAGGAGCAACGTCGAGGAAAAGCCAAAGCTAGTATACACCACTCCAGAAAGACTCCAGAAGAGCGACTCTCTTAAGGATGTCGTAGATCAACTATACGAGGAAAAGCAGCTGGCAAGATTCGTGATCGACGAGGCACACGTCATCGGAAGCTGGGGAAGAGATTTCCGTGCCTCTGTAGGTCCAAAATCTACCACCGCTTCTGCTGACCATTCAAAACGCGCGTTCCTGATTTGAGCACCAAGTATGCAGAGTTGAACATTCTCCGCAAGAATTGGCCCAACGTACCCATCATGGCGCTCACCGGCAGTGCAAACAAGGATGCAATAGAAGATATCAAGCACAACCTTGCGATGCGAAACCCCGTCTGCCTCGCCCAGTCTTTCAATCGCCCCAACCTGCACTACTCAATCCGCAAGAAACCGTCGCTGAAGAAAGACCTCGTGCAGAACATCGCCGGATTCATCAAGACCAATCATCCAGATGGCACTGGCATCATCTATGCGCTGTCGAGAGCCGAGTCCGAGGAAATGGCACAGAAACTCAGGGAAGAGTGGGGAATAGAGGCGAGACATTACCACGCAGGTATCGACAACGAGGAGCGAAAGATCAACCAAGATGATTGGATGGCAGGGAGATGCAAGGTTATAGTAGCCACGGCACGTATCAGGTACTACAACATGGGTCATTGCAACTCACCTCCCGGTAGATTGCTTTTGGGATGGGAATCGATAAACCAGACGGTATGTGTTCCATAGTCCTCCTTGGGCACGAGAATCTGATCCCATACTTAGTCCGGTTCGTCATTCACGCAACTTTGTCAAAGAACATGGATGGGTACACGCCACTTCTGACTAGTCAGTACTTGCATTGACGGATACCTTAGGTATTATCAAGAAACGGGACGAGCTGGCCGAGACGGTCGATCCTCCGACTGCGTTCTTTGTGAGCATTTATTTCCTTTAGACCCTTGCAACTGACGACCTAATATATGTTTGCCTGGCACTTTCAGTCTACACGTATAGTGATGCTGTCAAAATCGAAAAGATGCTCCGGAATCCCAACAACAACGATCCCACACGCGATAAACCTTGTGATGCCGAGATCGAACGCCAGGTCGCCAAACTTCAAGGTGTCGTTGCTTATTGCTGTAATGAATCCGATTGCCGGCGTGTGCTCCTTCTCCGTCACTTTGACGAGGAGTTCAAGCCAGAAGATTGCCATAACCAATGCGACAACTGCCATCGGCCTGGGAAGCTGACCCAGCACAATTTCACTACAGAGGCCCGTCAAATAATCCAGCTCTTGCAAGAGATGATGACTGTGAATAGTCGTGGTGTGACACAAGGCCAACTGAAGGATACGTGGAAGGGCAAGAACAACAAAGCCGTCCAACAGTACAAGGGACTCTCCTTGTACGCTTCCGGTAAAGCACTGGGCCACCCCACTGTTGAGCGTATATTCAGCCATCTCGCCACTGAAGGGGTCATCTCGATGTATAGAGTCGCTTGTAGCAGCGGCTATTCTAATACTTATATCCAGGTAACACGCTTTTTTTCGTACCTTGCCTGTAGACGTTGACATAGTCATTAGCTCGGCAGTGCTGCTCAGGATTATCTGGATGGAAGTAAATGGTTGGTGTTGTCCTGGAAAGAACAGGAAGAAGATACGAAAGCTACGAAGAAGGCGAACGCGAAGCCTGCGCCACGCAAGAAGGGAAAAGAACCAGAACTTCAACCACTACCTAATTACCTGAATCTGTACGAAGATATCGATGACCCAGACAATCTGTCCGAAGCGGAAGTGTTCAAAGACGTTGTCGAGGATGCCGATGTGTCCGAGCCAACGACGTCCAGGATCCCGCTGGTTGGCACGTCGTGGTCAGCTCATTCGACGGATCATTTGAAGGCTTTGCAAAGCAAACCGGCCGCGGTCCCTGAAGATGAGCTCGCTGCGAGGCTACAGCGGTTGAGGGATATGAGACTTTCCGTAGGTGTTTAGATTGGCGTTTTTGGTCGATGCGTGGACTGTTCTCGCCTTGTAGATCTCGGAGATGTACGGAAACAAACCACTGGACTCCATTCTACAGGATGATACACTTCAACTATTGGCATTAACTGACCTGAAAGGTATGTTATATTGGCTTGTCCGTTTACAATGACATGCTGTGATCAGCTGACGAATGGACGCGTGCCGCAGATGAAGCAGCCTTTAAAAGTATTCTCCTGGACTTTGAGGATCCAGACCAGGTTGAGGACAAGTGGAGTTCCTATGGTCAAGACTTCCTTGCCGCCCTCCGGAACCCGTGAGTCTTGGTGCGGGTTTGGTGAACGTTCACCCACTGACGCGGGGAGAACAGATCTTACACCCGCAAACCATTTGATAGTGCCAGGATGCGTCACGAGTTTGCGTTCAACGGATGAAAACCTTTTACCCAATCATCGACAACCTCACTACCAAAGCACACAAAATCCATTCCTATATTCCCTTTCTGCATTGCACATATCATGCATCATTTTATACATCACGGCACCAGCCCTAGACAATTCAGGGGCATACTGTACCATAGCAGAAATATCCCAATGACTAAGTCCATGACGAGATATACAAAAGTGCGACCGAGAAAACTCGAAGCTAATATCCACCCCCATCGACGTGCGAAGCCCTCTGCGACGCCATCTGCCGACGTTGCGCGTCCTCCAACTTGGGACAATTCGAGATGCCGTGTCCGAGACCTGAAAAGAGAGCGTGAATATCACACAAGTCGAGAGTACGAGCAGGACGTTACCTCCACAGACTGGACATCCCTTGAGGGACCCGCCTTGCGCCGCACGCGGATCCTGTATGGTTTGCAGGAATGGAGGGACCCTACACACACCACCATGCATTCAGTTCAGAACCGAGCACATAGAAAGCGAGGGGTATATAAAGGAAAGAAGAAAAAAAAGAAACAAGAGCCAACGTACTTTTGTCCCGCTTCCATTAATAGATACTTGAGATCCAACAACGTCTGTTCCGGTGTACTCATGTTTACAAACGTCGTCGCAATGCCCGTTTTGCCGCTCCTGCCCGTGCGGCCGATCTGGTGCACGTAGTCTTCGATCTCTTTCGGCATGGAAAAGATGATAACATGTTGGATATCGTTGAAGTCGAGCCCTTTGGAGGCAACGCCGGATGCAACCATGACGTCTTTGGCGCCGGATTTGAAGGACTTGATGGCATATTGGCGTTCCTCTTGAGCTATGGGGGGAATGCGTCAGCAGGAGAAGGAGCCCATGGCGAGGACGTACTTTTCGAGCCGTGGATCGCTACTGCTTCGACACCTTTCAGGAGGAGGTATTCCTGTATATCTGTGCCGAGAGTGAATGAAACCCGCTCAGACCATCAGAACCAATGAGTGAGAAACGTGCACGAACCATCGACCTCGTTCTTGTTCTCACTGAAGATGATCACGGGCGGTGCCGTCTTTTGTAGACACTCGAGGAGGTACACCATTTTCGCCTCTTGCTTGACGTATTCGACGACCTGCAGTACGTCCAAGTTGGCAGCGCCTGCACGGCCGACGTTGACGAGCACAGGTCTGACAAGTGATTGTTGCGCAAAGTCTTGAATCTTCCGCGGCATCGTGGCGGAGAAGAGGAGAGTCTGGCGTTGACGCTACGCATGCAGGTTAGAAATATTCATGAGGCGACGGATGAGAGATGCACCTTGAAGAAACTCATGATATTTCTGACGTCGTCCTCGAATCCCAAGTCGATCATGCGATCTGCCTCGTCCATACATAGATACTTGCAATTCGCAAACCCGAACCTCTTCTTCTCCAACATGTCAATAAGTCTCCCAGGCGTGGCAACGACGATATGAAGTCCCTTGTTCAACACGTGGCTCTGCTCGCCCATGGATATGCCACCTATACACAACAGCGTGTTCAGACGGGGATATTTGTTATCTTTAGAGATGGCAGCAGTCCACGAGAGGACATTTTCGTACGTTTGCGTGGCAAGTTCGCGCGAGGGACAGAGGACGACACCGGCGGGGCCCTCGCCACGGACAAAGGGAAGACGAGCTTCTTCTTCGAGAGCAAGCATGATGAGGGGAAGACAGAAAGCAAGGGTCTTTCCGGAACCTGTGAACGCAATCCCGATCATGTCTCGACCAGAGAAGCTGTGGGGCGTGAGCTCGCTAGGTTGTACGACGGGAAGAGGAAACTTACGCAATGGGTATGCCTTGAAGCTGGATGGGGGTCGGGGTGATGATTTTATTGGACTTGAGGAATTGAAGCATGGAATCTGGTATTTTCATATCCTGAAGCATCATGAGAGTCCCTATGTATGAAATGCTGGCATTCTACTCACTTCAAAGTGCTCAATTGGAGGTGGTATGTCCTCGCCATCGACGATGATGTGGTACTTTTCACGTAGACGTCGGTGCTGCTCCTCTGTACGTTCGCGAATATACTTTGGAGGTCTCCACCTGAGCCAGAGATCAGGTCAAAACATTGTGAACAGGACGGGGAACCTACGAAGCCCTTAGTGACTCTGAATACTGTATACCTTTTGCGAGCTCCAGATCCGAGGCAAGCTTTCTCCGACTAGCTATTGCAGCAAAAATTTCAGCGTCGGCCTCCTCAGCCTTTTCTACATCTGTTTTCTTTGCATCTAAAGGCGGAGGATGTGAGACGAGATGAACAGTGAAGGTGAATTCAAGGACACGTACCCTCCGTCGCCTTGCGGTGATGGACCTCCTGCGCCTCCAAGAGGAGCGTTCTCTCCTTCCTTGTCCTTTCTCTGCGTCTCTCCTCTTCGCGTTCCGCATCCTCCTTCTCGAGCAACTCCTCTAATTGTTTCTTTGCCCTTTCCCGCGTGTCTGAGGTGGACGACAGCGCGGTGAGTTTGGCGAGTTTGGCTTCGCGCCGTTGGGCGACGGGTATGTACGGTTCGTACGCGTTGTCCTCGTCGTCGAGTTTGTAGGCTGGTGGCGAAGGCGAGCGTTGGATTCGACGTCGTTTCTGTGCTGAATCGGACATGTCAACGGAAGAGATGGACAAAGTCACTGCTACCGTGTTAAACGTTAAGCTACAACGGGCCGACGTTAGATCGCCCTCGCTGACAACGACGACCAAGGCTTCCAAGCCCAGCCAACGTGATGGTAGAATCAGATCATTTCGACCCGACGATGCACCCCCACAGACGGTGTAAGTTCCCTTCACTCGTCCCACATCTCTTCCTCACCTTCCGCAGACAACCCCCTCACCAACACACACATTCTCGTCTCTCCACACCGCACAAAGCGTCCTTGGCTAGGTCAGACAGAGCCCCCCGCACCGTCCAATATTCCCCCGGTATGACAAGAACTGCTATCTCTGCCCGAGGAATACCCGCGCGAACGGATCGATCAACGAGGACTACAGGGCCACCATGGTGTTTGAGAACGACTACGCTGCCGTGCTCCCACCACCGGGACCTACTGCCCCTGCTGCTCCCCATCCCTTGCTGACCACCGAGCCGATCCAGGGCAGTTGCGACGTCGTCTGTTTCCATCCAAGGCATGACCTCAGTCTGCCCACGCTCAGCCTGGACGACATCGTGACCATCATCAAGGAGTGGACACGCATATACCATCGTCGGGGGGCTCAGGACGGTATCAAATATGTCCAGATTTTCGAGGCAGGTTGCAGTCTTATTCTCGCCAAGCGAATGAGTTGATGGCGGGAAGACCAGAACAAGGGTGCGATAATGGGCTGTTCCAATCCCCATCCCCACAGTCAAGTCTGGTCCACCTCTACGCTTCCCACTATCCCAGCCAAGGAGCTGAGCAATCTGCGCGATTACGCCCTGTCCGCTGCAGCAACGACGAACGGACCGAAGGGATACCAGAACAAGCCGTGTCTCTTGTGTGAATATGTCACCTATGAGCGTACCGTAAAGGAACGCATCGTGATCGAGAACGAACACTTTGTCTCTCTAGTTCCGTGGTGGGCTTACTGGCCGTTTGAAGTATTGGGTAGAAGCAGTTTCCGCTTCAGTTTTGTTTCGAGAGCTCACAGCGCTTCACCAGTGTTGCCATACAAGAGGCATATACCCTCGTTAGCCCATTTTACCCCAGAAGAGACCCGTGCATTGGCAGATATCATATCTCACATTACGATCCGCTACGACAATCTCTTCTCCTGCTCCTTTGCCTACGCCATGGGCATCCACCAACGTCCCCTCCCGCCCAAGCGTGTCGATGGAACAATCGTGGAGGACGAAGATGATATTGCACATTTCCATGTCCATTTTGAGCCCCCATTGCTGAGGAGCGCGACGGTGCGCAAGTTTTTAGCCGGGTACGTCGTGTCACTGTTTGCTCCGGATCAGTGCTGAGGGTGCTGGACAGATACGAGGTCATGGCAGAGCCTCAGCGTGATCTTACGGCGGAACAAGCTGCACAGCGACTGAGAGCGTGCTCGTCTGTGCGTTATTCGCTGGAGTACATAAGTTAAACAAAATGTACCTTTTGAATTTGAGACAAACACGGGACAACAAACTGGTCAGAAAAGTTATCAGGCAGGAGGTCTGAAGAAGTTATACACAACGCCATGGCACAGTCAGAGCCCATCGACGGGCGTGTGTCCGTCAAACAGTGCAAATGCGCCATAGACGCGCTCCATGCATACGCCACCAAGCTCGAGAACAAACGCGCCGAAACTGAGCTCTTGCCGGGCAAAGAGCAGCACATATGGCTCCAGATCACCGTCAAGACCATGCATCCAGAACGAAAACTCAAACCGTTTCGAATGTACGTCGTCTGTCGCTATACCGGAAGGCTGCTCACGGCTGGTTCAGTCCTATAAAGTACCCACTCGTCGATCCCCGGACGTTGGGCGTGTGTCTAATTACCAAAGACCCGCAACGACAGTACAAGGACCTTCTCGAACAGCATCACATCAAGTTTATATCCAGAGTGGTTGGGGTGGAGAAACTCAAGGGAAAATTCAAGGCATTCGAGGCACGACGACTCCTGTTGAAGGAAAACGCCATGTTTCTCGCGGACGAGCGGGTCATACCTCTCCTTCCACGCTTGCTCGGCTCGAAATGGTTCGATGCTAAAAAGTACGTGTTTCTTCTAACGACGCCCTCTGCACGTAACTTGAACTCCCGAGTAGACAACCCATCCCTGTTTGTCTGACACGCAAGGATCTCAAGGGCGAACTCGAGCGGGCCATCGAATCATCTTATATGCACCAAAATAAAGGGACATGCACGTACGCGCTCCGACCCACTCTGCGATACGTGCTTACGATTCATGCTCCTCGTCTAGATCGGTAAAGATAGCTTTGCTATCGCATACGCCGAAACAAGTACAGATCAACCTCGAGACTGCCCTCCCGGCCATCGTCAGTCATATCAAGGGTGGTTGGGATAACATTCAGAGTCTGCACATCAAAACGAGTGCGAGTATTAGTCTGCCGATATGGACGTGCGATCTTGGGAGTGAGGAAGGTGGACGGTGGAATGGATTGGTTGCAGGGGATACTGAGGAAGCTGAGGAAAAGGTGGCATCAGAAAACAGTGAGGAGGAGGAGGAGGAGGGCGGGGAGAGCGAGGAGGAGGATGAAGATGAAGATGAACGGGATCAGGAAGACGAGGAACCTGTCAAACCCAAGAAAGTTGTTAGTGTGGGCAAGGGAATGAAGCGGCGGTTGGAGGACAAAACCGAGCAGCCAAAGAAACGACCAAAGCCGAGTCTTGCTGCCCGCACAAAGTAACATACAAAAAAACGACTACGAGCTAGTCAGTACAACCACTAGTCTAATGACTTCCATTCTTGCAAGCCTTGTCGGAATCAGCCCAAGACGACTCTTACTACCATCCCGAATTCACACCATGCCTGTTCCCAAGGTCCTCACAACGGAGCCCCTTGACAATGGGTGTTCAAAGTGAGCTGTATTCACGCTGCGACGCATTCTCTCGACTTCCTACGCCCCTGAGCTCGGTCCCCGCGTCACGACGGTCGCACAATCATTGACTGATACCAGTCACGCCCAGGTTTGTCGCGTTGACCAAGATCCACTATGAAGACCAGGACGGTAAAAAGGTACGCTGGCTTTCGTACAATCTTCTCGCATCCGGGCAATCGACCACCGGCGACGTTCGCTCGACAGCGTGTCTGGGAATGTGCCGAACGCAAAGTCGTTCAAGGGCGTACCGGAAAAGACGGTCTGTCGCTCTCTCTTGCCAACTTTGACGCCATGCTCACGCTGTTCTACCCCCACTCGCATACATCCGGCATGTTCGTAAAACCTGAACCCCCGACTCCCCTTAGCCGTAGCGATCTTCGCCATCCTCAAGTCCAAGACGAACGCCTTCCCGCTGTCGACCATCATCATCGAACAATACCGTCCGCCGCTTGATAAACATGTCATAGGCACGCCCGGGCCCTCTTTCCCCCCCTCGCCTCACATTCACATGCATATTCACACCTTTTCCTCCACTCATCCGACAGAATTTCCAGCCGGTTCGTACTCTCCTCCCTTTTACTCAGGTTGACCCCTCACCCGCTCGGTCCCCAGGTTTGCTCAATGCACCGACGAGCGCTGGCGGTCCCGACGAAGAAGCAGAGGTTGCGGCGCTACGCGAGTTGGAGGAAGAGACGGGGTACAGAGCGACGCTCCAAGACGTCGTCGAGTGTACGCCTACCATCGCGTGCGATCCAGGTACGCATGCACCACGACGCAAATGATTTTCGGAGGGATGCACGCTGACGTCTATCGTACCCGCAGGCATGACCACGACGAGGATGAAACTGGTCGTGGTCAAGGTGGAGCTCGAAGACAAGATGGAGTATCCGGTCGCCAATCCGGATCCGGGAGAACATATCGTCGTCAAGGTGGTCGAACTAGCCCAGCTGAAGCGCGTGTTGGAAGGTACGTGTTTTCGGTTCGTTCGTCTTGCGTTGACTAGGTGGGAATAATGTGTTCTGCATTGTGGTACCTTCAAGACTATGACAGAAAGGTGTGCGAGACGCTTTGTGCTCAAACGTGTGCCTGACATACAACAAGGCTTTCATTGTAGACGCTAGGCTGTCTCACTTTGCGTCGGGGTATGACATTGCACAGCGTATCAGAAATGGACACCTCTAGCACCTGGCTCAATCCAAGTAACTTGCGTAAAGTAAGTTACCGCAGACGTGTAGGTTTTATGTAGCACATCAATGATGGGCCTTTTTCGATCTCTCGATGTGTGCTCTCAGCTTTTGCTGTTTCTCCCGCAGTGACGCCTTCTTCTTCCCCCTGACAGCCCCGCTACTGAGTATCATCATGATCGGTTTGTTCCTTGCCTTTTCTCTATTCGTCGAACTGCTCGGCGTTTCCTTCTTCTTCTTTCCCCTGAGCGAACCGTACTTTTCACGGCCCTCGCGGCCTTTTTCGATGGACGCAACTCGTTCTGCATAGTCAGACTTGGCCTTTTTACGAGGGCCCAAGATGTCGTTCTCGGATATGAATGCATCCGCCGAACCATCGCCAGCGGCGGCTTTCTTGGAAGCTTCAAGAGCGGCCAGTTTGCGTTTGGCCTTGGAACCGCCGCCGTCTTCAGCCACTTTTGTCGCGGCTTTGATACGGAGATCGTTGAGCAAAGCGAAATCGGCGGGCGTCAAAATCTGTCACAGGCTTCAACATCGGTCGCGATGATCATGAAAAGAGACGTTTTTACTTTGGTAGTAGCCAAAGTCGATATCCGGTTATCCTGTGCCTGGGTACCCTTGTCGGCCTCGGTGACGTTTTTCGCCTTGTCTCTGGCTTGAACGGAGGACGTCTCCTTTTCGTCCTCGCTATCCGACACCTCGAGATCCTCGTCGTCGGAGCTGACGTCGATCCACCCTGCCGAATCCGATTCTGACGATTCTGTCTCGACGTCCCAATTTTCCCAACCTGCCTCGCCATCCTCTTCCATCTCGCCCGTCTCTTCCTCGCGGAGTTTCTTGAGGTGATCTTCTAGGAGCTATGAAAGACGGTCGTACACTCAACAAGGGGTGGTGAGAATAGACATACAGAAAGTCCTTCAATGTCCACAGCTGCGTCCGCAGAGTGCCCGAATGGCAACGGTTGTCGGCCACTGCTCATCTCCATACTCGCGTCCTTGCCCTAAAAAATAATCAGCATGTACCACGAGAGAGACGAAAAGAGGTCCTAACCCTCTCCCTCCGCTTCAACATTCCCGGGTTGACTTCTCGATAGAGCTGCAAGATCCCCCGAGCAGCAGCGGTGACAGCCTTGTCCCTGCTCTTCCTGTACTCGACCAAATCCCCGAGGAGGTCTTCCTCCATGGCCCATGGTTGCCGCCGACACACTTCTCGGATGGCATTGATCCCTGCAGCGATGACTTCACTCCCGACACCGGGATGAACAAACTCTCCCGCGAGTTTTTTTACTACAGGGGTCAGTGCATCTGGCGGTGTGAGGTCGTGTACGCTTTGTGCGAGTGCGACGAGGATGGCGGGAACGCGCAGCTGATGGTATGTGAGGTATTTGAGAATGTAGGTGTAGAAAGGAAGAACAGAGAGCTTGTGAGAGCCCATGACACGGGAGAGGAGCTGCATGAGGAGGATTTTGTGGTCGAGGGAAAAGCGTTTGTCGTACCGGCTGAGATTGTCGTAGAGTTTCTCGGAAAAGGACTGTGGGTCGTTGAGGAGCTGCAGGGCAGGAAAGTTGGGGGTGGAAGGTTCGGACGTCTTGTGCTTTTTCTATGGACGGTGCACGTTGTGGGCGGGCAGAGGGGGGGTAGTTGCTAGGCGTACCTTTTTAGCGACGTTGAGTTGCTTTTGGAGTTTTTTGTCAGCGCTTCGGGTTTTCTTGTTGATGTCGCGACGGTGATGGAGTGCTTTAACGTCCACTTCCTGTGTCGATTGAGAGGACCTGATCATCGCAGGGAGGTACTACTCACCTGCTCTGATTCATCGTCGCTGTCCTCCTTGTCTTCGTCGCTGCCGAGAAAAAAGTGAAGAGATGCACTCTGTACTTTGATGACAGGATGGAAGCAGCCGAGGGCGATGATGGACACGGTCTTTGCGTCTGTCCATACGCCCTTTCTCCAGAGCTCCTTTGTCAAAATGACGGCCCACATGGCATCTTCACCGTTGGCTCCGGATGTCGTGCTAGCGCGGAGTTTCCCCTTGTCGCCGATGACTTCTGCGTCCATGCCGCGTTCGACCATGGCAAAGAGCATGGCTTGTACGGCGCGGTTGAGCTTGTGGTTCTTGGGGCGGAGATTGGCTGTGCGAATGTCGGAGAGGATAGTTTTTCGGATAAAGGCTCGGAGGGACGAGGAGGTGGTGCGGGGAAGCAAGGGAAAGAGGGACTTGAGGAGACTGGCGAGCTCGTTAGGAATAGGACGCACAAGAAGAAAATGCACGCACTCGATGGATGGGATCACACGTTTGTTGCGGAGGATGACGAGGTTCTGTAGGAGTGTCTTGCGGGTGTCGGGGGAGAGTGCGCCATAGTTTTGGAGGAGAAGGGTGGAGAGATGAAAGGGAAAGTCAGCGGTCTCCTTTGGATAGCAGACGGCGACCTGTGCGATGAATGAGACGAGTTCTCTGAAATAGGCTGCGTTGTCGTCTGGGTTGATGATGAAGAGCTGTCGAACGCTGTCGTAGTGGTTGTACTGCTGGATGAACTCGTCCTTGTAGCCCGCTGGATCGCGTTTGATGAGATTTTGTAGCTGAGGGAGGTTGCGGACGCCGTGTCTCATCGTACAGAGTCAACCAGTCGATTAATAGCTTAGTCATCCACATCATACATCTACTCTCTCCGTCGTCGTCGTCGTCGTCGTCGCTGTCGGTGCTGGCTCGCTGTCCGCTGCATCACTCACGGGTCCACCGCCGCGACCACCCCGTCCGCGACCACGTCCTCGCGGTCCACCTCGTGCACCACCGCGTGCTCGTCTCCCTCCCCGCTGCTCTGACGCGCCCTCGGTGGGCTTGCCTGAATCCCATTCCCGGCTCTGCATCTTTTCCATCTTTCTCCGCGCGTTCTGTTCTCGAGTGCGATCGACACCCTCCTGCACTTTGCGCGTCTGCGCCTGCTTGACACGCTCCGTTTCCTGCATCTTTCTGAATGCATCCTCGTCCGCTTTGACATCCTAATAGAGTCTCTCTGAGTGGCGCTGTCGGAGGCGAGGTCGTGTACTTACCAGACGTCGCTGCTTTATTTTCTCGTTCTGTTCTTTCATGCGCTGCATGCGTTCCGCAAGCTCCTCCTCGGAGGGCTTTTCCTGTATGCCGCCATCAGTTGAACGCGCGTGAACAACGACGACAGCACCGACCCGCTGTGGCCCGCCTGTCTTGACGCGCTCTGGGTTGACATAGGGCTTCTTCTTCTCTGGCTTTGTCTCCTGCTCGGGGGTGTCGGGTGCTTGGTCTGTCGTTGTCTCCTCTGTCGCTGTCTCTTTCTCAAAGTCGAGTCCGAGCGAGTTGGAGTCTGCCATGAAGCGGTGTCTTCCCACGCATATCCCGACCCATACCCAAGTTATCTCCGGATTGGTTCTTGCTCCTCAACGTCTACCATGTCCCTCTCAAACAAGCTCTTCGTCGATGACCCCGATTTCGCCAAGGCCATCCCAGGTAGTCGCGTCCTCGTCCGCGTCGACTTCAACGTCCCCATGAAAGACGATCCTGCCAACGGTCGCGTTATCACAAACCCTGCCGTGCGTACCCGACCGCCCGACTCATCCCCAGCCCTGAATCATCGGCCCACAGCGCATCGTCGCCGCCATCCCCACCATAAACTTTGTCCTCGACAGGAGTATGCCCATCCTCCTCCCTCTCCCAACCCCCTGACGTCTGATCACAGAGCCCAAGGCCGTCGTGCTCATGTCCCACCTCGGGCGCCCAGACGGCAAACGCTCTTTGAAAGACTCTCTCAAACCCGTCGCCGCCGTACTCTCGGAAAAGATCAAGAAACCCGTCATCTTCCTCGACGATTGCGTCGGTCCCGATGTCGAGAAAGCCGTCAATGACGCACAGGACGGTGCCGTCATCCTCCTCGAGAACCTCCGCTTCCATGGCGCCGAAGAGGGTAAAGGCCCAAACAAGGTAAAGGTCCCAAAGGGACATCGTAGACAGTTTCAAGAAGCAGCTCACCGCACTCGGCGATCTCTACATCAACGATGCCTTTGGCACCGCACACCGTGCTCACGCTAGTATGGTTGGCATCGACCTCCAGAAAAAGGCTGCCGGTCTCCTCATGAAGAAAGAACTCGAGTACTTTGCAAAAGTCCTCGAGAGCCCCGATCGCCCCTTCCTTGCGATCCTCGGCGGTGCCAAGGTGTCTGACAAGATCAAGCTCATCGAAAATATGCTCGACAAGGTCAACGCCCTCATCATTTGCGGTGGCATGGCTTTCACATTCGCAAAGACCCTCAACGACGTGCCCGTGCGTACAATCCACCGCTCTCTGCCCCCTCCATCTCAGATCATCCCTAAAAGATCGGAAACTCCCTTTTTGACAAGGACGGCTCCGAAAAGGTCGCTGCCCTCGTCGAAAAGGCAAAAACCAACAATGTAAAACTCGTTTTCCCCGTCGACTACATCACCGCCGATAAGTTTGACAAGGACGCCACGGTCTGAAACATTCCGTGTTGTCGTTCCGTCACTAACCTCCGTGTTAGACTGGCAGTGCCACCCAAGAGGAGGGTATCCCCGATGGCTGGATGGGTCTCGATGCCGGCCCAAAGAGCCGCGAGCTCTTCCGCGAAACCGTCTTGTCGGCCAAGACGATCCTCTGGAACGGGTTCGTGCGACAATCTACGTATCTAGATGTACGAACCGACAACCCTCTCTCGTAGACCCCCTGGTGTGTTTGAATTCCCCGCCTTCGCGGGTGGTTCGAAAAATCTGCTCGATGCAGCCATCGAGGCAAAGAAGCAGGGTTCCACTGTCATCATTGGTGGTGGAGACACTGCAACTGTTGCAGCAGAGTACGGCGCTGAGGACCAGCTCAGCCACGTCAGCACTGGGGGTGGTGCGAGTCTCGAGCTACTCGAGGGCAAGGTGAGTGTTCCTCGCTTCAAGATCTACACGAGACTGAGTGTGTCAAGGCCCTGCCGGGTGTCGTTTTCCTGAGTGAGAAGTCAAAGTAACTAGATATTGGTCCATGAAACTGTAGACGGAGGGAGCAGTACGGAAAGCATAACACTTGTAATTTTGAAACCTGATCGCCCCCTGAATAAATGTTATTCCGTTTTTATCAAGCACTTTTGATGTTTGTGCTCTCCGGGACACATTTGATACATGTCTGAACCTGGCCCGTCGAGGCAACCCGCTCCAGGACGTAGGTTCTTGAACTCGCCGTCATGGACGTACGCACTGAACATATCCCGCCTCAGAACCTGCTGGGAAACGCACCATCGCCCAGCTTCAGGACAGCGCAGATGTCACCCCCGAAACTACGAACGGCGCTCGCAAAATTGCGAAAAGTGAGCATACACACACACAAGGCTTGCGAGCGTTATTCTCATCCGCAGCCAGTCCACCCTTTTTTCTCCAAATCGAGCGCGCCCGAGTCCTCAGCTTTTCAATGGGTCAAACCCGCGCTCGGTCCCAAACGCACATGTCTGCATGGTATCAACCTCGACGCGCCGGCTCGTCCAAAAGTCGCCTTGTTTGACTTGGACGGGACGGTCATCAAATGGAACCGCAGCAAGGGCGCAGAGGCGTTGAAGTGGGCGTGGTGGCGGCAATCCGTGCCTGCAAAACTCAAGGCGCTGCATCAAGACGGGTGCGTGTGATGCCACGAACCTTCTCCCGAGCCCGCAGTATTGATACGCGTTGCGTTCCGTCGTGATCGGATCCGTTCAGATACGCGGTCGTGTTGATCTCCAACCAGGCACTCCATGCAACAGCGCTAGAAAACTGGAAGAAAAAGATACCGCTCATTGCGAGTGCGGTATGTTACATCCTTTCCATTCTTATCAACCCCCCTTGACACGGCGATACGCGCTGAAAAGCTGCCAGATGTGCCGTTCCGCCTATTTGCTGCATGTGCAAAGGACGGGTATAGGAAACCGATGCCTGGCATGTGGTACGAGCTCGAACGCATCTTCAAGGAGCAACACGTCGACATCGGTATGTTGGGTGTTCGCGTCCTCGACGTGTGCTGGACTTGGAATACTTTGACACAGACAGGAAGGCCGCATTTTTTGTCGGTGACGCCGCAGGGCGAGCAGACGACTTTGCTTCGACGGATCGAAAGTGGGCGATAAATATCGGCATACCATTTCATACGCCCGAGGTCAGCTCGTATCTCCTTCATCTAGTAGCATTCACGTAAAACATCCAATCACGAGTAGGAATACTTCCTCGGTCTCCCAAAGGCTCCCTACAAGCTTCCTGGATTCCACGTATCCAGTCTCCCAAAGAGTCAGCTACACGTTGTCTACCCGTTTGCAATCTCTGACGTTGTCCGCTCTCAGCAACAGACTTACTCTGCCCACCGACAGCGGAAATTGTTCCCGTACCGTCCCAACCGGAACTCGTCCTCTTCACAGGCTTCCCTTGCCTCGGAAAATCATCCTTTTACCGCAGATATTTTGCGTCTGTTGGATATGTGCACGTCAACCAGGATACCTTGGGAACGAGACCCAAATGCCTGAAAGCCGCAGAGGAGGCTCTCAAGGCAGGCAAGAGCTGCGTGATAGGTACGCTTGTCATTCTCCCTCTCTCCATGTGGGTCTCGATGTCAAAGCCAGATAACACCAATCGGGACACCGCTACGAGAAAGTTTTATGTGGATCTAACCAAAAAAGTTGGCGCGCGTACCCGGTGCTTCCTCTTTGAAGGATCGATGGATCTTGCATGGCACAACAACTTATACCGCGCGTATAACCAGCGCCAGTCGGATGGAACACAAGTGAGAACGCGTCGTGCATCTCCGGTGGTGCTTCATCGCTGATTGTTCGCCGTCCCGACTGACTAGCCTCGGAGAGAGATACTCCCTTACCTTGCCTTTATCGGCTTTCGCGACAACTACGAAGAACCTCAGACAAGCGAAGGATTCGCGGAAGTGATCAAGGTGAACTGGGTCTTCGAGGGTGACGAAGAGGCCAGGCAAAGGTGGAACATGTGGTTGCAGATCGATGGCAAGTAAAGGCTCGTCGTAACTGACTGGATGCCAGATGGATGGTATACAGACGACTTGATTTACGGCTAACGAGTGTACATCTTTGCCGCCGATCACCAACAAACACCATTAGAGCAGCATATGCAAGGGGAAACAAAGGAATAAATTTGTCCTTGCGAACGATGAGAAATGGTATATTGGTTGGTTCGGAGATGCGTGTCTCCCAGGACTAGTTGTCTTCTTGTCTGAGTCCGCTCAAGTTCTTCGTCGCTCTGCACGGCTGGGTGAGTCGGTCATAAATGAACGGAAGGAAATCACATACTCCACTGGAACGCCGAGTACATCGATCGCATCGATCCGCGTCTGGGCATCATCGTCCCCACTCTGATTCGATTCGACGAATACCTAACCGACACGCAGGTCAACACGCAGCGCTCCATGTGTCACAACCACAAAAGAGGGGAGAAATACGCACATGTAAACTATTCACGTTCGTGAACCGCACAAACTTGAGCGCCATCGGACGTCCATCTCGTACGTCCTCCTCGCGCAACGTCACAACCTGCGCAAACACCGCGTCGTTGGTACCCTCCACGTCCCCGAAGCTGATCGCGGGCTTGTTCACGAGCAGCTTGAGCGTCTTGGGCCCGCGCTCGGGTGCTACGGATGATCGCAAGACGAGCGTGCGGATGCGTACGGCTTGGTTGAACTGGATTGGGTCCCGGAGTCGAACGCCGCGCAGCACGAGTCAGCGTGGTAGGAGGGGGAAGGGGGTTGCTTACGTGGATGCTTAAGAGTAATTGGGCGTCTGCGCTGCTCTCGAGGTAGACATCGGACGACGTGTTCAGTTTTTTGGCTGCGAGGATCGATTTCAGGTCGTGCGGTCTCTCCTCGTTGAGACAATTTATCTGAGACATGTCCAAGTGTTCCAACAGCGAGATCTGTCTGAGAGGGTTAGCGAGGCACTGCATGGTGAAACGAGGATCGAACGTCGTCTTTGGCTGCAGCCATGGTCGTTGTGGTGTTCAGAAACGGAGATGTTGGATAGACCTCAGTAGTCGGCAGTACGATAGGAGGTATTTGCCTAATGCCTTACCTAATCGAGTTGAGAGTACCGCATCACGAGGCTCCAGGATTTCTTATAATGCCTGATAATGCCTTGTCATATAGACCTAGCGTTTTTCATGTTATCCGACCATTGTTATTTGGTTATTGTACTTAAGAAGGTCTTATAAGCGCTGATAATAGCCTTGCCCAGGCCCCCATTGTCGCGTGACATGGCAAACATTCACATTGTCACAAAAGCAGATATAACGCTAGGGTCGTGATGCGCTCTGTCCAGTGCATGGCATCGATAACAAAGGTATTGCGAGTTCAAAGCAACGACGACGCGAGTCACTCGAGAAGAAACGTAGAGGTATTAGGATATTAATTCCTGGGTAAAAAAAACGAGGTCGTAGTTGGGTCGTAGCGATTTAAATTCCACCGGCTTTCGACTCCTCCCGTGCTAGACGATCACACATTCATCCTTTGCTTGCTGGCGCGTGGGTCGTCCGACGTTAGATCGTTTATTGCCCATGCGTTTCATCTCTGTCAGTCGAGTCATCGCGCGCTTGTTCCCTTGTGCTGTGACGCTATCAGTCACCCATATCAAACATACCGGGAGGGAAAAGCAAACATACCTGCTGCTCGCATATACCACCGCTTCGCAAACTCGATATCCTGCTTGATACCAATACCAACCTCCGCATAATAACCCACCGCATACTCTGCCTTGCTCAGACCCTTGTTTGCAGCTTTACGTGCCCATAGATATGCCTCTGAGTCGCTCTGTTTGAGGACACCTTCACTGCCCGTTAGATACCATCCACTCAATGCAAGCTCCGCCTCCGAATAACCCTTTTCCGCTGCCTTAGTGTACCACGCTATGGACCTCCTAGGGTCCACGGGGCACGTGAGGATGCCATATTCGTAGCACTGTCCAAGTTTGAACTGCGATTGAGTATAACCGAGATGTGCTGCTTGGGTATAGAGCTGCTTTGCATACGCAGGATCGTGAACGACGAATTGAGAGTTGGGCATCTCGTGAAGCATGGCAAGCTCGTGTAGTGCATGGGGATTTTCTTCGTCCGCTTGTTCGGCTGCCCGCTTGAGCCAATTGATGGCTTCGCGGGGGTTCTTTTGCTCACCGAGAGAACCAAGCAAGAGGATCATACCGAGCTTATACATTGCAGCTGTGTCTCCGAGCGAAGCCGCTTTGCGATAAAAAGCAGCAGCTCGAGCGGGGTCTCGCCGGGTTCCTGCCCCAATCTCATTACAGACAGCGACACGGTATGCCGCCGCCGGATTGTTCTGTTTCGCGGCCTGCAAATACAGGTGATACGCCCGTTCGTGGTCTACTTGGAGACCTAGCATTCCTGTGCCGTGACAGTTGGCAAGGAAAAACTGGGCCTCGTCGTATGGTTCGTTTTGTGTTGCAAGTCTCCGGACAGTTTTCAATGACTCTTGGATGAGCAAATCCCTATACCTCTTCACAGCCCTCTGGTCTCTCGCATCAACTCCGATCTTCTTGGCGGCTTCGATGAGGTACTTTGCGTACAGGAAGTGAGCTTCGGGATCTGGATCTGCTTTGATACGCTGACGGTACTGGTCGATGTATTCCTTGGTATAGGGAGGGGCCGTGAGATCAACAGCCTTGGTTTTACGGGTCGAGAGGTGGACAGAAGCTGTGGTGCCGGACCGCTGGAGAGGGGCTCCTGATGAGCGCATCTCGAATTCTGGATCATCAAATCCTTGGGGAAGAGTGGGTGCTGGACCGTACGATCCTGGGGTTGGTGGGCCCGGTGTCGCTGGAGGACCCGGAGGACCTGAGTGGTATACACCAGTTGGTGGGAGATAGGGCGTGGACTGACTCGCTTGGAGAGAGGTTTGACTGTATGGATTGGGAGGGAGGTAGGGGTTCATCGGTGGCTGTGGGGGAGGGGGACCCATACCGAGGACGTTGGAGGCCGCGGCATACAGGTGGTCATATTCGCCAGGTTGCGGTGGGGCAGTATGGGTGTGCCCATAGTTCGGTACCAAGCTCTGCTGAGAGCCTTGCCAGCCCTGTTGGAACTGTCTTTGGGGGTAGTATGCTTGCGCAGACGGGTTCCGGGAAAAGTGAGCTGATGATTCGGAGGAGGCGTATGCACTGGCAGGTGGAGATGCCGCATCATCATAACTGTACATGCTCACAATGTCGGCATCTGCACCAGCCTGCAGGGGCTCCCCGCCTTCAGGATAACCGACATTGCTTAGCTCGTCAGCAGCATTGGGATGGAATTGGCCTTGATGATAGATAACGCCACTGTCATCGACTGGATAGTAAGGGTCTGCCTGTCTATGAAGGCGCAAAGGAAGTGTTGCGTTAGGGGCGGGAGGTAGCGTGTTGGCGTGTCGAGGGTGAGCAAACCCCCTTTGTGAGGTGGCCTGCATGGACATGGACGTTCCGGCGCGAGGAATGGGATCGTAACTGAATGACATGGCACTGGATACACGAGGAGGAGGGTCGTTTATGCGCATCGCGTTCATGTTATCAATGAGGGCCGATGCATCACGGTGGATGGATGGTATGTGGCCAAGATGGTCGGGTGAGGCATCATACGCCGGGGGTGCTCCCGAGGGGAAGGAAGGGACGGAGCGGTTGGGATGACGCATGAAGGTGGCTTCTGGAGTAGAGACATCAACAGGAGATGTTCAACGCAAGTTGAGAAGACATACGCGGGGATGAGTAGAAATCGTCCGCTAGGCCGCCAGCATCGTGGGGGGGATTGCCAGGAGCCCAACCTGGATGTCCATTTGGATAGAAACCTTCATGAATGGAGTAGACATCTGTGCTGAACTCGCCTGCTGAGGAAGGACCTGACTGGTCAGTCTCGCTCTCCGGAGCATCATAGGCAAGACCCGACATGGCGCGAGTGAAGCTTTAAAGTTGAACGTGATGCGGACCCAACTTGCAAAGTTTTGTCGTGCGAGCTGAACTGCGAAGAGATAAACGTCAGATTGGTGGTGAGCACTTGATCAAAGGAAAGCTGAGACAAGGCGTATTCGCAGGGGAGCACTTGGTCGAGGCAACCTCGATGCAAGTAGATTTCCCACATCCACCTGCCACCGCCAATATACTATAAAAAAAAACAAACAAGCTATCCTACGACCACCATCGCATCCTCTATCTCTTTACCTGTCTCCTCCTCCTCCTCCTCCTTCTGGCCCTCAATCTGTGGGTCAGCGTCCGTTTGACGCAATGGAACATCGTCTTCCAGTTTCATCTCGACATCCCCCTTCTCCATCGCGCCTTGGTCAGAAACTCCAGACCACTCCCACTTCTCAAACGTCCGCTCAATCCGCTGTCGTTCCAGCCCTCCATCGATCTTCCGAACCTTGATGGTAATCTCCTGCTTTCGCTCCACTGATGCCTTCCGTCCTGCATCCCCTCCTAGCGCTCCATCATCCCACTTTACCCATTGCTGTTGCCACCCCACCTCTTCCGGGTACACAGCTTGCACACTTCGTATTTCCTCTTCTTTCGGCAGATCCTCCACCACATCCCATCCCTTTGGCTGGAAATTCCTAAATTGCACCCGTTCCAGCGTGGTTCCTGTTTCCGTGCCCTGTGTCTCGATTGGCGATCGTTTCCTCTTAACCCCCCCGTTGACATTCGCGTTCCCATTTGTCAACGCCTTTTTGACCGGTTTTCCGTGCTCCTCGTCGTCGCTTGTCGCGCCCGCCGCCAGCCTGATGCGCCACCTGAGCTCTCGAGCGAGCGACGACGCGTCTTTGATTCTGTCTATAGGGACTTGTTCTTTGGCGTCTCGTTTGGCTGCTTCGCTTCCGCGCTCCATGATTCGCACTTCCGAGACAAGGTACGAGCACAAGGCCTCCAGTGATTCCAGAACTCGAGGCGAGAATTCTTCTTTGGCCCTGAGATCGCGGAGGTATTTGTCGGCCACATACCAGCACAGTCTGGGGTGAGAAAGCGTCAGCCATGGCGACAAATCAACAGGAAAGCCGCGATACTTGGTAAAGTAAGGAAAACGGAACTTTTTTGGGACCCGCGTAGCCTTCTCAATGTCGATCACTTTGAGTTCTGTCACCAGAGTAAGGTTCTTTGCAATGTGGACGACGTTTCGGAAACTCACGTGTACCGATGTTGTACGAGTGCAAGAAGTTGCCCCCAAAAACAAGTGAATCGGCGGGTGTGTGCTGAAAATTCCGTTGTAATAGTGCAAGATAATGAAAGGAAGTAAACCCACGACAGCATGTATCCAGCCGGTGGGGATGATCATAGTGTTGCCGGGATGAAGAGTGACTTTGACAACCTCGTCGACCATATCACCTAGCCATATACTTGATTGTAGTTCTGTCCCGGACCACCGCTCGTACGCAGCCAGATTTCCAGGAGTGGGACGAATGAAGTAAAATACCTTTGTCCAAGAGTTTAGGAAGAATGACACGAAGGGTTTGATGGAAATGCCTACCTTGCATCCCCTGAGAATGTGATAATACACTGACGAGCCAGCAAAGTCGACGTGCCAGTCCTATACAGAACTCAGCACTCGTGGCTCTGGAGACGAGACAGTACTTACCGTCCAGGCAGATGCTACACCCATCAAGCAATACAGTTGAACCTTGGGATATGTATGTCCCTTCCCTCTTCGTGTGCCTGGCCAGAACTTATCCACCCAATCCAATTCGCGGACTAGCCGTGGTGGTAATACTCGATCCGCAAGCGGTGTTCCCGAGATTTCAAGTGAAATCACGTTTCGTACCTTGTCTCTGGCTGAGGGTTCCTTGTTGTAGTACTCCGCCCATTTCCCAAGGGTCCACCCCGGACAGTTTGATTGACTTGCGACATCTGTGAAGCGTGCATCGGCATTCAACGTACGTTGAATAGATGATCATACCTATGACTTCTACAGGAGTCTCGTGCCCCACAATATCCGCTACGTCCGACACCGTAAAGTCAGAATCCGGCATTTTCATCCCGAGCCCCTCCGGATCTTCGACAACAATAGGCTCCCTCATTGCATCTTCGTCGGTCTCCAGCCACTCGAGACCGAGGTCCGACCCTTTCATTCGCCTGAAGCTATCATCCTTGATTGGTTTCGACTGGATGACGCGTAACCATCTACTGGGGTCGGTTTCCACGCCAGCGTTCAGGTTAGCGTAGTCGGGCTGGGCACGTTTGCGTGCTGATTTACGGGCTGGTTGCTTGAGTGTGATCGTCCGAGAAGGTTTCTCGACGACGCATGATTTGCAGAACCTATTGTATGTGTTACACATACACATTATAACGGATATTCCGGGTAGTAGCTGTAGCATAGACTTGCCATTTGTCGATTGTGTCGACGTCTGCGCCGTTCCCCGCGCACACCCAGTGATACCAGCTCTTACAAGCATCACATCTTATCCAGCTTTCCTTGGAGACCGTAGACTGCAAATCAGCCGGAAGGTCTTTACACGCCGGGCAGATGTCTTCCTCTATCGCCGCTGTTACAGACTGTACAGGGGAATCCTGCACTATTTCGTGTGCTTCTTCTTTGGCCTTCTCTGGTGGTCCTGACTCCTCGTGTGTAGGTACTGGTGTGAGTGACGACCTTGCTGACAACGGAGAGAGTGGTTCCAGTTGCGGGGTCCGTTCGGGGGATTTTTGAGGATTTGAACGCGTTATTCTGCGCGTACTGCGAGTCATGTTCAAGCGATAACTGGCTTGGCACTGTCAGAACCGTTGTCGAGATGCTCGGTATGCACCTCACATAGAGAAAGTCGCCCGACCCAATTGCAAGACTAGGAGAGCGTCCAAGCTTCCTTATGTAACATTTCCTTTTCGGATTCGTCGGTTAAGGGCCCGCCAAATTTTTAGTTAAATTAAATAATAGGACCATTACTGAGTTCGACATTACTCGTCTGAGTTCGACATTATCAACTACACTTTCCGGTACAAAAGTGTAGCCTGCCTGAGTTTGAACACTTGGTCTAGGTTTGAAATTAACAACTCCAGTACTATCACTTACTAATCCGGTTCGTTCACTTGTCCAGAAACATGAACAAGTCGCTTTTATTTACAGGTTCTCCAATGTATTTACAGCTGCTACGAACGCAATCTCTTGTGTTTCTGTGAAGATCCACGACCAGCACACTGTGACAGGTATGTGACAACCCGTGACATTTGTGACTGGCCGCCTCATCATTAACTACGACGTATTCTCCTACCCAAACATATAAGAGTTCTAGGTTCGCTAGACCCGACGAGAAGGAGCCCCGATTCCTCCTTGACCTCGTCTTTGTTGAACCGGAACCGACAGGAGGCTGCTCAGAGCTCGATACCGAATTCAAGCAGGGGAGACAATCCGATTCTCCAAAACAACTTCGCGTGGGTTTCGAGGTTCCCACCCCAGGGTAAATTATTTTGATGAATCCCACCGTCGGATGAACGAACTCTAACTGACGATACGCGACTTCGCGGATAGTCCTTTCCCGAAAAACAATCAAGACAGTCGCACGGGCCGATTGTATTTTTCCAGAACAATTTTACGAGAGATCATTCTCCAGAAGGCACACCTTGTCCATGCGCAACAACTTTAGCGATGTTCCTTTTTGATAACACAAGGACTCACGCTCCCAGGACATGCCGCCGTCGCATGGTAACAAAATTGCGGATGGCACCGTGGCTCGCTAGCAAAATTATCAACCTTGGTGGATGGCCGCCTGTGCCGCATCAGCAATGGCATTCCTGACACATAGCGTAACACGTTCCGGATCAATTGATTGCGCTCACGTCTCGTTTCAGACCTTCGGTCTCGTCAAGCCGCAGTCGCCACAAAAATACGCCCCACTATACTGGGCTACCGCCGTTCAAACACATGTTCTGATAGGATATTGGCACGCACGGTTACTACCTTGCCTTTAGGAATGCACTCAAAACCAAACGAGCCATGTATGATATGATGAAGGCAGTACTGTACTTGTTAGTCTGCTCGTTTTCGTCGACCAGAATACTGCTAACTAACGTCAATCGAAAAAAGCAACAAAAGACGTGTGCGTCAATTAACTTTTTTTTTTTTTTTTGGAAGAACCAAGCGATGGGAATATTCTCGACTTGACGCTGGCATGAGAATGGGTCTATTCTCCGCATAGATCCCTCGGATCTAGTAAACTTTTACGGCTAGCGCGCAACCACACAGATGAGCCACACGCAGCATTTTTGTTGAGTTGACTGGGGATTGAGTAAAAAAAACATCACAGTCTCGCCCCCGGTACTTTTTGAACTGCCAGATCTTCTGGCGCCAGTTCACACTCCACCACATCGATTCATCAGCGACTCGCTGGATTTGGAAATGATGAACGGACTTGTTACCGGTCCAGTTCTTCCTACTTACCTCATTTGCAGGCCTGATAGGATTTAATTCTGGTGATCAGCACTCCAGCATATGTCCGACGGATCGCAGAACACCAGCCAGTGGCGCATTATCTACGCACGTCTTATCGATCCATATGGTCGTCGTCTCTCGTTGACTAAATTCTCTGTCTACTTCAGGTTCAATTTAACCATACCTTATTTGTTTCAAATACCTGAGACAAATTACAACACTGGCCAGACCTTGTTGCGGCACGATAAGTGATATGACATATCTCCATGAAGGGCTTGCCGTGGTGGAGATGCGCCCCTCTGCCGCAAGCGACTCTCATCATACTCATTTGATCACAAAGCAAGGTTCAGCTCGTTAACTGCGGGTTCTATGCATTAGAACAACCAAGGCGTCTAACCGTATGGGATTCGAATTGCCAACCGATCACGTACGTTGCTTTGTTTCTTGGTCAGATGTCGGACCATATTCAATTCTTTTGTATCTTAAGTTAGCAGACATGGAGGGTATCCAACTAGGGGAATATACAAGTACATCTAACTCCACAATGCGAGGGTCCCACGTCATTGGTGTACATAACACAAGTTTTTGAAGGGCGAGAAGTATGTACGTAGTAAGAGTCCTGTGGTTTTAGGAAAAGTATGACCGACGATGAGACCCAAGTGGCGAAAATCCATCGTCACACCCCAGAGCATCAGAAGTCGTCAGGATGATCCGCGGATCGAGATAGTTGTTACTACCAAATGGCGTCCACCGAGCTCGTATTCCTGATCCCACCGAATCGGATGTCGCCTCAACAGTGAATGAGAACTGATCTACGTCGTCATCGCCAAAGATTGGACTGTTGTTCTTCATGGCACCGCGTACTGATTCTATAGTCGGATGATGTGGTGCAGAAATCGGCGAGAGACTACGATGTGTCATGACTGTTCCTGTCATGGAACTCGAGGTCGGCGGTGGTGTGTATGCCTCCCAACTGCCGCTGCCGTCATCAGTCGACACGGGGTCTGGTCTGCTGTCATCGTGCGAGAAGGAGATCGTCAAAGGTGCGAGGTGGGGGCGAGCTTGCCCACCTGCGGACACCAGGGAGAGGGTTCGTGTTTTGGAATATGAAGCATTTGCGTAGGGTAGAGGCGTGTTGTCGTTCAAGCAGGGGGAGTGGCCCGGGCTTTGTTTAAAAGGAAAGGGTCTCGGCGATCGTTGGACCTGCTGTCGATTGGTGTCGCGCTCGATTCGAGCCTCCCATTCGGCTTTCAAAGTCTTTTCTTGCTCATGGGTGCGGCAATATACCCAGCGGATCTCACCAAGAGCCTGCAGGCAAGCCGTCACACCCTCCTCCCAATCGGCGTCCCATCCCACCATGTCCCTCTCTGCGTGAAGCTTATCGCTCCGCGCGAGGAGCAAGCCGGCGAAGAAACACCCCTCTCGAATCAAACCGGCGTCATATGCGAAGAAGTTTGAAGGCACCTTCAGGTGGCGTTGCAGCATCTCGATAACCCGAGGAAGAAATTTTTGACACTGTCGTATGGCAGAGAGATAGAGGGTGGCCGTGGCAGCCTGGTCCGCGGGAGTTGCGTGGTTGTGTTCGAGTGGTTTAGGAAGTGCTTCGCGGATAACGTTGAGGGATCCAAAGATGAAGATCTGCCAACCGCTGACGAAGCGTTCAACGTCTTCGCCCCGCATCAGGTCGCCCCCAGCAGCGCCAACGCCAGAAGGGTTGCGACGCAATGTTTCAAAGTTGTCCCAACAATGTTCGAGATTATCCCAGATTTCCGAGACTGCTTCCTTGCGTATGGCGATGCCGGATTCAGCACGCCGACGAGCACGAGGGCCCGTCAATGTGTAATGTATGGCACGGCACGCTTGGGAGACAGCCAAAGCGAGCGAAAAGTATTGCGTCGTCACCATGTAGGCCAAGGCTGCTCGTGGGTGACCGTTTTCTAGAGGGGACTTGAAGGGAAAGGTTGGCGTAACAGGCGAGCTGGAGGACGGCGAAGAGCGAGACGAACCCGCTGGGGAAGCGATACTGTGGGTAGCTGATGCACAATACTGAGGGGGAAGACTGCTCTGAAAAGAAGCGAAATCGTCATCATCCCTGGAACGGCGAATTCAGAAATGGCACCAAAGAGCGAGTTATTGTCGACATACAATAAAAGGCGTCCACCAGCCAGTCCCGTGGTTATGCCCTCATGTACATGGGCATACCAGAATACGCGAGCACGTACGAGTTCATCACAATATGGTCCTAGACCACTGTTGACGGACAGAGAGTTCTTGAAGTTGCACAGTGAGTAAACTTGGGACAGGGTTGCTTCGTAAGTGGTCTAGCGAAAGAGTCAACGCACGATAGATGGAGTAGTTTGAGGGGCACCTACCAGACGTTCCATGGGAGTCTGGATGTCTATTGGGCCATGATGAACAACTGATCACTAACGATGATGAGAGACTGACCGTGAGTGAGTGGGAGCAGGAGCAGGAGGACTCTGACACCATCCCAAGATGGGCGCCGTAATAGTGCGTGGAGGTCCACTAGCGTGAGTAACTCTCTGGTCATAGCCTCTGTGTGGAGCATCCTCGCACGTCGCTTAGGGTTGGAAATATCACCACAATCAAGAGGGTTGTTGTGACAGTCTGATGGGCCATCTTCAGTATCCTCCTTGCCAAACTCGTCTATGCCAAAAGACGCCGCCCAGGTGACGAGGAGCATGGCGAGCATTTTCCCTTCGATATCAAGTGGCGCAGTTCCGTCCGCGTGCGCAATATATCTGGAGGCGAATTCCCCGGGTTCGATGACTGGGCCTGTGAGAGGTCAGGTGAGTGAAGCACGGGAGGTGATGAGGTACTGACGCTGGATGCAAAACCTGCGGAAGAAGGAAGACCTGAGAAATGGGAGCTGCATTTCTGGAATGCAAGTGTGCTCCGCGGTCGCGGCCGCTGTGAAAAACGTGGTTGACGTGGGGTCTTGTGGGACAGATGGAGCAGTCGAGACATCATCTGTCACCTTTCCATAGACGGCTCTGTGAAATTTAGAACGGTGCTCCAACAGAGGCAGAGATAAGGGCTTACTCGACTTGCTGTAGTCGTCTTCCCCGTCGAAGCAACTTGACCGCTTTTACCTCTGCGAACTCGTCCCTGCGCAACGATGAAGGGAGGATATGGAACGAGCTGCAGTTTGACTTACACGCATTTGATGTTGCGCTCTCTGCAGTTGGAGCACGAGGGTTGTGGTGCGCCGTTGGAATAAAACTCCTTGAGATCGCAACGCACCCTGCGGTGACCTGGTGAGCATGTACGAGAGGTGGGACGACGGCCGCGAACCTTCTCATGCGACATGCACCACATGCTGAGAACTGCTGTCTGGAGGACTTTGGCTGGCCAGGGGTGCGACGAGGAGGATAAGGAGCAGCGGTGGAGGAGGGGGTGCGGGGTGCGGCGGATGCAAGTCGGCGCGACATGTAGGGGATGGGGAGCAAGTTTATCGGGTGGTCGTTTAAGAGTGATTGGTGACATGATCTCCGGGAGTGACACAGCCTAAAACGAGAAGAGGTGACCCCGGGTGAAAAGACACACGAGAAAAGCGGATGTCGTAAGTCGAAGTCGACCATCCACGCAATTGGGGGCAGGCTTTGATTCCGTTCTGACACCGGACCTAACCTATTCAAGTCACAAAACCTTTTGTCTCTTGTTCCAATGCACGGTCCAGTTGGCCACCAAAGATTTTTTTTTTTTTTGTGACAAGGCACTGGTGCCTGCCAATGGCTGGACTGCACCGCCGTTGCAAGATAATGGGACAAATGGGTAGCCGTTATCCGGCGAGGCGCGTCCTTCCAAACCCGGCAAGTGCGCCGCGACCCACGAAGCCTTGCAGGAAGCACCGAACCATATGACACAAGGTGCCGTCAGTTGGTACAGTACTAGTAAGTTGGAGTCATTTTCGCTTAGATTGGACAGATTCATCGATTATATCGTCCGATGCAACACATTGTACTCCGCAGAGCCTCACGAGCGTTCCAGCTTTCCTATCATCCATCTCGGCAACAGTGAGAAAAACGCTCCAAGATTCGAGATCTCATAATTCTCGCAGCCGATGTAATCTTCCTGCGAACTCGGTTGAGTCGACGTCGTCGAAGACATGAGCGTTTCTTTTTTTTCCAACAAAGTTTTGCTCATCGGAATTTGCCGTGAGACGGTGTATGGCATTATGAAAATCAGCAGGCGACCTGGAATGCCTCATGTCTTGACGGGGTGACTCGTTCTCATCCAGTATTCCTCTCTCGTTCAACCATCCGACCCAGACTTGGAAAGAAAAAAAAAAAAAAAAAAACATACGTGATTAGGAATGGAAAAAAGCTTTTGCCTGCCAGATCCAACAGATCTGACAGACAATAAATGCTTCCGAGGGATGCGTCATTTCCGAGCACTGGTTTGACTGGATATGAACACCCGGTGTGACAGGCTCTCAAGCGGTCACCCTGTCACACAATTTTCCCCAAAGTGGAGACGGTCCGGTAAGACCGAGCGTCCGAGCCACTCAGCTACTCGGCGACCTCGACATCCGTCCCCTTGCACAGCACCTCAAATCCCCCTGCTTTGGCGATGGCCCTCTTCAATTCGTTGGCTGTTCGTTGCTCAGGATTGAGTCGACGATCACGGGCCATCCTGTGGAGGTCATCGCCATACTTGCTCACGAGTCGTTCTAGAGACAATCTCTCCCCAAAAGACGCATGTCGCTCACGTACAGTCGCAGAAGCCGCGAGGTTCTCTAGATCTGCGGAACCGTTGCTCAAGTGAGAAGAGGACGTCACGACTTGGCTCGGCGACACAGATCGAACACTGACCTTGAACAATGGCATTCCCCATGCCTCCCAATTCCACTTCCCGCAACGCTTCACGACAATGAGCCCATATCCGCAGTTCCGATTCCGTCGTCGCCACTGGTGCCTCAGTCACTAGCAAGGCCTCTTCGTCGCTCGGTAGTTCCACGCGAACAATGTCACCAGATGAGTCCCGAATTATTCGTCCGAAACCTTTGGGGAGCGCAGCGTCACCAATGGTACAAGGCGAAGCAGCTGGTTGCGGTCGGCTTGTGTTATTCTGATCAGTGATGCGACTCAAGTTGACTTCGGAGCCCCCTGATGAGATGGGGTTCAGGTCGTGCTCAAGTCCCAAGGCAAGGTAACTATCGAAAGGAGGTCAGTCTGGTTGTCTCCCAAAATCTCCCTGCGTGAGACGATCTGGAGCGGTAAACATACTTTTGACGCAGGGTTTTCGACGGGTCCCACGCATCTTGCAATGCTTTCGGCCCGCGGATCGCTATCAAGGTTCGACTGTTTAGCTTACGCGTACGGCACTACAGATGCGGCGGCGTTTCGTCAAGGTACTTACCTGGCATCTTCTTCTGGAGCCGCTTGGCTCTTCTGGAATGTGAGATGGCCGTGTGGGTGGAAGACTTGGCCTTGCGACGTTGTCGTGGGTTGGCCATCTTTCAACGTGTGAATGGTGTTGCTGCTGGTTGCAAGTCTGGTACAGTAAGTACAAAATTGCACGGGTCTCAAGCAAAGTTGGAGGATGCGAGAAATTTTCAGGCTCCGCGGCGGCTCAAGATACATAACCATCGTTCGTACACTACAAGTCGCTGTTTTGGCAGAGAGGTTGTACAACTAACAGCAGACGCATCCTCGCTCGCCGAGACGCAAAGCAGCTACATTGTCTTACCCGTTGAACTTATCACTAGTACTCTCGAGTTTTGAACCCCCAAAAGCTTGCCGCCGGCAACTCGATGCTTTGTCACCCTTTAGTAAGCATCCGGTCAATGCAGCGACCCGAAACGCGCAGCCCATATGGCTCCCGCCGGTACAATTATCGCATAGCCATGTATATCCCTCACGTCAAGGCTGTCATGTTCGATGTGAGTACTTCCGCCCTGTGCACTCGGCCGTTCTCACTGGCATCACGCCGGATCGTCTGCCGTCATCGTAACACGCGGTCGCCGCAGATTGGTGGTGTTGTCCTTCGGAGCCCGTTCGCCGCAATCGCAGACTATGAGGCAGAAAAAGAGTTACCGCCTCACTACCTGAATGTATCCATGTGAGTACAAATCGCCTCCCACGCCGCACTGAACCTCATGGCACTCTCTCCAGATCATCCCGCGGTTCGTCTGGCGCCTGGCAAAGGTTCGAACGCGGTGAACTACCCTTGTTTGATTTCTACGCGGCATTCAGTCGCGACCTGTCAGACACCACAAACGGAAATATATGGTACACGGAGTACTGCGTACGGAAACGAACAGGCATGTCCAATTCAACGGTACCAGATCGCCGTGTCCTCATATCACCTTCAGTTTGTCCCAAGCTTCCTGAACGGCTCCAAATTGACGGTCGTGATGTGAGTCCCGATCCACGAGGTTGGCTACATTGTCGAATTGGGATATACTAGCTTTTTGGACGTATGATGCGCTCATCAACGTCTTACGACGCCCATATCCTCACTGCCATCACGAACCTCCGAGGTAATTCGCATGTCACATGGTCTCCTGCTCAGCGCTCAGTAGCGCACAACTTTGTAGCCGCGGGTAGATGGCGCATCATAGCGTTGACGAATAACTTTGGAGCATACCACGGCAAGGAAATTCCCAAGGCCGAACTGCAATTCTTGGGGTGGCAAAACGGGCCTATACCGAACCATCTACGCGAATTATTCAATCACTTTTACGATTCAAGCGCAGTAGGCTTACGGTGAGTCCCGTCAGTCTGCTTCCCGACCTGTAAACAATTCGACACCTGCCTGTAGGAAACCAGACCCGCAATTTTACCTCCATGCCTGTAAAGAAAGTGGCGTCAATCCAGAACAAGTTATTTTCCTAGACGACATTCGGATGTAAGTTCTCATCCACAGCCGTCAATCCTTGCTGCACTGTACACCCAGGAACCTCAAGACAGCCAAGCAACTTGGAATGACGACGATACGTGCATAGAATTATTTCCTTCCAAGTCGGTATCCAAGTGTGCTAATATGAATACATCAGACGTTCCCATTGGTGGCACGCTGCAAGCCGTCAAACAACTGGGAGAATATCTCGGGGTTGATCTATGCGCCGACATCACGAAAGGGTACTCAGAGGGAGGGAAACTGTGACGGCCATGATTTTAGTTTAATCAATTATGTCCACAGTTCCTCTAACTATGCCGGCAATGGTATTGTGGAGTTTTATTGATGCGGGTTTAGAAGTCTGTGGACAATCAGAAAGGTTTGTCCGATGCAGGCGTCTTGTCTTCGTAATAGCTCCCAAGCTGGTTATCGCATTTATACTAGCTATAAATGCGGCGGAAAATAAAGAGAACTCACTAGCGGCACCTTGACCAGGAAGGCATTCTTTACAAGCGGAGTTACGGACAATAACTGCAAAATGAAAAAAAAAAGTCCTCAGACCAGAGTATGAACCTAGATACCCGACACGTACAAACAGCGCTGCAGTTCCTGCGCCAGCACCCCAAATACTGAGGGTGGGTGCCCACCGCCTTAACCACTATAGGTGAAGTTAGTACATCTGAATCTGCCGCTCGAGAAACGTTGCAATCTCACAGTGGTACCGAGCGCATATGGCGAGGTGGGCTTGAATGTCAGTGACATGGCTTTGCCTGTCAAAGTTGTCTTGGGAGGTGGTGAGCAAGAGTTTGTTCAGTCGGAGCGAATTTTCGGGGGCGGACGGAAATGAAATTGCACGTGACTCATTTAACAAGTGGTTTATCAAGTTCATCAACACTAGGACTGTGTTCGAGGGCCTAAATGGGCGTCCTTGCAGCATCTGAAGGCGTTCCATTTCTCTCTCTTTGTCGCAGTATATGCTCCATGAAAAAAAAGGATAAATGTTGGTCTGGATTCATGCCAAACAGCCAACGCGCCGAAATCTCACCACCTTGATGGGAAGATTCTTAGAGAAGGGTTCCTATAGGCTACAGGCCGCTCATGTTCCTCAGTGGATGATCGGTTATAGTGTGACCAGGGGAGGCCGAGGGAAGTAAATTATGTATATCCCTGTCACCGGAAATCAAAAATCAGCTGGTGTGCACGCCGACAGCTGTGGGAGTGAAGAATGGGGGTAACGAACACGGGGAACTGAGAACGTTTACTGCCTGCGGAAGTACCGCCAAGGTCGCTGAGGGAATTCAATAGCCTCAAATGGTTTAGTCTGAGGCGTGGCCAGTCAGAAAGCGGCTCAATTCTACCGATGGGACGGTGTCAAATGGTTCTGTTAGCGACCGCCCCTCGCAATCATAAAGAGACTGGACCTCTGAGAACTTTGAATGTACGAGAATAACAACACAACGCCGCGGGAACGATGCACGTTTGACCACCTTGTGAAGGCGTTGGTTCGTTGGAAACAAAGACGGTGGGACTAACCATAGTAGTCCAGTGACATACGCGCAACAATGCGGAGATAATCTGACTCTATCTTTCGCGGGTGCCCCGCTAAGAAGAGACCCTGTGGACAACTGTTGCCGATCAAGAGGTGCGAATGAACGATAGGTCCCGCAGAATTACCAGTTCCATGAGCTTCCATTCCGCGGAGCTAAATTTCATCTAGGGGTTATCTGCTGTAATCTGTGGGTAGGGCGTCTCTGTATCACCGGTGGGATGAGTGATAATGATAATGAAGGTTAAGGAAGACGTCCATATCAAGGTTGATCGATTGTGCCGTCGGGATCACGCAACTAACTGGAGCAAAGTGTGCGTGAGGATTCAGCTCCAGAGGGCTGCGGACCCCACCTGTACACAAACCTGACCGTCATCCAGTTCCCGCGTGTGCTCCGTGCCAAAGTAGAATTCTCTGTTACATGGCTCTGACATCGCATGCATGAATACTGCCTACGTTTTGTGCGGAGACGGCATTCATAATGACCTCTACCAGCTGCGACGGAATCAGACGCATCAGATTTCTAATTCGTCGATACCCTTGACTCTGCCTACCGGGGATCGACTAAAGCGGTCCCCCTTCCTTCAGCCTGCATATCCATGACACGCCAAAAGTCACAGCCCTTGCCGTCATTCTGTGCACCGGCGTAGCAAACCCACCAGTACCTATCTGTTTCGCTATCATGCCGATTTTTCATATCTGGCCGAAGAATCGTTGGGGAGCCGCATTTGCACCGGGGCGTATCCTTTGGTTGAAAATCAGGACGATAAAATCGGAAGGTGATATTGATGCGGCAATTAGAGGGTTCGGGGCGGGAGGACGGCCTCGCCGGATGAGGGTAAAGGGGCCGGTACAAATCAAGAGTAGGCTGGGGTGGTATCGAATGCTTGAACGACTCTTGACATTTTGCGTGCATTATTGCCAACTGGAAAATGGTCGACATGGCTTAGACTGTCAGACGTACAGCACAACGCACGGAATTATGAGGCAAGGGAATATTAAACGTCCTGGCGCAGCGGCTGCGGATTTCATCAACAGGAATGACTTCTCGCAGGCGAAAGATTCGGGTTGTCCCTAGCCAATAGAGATCCGTCATCTTCAAACTCGGTTTCGTAGGGAGAAAGATGAACTCGCCGAGACTCAACGATGCGATCGTAGGGTATGGGCCAAGGTAGGTAAGCTGATCTGAATGAAACCCAACGCTCTCTTGTGCACCTTCATAACAATTCGAGGCCGCAACATTCGCGTGCCATAGCTGGCCATCCGAGCCAGGATGGCCCGTCCACTCGAATGCAAGTCTCTCACGTTTACGCATCTCGTCGTTAACAATCTTCTCGACGATCTTGCAAGCGTTTTCCATGACTTCTGGGAAGAATTCTGGGGGTCCAGTTGGCCGCCCATTATACCTTGTATCCAGTCAGCAACAACCTCCAGAGCGCTGCAAGACTGAAATCACCAGTATTGTGCGGCCTCCTGCCACGATTCGTTGTGATCCACACCGTTGGTTCTCCGAACAAAGAATGATGTTCGATGAGGGCTTTCAACGATACGGTCAAAGAGCCACCATTTATTCCGTTTCCACGATTGTGATAAGTCCATCATGGTATAGAACAGTTCGCATGCAAGCTCTGGAGGAAGAACGGAAGGATGCAAGGTACACGGAGTGTGCTCTGCTACCATGGAAGGGTTGAAGAGCGTCAGGGGAGGCAACCGTGGTACCGACTGTTTCGATGGTAGTGACGGACGCAACACGCTCATAAGATCTACCGCAGGCTTTGTAGGAGAACTGCTGGGAGTACGGGTAGTGTCTTTGATTGCAAGTGCCAGTGGGCCAGCGATTTGCTCCGTAGCACGCTTTTTTAGACTAGGCGATTTAGAGCTCGAAGGCGTTGGATGCGGCGACACTAGCCAGTCGCTCAAGTCTGAGGAGGGAGCTTTTCTCTTTGTACCGGCGGGCTTGGAGTCGTCTCCCGCTCGTTTCGCAGAGTTGATGAACGCAGCGGCTGCTTGGACATCACCGTTGCATTGCAGGAGAGTTTCAAGTACAACGTCCTGTCCGGGATATGGCACAGTAAGTAGGCTAGTTACCATTGCGATCAGCGTTTCAGTGTCAGCTTCATTCATTGCAGATCTGGGCTTGGACGACGTCGTGAGGAAATGCCTAGCTGGGCTTGCACTGACTCAGGGGGGCAGTGCGCGACTGCATTCTCTCCTCATTTCGGTATCCTCGTATACTCAGCTCAATGGGCAAACCGGAACCCCTTGTCGCTCCCCCTAGCAGATGTCACGGCACTGCCGTTCTCCCTGCGAAGCTTGTATGTGATTGACACCAATCATCATGCGTCGTGAACACGCTGCTCCATCTCTGTGTGGCGTATTGACTTGGACTCCATTGACCAACAGACTCTGCTCTTAATCGCCATCGTTTTCTTCTTGTCTACATCTTTCCTCCCATTCTCATTTCCTACCATCTCCCTCGCTCTCAATGATCCCTGGCAGGGACTTGTGGCGCACTGCAAGGATGCACAGCCGATACACGCCACGGAGTTCCTCGAGCGGCAGCGGCAGCTCGCTCATGCTCTCTATGCACTGAATGGGTCTGCCTACGTCGCCGAACCAGGTGCCAGCGCACTTTTCTTCGGTAACATCTCCGGTACATCATGGGGTCTCTCTGAACGACCTCTCCTCCTTATCGTCTCTCCCTCCGTTGACCAAGGGGAGGTGTTGGCCCAGGTCACGGTCTTGACACCCTCCTTCGAAGAAGACCGTGCGAAGCTGCTGAGCGTTCCCGGCGTGGACGTCACGTATGTGATGTGGCAGGAAGACGACGATCCATATGCCGTTGGAGTTGATGCACTCCCCACATCGAGCAGAGGACCCATCTATGTCGACGGGATGACCCGTCATTTCATCGTCGATGGGTTCCAGAAGGCGGCACCTGGATTGAGTGTGCTTCCAGCACCGCCAGCACTCACTTCTTTACGTGAGCGCAAATCACCTTCAGAGATTGCGCTCCTCAAGTGCGCGAACGAGGTACGTTCTGTGTGGCGGTGATGGTCTACGGATAGCTCACGCCCTGCAAGGTAACCCTCCTCGCCATCCGCGCCGTTCAGGCGCAAATGCACATCGGCATGCGTGAGTCTCAGGTGATCCAAATGATCGACGAAGCACTGGCGGTTGCTGGGTTGACTGAGAGATGGGCCTTGGTGCTGTTCGGGGGTGCGTCATAGTATCACCTCGCACTGTCTCGTCTAACTCTTGGACCGAAGAGAATGCTGCACTTCCCCATGGGGCAGGAACCGACCGTGTGCTAGATACCTCAGACCTGATTCTGATTGACACTGGAGGCGTACTGTTTGGGTACCACAGCGATGTCACGAGGGTGAGGCAGTGCTGCTTGCCATGTACAGCTGACTGAACAGCGTGTACAGACGTTCCAGCTCGAAGAGAGTGAGATACCTGAAGACCACTCTCGAATGTGGTGGGATGTGCATGCCGCTCAAGCGACCGCCCTGCGTATTGCCAGAGCAGGTATCGTCACGGCAGAGGTGGACCAGGCCGCGCGCACAGAACTAAACAAGCGTGGGTTTGGTCCTTACTTTACCCATAGACTGGGGCATGGTAACTATCGTCCCTGGTGTGGTGCCCTGAACCTTGATTGACCTGACTGCACCCACAGGGATTGGTCTAGAAGATCACGAAGCGCCGTACCTCAGGGGAGGATCCAGTGTTGTTATCCAAATTGGACACGCATTTTCTAACGAGCCAGGGATTTACATCAAGGGAAAGGTGCGTGGACGTCGCGAGACATGGTGTTTTGCTTGACGTGAGCTATTCTGCCTTGCGTTAGGTCGGGATTCGCTTGGAGGACTGCTTCTACATCAACGGTGGTGGAGCAGCTGTTTACCTCACGGGGGGCGTGGGTGGGCAGGCAAGGGATCCATTACATCCGTAAAGGCTGCCGCTAACCCCATGGAGACAACGGAAATGACCCTGGTGCAGATTGAATTGGAGTCTGATCATGATCGTGCGAGGGACCTGTTCTTAACTGTGATAGGATAGTGAACATGGTGATTACTACGGAGCGCTAATACAGGATCAGTATATGAACAAGGGGCTGATGTAGTACACAGGGTTAACTTTGCGCCAACGATGTCTCCGGAAAAAAACAAACTTAGATTGAAGGTCGCACCATGAAAGAGGAGGGCGACCGATGGGGAAACAAGAGAATCGAGCGATATGAAGCAAAGGGGAAGAAAGAACGGATAAGGTTATAGTATAGCAAACGAATCGAGGACGTCCGGCGGCCGCGACAGTCAACAAAGTACGTAAATGACATTGTGGACATGCGGACATACGCCATAATGGCGAGAGTATCAGACGACCGGGGAGAAGGAGGGCTGACACTCAGAAGACCTCTACAGTTTCATCGGGGGAGGGAGCGGGGAGGGGCACGGCAGCAGGAGAGGTGGGAGTGGAAGCCATTGTGGGGGAAGAGCGGATAGGGGAAAGAGTGATATCGTGTGCTGCATGACGAGGGAAAGGATTGCGGGTCTGCATACGGGAGATGGGAGACGCTGGACGAATACGGGAAGGTGAGGCGCGACAGCTGATATAGAGAGAAGAAAACATACCAAGGACTTGCGCGTGCCATCTGGAGGTGATCTCTGGGCCAAAGATATCCCAGTTTCCGGCAAGGTGCTCAGAGATAGGCTCTGGGGAACAGGTAGGAGTTTGCCTGAGAGGGTCGGTTTCCTCAGTAAGGCTTAAGCTGGACTGCTCTGACTTTGTGAAGGAAGAGTCTATCTTTGACTTTGACCTGTAAGCGACGCCAAAAGTAGGGAGGGAGAGAGCACCATTCCTGCGTGGACGAAGAACAGGGGAAGAGGGCGGGAAGATGGCGGGACGAAGGATGGAAAGAAACTCCTCGAGAGCTTCCGATGGAAGGCTGGATCTGTGAGAGAAATAAGTATAAAAGTGTCTATGGGAGAGGGGGGAGACGCACCGGGGAGAGGCGCGGGGGGAGGTGTCCTTATCTGGGGGCTGTACGGACTGGATGCGAGATGCATGCTTTGAATCGTCGATGTTCTCTGCTTCGTCAGATGGCCTGTCAGGTGGCGGAGGGGCTATCCTGAGAGAGCGGGTAAAGTGGGGATAGGGAGTGGTGAGTCGGACGGGTCTGGGAGCGACGAGGAGTGGATTATCGTTGACATTAATATTCATCCTGAGAATAGCCGAGTTCGTAGTTATGTAGTTATGCAAAGTTGACGTGATAGTAAAGAAAGGCGTGCTCGCTGCCAGGTGCGCTGAGCTTGGACTGGGCGAGACAGTCTCGACGACACCCACGGCGACGTGCTCATGTTTGCTCATGTTTGGTTGCGACATGTCCGATTCGGGATATGTCACGTACCGTTGCTGAGTACTCCATTTATGGAAGTGCCCCTGTCTCTGTTGTTGCTCCCGAACGTAAATGGTTGCAACCCCGGCATGACATTCGGCGATAAAAGCGTAATGGACTCACTCCCACCCTCTTCTCTTTGTCCTTACCATCTCCCCCTTCCTCCTCCCCATGCCCACCGCCAGTGCCGATCTCCCTCTCGACGAGACATGTCCCCTCCTTCATGACCGAAATCTCGAGGCTCAAGCACCGGCACAAGCGGAGCCCACACCCATCCCTAGGGGCCAGCTCGCAGCACTCTGCACCGTCAGGATCGTCGAACCAATCGCGTTCACCCAGCTCTTCCCTTACGTGAATGAATTTATGAGTGATCTCCACCTCACCGACGACCCTTCTCGCGTCGGCTTCTACAGCGGGCTTGTCGTACGCCGCATTCCCATCCGTGCATCTGAAACATTGCTCACCTTTTTCAGGAGAGTGCCTTTGCAGTCGCACAACTTAGCTCTATCTATCAGTGGGCTCGCCTCTCTGGTCTGTCGACTTCCCCCCATCCCGCTCTTCGTGCGCTCATCTTCCCCTTAGACGTCATCGGACGTCGTCCCGTTGTTCTCGTGGGTATCCTTGGCATCGCGGCCACTACATTGATGTTCGGACTGTCAAAATCGCTGGCAGTAGTCCTCGTTACTCGATGCATCGGTCGGTTCATTTGTCACCCCTTTCCCTCCTGGCTAACTTTCAAAATCAAAAGGGGGTTTGGCTTCTGGAAACATCGCTGTCATCCACTCGGTACTTGGTGAAATTACCGATGCCAGTAATCAGGCCGATGCGTTTCCTATCTACGGTCTTATCTGGCCTTTAGGTTCCATCGTTGGGTTGGTTTACTGATCCCTGATTGAAGTAATTTCTCTCACTCTCTGGTCAATTTCAGCCCGTTGATCGGCGGATCATTCTCGCATCCCGCTGACAAGTACCCGCAGTTTTTTGATCACGAATTCTGGAGGGAATACCCCTATTTCCTCCCGTGTCTCATCGCAGCAATCATCGCCATCACTGGCGTTATCCTTGGCTTTGCTTTCCTAGAGGAGGTGCATATTATCTCACCCTTATGCCTCATCCCTAGTCCTGCTGACCACCTCATTTCACAGACCCTGCCCAGCAAACGTAAACGGAGCGGTGAGAAGTACTCTTCTACGTCAGATGGTGTACGGAATGCGAATCCTTCTCCCGACATGCCCCTGGATTTGAAGCAGCTGTTATCTTTGCCAATCATATGGGCATTGTCGATGTCTGGCTTTGCTCTTAGCTTCCTTGGAACGGCTTTTGATGTCGTCTTTGTCTTGTTTTGTTATTCCTCCGTTGACAGTGGTGGGCTAGCGTTTTCTGTGAGTCACCTCTGGTCCGCTTTGCGAGCGACCTGACTTCCTCCGTAGGCATCAGAGATCGGTTATTCGTTGGCGGCTTCTGGCACTATATCCGCTGCCATTCAGATCTTCATCATGTCATATTTGCTGCGCACGTTTGACTGTGCGAAAATGTACAATTTCTGTATGGGGTTGTGGCCGTATACCTATATCGCGCTTCCCATCTTAAACGTCATCGCCCGCAGGGGTATTGATGGCGAAACTGGTCAGATGGACGCTTATACCACCGCTACCCTCTGGATTGGCATCGCGGTCGTTCTCGCGCTGTCAAGGGTTGGTGCTCTGGCATACTCGTCAGTTATTTTCCGTTGCATCTCGGAACCGGTGACTGATGCGTCTGGAAAAAGGTTGAGCATGATTCTTATTAAAGACAACGCCCCTTCACCGGCATCTTTAGGACAATCCAATGGCATCGTCCAATTTGCCATGTGCTCAGCGCGATCGTTTGCCCCGTTCTTGGTCAGGTGGGATACACACCGTAATCTCCGAAATGCCTATCATATGCTCATTCTCACGCGCTCAGCTCCTTGTTTGCCTTGTCCATCGATAACAATATCCTTGGAGGGTATCTGTGGGTTGTCGTCATGGCTTCCCTTGCATACTTCAGTACAGCTATTTCTCGCAAAATCTCGCTTCACAGCAAGAAGACTGTCCCTTGATCACTCTTTTCATGCAAGTTATCACCGATCACGACATTTCATTAACCAGCCAACGATCTGTATTCCGCCCCACGCTTTGCATCATGTCCCTTGCTGTGCCAGCCAACATCCTCAACTTCCACCATAGATCATCTCTGCCAAGCTATCGCGTTTGTCCATCGAAAATGTGCAATACTCCCATTGTCTCACATCAAGTTACGTGCGAATAAATTTTTCTAACGGTACCAGTTGTGGTGACATATAGAAGAATAATTTGTGCTTGGTCCGACCATCCATTCCGACATTCACAAGATTCAAAAAATTATAGTTTGTTCGATCGAATGTCCGCTTCACCGAGTGCGTAGAGCGCATCGAGTTCGGCTTTGAATTTGGCGTAGGCGTCCTTGCGTCGCATTTTGAATGTCGGTGTCAAGGTGTTGTCCTCAACAGTGAACGGGTCCATGGTCAAATGAACACGTTTCACGACCTCAAAGCTAGAGGTAAAGGCAAGGCAGTCAGTAGTTGAATGGGGAAAGTGTGCACAAATAATTCCTACCCAGCAAGCCGATTCTTCCTCCCTTCCTCGGAGAGCATGTCGAGGACCTCCTGGATCACCCTGGGATCTTTTACTGCCGCCCTGAGTGCTTCGGTATCGTCATCAGTGATCTTCCTGCCAAATATCGCTGACGCCAAGGGTGCGAAGACGACGGGGTTGGGGAATCACGACAGCGGTGAGGTAGGACTGCAAGGAGTCACCATGCACATAGATTTGTTGTACGATTGGGCAAGCAGTGTACGTGTTCTCGACTTTCTCGAGTGCGACGTACTCGCCTTGTGCGAGCTTCATGATGTTCTGCAACGAGACAATGATGCATCATGAAAGAAGGTACGAGGGGATACACACCTTGACTCTGTCAATGATCTTGAAGCGGCCATAGCTGTCGACTTCTGCAACATCACCTGTGTGTATCCACCCATCCTTCAGAGTATCTTGAGTGTTATTCTCATCTGATACCATATGAATTTGTGGTTGCGCAAAGGTTGAGGTACGTACCTTTGTAATATCCAATGAAGCAGTTCATGCCACGGACACAGAGCTCTCCACGAGGGTTGGGCTTGTCCTCGGACGTGTAGTTCATTGCAGGCACATCAACAAGTTTCAATTCGTTGATGGGTTGAGGGGGCCCAATGGTACCACTAGAAGTGGGGTCATCTTTGATGGTGTGTGTACAACAACCGCAGTTCTCCGTCATACCATATCTGACGGGAATTTTAACCTTGCGCACCCAACCAAACGCTCCCAGACTCACCCTGAAGAACAAAAAGGAATGAGAAATGTTCAGAGACGTAAGAGTAGAGTACGTACCTTCGGTGACTTCACAGTAAAAAGCGATCTTCAAGAAGTCCATCACCTCTGTACTGATCGGAGCTGAACCCGTGCTGACCAGTACCACATTTCCACCGAGGACGGCTCGAACCTTGATAAAGGATTGTGTCTGTGCAGACATCTATATTTCGGAATGCTACATACCTTGCTAAACACCAAGAAGTCCCAAAGTGGGTGCGTGTTGATACCGGTTTTGTGTAACTGATCCAGTTTGGCTTGGACAGCCATTCTGAACAACGCTCCCTTCAGACCTGGTACATTGCCAGCAGCCATGGCTGATTGGTATACTCGGTTGAGAACACGTGGGACAGCTGGGAAGAAATGGGGCTTTAGGAATTGTGCATCTTCAAGAAGTCTCAGGGGATCGCCAGTGAAATATCCGATACAACCACCGATAGCGATGCATGTTAATTCTACTTCTCGCTGAGAAAAAAAAAGGGAATTCATGAGACAGAGGCTAGTGTAAAAAGCACTGTAACAACCTCGTATATGTGGGCCAAGGGAAGATATGATAGAAGGCAGTAATTCTGAGGGTAGGGAATGCCGACCACGTTTGAATAAGCCGAGGTCGCGAGGTTTCCATGAGTGAGAATCGCTCCTGCCAGGATATTCAAGAAGCAGAACAAAATACCGAGAAGATGTACTACCTTTGGGACGGTTTGTAGTTCCCTGGTAAAGTCAAAGGGTCACCCTGAGATCACATGGGCGGTGGGGAAAGGCATACAGAAGTGTAGCACAAGGTTGCAATCTGGTCGGTCGACACGGGCAGAGGGTCTATGAGATGTGCTTCGCCGAAGCTTTCGACTGAGGACCGAGCATTAAGTGATCGAAAGCTAAGTAACAGGAAAAGCGCACTTTCGCTCAGGTCCTTTATTTGGACGCCAACAGTTTCGGCCCAGGAGACAAGCGCGTGGCGTACTTGCTTGTCTAGGGGGTCAAACGAGATGATCATCTTCAAAACCGGGATTTTTGAAGACATCTTGAGAAGTGTTGGTATATGGTCGAGGGTCGTGAACACGACGGAGAGTGCAGAGTGGTTGATGCTATAGTACGGGTCAGTTCAGTGAGAGTCAATCTTCTAGATCGCCGTACATGAAGTCTATGAACGATAAGCCTATGAAACACATTCTTCAACGAATTCTATTCTTACCAACTGAATCCTTTCCCAGGGTATCATACAGGCTGACGCCGACTTTACCGTATGCATGCAGAGCAAGTTCAACGATTTGCCACTCTGATTTCGTCAGTGTACCATTGTTCGTGGGCACACGCTTACCACTCACCTGGTCTGTTCTGTGCCCAAATGCCGACCGTTTCCAGATCCTCTGTCTTGAGGATTCCCGACTTGAAGAGTTGATGCAACGCACTACCGACCTTGCGTCTCCTGACATCTACTTGCTTGTAGGTCTGCCATGCGTAGGGTCCAAACTTCAATGGCTGTGTGGAAATGACGGGTCTGTGGCCAAGAAGTCTGGCGTCTGGATTGTAGCTACAACCATTGTCAAAAATTTCGGGCAGAGTCTTGAAAACCTCTGGTGTGTTGACATCGAGCAATCCGAACAAGGCTACGAATTCGTCAGACAGTGAATCTTCTGATACTATCGTGGGAGTAATAGTCACCGCTCCGATAGTGCGCTGTATATGGGGGGATTGAGCGAAAGTACTTGAGAAAGAAGCCGCAGAGAAGGAAGCGCACCAGTCTGGCCGGGCCGTTTGGTTCCAGCGACAGGCACGGACTGGGTGGTGTAGTCGATTTTGTCTGGCAAAGGAATTGGTGTAACGACCATGTTGCTCGCGCGAGGGTGCTGTAGAAAGGAAAGCATGGGAACTAAGAGCGAGGGTCTCCGAAAGTTTCCACCCGCAGTATGTCCAATGGCATTTTTTATTAATTGATCACATCACCGGCGACAAAAGTGAACCGGATTAGCCGTGAGACAGACTGCCAGCTCATCGTCCAAGTGGAAGAGACGCTCGTTAATCCTACAAGTCTACTTTATCGTCTCTCCTCCAACTTTGACCCTCACCCAACTTTTGATGTGCACTTTGCAAAGGAAATAGAAAGCACGTGAAAAGAGATCTATGAAAACGCGATCACGTGATAGGCTTCCATCACCACGACGCGCACCTCGCCGTAACCTAATGGAACCTCCCACAGACCCAGTCAGTCCACGTTCTCAAATCGCCAATCTTCAGGCAGAGCTCGACTCACTCCGTGCTCGGTACGACACCCTCCTGGAAACCAAGAACCGCGCCGCAGAGCGCTACAAGGCCGACTACAAGAAATGGCGAGACTTCAAGCGGTGGCTCTGTCGAGAGGGCGAGACAGACGACCACACAAAGTCCTTTCTCGAAGATGGCGAATTAGTTGTGTATACCCGGGCATCAGCGCTTGGAAAGCGAAAGCAGTTTGAAGAGCTTGGACAGAATCTAGAGCATGCAGCGGAAGGCGACCATGAAACAAACGGTCATACACACGAATCTACTCTTCATTCCTCTCCGGTAGCAGCAGCATCCAGGCAACAGCGTAGAAAGTCGTATCACGGTGGACCCTCGCACAAGCGTCTTTCGCTGTCTCCCAGCGGCAACAAAGATCCGTTTGCGGCGCCGCAGTCTACCAATCATGATGATAAATCCTCAGTACTTGTTAACAATATGGGTGGGTTGTCTTTCGTCTTGTTGAAGCCCCTTGGAATCTTGAACCGTCCTCAGAGATACCGTGTAAATTAGAACCCTCTCGGTCGGTTCCATCGACCGAGCCTCGCAAAGGCAGAGGAAGATACGCGCAAACGTGCGTGTTTCATGGGAAATCTACTTGCATATCATGACACCATCCATACCTTTAGGTCAGGAATGGAGACAATCAACTCCAGGTTTTCTATCCAGAAAGACAGAAATGATGGCGTGGACTTTCAGTACGATGCTGTCGTTCGCAATCGGGAAGAACGAAAGCATATGCTTGGAAGCGATTGTGAATGCTGTCGTGAGGTAAGTGGCGATGGCGCTGGTGAGGTCCCTCTGCCGACTAAATCTCCTGCGTACCAGTACTATGAAGCTGTTGGCCCATTACCGTCTTCGCGACAACCGCTCTGGCGGACGCCAACAAAGCGCAAAACACCTTACAACCCCCGCGCGTCGGACAACGACAAGGAAAATGCCGACGAGGCAAAGGAACATAAACAACTGATCTCACGACACCGCCATCACTGGCACAGACCAAAGACCCCACCTGGTTATTGGGACATCGGATTCCCGGACACACAGGAAGTTTTGGATATCAATCGGCGCGCGGCGGAGATGCATACGCGCAAGCTCGTCGAAGTGGAAGCAGAGGCAAAGTAAGCGTCCCAGTGGATGTAACAGAGGGCTCTTCCTGACATCACGACTAGGAATAACAACGGCAGATACGTAGAACGTGCGCCAAGGACCCCTTGATCAACACCGTCAATGATCCAATGGCGGATCTGTAGATGCTTGGGGGAACGTGTCCAGCACTTGCCCTTGTAGGAGCCTCTTGCCAAGGCGAATCGGATGGTAATGTCGTGCGAGTCGCCGCCAGAGGTCCGCTACCCCACATGTCAGTTGTATGTCAGAGAGGAATTCAATATACCTACCATACTGTGCAAAGACAATTGCATATGGAAGTGGGTGACTCTGCGAAGATCAACAAGACGTGTGTCAACAAAGAGTTAATTCGTACCTCAACCGTGACTGTACAACCGAGAGCAGTGTGGTTTACCTGCAGGTATGTATCCCCTGGATTCCTGATCGTCAGACCGTGGTACAAGAGTGGGTGCCACCTAGTTTACGTACCAGGCAGTCTTTGGGGGTCTTTACTCCTCAACATGAGGGCAAACAGCGGAAAATGATTCATGAAAGCCAGTAACGTCTCGCAGCTGGCATACAAGCTAATTGTTCCAAGCCGCATCTGATCCAAAACGCTCGGGATTGCGCCGTGATAGTGACATAGGAAAAGACCTTACCAGTGCGAAAAGTATGTAATAAACTAAAATCGTCGGGAAAAGGTGGGCGGCGAGCGTGAACAAGATCGTTCCGAGCAGCAGTTGATCGACGTCGTAATCCCAAGGATCCGTACGGTTTCGCAGGATGTTGTATCGTCTGCCTACAATTTGGGGTCCACATCGAGTGAGTCGTCGCAGAAAGTATGTCCAAGGCGAGAGTCGCACCTCTAAAGAGGTTCCACAACGAACCGACCAGCAAAAGTATATGTCGATAGATTGCTGAGGAGATGAAGTAACAGGCATGTAGGTGAGCAGTAAGAACACTGATTAAATCTAGGGACAATGATAGAGTCATCGTCATGCCGAGAAGGCTGGTGGTCTCTATGACGAAACTGATGGCGGGCAGCAGTGATAGGCTATGGTGAAGGAGTTCTGTGGTGCAAGTAAGCCAACCACGAGTAAAGAATAGGCTCAATACTCACTCGTCCATCGTGTTATCAGGCCTATGAACCCATGCGAATACAGTCTGCTCAGCTCCGTGTTAAGTTTCAAACCTGCGGGCCAGCTGTCTAGCCACAATAACACCCGTTGAACGCGAACGGCGAGGGTACTCTATCAGGGGATGATGAGCAAGCGGGGGGGTTAGCCTTGGATCCCGTACCTCGAGACCATCAGCTACCATGGCGTTAAGAGCGTCACGATTCTGACAGAGGAACTGGCGGAATGCCAGACCGAGGATCAAATCGTTCAAAATTACCCAGATGCTGTTATAATGCCTTCATGGGGTCACACAAGGTTGGAAGTGCTGACACTTGACTGAAATACCTGTTATACGCGAAACTTGAGAGTGCTTTGTACTCATTCGGTTGGAGGTGCCGCCGTTGGGTTAGCTGATACAGCATCATCGCTCGCCCTTCTGTCTGTCGCACTAGGGTAGGATTAAGTACCTCATTTGCTCGTCGATGAGATACACAAACCCGCGAAACTAAATTCTCTCGATTGTGACAAAAAGTCGTATTTCCCCCCAACACCGGGGAGTGACGGGGATGCTATGCGTTGTGGTCGTTCAGATTTTTTGTCTACATTTCGACTCGAGTCGCGCTTTGAAGACTGAGCTCGACTGCTTTCAACAGCTTCCTCGAGTGACTTTGCCGAGTTCCACTATGTGCTGGCGTTCGGAATGGTGCATGAAAAGCTAGACACCACTCACCAGATTGACCACGAGTTGGTATTCGGGAACATTGAGTTTTGAATCCCTCCTCCGCGTAAAGTCATGGGCAAGCGACACCTCCATTGGTGTCTTCACTTCGTTGAGAATGGGAGCAACACTCGGTGTATCAACTTCGGCGGCATAGAACCTCATAGAGCTTTTAGCATGACGGTGGTAGCATATGAAACGGAGTGGGTTTATTCTGAAGATTTTGTCAATCTTTGTAAAGTGTGAGGTATGGGATTGGGAGTACAGTGACGCATCATGATCATGTATGTTCGGGACAATCGATGAGTGGGCCGACGAGAAAGTGGCATATCCGAGGACGGTAGGCGTCCCGCACGAAGCAAGAAGAGCTGGGAAACCATTCGATCGAATTGTGTTCGCTAGAGTTGCGTCCGCGTCGGCTCGCTGGCTGGATGAGTAGAACGATTCGGTCTGAATGGTTCAGCTCACCGTATTCGTGTCGAGGACGCCAGCCACACACACAGTGTGATGTTTAACCCAGCCATAGCAGTAACCGTCATAAAGGACATCACGCGGCCAGAAAATTGTGGACATAGACCCTGTATGTTTTGTCCAACCACTCTCATTTACCGCGTCACAACAGCGGGGCCGGTCGGGCCGGAACCTGAGGTGACTGTCTCATACATTCAAGAGTACAGAACTCCTTAAAGTCTCTCCGTGAAACTTCGAAGGATCGTCAACATAGTCTAAATCAGTTGGGGATAGACATGCAAGAAACCTTGCAAGCAAGGGTAGGGTAGTGCAAGGAAACTCCAACAAAGGTTGCAGTAGACATCCTAGGATCGATCTGTCCAAGTCGAACTACTATTCATTATTTCCGTAATATTCCCGTGCAGAAGATGCTACAGGCACCTCCAACTGAGGAGCACTAGGCTTGGGTCGGTGGGTATTCACTGCCCCTATGGGTAAGGTATACCTGGACGATCACCATCAGCCATAGCAAAACACAGTGGGTATATGTTTATACCTCTCTTCATCACAACCGTACGCCTTCGGGGTCAACTTTATGACCGTATGCAATGGAATGTTGATGTAAGGAAGATCCGCCTGTGGTAGGTCATGGAAATATGCATATCTAGACCATGGCCAGCTTGAAGGGCAAGAACGAGCCAACTACGAGAAGAACTTACAAGCATCGCAAGATGGCCTGATGGCCGAAGATGAGAATGTTTTCTTGTCGTTCGAGTTCCATGATAGCAGGCTCTAACCGCACGACCACGTCGCGGTATGACTCTCCTCCTCTATATCGGTAATTAAACTTGTCTTCGTCACGATTTGCAAAGTCATCTGGGTATGCTTGCTAACCAACAATCAGTAGTATTTTCTTGACCGGAAGGCTAGTCTCACTGACTTCGATCTCTTTATATGTCATTCCATCACAGACTCCGGCATCCAACTCATCCAAGGACTTCCACGTCAATTTGGGATAAGGCAGGTACTGTGCCGTCTGAATTGTACGTTGAAGAGTAGAGGTCCAGACCTGCGGAGGTATTCGTGTGATGGGTAGTACGGGATATCATTGGTGGAAGGGAGATGGGCTTACAGTTAATGCCGCGTCCCCAATATGTTTACGGACAAGTTCTGGGAGTGCATTGGCATACTGAAGGCCACGTTCAGATAGTGGAGAATCTCCGCCGATTTTTCCCTCAACGTTGAACTGACTTTCCCCGTGCTACATCCAGTTCTCAGCTCGCTCTGTTGGAACTAGAAGCAATCCTTACTCTAGAAAAGAAGATACTCCGAGGCTTCACGTGGAGATTCATGAGGTAAAAGGCAATCCGGCTCTGCAAATATCCATTGATACGTGAGAGAGTGACCTCGTTCCCGACGTCAGTTATTCGAAGGTAGGAGAGGTGGGGTTCCGTGATGGTCTCATAAACGGCCTCATACTCCTTGATACGCCTTATAAAGTCACGTTCAGCGACCTCTTTCGGGAGATCTTTGTAATCCGGATCGCCCGAAGAAACTTTGAGAGCCACATTAGCCGCGATCACGGCGGGATCATTGCAGACGGATTCGAGGAATATGACTTGGATCCCCTTTTCCTTGGCAACTCGGGCTTCGATTTTAGCTCTGCGATACCATCAAGTTTAGCGAAGAGTGGTGACGACATGATACTTGCCGTCGATTCCGTGTACTGTTAGTAGCGTCTGCGCGATACTCAGTGCCCGGCGTTCGAAACGACCAGAAGAGATATCTCACCATGTATACCTACATTACCGCCTTTCTTTAGCCACTGTATTGACATCTCCAAACTATCTTCCGCCAACTTGTCTCGAATCCTGGTTGCCTCGACATTGTTGTGGCTGAAGTATTTCGCTGTATGATCTTCCTTGATCCCGCTCCTGATAGATAACATGAGCTCATGAATGTTAAGCGGTCGGGTACAAACTGTAATGCCCTTTGCTTGGCACGGGAACGGCGTAGCTGCCCAACGTTGAAAACCTTGCGAGAAATCTTAGTACGTGTATATCTGGCGATTTGCAGATTTTGCTACCTGGACATCATATTCTAGCCACTAAGGACCAACTCAGCAAGTAGGCCATGGACAATATAGGGATGACAACCTTGAGATATCGCATGAGCTTGTTACTGAGGTATGACTTTCCTCGAGCCGGTAATCCAACCTGGAGAACACTGTCAACGCTCGGGGTAGGACTAGGTGAGAGTGACACACCATAGCAAGCACGATCTTGGCTTCAGAGTAATCCGGCTTCGCGACTTATGGTACTAGTTGATGGACTGGCCGAGAATCATGTTCCATGATCACGTACCTTTGTTTCCGATGCCCACTACGGAACGCGGAGGGGTTGGTGCTTGAGAACCTTTACGACTAGATGCAGCGGATTCATCGAATTGCTTCAGCCTGTGTGTGCTATGTGAGACAGATGTGACTTTGTTTTTGGTGAGGATCCGGACGTACATGGGACCTCCGGCACCAAAGATGAGTGGGGGGTGTGCACGATCCGTAAGGAGGGCATCGTCGACGAATCCATCTGCAGCCTGCATATCGTCGAGAATTCCGAATGACTACGCGGGAACCTGGAAAACGAGCGATTGTGATCTTCCAGGTGTTCGGTAAAGGGTCGGTACTGTCTAGCAAGCGAACCAAACCTTCCACGTGCGTGAATTCACATACCCTAATGTAAGCTCTTCGTTGTACTTGATGTCCTCGACAGTGATCTCGCATTCCCTCCAACCGCACCGTGGATTTCACTCGACTCTGTCCACAAGAATTGCATTGGACACTCCTGATTATGACTGCTCTTTCTTTGCACTATATACATTTTCCCAAAACATCATCATCGACAGATATGAACTCATAGACCGCTGTCTTTCCTTTGAGTTCTGGGGCGAATCAAACCTGGAGCTCCCCGTGTTCGCTCTTGATCAAACTGCCAACTCCTTGTTACTCATAAATGCCACTCCTACGGATGCTCGCTCAAAACAAGTCACTGTAGACATTCCTGTCCACGCGCGGTATGGCGAACCAAGTATGGTTCGGACTCCCCAGTCAATCACAATATCTTCCCCCGCATGCTTCTGGGCGTGTCCTCTCTCTGGTGTGTATGCTGTACAGAGTGTTACCCCCCACGTTCTGATGTCACCTCAGCAAGCGTACCCTCTGCGTATTCCTCCGAGTCACCGCTAGCAAATTCGACCATGCTCAGTTCGTTGGCACATTTCTCTGTACCGAGTGCGCCGTCGTATCACGCGTTACTTCAAGTCCCTGTGGCTTCTAAGCGTGACTTGTTTCCTGTCGAGATCGGGACTGCAACTCTTATCCTCGTAGCGTTCCTATGGTTAGCATATCGCTCCTGGAGAGTTGCGACCGCGATCCAGTCCTCTCATCTTAAAGAACAATAAAGTTGTTCATGGATGTGCATTTCTATGAACATGACAAGGATGCAATAGCAACAAAGATCTGTACGTACAAATACTCTAAGCATTCAACTGGTGCGGCAATTCTGAGCGTACGCCATCGAGCTAGATAACTACACAACGCCGTTGCTTTACCATCTTTCCCCAACGGCCCTTCATGCTTTCCTTGAGGGCAAGGTGGAAGACATCCTGGACACCAGTGCCAGTCTTTGCTGAGCATTCAACGTACTTGGCCCCAATCTCCTTCGCCACATTAGCGCCTTGCTCGGCCGACACTGGCACCTGCCCCTGCGCACTGAGCATACGTCGTGTTTGCTCGTCTCGTCGTAGGTCAGTCTTGGTGCCGACCAATATGAGGGGCGTGCCTTCGCAGAAATGTGCTACCTCGGGATACCACTTGAAACCGTAGTTCAGGGTGTAAAGTATCGTAGGAAGTGGGCTGAAATGCAAACCTTGTCTTGGACATTTCCGAGGCTAACCGGGAAGTCGATTGAAAAGACGATGAGAATCACGTCGCTCTCCGGGTAACTCAGCGGTCGTAATCGGTCGTATTCTTCTTGTCCCGCGGTGTCCCAAAGTGCCAGTTCCACCAGCTTTCCCTCAAACTGAATCTGCGTCACGTAATTCTCGAATACTGTTGGTATATAGGACTGCCCAGTAGCTGCTCTCTGAGCCTCGGAACGGGGGATGGGTGTGGATGTATGCGCACCTCTGGGAACCTGTTTTCCGCGTATACGATGAGGAGACACGTCTTTCCGCACCCACCTTAGTATGATATCATTGAATGATGTTGCAAAGGACGAACAAACTATCCCGCGCACCATCACCCACTACGACAAGTTTCTTCTTCACGTCCGGTCGGCGAACACCAGCTTGATATGATGGTTCCATGGTCCAAGAACTGCTCAAACGTCCACGAACGGTGCGCTGGGCTCAAAGGGGGGTAAAAATACGAGGGAGGGTATAGAGCTGCGATGGCGTTGTTGAAGCTGCCGTCGTATAGTGGTCACGTGGCACGTGTCATCGACAAGATCTTCACTATCGTCTAACAGACCGAGAAACTCTTGGAAAGACAAAATGAATGTCCCAGTGTTGGTGATGCTCGCCGAACTGTCAGGCCTTCGCCTCAGGGATGAAACAGAGATCCGAACAATAGTATTTATGACAACAGCATCTTTCCTCCAAAGCCCAAAAGGATGTGATTGACCACATAGTATTTATAATGTCAGACCAGCAACTAAAAATCAGTGACCCTCGGGCTGGCTTGCAGCAGCGAAGATGGCAGAAAATGAGCGGAAACCTGTTTGAGGAGGGGTGTGGCGGTACAGCACTTGTTTCAATTTGTCGGCAAAGTCACGCCTGGCCACGCGTCACGCAGTACACAGTAACCACCGACCCCAACGGCAACTTTGGCTTTTCGTCTTCAACGCTCACCATGCATACCAGCGAGTACGACTACCTTTTCAAGCTTCTCCTCATCGGCGACTCTGGTGTTGGAAAGGTTTGTTTTGCCCTGTAGCAAGCCATGTCAATTTGCTCAAACGGCATCTACCCCAGTCCTGTTTGCTTCTTCGGTTTGCAGATGATACATACACGGAGAGCTATATCAGTACCATTGGCGTAGATTTTAAGATTCGTACCATCGAGCTCGAGGGAAAGACTGTGAAGCTCCAGATTGTGAGTCCTTCTCTCAGCTTTTTTTTGTCTCGGGGCTCGTTCGGTCGTTCCCCGTATGCTACAACATTATCCATGAGCCATCCGACTTGCAATTCCACATCATGCCTCTCAGAATTTACTGACTCCGTTCTACGCGCGTTCCAGTGGGACACTGCCGGTAAGTCTTTCTAGCCCGCTACACACTCTTGCTTACAACTGTGAAATAGGTCAGGAACGTTTCCGCACGATCACATCATCCTACTACAGAGGTGCTCATGGCATCATCGTCGTTTACGATGTCACGGACAATGGTGAGACTTGATCGTCTCTGTTCAGTGATGGGTACTAACCGGATCCCATAGACACTTTCACGAATGTCAAGCAATGGCTTCAGGAAATTGACCGATACGCGTCGGAAGGTGTTAACAAGCTGTTGGTAGGGAACAAGTCTGACCTTACAAGCAAGAAAGTGGTCGAGTACAGCGTGGCAAAGGTAATCGGCTCTTGTGTCATATGCCCCTGCCCGCCCTTATCTTTGTTTCAGGAATTTGCCGATCAACTGACCATCCCTTTCTTGGAGACCTCGGCCAAGAATTCAACGAACGTGGAACAAGCGTTCTTGACCATGGCCAAGCAGATCAAAGATAGGTAGGTGATCCCGCAACGCATCATGACGAGATACCGAAAGTTCTTGCAGAATGGGATCCACGTCAACACCCGCCGGTGGCGCCAAGTCTTCGACCGTGACTCCTGGACAATCTGTACAGCAGCAGCAGTCCGGCGGATGCTGCTGAATGGGAACACCTGTGGTATGCTGGCAGAGCTTCATTACGTCTGTTTGGCGTCAACTTGATTCGAGGATATCGTTAGCATTACGCATGCGGTACAATAGGAGCGATATTCTTTCATTTACATATTACCTTCGACTCTCCGGAGTACTGCTAAAGTGTAGTTGGACATGTGTTGATTTCCATTTAAAGCTGGCCTCGGTCTGTTGCTCGTCCTTTTTAATGCTAGTCTTTTGCTATGCCGTGAAGTGAGACGGTGGGACAAATCAGGCGGCCAGTGACTCACGAGTCCTAGTCGGTATGCGGACACGAGACGATCAGCATCTACGCGACTGCTTCCTTCTTATCGATCTTCACGCTGGCGAGTACCACATAAAGCTCGCCCTTCGCCCTCTTATCAGTGACCGTTTCACTTCTCTTAATTGTGCTTCATCTGTCCAATGTCTCGTCCCGGCGGCCCACCGCAAGGCGCACGGCGTCTTCAGGTCGTCACCAACTCGTTCAAGATCACTGGTCTTCCCAGGAAAGTGTATTATCAGTATGACGGTCAGTTCCACTCGCACGTCCTTACCACGCGCCAATATTGATCATTCCAATCACTTCTTGGCGTGCAGTATGTGAGTACTGCAGTGTCGTCTGTCACGTTCACTCATGCGTGTTTTCCAGCATTCGGGGACGAAAAGGTGTCAAAGGATTCGCGTCGGCGCATCGAGGTCATCGAGAGACTTCAAAACCACACCCAACCGGGCCTTTTCAGTCCCAAGGTCATCTATGACAGCGATGCGATCGCGTACTCTTCCGCTGTGCTCTCCTTTGGAAATGCAGCTACGGTAACTCGGTCAATGAGTCACACGGAACGTGTACGTACTGACCACGCAACCTGACAGTTTGATGTCAACATGACGGACCGTCCCCCTAGAGAGGGCGCCCCGGGTCAAATGCGCGGTGTCATCCAGGTTGCGTTGAAGCGCGTCGACGCGGCCCCTATCACATTTGAGTAAGCAAGGCTTTCATACAACTAGCTATTCATTCATGTCGTGTCAGAGATCTCCAACAGCTCGTCGATGGCCGCACGGCGCAGCTCAGCCCTCGCGCAGCTGTCGCAATAAATTTGATTCAACTCATCGTGCGTCAGGGCCCAAATCTGTGAGTCTTCCCCCGAATCGGACGCACGTTCAAATTGCTGATGTTCACCATCGTCTAGCAAATACCCCAACAACGTGAAAGCTTTCTTCTGTCGAGAGGCCGGCAGCAGGGCTCTCGGGGGTGGCCTTGAGATTTTGAAAGGGTATTACCAGTAAGTCTATCTCTGAATTTCGATGATGAACACGGGCGCTGATCGCCATGGGTGCGTAGGAGTGTTCGCCCCACGCTCCGAACGCTTCTGGTAAACATCGACACGTCGTGCGGCATCATGTAAGCCCCTTCCACGATCCCAGAAGCTTGCTGATCGCCTGCTCCAGCTACCAAGAAGGTCCCATGCCCGAGGTTGCTCTTGGTTTCTTGGGGACAACTCACCCCCGTGCACTCAACTTGAACGAAGGACCCGAGCTTTCGAAGCTCAGGAAATTTTTCAAAGGCATTTTCATCACGTTTACGCACCGGAAGGGCAAGAAGAAGATCGAGTCGATCGTCCCTCGCGGTGGATTCGAACAATTTGAATGGAATAAAGACAAGTCCGAAGGCGTCGTGCAGAGCACGACAGTTCAGGTACATTCCACGTCGTATCTGTTTCTTTGCATTCATTGATTATTGTGAATAGGCGTATTTCAGAGAAGCATACAATATTACGCTCAGGTATCCGGACGCCGTTGGTGTCAGGATTGGAGGCGGTAGCATAGTACCCATCGAATTATGCGTCGTCGCGCCCAATCAGCGATTTACTCGTAGGTTGCCGCCTGAATTGACCAAGAAGATGGTCGAATTCACTTCTGACAAACCCAAGGCCCGGCTTGATGCCATCCGCCGCGGAGTTGCAGGAGCGGTAAGCAATGATGTTAGACATGTCGTTCCTCCCTAATTCCTGGATGTTTCTGCGAGGCCTTGGACTATGCCTCGTCACCTTACGTGAGAGATGCCGGGTTGCAGGTGTCTACGACGCCGACTATCATTGACGGCAAGGTTCTTCCCACTCCCCCCATGAAGTACAATGGTCCCGTGCCAATGGTGTTTTTTTTTTTTTTTCAAAAACGAATGTCGTTGCTTATTGTACTTCAGACCCCAAAGTTTGGAGCTTGGAATGTTGTGAATCAGCAGTTCAAAGAACCCAAAAACATCAGTTCCTGGGCAGTTGTTGATTACAGTCCCAATCCTTCCAGGGATAGGCCTGCAAATGAGAGGTTCGTGAGGATGATTGCAGAAAATTGCCAGAAGCTAGGTATATGAAATTCAATGTTTACTGTCCTCCATATCTCATCACTCGATCTTGCTAGGGATGTGTAAGTTCTCTCAGTTTTGCTGCAGGTAGGCATGTCTTGAATTCTAGAAGCAATCGCTCCTCTCCAGGTCTACATCAATGGCAATGGTGGCAATGTAACTCAAGTCGGTATTTGCCTATTTAAGACTATTATTATGGCTCATGTGTTACATATATAGGATTTAATGCAGGCTGCTCGACAAGCCACTGCTAGCAATAATGCTCCCCAGCCTGACATGATCTTGGTCATTCTTCCACCATCTGCCCCGGAAATTCGATTCCAAGTGAAGCGTCATGGGGATGTTCAGGAAGGGGTACGTGATTCAATGTCTCGCATTTAGGAATGTCAATGAATCTCTTATAGGTTATCACACAATGTGTTGTAAGTCTAGGCATTGTAGTTACTCATTCGGATTCCCTTGACTCTGTTCAGCGTGTGGACAAGGTTTCTCGGGCCAACGACCAGTACTGCAACAATGTGGCTATGAAGTAAGTATCGAGTTTTTCTCCTTCAACAAGTCTCTAATATTCCTATCCGAAGGATCAATGCAAAACTGGGTGGTGTCAATGCAGTACCCCAGTCCAAGGTACTGATGGATCTCGCTCGACGACCCTTCATCATCATGGGTGACTTGAAACTTTCAGCCTTGAGTATTGAAAAAATAGCTGACTGAAAACAGGGGCTGATGTGGGTCACCCAGCACCGGGTGTGAATGACCAACCTTCTGTTGCTGCCCTTGTGGCTTCTTATGACTGCCAAGCGATGAAATATAACGCCTACACGACCATTCAGCCACCACGATTGGAGACAATAGATCAGCTGCAATACATGGTGCAAGTGAGTGTGTCTCCAACTTCTCCAGACGAGTTTGACGGAAATCACCGAATTGCCGATCAGAGGGCACTCGATGACTTTGGCAAAGAGAATCGCGCTGGCGCCGAAAGACTTGTCTTTTTCCGTGATGGGCTGTCCGAGGGCGAATATGTAAAGGTTGCAGAGAAGGAGATCCAGGACATTAAAGGTTGGTTCCACCTCGTGCTCAAAGTATGCTTAATCAATTCCTTGCCAAGCTGCCGTTGACGAGGTTTGGAGAGTGAGAAAGCCACGCGAGTCGAAGCCCACTGTGACTTTTATCGTCGTCGGCAAACGGTCAGTATTTTAATCTTTGCGTCCGAGTCGTCTGAATGCATGTTTTCCAGTCACCACGTTCGGTTCTTCCCACAAAACGAGTAAGTTACCATATGAGCTTTGTTTCGCGTTGAAATCACGGTCGTGTAGGCGGGATGCAGACAGATCTGGGAACTGCCCGGCAGGATTCGTAGCTGACCAGGGCATCGGAAACCCCATCGCCAAGGATTACTACCTGCAATCCCATGGCGGTTTGTTGGGAAGTAAGTGACTTGCCAGTAAATTTTTGTGTGCGTTCCGCATCTGTGATCACCTTCCAGCCAGCAGGCCTTCCCACTATATTGTCATCCAGGACGAAAACTTTTTGAACAACATAGACAGGTGAGTTCTAACAAGGGAGATAGACGTGGTGACCGAATTTCGCTCTAGTTTGCAGGAACTCTCCTTTGCCTTGTGCCATTCGTATGCTCGAGCAACCCGGTCCGTCTCCATTCCCGCACCCGTGTATTGTAAGTGAGCCTGGAAAGTGATGTTGATCCGTACTCACCTTTGATGATCCCCTAGATGCTGATGTATGTGAATTCAATGGGGGCGTTCCAGTGCGCTGACTTTGAAACAGCTTGTTTGCGGTCGTGCGAGCTTTCACTTCCCCCCTGAGCTCAAGTACGATGATAGTTCTGCGTCGGTCACATCTGGTAAAAGCAGCTTCGACCTCGAACGATGGAAATCTGGCTTCCAGGGAGCCCACAAGAACATGTTGAAGAAGATGTTTTATATGTGATCTAGTTCTTACATATAACCTCGTTTACCACCCCCTTTCCGCAAGTCGTCCGCCTTTGATGTTGGCATCACTGTACAATGTAGTGAAAAATGTAGTATGCGTTGCTTGGCAATATGTGGGACTCACATTGTGAGACCAACCATGGCCTTGCCAAGATTCTCCGAGACCTGTGGAGAACGTGTCAAGTTTTGTCGATCTGTCTTGTCCATGTTCCATACCTCTGCAAGAAGTTTTGGATTGTTGTAGTGTGTGACCTGGGGTTTCGGGGTCAGCAGGTATGGTGCGTGGAAATGCGGAAAGCGTACAGCTTGGACGATAGCCCTCGCTCTCTTTGCTGGGTCGCCAGACTTGGATGATGGAGCCGATTAGCTAGGTTTCAGGCGGAACGAGGAACGAAGGACATACGCGGAAAATACCGGATCCGACGAACACTTTGATAGACCTCATTAGTACTGTATGCGACGTCCTTGTCAGCGAAGCCTCCACTTGCCTCCGTCACAGCCGAGCTGCATCATAAGCGCAGCGTCCGCTGTCAAAAGGCCTCAGATAGATTCAGATACCCGTGGGTGGCCGTGTACATACCGGGGGTTGCGATACCGCCAGCGGCAAAGTTGACGACGGGGAGCCGCTTCAGGCGAGCAGCCTCCTTTAATAGATGGAATGGGGCTTGTATGTCCTTTGCGTAGGCATAGAGTTCCTCTTCGTTCATGACGCTTGCCTTGCGAATGTCGCTTGTGACGGTGCGCTGGTGACGCACGGCTTCGACGACGTTGCCCGTGCCAGCCTCACCCTTTGTCCTGATGAACGCAGCGCCCTCGGAGATACGCCGTAATGCCTCGCCTAAGTTGCGGGCGCCACAGACGAACGGAATTTTGAAGCTGTGTTTGTTGATGTGGTGTTCTTCGTCCGCGGGTGTCAAGACCTCCGATTCGTCGATATAGTCGACACCGACTGCTTGAAGGATCTATGTCCGAGGGTTGCAAAGATGAGACATGAACGCGAGTGGACGGATGTGAGTCGGCACCTGGGCTTCGACAAAGTGGCCGATGCGAACTTTTGCCATGACGGGGATGGTGACGGCGCTGATGATGTCCTTGATCATCGCGGGGTCGCTCTGCGATGTGGGTGAGGTGGGCGGACACGGACGCGGATGACACGTGACGTTATATACCATTCGCGAGACACCCCCTTCTGCTCTGATATCGGCGGGAACGCGCTCGAGTGCCATGACGGCGCAGGCACCTGCCTCTTCTGCGATGCGAGCCTAGGGGTGGTAGGTGGACGAGTATGTGGTAGTGGAGTCACGGAACGTTACCTGCTCGGCATTGACGACGTCCATGATGACGCCTCCCTGGCAGATGAGCCAGTTGTGGACCAAGCGTCACGTAGAGGTTTGCACGCACCTTGAGCATCTGTGCCAAACCAGACTTGACCTATGGAACGTGAGGAGGGTGCACGAGGAAGACGGATGGATACGTACTCCAAAAGTACCTAGGCTGGTGTTTCCGCCATCACGCTGGGTGGAGCGGGCGGGTGCGGGTGCGGGTGCGGGTGCTGATGTGGGACCAGGGGTTGTACCGAGTGGGGGTGCAGAAGGGGTCGGGAGCACAGGGGCGGCCATGGTGAAGACGATAGCGAAAGGATAGGCGAGACAGATGTAATGTGGAGTTTGAAACAGTGAAAAGGCATCGATGAGTCCGTGCGTGAAAAATAAATAAAATATTTAGGAGTACGGTATGAGTTGATCTGTGCACGAGAGCCAGGCGAGGCGAGGAAGCGTGCCATCACGAGACGGGTGCGATAACGGGACGTGTCTCAATCCAGTTGTCTTGGACGTTCTGACGTGGGTGTGGGATCAAGCGTTGGTTTTTTTTTATTTAATGACAAGTACAGTGAAAGGTGCTAAGCGGGGATTGCTGTGGCATGGCAGACAGGACGTTTTTTAGAAACCCTTGGCTGTGAGCCACGCCATGACGTCTCTTTTGAAGCGTCCACCAGCGAGGGTGACGTGTCTTTCGCGGTGGACCTTGACGGCGAGACGCTTGGCCTGTGGAGAGTCGGGGTCGAAGAGGGACTCCCTGAGGTCCTGTGCGAGAGACTGGGGCGGGTGAGGAGGAGAAACGGGCGAACAGAATGGGCTCACGTTGGCGCGACCGTCTACGTTTCTGATCTGTACGAGGTAGCGTGTGCCCGCGTTGCGAACGTCGGAATATACGGGCAGAGCGCCACGTGAATTGCGACGGACGAAGTAGGGATGGGCGAGCACGTGCTTGGTGATGGACGCCATGGAACGAAAGAGAGCAAGGAACGGATTTACGTCCATCGTCATCGTATATAACCGTCCCGCGAAATGACTCGCCCTCTCACATCCCCCCCATGAACGACCATCCTCTCCTCTCCCCGTCCCCCTCAGACTCCTCCTCCCCTCCACCAGGCGCAGTCCGTGTCGTCTGCGACGTCCCTCTCCTCGCACCACGTCCCCTCCCCTACCACTCCCCGACGTTCCTCCAATTCGATCTCCCGGACACCGACGAGGACCTCTCCCACCCCCCCTACACCCACCGTCCCTCTAAGCGGAAACGCGACATCCACGACGAACCCCAGCCACAATCAAAGTGTCGCCCCGGTGTCCACCGTCGCATATCTCGTCCCCGTCCCTGGGATCACCATCGCTCCCGCCCATAGTATCTCCCCTTTCACAAAGGTCTCTCGGCGTTCTTGTCACCCATGCCACCCACAGCGGTCTGGTGGTACCAGGTGGCGCCTCGCATACACGCCGCATGTGTACTAGCATCACACCTTACCTGTATCATACCGAGCATCATCCACGTGCATCCCGCCCTCTAGGATCTGCCACAGCCCCATACGTCATCGGGCCCTCCCGTCGAGCTGGCGGCCCCGCACCCACACTGTACTGTGAGTTGTCATCTTCCCTCACCACTCGATCGGTCGTCTTACCACCGCGCGCCGCAGCTCACCACGGACTTGTTCGAGGCAATGCGGCGTTCCGTGTCTATCTCTGACTCATGCGTCAGTTTCAGAGCTACCATCCGATCCATCTCGGGCGCATATACATATAGTGTGTAATCAAATTTCGTGTCCGCGTTAATGTACTACATATTACGATCACGATCATTCTTCACTGCACAGTCTCGGCATCTATGCCAAGCTGTCCATAATGTGCCTTTTTACGGTGTGCTTCCGCGAGTTCTCGGCGATGCTGCGCGGCACGCAGGTCCAGCGTGGTCATCTCCAGCTCGTGAATCGCTCGACGGCTGGCCTTGAAGCACCGTCGGCACTCTGCTGCCCCATGAGCGCGATGAGCTTCAAATCGGTTGTACTGAAAAAAAAAAAAATATGCCATCATGAGCCATCAATCAACCCAACCTGATCAGACAACTCGCCTCGCCCTCGTATGCGGCGCTAAACCTTGGTTTCGCTTCGTACCTGGGAATATCTGGTAGGTATGGTTGGGTAACAGCCACCTCGCTTGATTGCATTGCAACAGTTTCGAGAGTTGCTATCAGCTCCTGCTGGCACTCCGACGGGGAACCTGTCCGTCCAGGTGATTCTCCCCTTCCAGGCGGTTCCCCATCTCGCTTATCAGAACGTTCCTTTCCTTTTGTAAGCATCTCGGCCTCCGTTTGGCCATCTAAAACAACAGCACCATCAACGGGTTCGTCTTCTCCCAAAATTGGCTCACATCCACTCGGCACATCAAGGTGGTGGAGCTGACGACCCGCTGTCTCGGGAGATGGGCGTTCAGGTACTGTCCGTGTGGGACTCGACACGGATTGTGGACATCGACTTGGGCTAGGTCCTCCTCTGCGAGAAGATGGACTTTTTGGCCCTCGAGGAATGTCGCGAGGTGGTTGGGTGTCTACCGGCTCAGGCCGCACGCGAGACAAGAGGGATGATCTACGAGACCTGCTCCCCGTACTTTGGGCGGAAGTCGAGCGCCTTCCTCGAGATGGACACAACGGTTGGACTCGGCGAGGGAGTGGCTGGGCTTCGTGATGATGGTCTAGCACATTATGAACACATGTGTCGATATAGAGAGCAATGGACTCACCGTGGCGCGGCGATAATGGTGCAGGTCGACAGGTCGGGGAAGCGCGACGTCTGTCATGTTCGCGATCTCTGGGCCGTTGATCGTCACGGTCCCGACTCCTCCCTCGCTCCCTGTTTCTTTCTCTTCTGTAGTCATCCCGACCGCGCCAGTCGCTTTCCCTGGAACTATATCCTCTTCGAGCCGACGTGGGACGGTTTGGACTATACTCGTTCCGTGGTGCCCAGGCATCGTCTCGTCTATAGTATCCGCGATCCCGGTCCCGGTCCCTGTCCCTATCTCGTTCTCGATCCCAGTCCTTCCTGCGGTCGTCTCTAGCACGGGCATCATCATAGCCTCGGTACTCCCTCCCGTGATAGGGATCACGAGCACTGGAAATATAAGTGTCCACGGAACGTGGGGGGAGAGGCGACCTTTGTCCACTGGGAGTATACCGCGAGCGGGACCCGCGTTCGCGATCCCGCGCATCTCTGTCTCTGTCTCTGTCATCTCGTTGATGGGAGTACTTTTCTGGTGATGCACGCCCAGGACCACCCGGACGCCGGTCGTCGCCTGCCTCGGGCCATGCCCTCGCTGTCCTCGAGAACTCGGGTTTGGCGGGGAGATTCGACATGCAGACAGACTTGGCCGCTAATTTGGACACAAAAGGCTTTTTGTTTGGCCGACTTTGCACAAGTTTAAGCATTACCTTCCTCCGTCACAGACTTGAATGGCAGCCCCCGACCTCGTCCCTCTCGCGACGCTCGTTCAAATCGAACGCACACCGTCCCGCGAAGATGGCATCCCACCAGAGCTAGAAGAAGATCTCAGAGCGTTTGGCTGCAAACTCATACACGAAGCTGGCGTCCTTCTCAAACAGTGCGTGTCCGGACCACACACACACCGTCGACCACCCATAACGTGCCGTTCGTCCCAGAAAGCAGGTGGCCGTCGCTACCGCTCAGATCTTGTACCAACGTTTCTGGTATACGTCCTCGATGAAGCAGTTCAGTATAGGGGTCAGGCATCGCACTTCACTCCCGTCTTCGCCTTTGATATTCACAGAGCCCCCTCCGCTGACAGGACGTGGGAATGGGTGCGCTCTATCTCGCCTCGAAACTCGAAGAGTGTCCGCTCCGGATCCGAGACCTCATCAACATCTACGACCTCCTCCTCCAACGCAACACGCACGCGCTCACGCCGTCCATTGCGCGAAAGAACGCTGAACAGTTCAAGCACACACCCATGTCGTATTTCGGCAACACGTTTTATGACCTCAAAGACGCCATCGTCGTCGCCGAAATGCAGATTCTCAAACGCCTCGGATTCAATGTCCACGTCGTGTTGCCGTACGGCACGCTCATTAATTACCTCCGCGTGCTCGGCCTCATGAATCAGAAAGACGCGTGTGCAAAGGCGTGGGGTTACTTGAATGACGCGTGCGTGATTTGACTGCACTTTTGAGCCTTGATGCGAGCACGCGTGCAGACTGCAAACGCCGGCATACGCATTGTATGCTGTGCCAACCATCGTCAGCGCTGCGATTCTCCTTGCCGTGCGCCATCTGGGTATCTCACTTCCGTCCACGCCACCCAACTGTTGGTGGGATTTGTTTGACGCCGCCTGGGATGACGTGTGGAGTGTCTGCGGACAGATCATGCGGCTCTATCGCGATCGCACGCAGGAGGAACGTTTCCGGGTGATGAGCCTGATGAACAAGAAGGAGGTGCGAAAATGGCTCGAAGAAAATAACCATTCGAGCTAGCTCCCATCATCGGAAGTTGTCGCCGCTTTATCGTGTGTAACTGTAATCAGCGACGGATGCTTTTTCGTCACACGGCCAGCAGACCCGTAAAATGACAAGATGACAGCACCGAATACATCGAAGGGGAAAAAAATTAGTCTCTCTGGCGGGGAGTCGAACCCCGCTCTCCCGCGACCATCGTATGACAGGCGGGTGTACTATCCGATATACTACCAGAGACCTTGTCAAGGGCAGCGACATCATATCCAAGTGGTGGACTTGCATTTCTTAAACTGGTATGTCAACGTTGTCAGTAACGCGGTCGTCCACGAGAACTAGATCAGAGTGTACATTAGACCTCGCAATCGCGGAGACGCCCGAGTCTTTCGAAAATGAAAACAGGATCGACCCGGTTCGCCGTCCCTGCCAAGGTCTCGCCGGTTTGTTCTCTTTTTTTTTTTTTCCAATCGGAGTACTTGACTGACAGATGCGAGCTGCGCGTGAACAGACTCCCTGTGTTCGTTTCCTAGTCTATTCCCGCTATGGTCGTGGTATATATCAGAAACATTAATTTGGCTGTCAGAAAGGACTGCCACAGGTGGGCCGCACAAACATCGTGATAATATCTTGAACCCCGTGGTTTGGATCTCACACATGCAACAGAAACCATTGACGTGTGGCACCGGTGGATTCGTCAGAGGTCGTATGTAACGTCCCCCAATCCCGTTCCTGTTCGGGGTATTCCTCACCTTGGGCTCCAGTGCGGCGTTTGCATGTCTGAAACTGGGCAGTGACCTCTGCAAGTTGAATAGATACACGTTCTGGGTGCGCACATGCGCAGTTTGTAACGAATCTCCATGATCGGGAACCTCACGGTATCGCAGACGCATCTCGCCGTACTAGAACGTACGGGCTGCTAGTCGCTCAAAATAGCTTGTACCACGTTGGACACCCTCAGCTGTCTCAAATCCGTATAAGTCTGCTCATCAGCGGGTCCATCAGTCCGTTCACGTCATATCATCTGCGTACAATCACGAACCTGACCGCAGCCCACGAAGACGATGGGCTGTCCTGTCACGTAGGTCATGGAAAGCGCAGCACCGACCTAAAAACACAGATCAGCAGGACGGCCCCCTGATCCCCATTACGGTTGTAAACGTGCCTTGTCGTCGACCGTGTCCCACTTAGTAATCAGCATGCCGTCAATACCACGGCTCTTGCCCGTAGAGGCGCCCGAAAAATCGCGCAATGCGCGATCGAATTTGGTCAGCTGGTCGACGGCTTCGTTACCTACCAGGGCTTCTCCCACAAAGAGGATTTTATCTGGGTTGTTGACGGCGACAAGCTACGATATGTCGATGTGTCAGCGCACGCACGGCCGGGAGGGGCAGAATTACCTTGGCCAACGCCCTCATCAGCGGCTATATGCGTATGAGTTGCCGCGAAACGAGGGTGACATGGATGAGATGACAGGTCATACCTCGTTGTCCTGCATACGACCAGCCGTGTCGATGAGTACGACATCAAAATTATTATTTTTCGCTGAGCCGGGGTGTCAGCTCAGCGTGTCAGCCCTGTCGAGAAAACTGACCGTGCGCGATTGCTTCCCTCGCGATCCCTGCAGCGTCCTTTCCGTACCCTTTCTCGTAGAGCTCCACGCTGCCTTGGCCATTAGTAGCGCCGTCCGCCCCGAGCATGCTCAGGTTGCGCACGTGAACTCGGAGTTGTTCGACAGCACCACTCCTACAAATAACCTCAGCTCAAAGGGGAAACGAAAGGATGTATGACGACGCGTGTACTCACCGGAAAGTGTCGCAAGCAGCGATCAAGACGCGGAAGCCGTTCTGGATGAGCCAGAAACAAACCTTGGACAGGTTGGTACTCTTGCCGACGCCGTTGACGCCTACGAACACGATGCTGTACGGAATTCGTTGTTGGGAGGAGGTAAGAGGTGAGCTGAGTTTCGTCCGGATGGACAACAATACATCGGTGGAGGTCTTGGGTGTGAGGATTCTGGTCAACGAAGTCGACAATGCCATCCGTACCGCATTGTTCGTCGCTAGATACAACTTTAGTGCAACGGTCACTCGCACACGCCAACATACGTACTTTGGAAACCGCCGACCTTCTTGCCGACGAGGTTCTCACCGACACCCTCACACACCTTGTCCGCGATTTCTTTCGCAACATTCTTTTTCATAAGATGCTGCTTCATACCTTCCAGCACGGGTTTCAAGTCGTCCTCGGTCAGCACCTTTGAGCCCGTCAGACGTGCAAAAAGAAAACCCAATGAACCCAGAGAGCTCGTTGACTGTTTCGACGCATCCGATCGAAGTGCTCGCGCAATCACGTCATCGGTCTCGCCGTCCTTTGGACCAAAGTCCCAATCCTTGACCTCATACATCCCATCCTTGGTTCTCGTTCCCAAGGAGGCTTCGTCGACGAGACTCTGCAAGTCAAGCGTCAGACGCCCGTTGGCGCCAGAACCTGCTTTATCGACACTAAAGTCCAGCGACGCCATGTCGGATTCGCTGGGCGTCTCGTCGCCCCACTTTCGCCCTGCCTTTGCTTTCGGTTTTCGCTTGGTAGATTCATTACTAGATGAGAGGGAGGGATGAGATGGTGAGATGATTGAACGTGGAGGGCTCACTCTGAACCATCTCGTCCGCTTCCTGACTCGACGCGCGATATTCCTCTCCCGCCTCGCCTATTCCCACGACCACGCAACCTGTCTTTGAGCGCCTGGACACTCCTCGCTATCTGTTGCTCGTCCTGCGGCACATCCGGGGACTCGGAGGGCACTACGAGACGGATGTGCGTCAAAAGAAAGAAAGAAATGGTCAAAGCAAGAACGCACGTGTACTGAGGTCATCTGAAGGGGGTTTAGGTGTGCTCTGTTCGACGTGCGTGATGGGCCGGAATCGGGACTTGCGTTCCTACATAGTGTATGAATATGCTGTACGGCCGCGTTCGCCTCCATTACCTGTGAAGCTTTCTCTTCGATACCCTTGAGCAGCTTGTCGAACACCTTGTCCCAGCCCTCGAACGCCTTGGCGAAATTCCAAGAGGCAGAGGGATCCCGCACAGTCGACAGTGCCTGTTTACCATTGCTCATGGCATGCAGCGAGGCGACAAACGTGGCGAGAAAAGGTTCGAAGAGCTTGATAAAGAGCGCTCTCATGGCCGTCAGGAGGTCGTCGACATAGGTGAGTTGCAGGATGCGCTGGTACGCGACCTGTGGGAAGGGGTCAAGAGCGAGAGTCGCGCGGGAACGTAGACGAGGACGTACGACAAAGATGAGCTCGAGATCGTTTACGAACGTCCATTTGACTGCATATCCATCCTTTTCGTATTTTTCTTCCGTGGTTCGGCCCTCGATGAGTGCATCTCGGATGAGAGAGTTGACCGGCGATGCAGGGGAGGAAGTTATGTGAGAAGCTTCGGGTGTGAACGAGCGCGACCAGAGTACGACACCCCCTGCAATCAAAGCTCGAACCTGGTCTTGAACATGGCGCAAATACGTACCTTTGTGCGAAATGGAGCAGTGATCCAACATGTTCAGTCTTGTGCTACTACGTTCACCGAAACAGCCCAGCGACTGGTATGCACAGTTCTTATGTAATCATCATTTGCTTAATCGGATCGAGCACAGCAAAAGTACAGCTTCCAAACTACACAAGTCCAAGACTCTCTACTAATCTGGTTGACGACGCAAGGGTTGTAACGACGTTGGTGAACGAGAAGGCTGCGTGGATGGTTCATCCAACGAAATGCATGGCGCGAAATGGGAAACGGCATCGCGCGGAGACTGGTGCACCGGCGACAACTCGCCCGACGCAATCTCTGCTTCGCTCCCCCACAGCTCCTTCCTACTCCCGACACTCGCACTTGGATGGTGTTGTGAAACAAACGAGTTGTTGACGTGTTGCGAGGAAAATCTACGAGGATGGAGCGGCGCCTCGACGCTTGGCCGCGCGGATGGGATATCTGTCATCATTGCGTCTGGGAATCGCATGTTCTGCATCGGTGGGACTGGTATAATACGAGTCTTGCATGAATGGGAGTGGGACAGGAGGGGGAGTGGTGTGTATACCCGCCGGCCTTTTCGGGAAGCGTGGGCGTGTATTCGGCACCTGAATCTAGGCGAAGGACGGGCGTGGCGCCGGCCTTGAGGGCGTTCATGAACTCGTACGAGGGCGGTGTGCGGTTGCGTTTGCGGGCGCGGAGGTAGAGGAGGATGCCCAGAAGGGCCAATACGAGAAATACGACGCCACCAATCACGGCTCCAGCAATTGTGCCTGCATTGGACGTGGAGGAGGACGTTGTTGCAACCACGGGCGATGGGGAACCGGCAGATGCACTCGTAACAGCTTGTGCAGTGGAAGAGACGGCGGTAAAAGTGTTGGAGGAAGTAGGGTGAACCGCTGGAAGATGGAGGCACTGGCAGGCCTGTCGGTGGCGAGCTGAGGGCCCGTTGTTTCTGGCAAGGGGTCAGCAGCGTACAAAGTTCGCGACTACGGGCTCACGGGGAAAACGACCCCAATACTTTGTCGAGTCGACATCTGGATGATGGAGATGCAGGAGACGAAACGTTGACGAGTTTTAGCACACACAGAAATCAGCGCTGGGATGGTATCGACTTGGGAAACACCAAAATATCACAGATCACTGCAGTGCAGTGCCTCGTCCGCTCATGCGACCGCTTTTCCCCTTTCCACGTCCTTTACTCCGACACCTATCCACCATGAGAGTCGTACCCGTACCCGTCAGGCAGGACAACTATGCCTATTTGATCGTCGAGGACACCTCCAGCAAGGCTGCTGCAGTCGACCCGTACGACGTCCCACTAGTACAGGCTGCCGCAGATCGCCTAGGGGTCTCCATTGTTGCTGCAATCACGACACACCATCACAACGATCACAGTGGCGGGAACGAGGTCTGTCTCCATTTGCGCACCCCTTCCCATCATCTCACCACCTACCCGGCGACTAGATTTTCGTGGGTACTCTGCCCACTCATCTGTAAGATGCTCATGCTTGTTGGCTAGGCTACAAACTACCCGGGCGTACCCATCTACGGTGGGAGCACGCAGGTGCTCGCTCTGTCCAAGCTCGTCAAGGACAAGGACGAGTTTGTGATCGGAGACGGGGTACACGTCAAGTATGCTGTCCCTCGCTTGCGCTGCAAAGCGTGTGTTGATGCATGGGCAGATGTCTGGCAACGCCGTGCCACACACAGGACTCCATCTGCTACTATATCACCGACCCGTCCAACGAGTCCCAGGCGGGCTGCGTCTTCACCGGTGATACCCTTTTCCAAGGTAAACAACCGACTGTTGTGCGGTGTTCACGCCGTTGACGGACAGCGAAGGGGGTTGTGGCCGCTTTTTCGAGGGCGACGGCAAACAGATGCGCGCGGCGCTGTCGTACCTGGGAACGTTGCCCGACGAGACGGTGGTTTACAATGGTCACGAGTACACTGCGAGCAACCTTGCGTTTGGGAAAGCAATTGAACCCACTAACCCAGGACTAACTCGCCTGGCGAAACTGGTCCAGGACAACAAGGTGACGACCGGGCTGTCTACTATCGGCGACGAAAAGGAATGGAACGTATTCATGCGCCTGGATAGCGAGGCAGTCAAGTAAGTAGACGGTGCATCTCACATAAACGATGTGTGAATTCGCACTGCAGGAGCGCTACGAGCGTCACGGACGAGTCTGCCATTGTGGACAGGCTGCGAGAAATGAAGAACTCGTTCCGGGGGTGAGCGAGACTAGTTTATGGCATCTCTGTCGAAAAAGGCGTTTTTTGTGTAAATACAACGTGGGTGACATGTGCAACGAAACGCATTTAGCAGATTAGCAGTATCGTAAACCAGTCAAGAGGGATAGGAGTTCAGCCCAGCCCGACGACCTTTAATATCGCGGAGCGCGCGTATGGGATGTAAGATAGACAGTACCAGGTGTATGCAAGATACTCGACGATGACAAACACTGGAAAAGACACGTGAGATGGCAGAAAAGCGGTTCCGAGCGGGTCTTACCGATGCAGAGGATCTATGTGGGGATGAGTGTGAGCAGATGAGAGAGAGAGAGAGAGGGACAGACCTCGCTGCGAAGGACAAAGGCACCGACAAAGACGAGACCGATAGAGGCGAGAAAGAGGATGGTAGCGACGAGTCGGACGGGTTTAAACATCTTTGGGGCAGCGAGGGTGAGGTCAAGGGGCAGGGGGAGAGATACGGAATTACCAGTTTGATTTGGCTTCCAAACTGTATTTGATATCGTTCAGAGTGGAGTGGGTGTTTGGAGATAACCGGGCTTACCCCAATGAGAAAGCCTGTCCCGGTGAGCGAGACGAGGATGCCGATGGTGTAGAGGACTGTCAAGGGTTTGGGCGATAAGACGGGGAGGGTGAGATGGACGACATGCCTGCGAAGCTGCTGAGCTGGCCTGTGAACAGCAGGATGCTGCCGAGGAGGCTGAGCGCAAAGCCGAGGACAAGACTGTGTGGAAGGTGAGTGAGCGGGTGCGAGAGGGGCAGTTGAGCTGCGGACCAGCCTACGAAGCCATAGAGACGCTGTGTGCGGGTGAGGCCAAGGAAGCTAAAGGCAGAGTCGCCCTCGAAAAAGTGATTGTCTGGTACGAGATTGCCGGCTGTTTCGAGATTGAGCCAGCCTTTGGAGGACATGACGAGACGGGGGGAGCAGGACAAGGTTGAAGTGGCGATGCAGTCGACCTCGTGTGATCAACGAGGCAGTCGAGCGTAAAAAGTCGAGTCTAAAGTTTTCTTCGCATTCTCGTCGCAGCGATGGACCAGTTCCAAGTCTCGTCGGGCTCACCGTCTCACATCGACTCGCTCTTCCAGTCAATACAGACAATCCCGCACGGAAACAATTCCGCACCCGCAACGCCTGGAATTCCCCCTACAGACCCCCTCTCGACACCGCCCGCTCACCCTGCACCACCCTCCTCCGCCGCAGACAGGCAGAGCGCCCTCCTCTCCCTCCTCTACCCCGCAGCCACATCCGTACCCGCACACCCTGCCTCCATCGTACCACCACCACCACCACCACCCTCTCAGCAGCAGATCCCCACCCCCCCCGCCTCCTCCTCCCAGCGCTCCGGCCAGTCCCCCTCAAACAGCAGCGAGTCGCAGGGAAAGATCCTCCTCGAGCAGCTCATGGCAGGGTAAGTATCCATCCTCGTGCACGCATCCCCCACGCTACATATGCCTCGCCTCACCACACACACGAGGCCAGTCCTCCTCCTTTTCTTCTCATCTTTGTTCCCCTTCCTCTCTTTCCTCTCGCACCCATGGCCTCCTGGGACTACATCGATATCTTCTTTACTGACCCTCCCGACAGTGCCGCTCCCCGATCAAACTACGCTGACCCTCCAGCCGCCTTGCCTCCCGCCGTATCCGCCCCCCTCCAGCAGCCCACACTCGACCCGTATCACCCCTCGGACCCATATGTCCCCCAGGAGCCCCCGAGAGAGCTGCCCCCGCCACCCCAGCCCATCCCTGTCTCGCACCCTCCACAACAGGCCCCTCCGTCCCCGCGCAAGTCCATGTTCGAGTTCGTCTCCCCCTTTGACGCCCTTGCGTCCAACCCGAGCACCGTAAAGAAGAAGCCCGTCCCCACTGCCACCGCCAGCACATCCAGCGGCAATGAAGACTCTTGGACCTCCGCTTCTCTCGGATCGCTCAACGACCCAAAGCGAAAGTCGGTCGAAAACCTCATCGATCAGCTAACTCGTGGCCAGGCGCCCTATCCTCCCCCTCAGCCTCCCTCCCCTTCATACGACCCATATAGCACCACAGACGAGTATTCCCAGTTGGATCCCAACCAATCCAACCCACAGCAGCCCCAACAGCAATCCCGTCCCATGCCTCCGCCTCCTCTTCCACCCAAGCCGGGCCGCGTCTCTCCCCCACGCGCATCCCCACCGAAGCCCCCCGTCCAGCAGCAGCCTCAACGTCCACAGGGCAGGTCTACCGAGTCTCCAGTCGGCCAACCTATTGCTCCAGTCAGAAGGGACAAGGAAGGCTCCCCAGGACCCCGCTCAAACTGGAAGAACGACCCTCGCGGCAAGCCCGTCCACAAGTCCAAGTCTCAATCGAGCCCCAGGTCCGCACACTTGTTTTCCTCACTTGTTCCACCCTCAACTTTGTCCAGCGCGCAGCCGCAAACGATCGTGTTCGACGTCTCTCAGCCTCTCGACGACGTACAGGCGGCAAGGGATGCTGTAAAGTCGACTGCCATCGCCCTCGTCAAACAAGACCCTGTCTTCTTACCCGGCACCACTATCGGGGCGACCCACTGGATTGCCTACGCCATGACCAGGGGTCGTGTTCGTGTCATCTCACGTTCCAGCGGTGACCGCACCCTCCTCCAGTTGCCTACCGTCTTTGCGCCAGCAACCCAGGTCATCGACATGGCGGTCTACGGCAACAGACTCGCGGGCGTGACCTCCGATGGTGGTTTTGTCGTTTGGGAATTGCCCGAAGTCATCACCGATGATGTCCCGTACGTGTCCATGCGCGCCTTGGCGACTGTTCAGACTGAGATATTGTGTCTAGTGGACATCTCTTGCTGTGTATCGTACCGAGCGCGGATGCTGATCCTTTGCACTCTGTCAAGTGGCATCCCAAACAAGCTGACACCCTGGCGGTGGCTTCTGAAACAAAGATGTATTTATTAGATTTAGCGGAAGCTGCGCGTACATTCAGGGGTGAACCGCTACCCCAAGTCGAGCTCAACCGCATCTCTCAAGTTTTCTCTATCCCTTCTGTAAGCGTGTTTTACTACAGCTCGTGTCCCATCCACTGATGTACTCTGGTAGCGTCTGGTTGCGTTTGACTTTGATGTCCCTCACTTTGCGCTGGCGACCATTTCCGAGGACTCGACCCTGACGTTGTGGAACGTTCATGACAAGAGTCCATTCTGGACACACCGCGTCCGTGGAGACGATCTTCCATCCTCGTTGACCTTTATCGACGATGGCATTGTCATCGGCCGCAGGAACGGCACTGTGTTCCAGTTGCTCTCCGTTATTACAAAGAACGTTCTCTCCACCTTCAAATTTGTCAACGGCACCAAGGAGGACCCAGACATGTTTGGCCACGTCAACTATGACTCCAGGATCCAGACCCTGTGGGTCGCCAACAACCGCAGAGACAGTTTAATCGCGTTGAAGGTTGGGTTTGACGTCTCTGGTTCGCCATCCGGTGAACTTGTACGTGGCGGCTTCTTCGAGCAGGTGGTCGAGTTCTCCGGACCGAAGCCTACCATTCACTTTGTCATCCTCTCCGCGGACGCTGATCCCACTGGGGACGAGGCCCATGCCGCCTGTGTTGCTGCGAAAGTGCCTCCAGGTGAACTCGCCCTCGTTGCCTTCTCCGTCCATTCAACCGGTGTCGATCAAGTTCTCATTCGCAAGGAATGGTACGAGATTGCCCTCGTGAGCGCCGTTTCCAAATTCCCTCCCTATATGCAACCCCAGGTTTCAACGTCTGCGCCGCTGGACGTCAAACCAGTTCGCCAGATACCCCAGGCGCCTACCATCATCAGTGGATCTGCATCCGTCCCGCAGCAAGTCTCTTCTGTGCCTAGTAGATTGCGGACCCCGCCTTCCGAAGAAATTGAATCGGAGTTGACTCGTGATGAGGCACGTGGACCCGAGGCAAAAGGAAAGGGCGCCAAAGGAAAGAACGTCGCCTTCAGAGATCGAGAGGATAGCAGAGACAAGGATAAGGCAAGGGCCGACTTGGGTTCCATCAGCGACTCTGGCGTCGCTCAGGTCGTCGCCAAGGAGATCAAAAAGAGCGAGGAAAACCTCCACACCCGCATTGGGCGATTGATCACCAAGGAAATGGACAAGCAGCGTAGGTGTCGTTCTAGGCGTGTTGACGAGCAGATCCTGATTCACTGTGTGCTTATCAGAACAACGGTTCGACGAGGCCCGGGCGCAAGAGCAAGCAGAGGACATTAATCGGCAGGAGAAGATTCTGAAATTGATCTCGACGGAGCTTACAAGGAACACCACGCGCGTGGTGGAGATGGCCGTCAAGGCTGAGGTTCAAAACTCGGTTCTTCCTGCCCTAGAGCACATCACGCGGACCGAGGTTCGGTCTGCGCTCAACGAGCATGTCGGACGAGGTCTGACAGAGTACATACAAAACGTAAGTTTCCTGGTGTTGCGCACCGGTCGATCTGACGACACCGATCGTTAGAACCTCCCCGTTGAGATTGAGAAGTTGTTGCTCAGACCTGACATTTCAAATCACTTTGCAAGCATACTTTCGACGAACCTGAACCCTCTGATTGAGAGATATGTCAAGGACACGGTCTCAAAGAGCTTCGTACCCGCCTACTCTCAGCAGACGTCGGCCATGCACCAAGACATTTTGCGTGAGATGAGGACAGAAATTTTGAACGTGAAAAAGGATTCCATGACATGGCAAACGGAGGCGGCGCGGAGCCAGGAGGTTCGTATCTCGCATACTGATATCGGTCGTTTCTCCTCACACATTTCGTAGTCGCTGATAAGGGATCTCGAGCACTCTGTCAGAGTTCTCTCTGACCAAGTCAAATTCCTCAGTATGAATACGACGAGTCTTCATTCCCGGCTGCCCAGCAACACATCTCCGATTTCCTCGATTCCTGCTCAGTCTCTTCACCGTCAAGCAAACCTCCCACCTTCCACGCAGTCGGCCTACACCTCTCAGCCTCTCAGTAGCTATGCGCAGCAGACGCAGGCACCGCCGATCCATGGCTCGTGGTACTCCTCTCCGAATATTGCTGCTCCTCAGGCTTCGCACCCTATTGCTCCGCCGCCACCGCCGCCACCTCTGTCTTCCCAGCGTTCCCCCCCAACTCAGTCTGAGGAGTGGGACGACACTTACTTGGCGGTGCTGGGCACGCAGGACCCCAAGCAGCTCCGAGAGCTGTTGGCGCGGTCCAACCCAGAGATTGTCATGCCTCTTAATGGACCTGGGCCACTGTCTCAGGCTGTTATTCTTACATTATTGCACCGCGTATGTCCAATTCGTCCTTATTACTTGCGTAGTTGTCTGATTTGTCTGTTCTTTAGCTCGCTGGCATTGTAGGAGAGACGCCGCCCGTTGACGAGGCTTTCAAGTCTGCACTGTGGTGGCTTCAGAGGGCGGCCACTGTTTTGAACATCAACGTGCGTCACTCGCTGACTAGTCGTGACGCGAAAGTATCTCAACGCGATCTCTTTCAGGAACCTCTCATCTCCCCCTACATTGCGCGGGTTGTTCCTAATGTCAAGGCTATGTTGAACACCACGAAACAGCGTCTGGCCATTCTCCCTGGTGGAACTCAATTGATGGACTCGGCCAGAACCATCGCAGAAATACAAGAAATTCTCGTTCGCAAACAAGTCTAAAGCCTTTTTCTTCTTTTTGTACTCACGTTGTTGACGAAGAATTCCGACACACGAGGAAAATGATAAAAAGAAAAACAGAACGACATTACCTCCCTTTTTTTTTGTTGGCCATCTCAAAGTTGACGTCCCTACACTTTTTTTTTTTCCCCCTCTTAGTTCATGCCAGGTTCATGAAGTCTGACGCGACCGATACGAATTTTCGTTTTTGATGTGTTGACATGTTTGTTGCTCTATCTTTTTCTTTCCTGTTGGTAAACGATGGATTACCACATGTAGTGGTTGGTACAATTCGCAGTGCTGCAATCAAGTTGGTCCGTTCAGATTAGTCCAGGTCTTGCGCAAAAGGCAATGTGCACTGACTGGATCTAACCGCCTTGGAGGTGTTCAAACTACCCGGATAGCGGGAGCGTCCCGATTTGTGTGGTCTCGAAGAGAATTTGACTCTCCTTCCCCGCATTGGATCATTGTAACGCCGGCAGAAGTTATCGGGAATATTTGCAAGTAAAACCGTTTATCCCTCCGACCGGGCGAATTTGCCCACCCACCCGAGAACCAAGGGTGGTAGTATTAGAAGACGGGCAACCCAAAACGGGTCGATCGCGGAAGCAATCGACCTCTTGCACGGTAAAAACGACTCACCGGCGGCGTGTACGTCGGCTCGAAAGAAAGGTAGTTCTCGGTGTATATTGTAAAACTCCACTTACGCGATGGTGCCCCACACTTCGACCCCCCCTCGCTTGCTTTTACCGACTTTTTTTCTTCTTCTTTGGGCTCCGCTATCCTCGTCAACGAGCGCTGAGGTGGAGACGCCTGCCACCCCGCGCAAGAGTTGTTCTTCGCATCCCTCTGCAGATGCTGAGTAAAAGTTAGTTGCGGGTGCCGGCCTTGCGAGTAGGTGCGAAAGGTGTTGCTGAACGTTAACGCTGACACTCGCACCCTGTCCGGTTTCTCGGAGCTCGGTGGACGTGGGAGGATCAGACCATGCACTTGGTTGCCGCAAAAAACAAAAAAAAAGATAGCATTATCATTGCTATGCATGATTGGGAAACTTATTGGTCTCTGATCTGTTGAGCTGTTCGCCTCCCGTCGGTGTGAATATCTCCGCCAAGCGCATCCTACGAGCACTCACCTATTTCTCGGTACCTCGATTTCCGTGGACTATCTATCTGTTCTAGCTGCTGGAGAAAGCCAAGACACTTCTGCCTGATGTCCTCGGAGTTGGGACAATAGTTCTTCAACATCAATCGGTTGTAGTACACCAACGAGTCCATGCACCCTGGGGTGCGTGTTAACGACACTGCATCAAGGCCGAGACATGGCTTACACTTGCTGTCTGGCTGCTCGCCTAACAATTCCTCGATGATATCCATCTCCTGCCGAAGCTGCTCCTCGTTCTCTCCTGTAAAGTTATTATAAATATGTAGCAAGACTATGACAACATGTACACACCCGAGCCTATTAACCACCTATGATAGATCCACGCGCTTTGATCGTCGGGATCAGTGAATAGTGCATTGTGCACAAGATCAAACTCTTTATTTGACGCGTCAAACCCACGGAACGCTAAAGGCAGAGCATGCATATACCCTCTTCTCGAGAATTCACCGGATCGAATTCCCCGGTGTTCCATAGCAAAGAATAAACTTTCGAACGTTGGTGCCATGCGCTGAAATTAGAGAAGCTCGCGCTAATTTTGCGCGTGGTGTATACCAGCTCGGTTGTTATAGGTCTCTGCTCTGGCATGCTTGCCAAAACATATCTCCGGTAGTTCCAGGCAAGAACTTGGAGGGTGAGAGACATACAAGGAACGATGTGTGCGTGTCAGGCTTACAGTTTCGTGCGTCCGCGTCGAGCATCTTCTCGACGACGGCCAGCTCTCTCTGCCAGGTTGCCTTCCGCCATTGCAAAGATGGCTCACCATCAACCATTGGTCCATCTGGAATGTTCTCCAGGCACCATCGACGGTGATTCCATATCCAGTATACCTTGGGACGTTCTCGCAGTGCTGCCATTGTCATTGACAACTCTTCAGCGAGTATATTATTATTCTCTTCGGAGGTGCTGAGAATCGGATGATATATCAGTGGGCGAAGTAAGTGAATGTTACTCACTTCTGAGGGAAAATCCCGTTAAGCATGATATTCCGACGATAGTTCCAGACGGTGTAGAATTCTGGATTCAACTCGAGCAAGTGTTGGGTTTGATCGAACGCCTCCCGACTCCAATCGCGTGCCTTTTTCTGTGGGACAGACAGAATGAGACAAGGACGATACAAGCCCATGGCCACGACGGGAAACATACGCGAGAAAGGACACTGTCCGTTAGTGCCAGATACTCGGCGATCTCTGATCTTTCGCGTTCTTTCCTCTCTCGTGTTGCTTCTGGGGAATGCGAAACGCGCTTGACGTTGTGCTGCACGACACTCGCATTGACAAACGGTGCAAAAAACCAGCTCGTGGCCTTACCATGATCCAACACTCGCAGTGGAACAGAACAGTCGAAGTTCTGATTAGCTGTGATTGGGAGATAAGCCACTTATCCGTAAACCCATAAATAAATATTGAATGATAATTCCTGTCGATTGGCGCGACGGTTGAACCAGGCTCCAAAATGCCTTCCGTCGCTGAAAAGTTGTCCAAGCTGGAGAGTCTCTCTGCTCACTTTCCTTTGACGCTGCCGGTCCCGACACCAACGACACACTCACACCTGCTCACCGTCCAGGACATCCACCGCGAAGAAGACCTACTCCGAAATCCATCGTCTTTCCGGGCATGGCGGACGGCCATACAAAACACCAGGGACGCGTTCAACGCGCTGCTCAAGGAAGAACGGCGCACAAACCCTTCGCTTGACGAAGGCGCCCAACTACTCGGGCCGCTCTCGACTCCGCTTGCGAGACGGTCCTTGCAATGTCTGACCTACATCTACGAAGCTGCCCTCGTCCAGTTCCCGGGATCTTTCAAGCTGTGGAAGCCATATCTGCAGATGAGGATGTCATACGTCCTTGGCAAACTGGTGCACAAGAAACAAGCGGGAGGGAGGAAAAAGTTCCCTGAGATGAAGGAAGCATTGGAGGAGGAGCGGGAAAGCTTGGAAGAGTGGGAAGGTGGGCTCGATGGTATCGTCGGATGGGAGGAATGGAAGGCTCTCGTTGCAACGTATGAGCGCGCCTTGATGTGGTTGCCCAAGGTAGCTCGTCCGCCCGACCCGTCGTTCAGTTGCGCTAATACATTGTTTAGCTTCCGCGCCTCTGGCTCATGTATTTCTCTCTCTTCTTCCATCCAATGTGTCCTCCCGTGGTTTCGCATACCCATGCTCGGCGGACGTTCGATCGTGCATTGCGCACATTGCCACCATCCTTACATTCCCGTATCTGGATCAGATATCTACTTTGGGCTGAAGGTCGAGGTGGTACTACCACCGTCTCGGTATATCGCCGTTATCTTGCCGTAGACCCAAGCTTGACCGAGCACTACGCCTCCATCCTCCTTTCCCCCGCCGACTCTGAACCGAGACCCTTAGAGGCCGCGAAGCTTCTGCTATCCTTGGCAAGGAAAGCAGCACGAGGTGGATATGTCAGCCCAGAGGGCAAAAGTCCATATCAACTACTCGGAGATTTCATTGACGTCGTTGAGCGTTTCTCCGACGAGGTTGGCCTCGATGTCCCCGACACCATACAATCAAACGAGGCAAATGCTAAAGCCGATGCTGAAGCAGAAGCTCAGCACATTCGTACCCAGGAACCTGCTTCAGCTGACGGCCAGCTCATTCGCGTAGCAGGTCCAGCGAGGCCCGTCTCAGCAGACGGGAAGGTACTCCCAGCTTATGACGAGGACGAAGATCCCCTTAGCAAGCGGAGGTTGAATATAGAGCGCATAATCCACAAGGATGGTCTTGTGGTCTACAAGGACCAAGCTGGCCGGCTATGGAGTGGGATCGCGACCTATTGGATCAAGCGTGGCGAATTCGATCGTGCAAACAGCACTTTCGAAACTGGTATCGCGTCGGTTCTTACTGTCAGGGACTTTACCCAGGTCTTCGACGCGTATGTGCAGTTCACCGAGTCACTTCTCAGCGCAATAATGGCGAGCTTGGAGGAACCGGATGAAGAAGAGGAAGAGGAAGACGCAAAGGAGACCGAGCGCGAGCTGGATACCAAAATGAAGGAATTTGAAGCGTTGATGGATCGAAGACCATTCCTTCTCAACGATGTCCTTTTGAGGCGAAATCCAAATGACGTGCAAGAATGGGAAAAGAGGGTGGCATTATGGGGTGGAGATGACGAGCGGGTACGATGTAATCGATCTTCCCTTGAATCCACTGACACCAATAAATTATTAGGTGGCTGAAACCTACACAAAAGCACTGGAGACTATCCAACCTCGTAAAGCTACCGCTAACTTCCACCGCCTCTATATCAATTTTGCAAGGTTCTACGAGGAAGGAGGTGTCTCTGGCGCAGCCGAGCCTGATCTCGATAGCGCTCGCAAAATCCTCGAGAAGGCAACGAAGGTTAACTTCAAGAACGTCGAAGACCTTGCCGAGATTTGGTGCGAATGGTCAGAGATGGAACTTCGTCATGAGTGAGACCTTACTTGACTGACATACTCGAACCGTACTGACAATACGTAGAAACTACGATGAAGCTATCCGTGTTATGCAACGAGCAGCCGCCATCCCAAAGAACATAAAAATCAATTACCACGATCACGTATGTCAACCTTAACTACCCATCCACAGTACTGACTGGTCCTCTTAGTCACTCGTTGTCCAAACGCGACTATTCAAGTCGTTGAAACTTTGGTCATTCTATGTTGATCTGGAAGAGTCGATAGGCACTGTCGAATCAACCAAGGCAGTTTACGAGAAAATTATGGACCTCAAGATTGCGAATGCCCAGATCATAGTCAACTACGCCGCTTTCTTAGAGGAGAACCAATATTGGGAGGACAGCTTCAAAGTGAGTCGTTATCCATGATACCTTTCCTGCAATAACCTTGACTGGCAGATATACGAACGCGGGACGGAGCTTTTCACGTTCCCTATTTCCTTCGAAATTTGGAATATTTATCTGTCCAAATTCGTGAAACGATATGTGCGTCGACCCAGTAACTGCTTTCGAACAAACCCTGACCCTTTCCCAGGGGGGCTCAAAGCTGGAGCGGGCGCGAGACCTCTTTGAGCAGGCACTTGAGAAATGTCCACCGAAGGCCTGCAAGCCATTGTTCCTCATGTATGGCAAGCTCGAGGAAGATCATGGCTTAGCGAAGCGCGCTATGTCCATCTACGAGCGAGCCACGCAAGTCGTTGCCAGTGAAGACAAGCTCGAGGTATGCGCGTTTTTTGTCAGGGTGACGATCTTTGAATGTTAAACGACAACAGATGTTTACTGTATACATTGCCAAGGCTACGGCGAACTATGGCCTGCCAGCAACGCGACCCATATATGAACGGGCACTGGAGGTTCTACCGGACAAGCAAACCGCAGATATCTGCCTGCGGTTCGCTGCCCTCGAGCGCAAGCTTGGGGAAATCGACCGCGCTCGTGCCATCTTTGCTCATGCCTCACAATTCTGCGACCCACGGGTTAACCCCAAATTCTGGACAGAGTGGAACAGCTTCGAGATCGAAACCGGCTCTGAAGACACTTTCCGAGAGATGCTACGGATTAAACGGAGTGTTCAGGCTCAGTTTAACACAGAAGCATCTTACCTCGCTGCACAGACCTTGTCGGCCAAACAAAATGGAGCGTCCGCGGATCCCGCCGTTCCGCTAACTGATGCCATGGCTGCTGCTGAACAGCAAGCTAGCGCGGTCAAAGGGCCAGCTTTCGTTGCTGCCAAAAAGACCGCGCCTCCTACACTGGAAGGAACAGAGGCGCGCCCGATTCAACAAGAAGGCAATGCGGATGAAATACAAATATCAGACGAGGAAGATTTGTAGGGACTGTCATACTCTCCGTCCTGTGTCGTGTTATTTTGCATCCCATCTTTCTATCTCGACCGCACAGAGATCTTCCCATTTAGCCTCCCACCCATCTTCGACAAGATACGGCTGCTCGACCCACTGAGAGATAGCGTCTCGAGACACCTCGAACGTGACGGAATGACTCCGTAGTCTATCTATGATATCCTTGATGAGAGCGAGGGACCGATGATACGGTGGTTCAACCTCTGCCATAGATTTGACTGTGTAGGATCAGCTGATGGGCAATAAAACCCTGTGCTAAAATGATATCACACCGAATTTCTCAAGTGGCCACGAGATCCAAAGCGCTTCCTCCTGGCACCACCTGGCGCCTTTCGTCCTCTGAGCTTCGTGGTATAATGCTTCCAAGCTGTCTACCACGGTGCTCACGCGCCGCAATAACCTCTGCTGTAGAATATAATTACATGTCAATGCCTCCACCACATAGAAATAGAAATGAACCTTACGAGTTTAGCAGCTACCGCGTCGAGCTGTGCTATGCTCTTATCCATAATGGCGAGCTTGGGCCCAACAATCTCGGACCGTGGTTGACCGTCCGGGGAAAATAGAGAAAGCGTGTTGCTAGCACGACGAGGTAAAGCTTGAGGTCGCTAACTTGGAATGGATGGAGCATACGCACTCGAGCTCTGTCCTTGCATCGACCAACGTACGGACAGCTTTCAGCCCGTCGAAAAGGACGATGTCCTCCCATGTCTGTGATATCGAACGTAGCTCTTGGAGCAGCGTCCTCAGCTTGCGATGGAACGTAGACTCGGAAAGACGAGATGGAGACGGAGGGATGACGAACTGAGTGGGTTGTAGAACGGGGGAAGACGTAGGCGCCGATGGAGTTTTGAATGATGTGAGACGTTTGCTCATGAGTGCGGTATGACTCTCTGTCTAGCAGAAAATAGATTAGATAACCGGAACCGACTCGGACGCGCATTGAGATCCATCAACCTGCGGGGCGTAGACAAGAGGCGACAATCAAGGCAAGCGTTTCATCCAGGGACGATAAGCAATCGGCGTTGCGTTGCTTGCGTTTGAAGCGGTCTGAATCGTACAACATAGTAAGCAGTCTTCAATTCATCACCATCCGCGCGCTGAGCACCAATCCAGCAGTTCGTTCGAAACGACCACAACATAAACACAAAAGTACTCGTATGGACGACACGGTCCTTCTCAGAGCTGAAGCAGAACTCGCGATCATCGAAGTAAGTGGCTTGTCGCACTCCACGACTCGTCCCAAAGCGTGTTACAGGCTCGCCGGCAAAAGTCAGAGAGAACAAAAACTCTCGGCCTGCCGATCCAGCTGACCGGTAAAGCCTTGGGTATACATATCGAAGGAAATGCTGCATGGATAGCTGAAAACACGCATGTTGCCAAGAAGATTGACCTAGAGGCAAGGAGTCAAAGTCGTCTGTTGCTGAACGTTCGCCAAATCCCAACACCAGTCAGGTAAGACCATGCAAATATACAAAGGTCACACTGCGCCTGTCATTTGCCTGGCCTTCTTCAAGAGTGGTCCCGCCGCCGCCGATCGGGTGCTCATCACTGGATCCTGGGATAAGGCAAGTCGGACGCTTGCCACGTCTATCGCGTTGGCACTGAACTAACTCATAGTCAATCAAACTATGGAACACGGTTGTGCGTAATTGTCGTTGCTCTCGCTACTGGGTTGGCATCCTGATCGTTGTAGACGAAAGGGTTGATATGTTCAACTGTTGGTCATGACGATTTCGTAAAGTGCTTGTTTGTATTCCCCATCGCCAGACTTCTGGTGTCAAGCAGCTCGGATAAAACTGTCCGATTTTGGTAGGCGTTCATTCACATCCGGACTCTTATCTTAATTGACCAGCGCGCAGGGACCTTACCGATGTCCAGGAGGGAAAACTGACACCTGCCGGATCCGTCTCCGCACACAGTCGTCCCGTCGAATGTTTGACTGGTGTTGCTCATTCCGAGACATCGGTCACATTGATGACTGCAGACACGATGGGCGTCATCAAGATATGGAAGCTTGAAAGAGAATCCGGACCCGACTCACGATGGCGAAGCGAGCTGCCAGAGACATTGAACTACCATCGAACAAGGGTCACCGAGATCATCTATGGAGCTGGCCAGATCTGGACGGGTAAATTCGAGCACTGATCGTGCCATACCGTGTCCTCTGATCAACCCACTCTCTAGCTTCTTCCGACGAGACGGTCCAAATTACTTCCTATCCTCCCGACCCGACCTTGACTAGGCCAATTCCCCCACTTCACCATCCGCTCCCAGTTCGTGCCGTTCTCCCACTCTCGCTCACGCCACTTGCAGAGCCCTACGTCGTCACAGCTTATGGGGACGTGATTCGTTTATACGACCTTTCCACCACGTCTGAACCTGAAATTCTCGGAGAGATTGATGGTCACTGGCACGACGTGACGGCCATCAGACTCTGGATGCGGACGAGTAGAAATGAAGCTGGACAGACAAGAATCGAGCCATGGATTGTCTCTACTAGTCTAGACGGGACCATACGCAAGTGGCGCTTTAGTGGTAAGTACGATGCCTATAGCGGAAGTTCCAGTCGAATTGAATCTCATCAGAGCTCGCCACTTCCACACCCAAGCATCCCGCCGGTAGCACAGAGCCAGTCGTGATTGCCCCCGTTCCAGAACCCTCTGGAGATGCACCCGCGAGCGAATTAACAGAAGATGAAGAACGCGAACTCGCCGAATTGATGGGAGAGGATTGAGGTAACATAAACATGTTCATATGTCCTACGCATGCATCGGGTAGTGGTCCTTCCATCCCGGATAAAATGGGTCCTCGTCTAGCGTCCTCTCTTCCCAGTCCTTCGGAACCATTCCGGATTCCTCTTGCTCTTTCGCCCATTCCTTGAGGGCAGGTATCACCTTGTGCTCAATATGCCACGTGCCCTTGTACTTCAAGATTGACTTCTTTCCTTCCAGCAATACCTTGAGGACAAGCTTGGGGATATAAGGCTCCCGCCGAAAATCTGTGATAGGCGTGAAAAGGGCTTTAAAGTTGAAAACGACGGCGCGGGACTTTGGCATGCGGCGTAATGTTTGCCAGTCGACACGCAAGTATATGCTGGAGAGTGGGATGTCAGGATCTTGTGTCTGGCGGAGATTCCACTCTGCTTCGCTCGTCTGCAAAAACAGAGGTTCGCCAACCTCGAGACCCCAAGAGCCACGTTGAATGGGTTTATCGCAGGGCATATTTAAGAAATACCTGGCGTGAGAGTGAGATGATTGGATCTGAGCGCTGAGCTATGGGTCTGCTATCACCTGTCCATTGAGAAAGCCATCTTCAACTTGTAATCAGGCACTGGCGCGTGAATCTGGTGCAACGGTTTTCCTATCTTCTGGCCGATGTTCCAGCCAACGGCCGAGCATGAAACCGCAGCTCGCAAGACGTATAAGTTAGTCTCAGGATCTTGCTCCGTGATCAAGAAGTCCTCTGGAACATGTTCGAGGAGAAACACGAGTGGATGAACAGTACTGGTGTCGACCTTGATTCCGAGGATGTTGTTGGAGAACACGCCCGTCCAATCGTCATAGTGGAACTGGTTGGGATATCTTTTGACAAAGGTATTGGATGACCATCTCCATGCATTCCCTCGACGATCCTCGACTTCCGGGAAGCTCGTCGATCACCAATTTGCCGTGTTCTGCGTAGAGTTTCTTGCGCTGATTGATGCGCTCCCGATAGGTGGATTCGAGTTCAATCCACCAGTCGGGCTCGAGCTTCTTGAGAGCTGCAGGCACGCTTAGTTCTGGACAAATCGTACTCCATCGACGGGAGAACTGACACATGGTCTGATGATACTCCCATCGGAAAGGTCTGTACGGACGGGGCTTCGCACTGTCGATGTCAAACCGATGAATTGGTTTGGGAGAGGGAAAACCCGTGAGCTTTGAGTAGTCCGGCAACCTTTTCTGTCCGGCAACCTGTCCATTGAGCCATTGGCGCTGCTTTGAATTCCCCTGTGAGTAGTATAGCTGCTAAAATTCCTATGGTGACGATAGCTACGATGAGATCAAGCTGGACGATGGTGACCATCGTGTGCAACGACACTAAAAGGACTGATCCCACGAGGTCATACGACCTCCGTCGAACCCTGGTATTCTTCCCAGCGTATAGAGGATACATTTTGAGACTTCTTTGTCTCCCACACACCCCAAGTTTGTTTCAGGGCTGAAAGTAACATAAGTATACCGATATAATACACAAATGGGACGGAGGGTTCGAGGGATGGACATTTATTCATAGCTTGGCTTTCGGGACTAACAGATTCGACGCCGCTTTCAGACTCGAGACCGCTTGCGAAAGCATCTCGTCAACACTAAGGGGTCCTGTCGTCAGTTTTCGTGGATACGTATGCTTGGAGTAATTATCGTACATCGACTTCGCAGGCTTGATTTCCTATGATAAGACGGAGTTCCGTGTTAGCATGAGCCAAGCAGAACAGACGGAAGAACACCAACGTCGATAGATCCGGCGACTTTACCCATTAACCCTAATGGAAATACAATCAGAAAATCAAGATGAAAGAGCCTCATCACCGTCTTACACATCCGTCCCTCAAGCGACCTTTCTGGGTGTTTCTCTAACTCAGCTTCGTGAGGTACTATCCCTTTGGATACGAGAGTTGATATTTCTTGTTGCCGCTGAGACTCCCATCCAGCAACATACGGTGTCTTTCGGACATTCAATGGTCGGCCAGAGTAGATAAGAGTTCGAGCGATATCATCGTATCCGGCCGTGAGCACAAGTTCTTTGTGCTTCGGAGGAGCTCCGGCCTCCTCGCTGGCAACAAAGCGTGTTCCAACCCAAATACCATCTGCTCCGTATCTTGACGATTTTGGGGTAAACTAGACCGAAAGTGATACGGAAGATACTTACGAAAGAGCTGCTGCGAGGCCGCGGCCATCCGCAATACCTCCAGCGGCAACAACAACGATAGGCTCACCCGTTAATGGGCTCCTGGCATTTTTGCATAAATCAACAACAGCAGGAATGAGGATGGAGAATGGGGTTTCTCCTGTATGACCTCCGCCTTCACCGCCTTGCGCACAAATGATGTCGACGCCTGAGAAATGAGATGTCATCCCGAATACTTTAGATAATAGATAAGCGGACACACCTTGGGCGAGTGCTTTCCTGACATGCTATTAAGGGCATGAGAGTTGTGAAAGGTGCTGTATATCACTGACGCACCTTTGGGTGCCCAACCATGCTACATTGGCGGGGTTCTTAGTACCTAGTACTCTTCCCAAAAAAAAAAGGACTTGCTTCATCACAGGTATACCAGCTGCATGCAGTTTATCCACAGCAGTTTTGGGAGGCACTCCGACTGCGCTGACGAACAATGCTGCCTTGCCATGGATGATGACGTCAAGAAGTTCGTCGAGCTGACCATTTGTATAATCATACTGCGGAAGCAAGATAAATGGGTCGTGTCCGGATGATACGATAAACCTGAACATACATTGGTTTTCCTTGCATTTCCGCCTATCTGAGGAAGAAGTAGATCGACGCCGAAAGGCGCATTCTTGTCCTCGAGGAACGACTTTAATTCGTCAATAGACTGCTGCAGCATCTTTGGACTTTGGCTAACGCCCCCGATGACGCCAATTCCTCCGGAGTTGGTTACAGTTGCTGCTAAGCGTGGGCCAGCAGCGACGTTCATCCCTGCCACGTTCGTCAAGGACCACAAGGTAGTGAGAACCGTTGACTTTACATGCCTGCGAGCATGATGGGATGGTTGATCTTGAACAACCCGGTCAGGGGAGTAGAAAAGACTGGTTCTGAAGACGGCATTGTCAAGGTACCGTAGAGAGAGTAGTTAGTACAGTCCGCACCCGATGTCAGCCAACCGCCATCGCTGGGAGTTCTGGGTCAAAATTAGCCTATCGATGTTTTTTATTCCTGTGACCGGCTACAATTACATAATCTTTAAATAGCACTTCGTTGCTGCGATGTCCGACAAATGTCCGGTGGACCATGGTCAACATTCGGGAGACAACTGTCCCGTAGGACCAAGCACCCGGTCCACTTGGTCCTCTTTATTCTCGACAAAGAACCCATCGCAGTCGAACCAGTCCTCGTTGTCCATAGACCGCGAGGTCTCGTCGATCCCGCGAACACCCGACGCTAAATGGGTGTACCCTTCGGAGGCCCAGTTCTTCGCAGCCATGGCTCGGAAGAACCACAACCCCCAAGCTTCAGACATGAAGACCATCGTACCTATCCACAATGCTGTGAACGAGCGTGCTTGGTCCGAGATCTTGAAATGGGAAGCTGGTAGAGGTGGAAACAAGTGTGGTGGTCTCAAGCTCATGAGTTTCAAAGGGAGACCAGGCGACATAAGCCCAAGAGCAAGGCTGATGACGTTCCTTGGGTAGGCGTCTTTCTTAGAATCTACCAACGCCCTAGTGATTTGTCTCCCAGCTATTCAGCACCTTTTGATCGTCATGACTGGATTGTGGATCGTTGTGGCACTAAGATCCGCTATGTTATCGACTTTTATACCGGGCGCGGCTCTGATTCTTCGAATGTTTCCTTTTATCTCGACGTACGACCTGCCTTAGATGATTGGGAAGGGGTGAAGATGAGACTAGAGAGCGCATTCGGTGGTCTATTTGGTCCTCACGCTCGAGAGAGCGGCATCGCTCCTCCCACCTAATGAGTTCAGAGCATTGAATATCCCTCACATTCAACACCCCTGCTCAGTGAATACATGGTAATACGTGTATCAGTACAATATATCACCCCTTCAGCGAAACTTTGGTTTTCTTCAGTAGTGGTTGCACAAGCTCTTCTTCGCTTTCCTGCTCAGAATCGGTAGAACCGTCATCACTCACGTCACTGATCTCTTCCTCCTCATCCCACTCAGCATCATCCTTTCCATATTCCTCTCCGTCTCCACTACCACCCGCTCCACTACCGGAGGCGTCTTCTGGTAGGGTTTTCGATCCCCTTTGTTTTGCCTCCTTTTTTCGCCGTACATTCTCTTCCTGCTCTTCCCTTCGCTGCTTCCTCAACCTTTCTTTTGCCGCGTGTGAAGCTTTGAGCACAGCAGACTCCGCTTTCGACTTTTTGACTACAAGGGTCGTTAGAATCGACTCGGTGATCACTCACAAGACGCTTACCGAATTCGTGGTGCATCACCGCACCCTCTTTTCCAGGGACTCCCTCCGTTATCTTGACAAGTCGAAGCTCCATTCTGGGTCCGACTTCGTCCAGCTTCACCGCTTTCTTCTGCCCTTTTTTATTGTTTCTCCCTACATAATCATCCACTAATGAGACAGCATCCGCATCGTCTCCCGCGGCACTTGATGCAGAGGAGGCAGCCGACTCGTATCCTCCTTCGCTGACAGGTCCCGGCTCTCCTCGTTTTCTGAGTAAGAAATCTGCGACATCCTTCTCGTTTCCGAGATCGAGAACACCGGTCACAGAAGTGCCTGTGGGCTTTTTAGCCCCTTCGAGGACTCGCCGAATGCGTTTGGAAACACCGTAGGGTTTTACAGTGATCAAATAGTGTCGGAAGTCGATAGTACCCCGTTCTGCGTTGTAGGCAACAAGGACGATCCGACGTGCTCCTGAAAGAGACATTGAATTTGGTGCAAGTGGGGGAAACATGGACTGGAATGCCTTCATTAGAAGGGGTAGATGTGGGGGCGTATTTGGAGAGGGCGGAGGAAAAGATGCGAGGACAAGCTATGAAACCAACAAGATCAGGATAAAACAAAGACGCGAATAATTGTAGGACGAACGAGCGGTGCAGTCAGAAATTCTAGGCCCTGACTTCGTGGCGAACGAGACACTTTTAGCAAGTCTTTCTTCAAGCTGTATCGCTCGATACGGAAACTAAACGTTGGCCCACTTGGTAAGCGAGCAATGCGAAGAGATGGAGCGAGGTCAGTCAGGGTGATTGCCATAAGATGAGATACTTTGAGAGCTGGGCCCATCGTTAGGAAATCTTTGAGTTTGTTGCGTTTGCGCTCCTGGAAGATTCAACATCAAGTATACAGATGACCTGTGAAAGACAGCACGAACTCTTAGTCGGGTAGCAGTATTTGGTTCCATAACTTTTCGCAGGTCGCGGACTAGCTGACTTAGAGAGGAGCCGACCTGGCCATGTTTGATGATAAATGATTTTGGTACGTTGTCTTGTGTCTGTGAGCTTGCACCTGCGTCCTTGAGATGCGTCCGATTCTTCCGCTTGCGGGCCATATCTGACCGTAGAAATTTCGGATTCGGTTACCTTTTCAGGAGGTGTGGAAAGCGTTTGTTTGGCGGTGGCTTTGGAGTTTAACAGCGGTAAACAAGAGGTAAGTAGTCTAGCGTCCCTTTCTTACTTCCTCGACAGTGGGAGAACTACGCCATTGCAAGATACAGTCATCGATAAATGTGTCAGACTCGTCTCCCAGTATCGAAACGGCGATAAAACAAAAGCCCAAGCGCTCCACGAAGCTCTTGACGGAAGCTCGTCCGGACGAGAGTTCTTTGCACAAGGGAACACCTTTGCCGAGGGAGCTTTCGCCACATATCTGAACATGCTTTCGACCAAGTTGACTCGGAGTAGGTTAAAGCTAAACGACGCGGAAAAGCCGTTGCGATTAGGAAATCACCTTCTAGTGACAGAGTGTCAGGGATCAGAACCCGATCTGCTTCAGAGGATGAGATCGGGCAAGAGGCGAGATCATCGAAGAAAAGGAGAACTGGCGTTGATGAGTCACTTTTCCCGTGGGGACCTTCTGCAGAGATTATCAAGTCCACCTTACCAACGGATCATCGACAAGTTCTTAGCCTCCTCGACAAATGGGCCAACGACACTGGGCTCGTCGTCCGAAAAATTCTTCTCTCTCTAGGATGTCCCGAATTCCACACTGATCAGTGGCTCCAGATTGTCAAAGGACTTGCTGTCGACCTCAGTCAAGTCCTAGGAGCCCACTATTCCACCGAGGTCGACCAAACGAAACCCCTCAGAACTCACGGAGAATGGCTCATCGTATTCGGTAAACGGGCGTTCGTAATCAGCTCACGAAAAACTCACAGGGTTGCTCGTTATGAGCGACCGCATCTTTGCTGGCGAATTTCTTCGCTACCTGTGTGCGATCTCAGATCTCAGCGCGAAGTTGATTAGATTACGGTTACTAATACACAAAGGTTACCAGACCATTTTACATCACTGGGAGAAGGATCCCGAGTCTGAGTCAGGGGATGAGGGCAGTGTACCATCCTAGATCAAAGCTACACCACTTGGGAGAGCCGTAGAAGGATGGGGGAAAAAATGAAAAAGGAGGGTATGAGTCCAAGTGAAACAAGGAGGCATGAGCAGGACCAAACAAGATATGCTATAAAATCACCTCGCAAGAGAAGACGGACACGAGTGGGGATATTAGAATTCAAGGAACTGAAATATAGTGGGTTCAAATCGTTGATGAATGGGTGGAGGGCTTTCCTCCATGACAAGGCCGGGCATATCTTCCAGGGATGGGAGGGGAAGATGAAGGAAGTGACGAGTATCGTCAAGTGAAGTAGTATGGGGGATGATTGGAGCCTGTTGTTCGTCAGTCAATCGTACTAAATCATAATGCAGGAAGAAAGTCACCTTAATTTTGCAACATTCCAATGCATCCCAGTCCACGCCACGGAACCATGGATGATCAAGGACATCCTGCGGACCTCCAATCATGTTCCCGAGACGCTTGGTACGATCTGGGTGCAAAAATGCCTTGATGAGCTCTTTGGAGAGCCGATCCATGGTGTGTGGCCAGTGGATGACTCCTCTCAAAATCTTCTCGTAGATACCGTATGCAGTCTCGTGGAAAAATGGTGGGTATCCCACAAGCATTTCAAAACATAAAATTCCGCACGCCCACCAGTCCGCAGCCTTCCCATGGCCCTCTGACTGGATAATTTCTGGGGCTAAGTACTCTGGTGTACCGCACAGGGTCCATGTGCGATCGTCGACTATTTTGGCAAACCCAAAATCTGTCAAACGAAGGTAGCCGTGTGAATCCAGGAGGAGGTTTTCTGGTTTGAGGTCACGGTATATGATGTTGAAGGAATGCAGATATTTCAGGGCAAGGATGATGTTAGCTAGATAGAACCGTGTGACGTCGGGGGTGAACTTCTGGGCCCTGCGAAGGTGAGTGAAGAGTTCACCACCGGGAACATAGGACATCAGCATGTAGATGTTCAAGCTGTCCTGGAAAGTTGCAAAGAGATCTACGACAAAGGGATGCCGAACCCGCGACAGGATGTAACGCTCAGCATTAACATGCTCGACTTGGCGGAGGCGAACAATTTCAACTTTCCGGAGAACCTTCATGGCGAAGATGTTCTGAGATCCGGGAGTTGCGGACTTGAGACGAACTAGGAGAACGCGACCAAATGTTCCCGTACCTAGAGGAAGCAATAAGTAACACGTGAACCAAGAAGCAGCGACGAAACTTCACCTAGAGCCCCTCTCACTTCAAAATCGGTTAATTTCAAAACGCCAGGTTTTTCGACGTGGACCTGCTCATTTTCCAGGGAACGAGCAGGCTGGGGAGGTGGAGTGAGAGGTCGCTGAGGGTCTATGGGTTGCCAGTGAGGATAAATTGCCTGCAAGGCGGGGTCTTGATGTAGTTGCGACTGGAGTCCTTGACTTGATGGTTTCTCTGGATGCGGAACTTGCTCCTGGCGTACCATCATGACACCAGCCGGGCTAGCATCTGCGCCATCCTCGCTATGACCAGGAGACACAGGAGGGGTTATGAGCACATCGTAGGCCATAGATTGACAATGGTATGGCTCCATTCCTTGCGGAATCGATGTAGCAGACTGTGGTGTGGGTGCGTGGAAATTATCCATGATTTGATGGGTTCAGTTTTGGGTGTAAAATTCCGGGGGACGTTGCAACGACGATCGACAGGAAGGACGGAAGTGAAGAGAAAGCGCAGGAGTGATTCAGAGTTTGCCAAGAAAGACCGGAGAAATTGAATGTGTATTAGGGATTAGTTATAGAGCTAACGGGGTGTTAATTGCGTTGATATAAGTGAACAGATGGAACGCACAGATACGCGCCAAGTTGTTTCAAGGCGCGGTAGATAGGTGGTGATGGCCTCTGAGTATAGAGACTGGTGATTCTGCCGATGGACCCGCCTAGCGGTGGTTGCTTCAGAAGCTCGCTCAACTGGGAAGATGACCACAGGGCCCTCTTTTAGCCGCCGAGGGTGATTGTTCGGCGCCAGATTTTTGTCGCTCTAGGTTTGCCCGTGATGGCTACGGGAGGAAGTGAAAGCAGGTGAAACATCACCTACGTGGATGACTCGAATTTGACCACTCATCGCTTGGCGTGACTGAGGGGTTCGGTTCAACATTGGAGGTGTTCCTGTGCCATGTGGTTTTACAGTAACCGAAACACGTCTCAAGGTAATACCGCATCACTCATCTTAGTTTATATAAGCTGCTCTTCACCTGACTCTTTACTGCCATGTCTCGCGCGAGCAATGCTGGAGGATGGCTTAGAGGCACTACCGTCCGCAAGGGTGGCACCACCGCGACAAATTCTCATTCAACTCGACCCAGTACCCCTCAGGTTCAGAGTACCTCCACGACGATATTCGGTGGTGGTGTCAAGGATGCATCTGGCAGAACGTCCGAATATTTCGTGAGTCCTATGCGCGCATCATTCCTCTGCTCGTTTCGGTTTCCTGAGACAGGATCCACGGCAGTCCATGGACGATCAATGTCCTGTGTGCAAGTCTGACCGATATCTCAACCCAAAGTTGCGATTGCTCGTAAGCGCGTGCTATCATAAGATGTACTTGCACCACGCACATTTGGTTCCAATAACTCAACCCCAACTGTACATCCAGGTGCGAATCGTGCATCGATCGGTTGTTCACGCTCGGACCTGCCCCGTGTCCGATATGTCAGAAGATCCTTCGGAAGCTAGCTTTTGCCCCGCAAACGTTCGAGGACCTCACAGTTGAAAAGGAAATCGCAGTACGGAAGCGTGTAGCAAAAGAGTAAGTCCATGTCTTACAGTTTGCGACTATCCCAATGGCGTCTCTTCCAGCTTTAACAAGCGCCGCGAAGATTTCCCAGACCTTCGGTTGTACAATGACTACCTCGAAGAGGTCGAGGATATAAGTAAGTCCACATATGTTGGACTGTTGCTGATTTCATTTTCCAACATGAATGTAGCATTCAATCTCATTAACGATATCGATGTTCCGGAGACTGAGGCTAGGATAGAGAGATATCGCAAAGAGAATGCACCATTAATCGAACTCAACTTGCGGCGAGAGGAACAGTACGTCCAAGCTTTAAAGGAGCAAGAAGAACAAGAACGGTTAGAAAGAGAACAACGCGCACTTGAAGTCCGCAAGGAGGAAGAATTAGAACGCGAGGAGAAGGAAAAAGGCAGACGAGAAATCATCGATCGACTGGAGACGAGTACCAAAGATGCTGCCAAGGTTATCGCAAAATCCCGCGCAGAGGCAAACAAGCGGTTGTCTGCTCGCACTGTTGCCACCTTGGCCAAGAGCAGTGCACAACTCCTACGCTCACGTGCGGCGCAAAGTACCACCGTTCCCGACGTGCCACACGTCCCCCTACAGGACGATTGGTATGCGTACGAGGATCTGTATACCCTGCGGGACAACTACGAGGACGTATACAGTGAAGCCGTACGAGAAGACTCAGAAGGCATTATGAGGGCAGGGGGATACCGCGTACACGAAGCCTGGGACAGGGCTGTGAGGTCCGCAGTCACTGCGTTGTTCTTACCTCCGCTCTCTGGAGCTTCTCAATCCAATATTACACCTGGAGCGCTTCGGAGCACCGTGGCTTATACATGATGATACAGATTCACATTCACGGTAGTCAATCTATTAATGCATGTCGTCCCTCCTTGCGAGGTGAATGGTATTGATCCCCGCACTGGAGAGTTCTAAAGATATACAGTAAACTTGAATTAGTACTCAGGGACACTGAAAACGACTTTGCGATCGTTTTGCTCTTGGTCTGAGAGTGGATCACCCATGGTGAAGTAAAGGAGTTGGTACTCTGGTTTCTGCCTGAAACATTCGCCAGATTAAATGGTAGGTCATGTGACCGAGAGTAAACTAACTTGGATCCCTTTAGCCTGAATGATTTGATGACTGTATCTGGATCCAGCGTGGACTTGAGGGCCACATCTCGACGGGCATCATCTATATCCTCGTCATCTGAGTCGCATATGCTGACTACGCCGTCGTCGGGATCCTCGTTCATACGTGATCGCTTCCTGGAAGCAGGGGATTTCGACCGTTCACGGCGTTTGCTTTTACCTAGCGAGACTGATGATGAGGATGCCCAATCCACACCAGTGGACACATTGAGAGCAGCCTGACGAAGGTCCTTATGAACTTTGCTATTCGGTTGTATCAGTTCTCAACATCCCATGGATGTCCACCAGTGGAAACTTCACCTAGAAGGATTGAACACAAGGAGGTTGTACTTGTTATTTTTCCCAAGTTCATACCCCACGATTGTTATGGAATGGCCGTCATACTGCATTATAACAGGCATTTTTCTGGTGGCCACAACAGGCGATGCAGTACGGAGTATCTTGTTGACATCTCCTTCGGGCTTTTCGGTGAAATAATTAACAACCCACTCTGTCAGCGTATTAAATCCTGTGAGATCAAAATGAGCGGTATGTCTTCACAAGATGAAACGGTGAACCTTTGGGAGATTTCCTGAGGTCAAAATCCACAAGCATGCAGCTAAACCAATTTTCTGCTGTTATCGCATGCCAGCCACAAGTCGACATGAATCTTACGGGATTTTGCGAGACGTGAAGGCAACATAGAGATCTGGTGGTCTGGTTGAGGAGTCAATGTCTGATTAGACTCACTACACATTACCTCCAGTCCCGAGTTTCTTTTTTGTGTTGACCAATTTATGATTGAAGTCGCGAGCACCGATGTCATCATAGCCTGCCGAACTGTGTCAGTGCCAAAAATGAACTATAATAATATTAATGCGATGCTACCGTCTTTCCACGCGTCTTCTAACCACTTTTGTAGATTTCGTACACCAGGGGGTGACGGGGAATCAAGGTGGGCAAAATAGACGGACTGGAATTGCTGGTCCATGAGAGCGGCACATGTCATCAGAAAGTTGCGATATCTGAAGACGCAGTGATCAATCTAGGCCACTCGTATCCAATCTTAGGTGGGCACACGTACCCACAACCCCAGCTCGAGTCAAAAGATTCATGGTAAATATGAGGCGTCCGCTCATAGCATAGAACAGCACGTTGAGTGACACCTTTCCTGTGAGATTTCTTCAGTGCCTCTTTCAAAATTGAGAGTACTCCTAACAATCTTCAAGGACTATTCCTAACGTCAGCAGAAGATGCCTTACCAGGTGTATAATTGTCAGGTGGCGCCTTTGCCAGCGTAGGGTACCAAAAAACATCCTCTTGCGCAGCATTCTCTGCGCTCCTCCCGAACTTCATCGGCGTCGTCGTTCGCCTGGAGGTAGTCACGGGGGAGGGTTTTGGTCTTCCACGCCTAAGCCGTGACGCTGCAGACGCGTCGGGCTCAGAGGCACAGACAAAGGGATTTTTAAAAGCGCACTAGTTGTCTCGTCAGGGTAGTGTTTGCGGTAGTGTTCCTCTCGTGCCGTGGCACTCAGAGTATGCAGGTTTGTGGGGCAGAGTTGGCAGATATCGTTTGTTCCAGATTGACTTGCGACGTGTCAAGGAGAACTCTCGTGTTGGAGACAAGTATGATGGATTACCTTTTGTCTATGATATTCTTCTCCACTATTTCTATTTCGTCGTCCGACATGGAGATGGTGCCAGGGTGTCAGTGGTGGCAGTGCCGATGTAAGCTATTCGCTTACGTAAACGACTGGAGGATACGCCAGCTTTGGACGCGCGTCCATAACATACTCCAAACCATGTCCAGGTCCTACGATCGCGGTGAGTAGCACTTCTCTGCTCCGTCCCAAATGCTGATCTTGTACTGTAGCACTCACCGTATTCTCTCCCGACGGCCACTTGTTCCAGGTAATGCACAGACGCGTCATCTTCGATCCTCCACCTCATGAGGTATATGCAGGTCGAGTATGCACTTGAAGCCGTTCGAAAGGGGACATGTGCGGTAATTATCTGTCTCGCACTTCCAGTAGACCTTGTCTTACTCTTACTACAAGGTCGGCGTACGAGGCAAGGATGTTGTTGTACTGGGTGTCGAGAAGAAATCTGTGCTGCAGCTTCAGGACCCTCGTACAGTCCGCAAGGTCGTAATGCTTGACGATCATATCTGCTTGGCCTTTGCTGGTAATACATTCCGTCCACGATCTATTGCTTTGGATTCATGTCTTCCAAAGGTCTCACTGCAGACGGTCGTGTCCTGATCGACAAGGCGCGTATAGAATGTCAGGGTCATCGGCTAACAGTGGAAGACCCGGTGACAGTGGAGTATATCACAAGACACATCGCAGGTATTCAACAGGTACGCATACTTTCATGGACCCTAGCAGACTCTAAAATTCTTTTCTTTGACCAGAAATACACGCAATCGGGTGGCGTCCGTCCTTTTGGCATCTCAACACTGATCGTCGGTTTCGATCCCCATGACACCAGACCAAGACTGTACCAGACAGAACCCAGTGGTATTTACAGCGCATGGAAGGTGGGTGGCCCTCTTTGAGTCCTCCTTGGTGGCTCCCAAACTCTTTCCAGGCAAATGCCATCGGTCGTTCATCCAAAACGGTCCGCGAGTTCTTAGAGAAGAACCACAAAGATGATATGACACGTGAAGAGAGCATCAAGTTGACGGTCAAGAGTCTTCTTGAGGTTGTGCAAACAGGAGCGAAGAATATCGAGATCAGTGTGATGGAAAGCTATGGAAAGATCACTGTGAGCCTATCTTCATGTCCTCAAAGTATTCTACAGTCTGAGCTAGAACATAAGAACCTGGAGCTCTCTGAAATCGAGGGGATAGTCAGTGAGATCGAGCGAGAGAAGGAGGCTGGTGCGTTAATTATCATCACATTTTTAATAGCATGCTGATGGTACTTCGGAAGAGGCCGAGCGAAAGCGTACTCGGTTGGCAGCAACTGCAGCTGGACAGGCTGCGATGGCAACGCGGGCGGACCCTGGTCAACCCTCAGGACAGTAAATATCAGATTCATTGTATCAGTCATTACAAAATACGAACTACCTGAGCATTGTAAATGGTTGTTTGTCAAAGGCGTCTAAAATAAACAAACTCGGACAAGTACACGTACACGCCAAGTGACTCGTGAGCAATGCGCGTGAGCTTAACCAACTTAGTGATCAACCCCAGTCATGCATTCTCCATATCTCGGATCGACGCCGCGAATAGCTCAAAAGCATGTTATCCTCTCAGAGATACTTGCTGTGACGTCGGCCATGCGAAAGAACTCGCGTTGGGCCTCTGCAGCTCATACGCTTCACGCTCGGGATTACGCGCTGGCAAGGGATCTTGGTCTTCGGAGAGCAAGCCATGGGGGCAATAACCAACGTTCTGGGAGAGTCTCGCCAGAGGCAAATCTAATGGGTGGCTTTCAGGAACTCAAACGCACCGTTCGCGGTGTTCAAGGTCGGTCTGACTTGTGCTTGAGATTCATGTCTCATGATGCTCCAGATATTCAGAGCCTACCTCTACCTGTGCTTCTCGGTCCCTTCTTCGCCCTCATCCGTTCCCCAATCTCGACGGGCCCCATTACGTCGGCGGCGCTTTCTGCCCTTCACAGCTTCTTTGCATGTGGATTGATCTCAGCCAATTCCGTTGAATTGGAGATTGCATTGGTCGAGCTGAGCAGCACAGTGTCACACTGTAAATTCGAAGCGAGTGATTCGTCGGGCGACGAGGTCGTTCTACTCAAAATCATGGCAGTAATCCACGACTGCATGGTTGGCAGTAGCGTAGGGGGGTTCCTCGGTGACGTCGAAATCTGTGAGATGCTAGAAACGGTGTTGACGACGTGCTGTCAGATGAGGTTGAGTGGTTTGTGGCATCATCTTCCATGATTCCTTGTTTCCCTGACGAACACAACGAAGAGGTCTTGCGACGGTCTGCTGAGTCAACGATGCTTTCAATCGCTCGAACGATATTTGGGCGCCTCCACGAACTTGACCCCGCACAGGAGGAAGCAAAACTTCGCGCTCACGAAGATGAACCTCAGCACGGCGACCTTAGCCTATCGGTCCCGACCGTGGCTTCACACAGTCAAGTTATCGACAACGCAGTTTCTCCAGGTACACACGGGGAAGAGACAAAGCATACAGGTACTGTGACACCGGACCCCATACTCGATGTGGCCAATACTCCGGACAGAACCGCGCAGGGGAGCGTTCCATCTGTTGTTGTTCCCAGACCTTGTGGGTTTAAACACATGTCCCTTGAACCGTTCTCACATTTCATCCTTTGCAGATGGGCTTCCTGCCCTCTTAGAGCTCCTTCGTGTGCTTGTCAACATTCTGGATCCAAATGACCAAGTTCACACAGATTCGACGCGGTTGTCTGCTCTCACCATCTTGAACGCTACTATCGAAACCTGTGGGACCAGGATTGGAGACTACTCTTCCCTTGTTGTCCTGATTCTAGATCACGGATGTAAAAACCTTTTCCAGCTCGCACGTTCCGACAATTCCGCTGTGTTGCAGGGTGCTCTGCGAACGATCGCTTCGTTGTTCGAGACCATGCGATCACACCTCAAGTTGCAGCAGGAGCTCTATCTGGCTTTCAGCATCGATCGCCTGGCAGCCCCTCCTCTTCCGAGATCCTATACAACAAAAAAGCACCAAACGAGTTCACCGCGTCCTGGCACTCCCGCTACTTCGACTCCAACTCTTGGACCAGTTGACACAGAACTTGATCTAGAGAAAGGCAGTCTTGTTCCTTCCCGCCCTCCCGTGCAACCTGCCCGTGGTGACACCCGCGACTTGATGTTGGAGACATTGAGTCAGATATCCCGGCATCCTAGTTTCATGGTTGATCTTTACTCTAACTATGATTGTGACATCAATTGCGAGAATCTGTTTGAACGGCTCATAGAGTTCTTGACCAAGGTTGGTTTGGGATGTGCATCGTCTGTTCGATACTTCATTCTCCTTTGTAGGGGGTGTATCCTTGGGAATACTCGTCTGCTTCAGAGGCGCAACAATTACATTCGCAGTACCTTTGTTTGGATATGTTGCTAGCATTCGTGAATGACATGGCAGCACGCGCACGAGGTGTAGGTGTGTCTCTTTGTGTCTCATCATATATGCTCACCTGGGATGCAGGAAAACGAAGCCTGGAAACCGGTATGTCTTACTTGCGTCCCTCGAAATGCATTCTGAAGTTGTCCCCTAGGATTTCGAGTCACCGGAGCAACTCCTGCAAAACAAGTCTAGGAAGAAGCTTGTCTTGACAGGGGCAGCCCGATTTAACTCGAAGCCCAAGCTTGGCCTCGCTTTCCTGGAGGAGTACAAACTCATATACTCGGACCTCTCTCCAGAAGTATCTCGGACAAAGAGTTTGGCGAAGTTTCTAAAAAGCTCTACTCGTCTAGATAAACGTCTGCTCGGGGATTACCTGTCCAGACCAGAGAATTTAGAGTTACTGAAAGAGTTCATGAACTTGTTCGAGTTCAAAGATGTGAATTACTTCTCTTCCTCAGATGTTCGTAACTCACCCACACATCGTCAGAAGCCGATGGTGGATGCCATGCGGGAGATGCTCGAAACTCTCAGACTTCCCGGGGAGTCTCAGCAGATCGATCGTATCGCCGAGACATTTGCGTTGGTCTATTTTGCTTCGAAGCCAGGCAAGTATAGACATCTTTGGTGTCACTCCATTGCTGATATTTGCTTTACTGATATTTTTAGCTGAAATCAAAACTCAAGATGCTGTCTATGTGCTGGCATACTCGATCATTATGCTTAATACTGATCTCCATAACCCTCAAGTTCGGGCAAGTGCAACCTTCTTTTTCAGCCTTCTTCTATAGCTCATAATATACTAGAAACGGATGACAATAGAGGATTACCAACGGAATCTAAGGGGACAGAATGGTGGAGATGATTTTTCACCCGAGTTTCTAGTATGAACTATCCTGATCTTCATTTGCTCTGGCTAACTTTTTCTCCAGCAACACATTTATGACTCGATTCGCAAGCGTGAAATCATCATGCCGGAGGAGCATACTGGTCAGCTAGGGTTCGAATATGCGTGGAAAGAATTACTTGCCCGCTCACGTCAATCAGGTCCGCATAAGGCCGGACTAAAAATGTTCATGACTGACGAATATTCATAGGGCGTTTCATGATGTGCAACTCGGCTCTCTTTGATTTCGACATGTTCAAAACCGTCTGGAAGCCAGTCATATCTGCCATCGCCCATGCCTTTATCACCTTCGATGACGAATATGTGATCCAGCGAGCAATTTCAGGATTTCGACAATGCGCTACACTGGCAGGACACTTCAGTCTACCAGATGTGTTTGATTTCGTGGTCGTCTCGCTTTCGCAGGCCACCAGCCTTTTGTCCGAGAACCTCCCTGTTCACGTCCCCAACTACCCGGTGGTTGAAGTTGAACGACAGTCTGTGACCGTTTCCTCACTGTCTGTCAAATTTGGAACAAACTTCAAAGGACAATTAGCTGCGGTGGTCCTATTCAATATCGTCAATGGCAATGGCAATGCTCTTCGTGAAGGTTGGACACAAGTAGGATCATCTACTGACGTTGCCGCTACTTCGAGCACTAACCCCTGTGTAGATTTTCGAGATGTTCGAGAACTTGTTCATGCACTCCTTGTTGCCGACAAGGATGCTACAAATGGAGGATTTCCTTGGTGGTGTTACAATGATACCACTGCGTGGCGCTCACCCATCACGGTCAGCTCCAAGAAGTGATGGCGGTTTACTTTCCGCCCTGTCATCATACCTGATGACTCCTTATGGCGCAAGCTCCGACAACCTTGTACCCGAAGCCACTGACCAAGAGGTAGAGAGCACGTTATGCACCATCGACTGCATAGCATCATGTCGTCTAGACGAACTTTACGCACAGATCATGTGAGTTCGTAACAGAACGAATGACGCAAATCTTTGACTGTTATTTAAAGGCAGCTAGACTCGGAGGCCCTGGTCGCTGCCATTAGAGCTCTCGAGGCACTCGCACATGAGAGAACTATTGCCAGGCTCAAGCAAGAGTCTGACGATGGCGCGAGTCCGTACAGCGGAGCATCCCAAAGTGATGGAACCTACGTTCTGCCCTATGATCCTGCTGCTGTCTTCCTGCTGGAAACGATGGCAAGCATTGCGTGCCATACGACCCAGTTTATCGAAGACCTTTGGTGAGCTTTCACCTACATATCTGCACATCCATGACTAAATTGTGCGCACTTCAGGCCCGTGATTTTCGAGCACCTATCCGCGCTCTTGTCTGCCTCGATCCACTACAGTGTACTACTTATTGAACGAGCCGTTGTTGCACTTTTGCGCCTTGCGCTGATCCTTGCTCAAAAGGTGCGTATGTGTCCACTTTCCCCACGCTTAATGCCCATATTTTTGAAATAAAGAATACTTTGCGCGATCAACTCTATATATCACTCGATTTGATCGCCAACCTTCCACCGTTCGTTGCCAACTCCGTTGCAGAACATGTAGTGGCAGGTGTAGGCTTGATTTTGCAACACAGACCGTCTTCTAGGTAAGCCGTCTTTCATTTCGGACAGAGTGTCTCGATTGATTGTTACTGATGATCACCCTAGCACGCAAACCGAGTGGAACATTATCTTTGCGACGCTCCGTTCAACGATCTCGAACCCCGAGGCAGCTCGATCTACGTTCAACCTTGTTGCGAGTTTTGCCTCCGAAGGACCGGGGCAACAAATCACCCCGGATACTTTTGCAGGGCTCTTGTCCACCCTGGACGATTTTGCTACTGCCGCGGGGACGTTGATACAGTTGCCACCACCAAAGCCTCGCCGGGCACGGCAGCAGCCCACTGCAGAGTAGGTCAATCGTCTTTAAGAGCTAACTCTTACCCACATTCCGTCTTAGCTTACCACCTATCGATCGCGGCCGCAAATCCATCGACCTAATTTTCGACCTGAAGAAAATTATTGCACCGGTTGCCGAGTCTGCCAAGTTGCAGCCCGAACAAGGTAACCCATCAGTTGACTCAAAACCGTGTAGGCTTGGTGCTGATATGTTTCAAAAACAGTTTGGCAGTATTATTGCCTACCGTTGTGCTCGTCTTTGGGGAGACAGTCAACGAACCCGTGCAGGCTGGTCCGAAACACTGCCATCAATCAGTTGCAGCGCCTCTTGCTCGGTCCTCAACTCGTCTACGACGAGGCGAACCACAGCCAGGTCGAAGAGATCTTCAACAGCGTGATTTTCCCCATCTTGGACGAGTTGTTGAAACCCCAGGTGTATCTGCTGGATCCGCAGGGCATGTCGGAGACACGACTAAGGGCGTCTGCATTACTGTGCAAGGCTTTTATGCATTTCGAAGTGGCTCAAAACCGTCGGGATGCGGATATTAGGATTCTGTGGATCGAAATCCTGGATTTGCTTGACCGTCTGATCAGCGCGGAGAAGAGTGAACAACTGGTACGTGCTGGCTCCTGTTGATTGCACCTGCTGGCGTTGAACGGAGCATATACCCAGTATGAAGCAGTTTCCGAATCACTCAAAAATGTGGTCTTGGTGATGAATGCTGCGAGCATCCTTGTCCCACCACCTGCAGCTGAGGACAACCGTGACGAACGACAACGCACAATGTGGACAGCAACGCATGCGAGACTGGAGCGGTTCTTACCAGGATTCTTGACCGAAGTGGTCTCCGCCCCCCAACTCGCGCCTTTAGCTGACTCGAAACATGTTTCTGGCTGAAGGACATCGTACTGATTACATTTCTTGTACGGTCAAATAGACAATATAACAATTCCCGGGAAAGACTACGTTGGATTGCGAGAGTAATCAATAATGTTTTAGAAGAATTTCATCTTTGATGGGCTGTTCGGTGCAGAGGCAGAGTTATATATACACTTCGCCGGGACTCTGAATCACTTACCGGATACGCGAGTAAACCCCAATGAGAATGGCAAGGGGCGCAATTGTGTATGCCAGCAACTGCACGAAGGACTCGCTGTTAGTGGTTACCCAGGTAGACCAACTACCTCCTAGATGTGCTGTAAACAAAAGAGTCGGGAACAGGATATACCCTGACAACCTAACAGCCGCGTGGCGCGTGAGCTTGACTAGAATGGTGTCATGTGTCGTTCGTCACCTGTGGTACTTCCACATCGCCTTGGCCTTCATTCCGCCACCCCAGGCGGCGCCGTTCAACCATACGGTCGAGCCCCCGATCAAGGCTTGGATGACAACCCACGCGACCGTGATAATTCCAAACGTCTAGAAAAGTCATGAATGCACAGCAAATGCTTCAGAAACGGCAGACACGTACACCGTGCCACGTCGTGAAGTGCGGTGCACTGTGGCTATTTTTTTGGAAGAAGATGGCGAGCGCTCCTGCGAGGATGAGGGGAACACCGACGCCGATCATGGCGATCTGATGCCTTTGGAGACCTGCGGCCTTGGTGCGGGGCTGGGAGGTGGGCTGAAGGGTCAAAATACCTTTATGACAGGGACGAGGTCGGTTGAACGGGAATTACGCGGTGGAGTAGCGAAGTGCTTACCGTACGCGAAGGAGCCGATGGCTAGGCTCTGCAGCAAGGGGTGGTACGTGAACCAACCGAGGGAGGCTGGGCGGTTGCTGAGGATGATAGCCCATGTCGCTAGCGCAAAGATCTGCGAAAGGGGGATTGCCACTGGTCAGACACGACACGAAGCACATATACGAGTAGCATATATGCTCACGGAATATGAGACCTGTGGAAAAACGGATTAAAAGATGAACGGAGGACGCAGCGCTGAACACACCCATACGAGGACACTTGCGGGGCCATCGTTCTGGCGGCCTTCTGGCTTGATGGTATCGGAACCCATAGTCGGTAAAGGGTCTGAATTGGGCTGAAGAAGAGCTAGTTGCTCCTCGCTGGTGGAATGGAGTTGGTCTTGAGAGAAGGTGGCGGGCCTCGCTTGGTTTAATAACTTGGTTGGGGAGGTCATCGCATAAGTCCCTGATAGCTTGGCGATATGAATCCACACATATTTATCCTTTTAGCCGTGTCGACTGCGGATGACTGGACGGGGCCAATGATCATCGTCTTACCAACGGGCGTCCAGACATTCCGCAAGTTAATTAGCTGATTAAACAAAGAGTACTAGTCAGCGGGGTACAGCAAGCGTAACAACATAAACAACATGTTGGTGTCAGAACATCGCGATAGCAAGAGCAGAAAAAATGCGGATACCAAAGCCCCAAAAAACAAAACCTCCCTAGATATTCATGCAATCACAGCGTCACTGCCCCTCTAGCCGCGGCCATGTCCCCTCCTCTTTCCACTTTTCTACAACCTCTCTCAGTGTCTCGTGGTTGAACAACGGACGCTTCAGTTGATATCCAATAACACTTTTAATTTTCCCATTGTTGTATGCAAGCTTGTGTTTTGATAACGCAAACTTGTCCATATATGCGTTCAATGGCGTCTGCGTGATTGGCGTGTCCGAATGCTGGAGCATCTCCGTCCATGTCCCCACGTGATGCTCGTTGATTTCCTCCACCAAGTCGTCTAGCTTGAGCTGACGGGCAGTTAGCATGACTACTCGCGTCACCGAGCGAACATAGGCACCGTACCTTTGCGATCGTCGTCTCGAAGTTTGAGTAGAACTCAAAAGTAGTCCCAAAATACTCCGTAATCATCGAACCTCCTTTGGCTAGTGTCATTTCCGAGTCATCCACCAAATTAAACAAGGGGGCGACCGGTTGTTCGTCGGGTGAAGCCACCCCATCCACCTCCTTGGCTTTGCTCTTTTCGTTATGAAAGGGTATCTTCTCTCCGGCCAATGCATTAGCCTGCTCGCGACCCTGCTGGTTTATCCACACTGCACATGCCCACAATGCACCTGCCACGTCTTCGACATGTACAGTGTGCACAGGCTCCTTGCCCGGTCCCCATCTACGAATGCTTGGTCAGCTACACCATCATCACAAATTGGGTCAAACATACATCGTCTTCATCGGTTTCTTCATATACCCGTATACCGATGCGACAGTAATGACTAGGGGATCTTTAACAACCAAGTCAGAGTCACATCACCAATAGAGCGGAATATTTCTCACAGAGGCCATATTCCACATAGGGACCGTACACAAAGCCGCAGCGCAAAATAACAAGGTTCAACCTAGCGTGTGTCAGCTTACTCTCTCGGACCAATTTCGGACGGTTACCCCTCAATAGACGCCAACATGCGCAGTGTTTCATGCCACCAAACATCAAGTGGTTTGACGGGTTTGACATCCTCTTTCTCGTCATGGGGACCCTTGTCGGAAGATTCATAGACGGGTTGTTGTAGGCGCACATATGCATTTACTTTGCGTTTCGCGGCCTCCAGCGCGATGATGCGGGCAACTGTGAATGTCAACTTGATGGCGATCTAGGAAGAAATGTGATTAGCGACTGGAGGGAGACAAGGGGAAGTGCGACGTACGACTTCTCCGCGGTCGTGATTGACCTCTCCGGTGAGATCGAATACATACGAGTAAGGGGCCCTGCCCGGCGGTGGATCAAAGGAAGAGGCAACAGCGACTTGTATTGTTCAGATGGACATTGTGCGCTAGAGGTGGTGACTTACTGGGGACGGTGAGGTTTGCCTGGCGGTATTCAACATCTGGCTGAGAAAGAACGTTTGGAAATTCTGCTCCAAGATAGCTACGGAGATGGGAGTAAGTCTGGTGTTGACGGTGGAGAAGAGTGCACTCACGTCGTTGGAGGAGAGACGGAAAACTTGTCGACGATGCGTAGATGCTATTATGGCATTCGAATGACGAGAATGGACGGATAGGAAAGGAAGAAAACATACGGAGACCAAACGTTCACCTCGCGGAGGGACTAGCAAGGCGGCGAGGGCGCGTGAAAAGGTGTTGAGGCCACCTGAGAGAGATCGGAGAGAAATCGGGGAGTGAGTTCAAGGATGAAAGAGAAAGGACGAGGTAGGGACGCACCGAAAATTATAGCGCTGGGTTTCTCGCCGTTGCCAGCCATGGTGGAAGTGAACGGGGAAACTGATTGGTTGTCACGACCGTCCTTTATACGGCCATCGTCGCGGAGGCAACCAAGTCTCGAGAACGAGATTCAGATATTACGTAAGAACAAACCATGTCTTGCCGACCCCATCTGATTCAGATAAATCAAGTACCAGCACAAATATCTACGAATCCTTCAGGTGTACATACACACACGAGAAATCCTTCGTCCCCAGCTCTGGCCGCCGTCGCACCACTTCCTCGTAAACGTCCCTCGCAGCCTTGCCGAGTGGAAGACCCCTCTTGGCGATGTTCATCGCGAGTTCCATGTCCTGCCGTGATAGATCACTCATCATATTCACAGGCATACACTGCTTCGCCTACCTTCAACATAAGAGCCGTGGCGAACCCGCCTTCGTAGTCCTTCTCACAAGGCGGCGACTTGTCAGGAAGCGAGGATGGCACAGGGTTGTTGACGGAGGAAGCCCAGCAGCTGCCTGTAGAACTATTGATCACACCGGCAAGTACTGCAGGGTCCAGTCCTAATTGACGCCCCAGGAGCATAGCTTCTCCGACGACGATCTGTTGGACACCTAGTACAAGGTTATTGCAAATCTTCGCACCCAATCCCGCGCCAGAGGAGCCACAGTGGATAATACGCCTTCCCATCAGCTCCAGAGTCGGTCGTGCTTGCAGGAAAGAGCCTTCCGTGCCACCGACGAGGAATGAAAGAGTGCCCGCTTGCGCACCAGTGACGCCTATTCTGTATTCAACAGGCGGGCTGGCGAGCATTCGAGCAATACAGACCTCCAGATACAGGTGCATCGATCATTTGTGCCCCTGTCAGGATGACATCGCCAGCGACTTGGCGCGCGACACCCACATCCAGTGTCGTAGAGTCAATGAACAGAGATCTTTGCGATTCCGTATTCTTCAGTCCTTTCAACGCGGATATAATCCCGTTTCGGTCACAGTAGACAGTTTTGACCTGAGGTGAAGACGGTAACATCGTGATCACCGTCTCGGAAGAGCGTACAGCTCTGCCAAATGTGTCTACATGAGTTCATCTGCATCCAAGGCACAATTAAAATGCTAAGAGTCACCTACTCCTCGGGTGTCCGGACGATATCGATGCTCGCGCCAGGGAACTGAGACAGGAAGTTCTGACGGAAGGACACTGCACTCTCCGGCACTGCGTCGCACACTATAAAGTGTGAATCGGCAGATTGTGCAAACTTCTTAGAGAAGAGGTTGTAGGCCATCTCGGAACCCATGCGACCAAGTCCGATAAATGCCGTGCTCTTTGAACGCACCACACGAGAGTCAAATGCACGAAGGGTCGGCCGCATTGTTGGTAAGGTGAGTGTAAAGTCAGTATGGGGTCGTCTCGTGAGTACATTTGGACCGCCCAGAGATACTACTGTAGCCGTCTGTATGGAAGCAACCGTAACGCGTAACGCTAGGTGGTTGCGTCGCTAAAAATAACGCATAACGGTGTGCTGGTTGCTAAAATTTTCTGGCGTCACGCAACTTGGCCAGCTTGGTTGCTAACGATAGCAACGTAACGCATAACAGTGGATAAAAGGTAGTTACAAGCATTCATTGAAGTTAATAAAAGCCCAGATGTCCTTGTACTCCCCTGCAGCCTCCAATGAATTGTTAGGACCTTTTACTGTGCTTTGAACACAAAGTGGGGCACTGTCCACCTCGGCAGGAATCTGAGCCACATCTAAGCCAAGGGCATCGTGAATCACCGCACTCGATGGGACATTGGCGTCATCATCGTCATCATCACAGTCCACAGAGTCGTTGAGTCCATGGACAACACCCATCCGATCTTCGATCTCTTTGTGGAGTGTGGAGTGAGTGCGATATTCGGAAGGTGTTCAAGCAAACTCTGTAGATGATGGATCCGTGAGATGAGTTCTGAGGATGGGCCTTTGTGAGTCGGAGAGGTCATAGTTGAGCTACAAGTCCATAGCAGTACGAAGTGCTGGTACAAATTTTCTGAAAATTTCGCTCATGGCTGTACTATCATTCTGTTTACAATAATGACATAGAATGTCCATTCCTATATAACCATATACTGTTACTCCGAGTCCAAGTCTGAGTCTGGTTGCTAAAGGTTCCCCCATAACGCCAGCACCGGCCACCAGGTTGCTAACAATGGCAACATAACGCATAATGGGGGTCCGGTTGCTAAGCACGGAGTCAGGGGTAAGCGTAACGCACTCCCACCCGGTTGCTTCCATACAGACGGCTACAGTAATTGCTGGATTACATCAGCAACTGCTAGTAGAGTCCAAGAACTTGAAACCGACCAGTTCGAGAGAACAAGGCTCGACGACGTGATGCTTGCCGCAGCGACATCCTTTTTCTCTCGGACAGCGATATCTCAGTCCTATAACATTGGCCCACCAAATGATGGTCGGTCATCCACCCCAACTCCCTCAGGATCTTCGTCTCCTGCTATACACCCTCCTCCACCAGCGTCAAGTAGAGTTGGTCTGTGGAGGGTTCAAGGGGCAACCCACAGGGTCACAAACAAGCGTGTATCTGTCTGGACATTCGATAAGCGAGCTGAGATGGAGGGTATCGGTCCTATGTCCAAGGAACACGTCCAGGAGGTTATGAAAGCCGAGGTAACAGCTGCGCTTGCCAGCATCGATATAGAACTAACCACTTTGTCAGGCTGCTGCATTGAGCAAATTGCGTCATCCATCCATCCTCGGTATGTCATCTCAGCATTCACACTACTCTACTGACCAGAAGTCATGTAGAGATGGTCGAGCCTCTCGAGGAAACTCGCAACGAGCTCATCTTTGCGACGGAGCCTATTCTGTCATCTCTGGACATGTCAATACCACGAGGATCTCATTACACCCCTCCTGTCGAACTTGACGAGATTGAAGTGAGTGATGGGACTCTTGCAATCTCTTCGTATATTTATCTTCGCCCAGATCCAAAAGGGCATCCTTCAGTTATGCAAGGGACTCTCATTCTTACACTCATCGGCAAAACTAATACATTCAAACCTGAAACCAGAATGCATTATCATCAACGAAGTCGTACGTGAAGTACCTTGTCAATGTTATTTTTGTTAAGCTGACTGTTGGTGGCTGCAGGGTGACTGGAAAATCTCTGGCTTGGGCCAGACTATCCCTCTGATGGCTGCCGACGGGTCACCGTCACGGTGGGAGTTTCCCGGATTTGATGGTCGTGTCCCATCCTACGTCCAGCGCTCATTCGATTACATTGGTATACTCGTCTCCTTTGCTCATTGACTGTGTCAAGTTTAAGCATCACACTAGCTCCGGAATATGCTTTGGATGAGGTACTTGTCACAGCGTCTGACATGTATTCTCTCGGTGCCGTGATATACGCTGTTCATTGTAGAGGTAAACCACCTTTCCAGAACCACGGAAGTCTCGGCAGTGTGCGCGATAATGCAGGTCGATCTATTCCAGATGTAGGGAAGTTGGACACAGATTTGCAGGGTATTTCTCCTCTTATTTCCCATTTACCTGAGCCTGATATCAAGCACACCAAGGTCTCTTACGGTCACTCATTACGCGAGGGTCCCAAAGTAGGCCAACTCCATCCACGCTTCCATCCCACCCCTTCTTTTCCTCGCTCCCAATCTCCACCCTCAGCTTCTTGGATCGATCAAATTTTACGGCAAAGACTAGAGAAGAGAAAATATCGTTTATGAAAGGCCTAGCCGGTGTTTTGGGTAAATTCTCAGAAGGTTTGAGAACACGAAAGATATTACCATCGCTGCTTGAAGAGGTTCGACTTCCTCGATCCTGCCGTTGCTCCGACGGGTGCTGACATAACGTGGAATTGTAGATGAAAGACACACATCTTCTTCCGTATATCCTGCCCAATGTTTTCGCTATCTCGAATATCCTGTCGGCTGCTCAGTTTGCGCAGCTTGTGCTGCCCAGCCTCAAGCCCTTGTTTACTGTCAAAGATCCACCGCAAAACATGCTCACATTACTGAATAACCTCGAGATGTTACAGAGCAAAACTGAAAAAGGAGTCTTTCGGGAACGTGGGTGCTGGATTTCGTATTCTTCCCTAATGCATTGACATCTAGTGCAGAGGTATTGCCGCTTGTGTATAATGCTTTGGAGTCAGAGCATTCTTTTGTGAGTATTTCAGTGTAATTCACGTCGCAATATCTGACCTCGTTGTACAGGTTCAAGAACGGGCCTTAGGAGTGGTCCCTAATCTATGTGAGACCATTGATTATGCGGAAGTATCTGGTGTATTGTTCCCTCGCGTAGCGGTATGTCACGATTTGAAGATCGTTATCATGTAGTACACTCACGTCTCCGTAGTTGGTGTTTACCAAGACCAAACTACTCACGGTGAAGGTTGCCACACTAACCACATTCCTGAGTATGGTGAAGACTCTTGATCAAGTCAGTTCACTCTTCTCATGGAACGGAGCATAGAATGAAACTATTGTCAGACAAATCTGACTCAAAAGCTATGTCCTCTCTTGTCGAAAATCCGCACCAAGGAACCGGCTGTGATGGTATGTCTCCACGGTTGCGCTACCAAATATGATGGAATGCATCGTATTTTATAGATGGCTACCCTTTCCGTCCAAGAGGCTATGGGTTTTAAAATTGATAGAGAAGCAGTAGCAACTCTTGTACTTCCACAGCTCTGGTCGATGTCCATCGGACCACGTGAGTTGACCGAGCATGTCGAAATCCTAGCTGATCCTGATGCTCACTCATAGTGTTGAACGTCCAACAATTCCAGCGGTTTATGGCAGTCATCCGCAAACTCGGAGAACGGGTTGACAAAGAACACAACCAGTTCTTGCGAGACTCGCAGCGCATAGAAGACCGAAGTACACCTGCTAATGGTGTCGCGTCGCCGAACTTTGATTCAGGTGTCGATTTTGAGACACTGGTGGGCCGTAGTAATGCCAATATAAAGCCTGATACGGTTGTCGATGGCTCTAAAAGCTGGGATGATGACGTCTGGGGTAGCATATTTAATGACACTCTTGAGGTTAGCAGAGTCCTTTGAAACCAAAACTAAATTCTGATGACCTCACAGGCACCTGGACAATTAGTTGCAACAACTGCGACAACACAAACCATGACGGACTCCGCAGTTCCACCCACCCAACTCCCTCAGACTCAGTCGTTACCTTCGTCGCCGCGACTCGGACCTCCACGGCTTGGGGCTAAGCCATCACCATCGTCTTCATTCGACAGATCGGCCTTCTCAACAACACACCCACAACCAGCCCAACCACATCGCATCTCGCGCCCACCAGCGCAACTGCAGCCCGTCTCGTCCTACTCTACGCTACACATTGCTGCAACTCAGAAGCCTAATTATAATATATCCCTCTCCGATCTCTCAGCAGCCCCATCCAACACTTTTCCATCCCCTCCTAGCTATACCGCACCGAAATATATCCCTTCTACGACAATTATGCCCTCACACCCAATTTCTTCACCTCCGTTACAAACCTCACCTCTTTCTATGGGATCCATGTTGGCGCCTATGCAACCTACTCGCGCTGTTGCCACTAACAAGCCAGTGACAAAGGACGATTGGGGTGACTTTGATCCTCTGAAATGATTCTTAATGTATTGTGTCTGCTTGTTTCGATTAAGTATAATCTGGGGTGCTATTAGCGCCCAAATTGCGTAGTTTGTTCGTGTTTGAATCGCAAGTTGATGCTATGCTGCTGGTCGCCCCGTCGCCGTACCTACAACGGCGTGCGGTTATGAGTCTTCGATATCGTCGACAACTGGTAAACTATTTCATCTCATTTTCTGCATAGCCATAGCTTCGCCGGACTCGATATCATCCACAACCAACGCCTTTCAGTGCCGACCACGCAACCGATATGCTAGGGGGCTTTCTCTCCTCCCGTTCACGAACACGTCCGAGCACGACTGTACATTCCTCTCGTGCTCTTCTAGCGATATTACTCCTCGCCAACCCTGTCTCGTCGATATGGCCCTTCTCTCCCGAACGATTCACGAAAAACACTCTCGTGGAGGCAGGTTCCATGGGATTGGATGACGGAGACCGTATAGTTGCGTTCGGGGACTTCAACGGAGATCAATTGTGAGTGAACAATTACTCGTTTGATTTGTCATTTGATTCTACCGGAACGAAGCCTAGACGTGGTGGCACTGGACTCGAGTCAGCAAGTTCTGTCCGTATACATCTGGGACCATAGTCAGCCAGTCGCTTCGTCGTCATCCCCATCCCCTCACTTTTCTCCCTAGATGCATTCGTCTTCGAGAAGAGCTCTCAAATACAATATTCAACGCCTATATACAATGTCATTCCTGGCGATTTCACACTTGACGGGAAGCTTGACATCCTTGTCATGAGCACAAATTCTGCAACCAGTCTCAATATGGACCTCTACAAGGGTAATCGCGATGGAACATTCCGTATGTACCTGATGTGCGCATCGACTTTCTCGGGTTGTGCTTGAACATTTTCGATAGAGTCGACCCCGATATCGTCGCCTTCCTCTGCGCTTCCACAACCTATTCCTGTCGATCTTGACGGAGACATGAAAATTGATCTGCTCGGTATGATCCCACCTAGTCAGGGTTCGTCAAGTCTTTTGAAAGCATGGAGGAATACATGGAATGTCTCCGACAGTCAACCAACACTATTTGACCTGTGGGTTTCCGATCTCGTCATGGCTCATCTTGCTGACTTGTTTCCAGTGTCGATCTCCCCTTCGACGGCACACAGTGCACGTTGGCTTCTCCACACAGCAATGCAATCATAGACTTGAACGGAGATTGTCTTGCCGGTCAGTTCTATCCCGTGGAAACGGAGCTATGCTTACGTCTCACTTTTGTAGATATCTTCCTCGTCTGTGATGAGGGGTCAGGCAGAAGGTCTTTTCAAATATGGGTGAATAACAAGGATTCTGGATTTTCTCTTGCGCAATACCAATTGCTTCCGTCTGGGGTCCAAGCGATTACCTTCGCTGATATCGGTAAGTCGAGTGGCATAGATACGGATTATGCTGATGTATACGTTACAGATCGTGACGGGACCATCGACATGGTGTTCCCGACATGCTCATCGGTGTCGTCGTGGACTGGCGTCGGTTCCGGTTGCATGATCAACATCGTCTACAACAAGCAAATACCAGTTTGCACGTCCGCCGCATCCCAAACCACTGATAAGCAGGGGAACCAACTCTGCCGACCGCCCGAACAGCTTTGTATAGCGGACCCAAACTTCAGGTTTGACTTCAGTACAAATGGGAATAACGATGTGAGAGGGATTTTATTTATGTTGTAGATCGCCTTCATGATCAATCTTAGGCTTTTATTCAGATCCCTTTCTCTTCCTTTGCTAACACCCCTTCAAACTCTCTCCTGGTACTTGATACCTCTTTCTCACCACCTCTCCCGCTTCCTGTTCGTCTTGGGGATACAAACTTGGACGGCTTCCCGGACTTGCTGGTAATCGCCGCGACAGCAGAAGGACACACGCCAAAGCTTCTGATTTCGGAACCCTGCACAAAGGGTCTTGCAGGGTGTGATGCGAACGGACAGGGACGGCGTGGATTCAGGCCTCTCCTGACAGGCGCAAAGAATTTAGAAGCTGTGCACGATGCGCGGGGTGTAACATTTATCGATATGGACGAAGATGTGCGTCGTTTTTTCATCTTGTGTCCGCAACGGATTTAACACGCCGGTGCCGAACAGGGGACACTCGATATTGTCGTACAGAGAACAGGAGCGCAGGGCCGTGGAACAGTGACATTCGTCCAGAACAATTTCTACTATGACGCGTTCTTCCTGAAAGCGATTGGTGGGTTCAACCTCCTTTTCGTGCTGTGCACGCACTGATGGTCGGAACAAGTACTGAATGGCGCGTGTAATAATGGCGCGTGCACTCCGTCGAACGGTTCGAGTTATCTTGTGAGTGTGGTGCATTCATCGTTGGGTCTGTCTCAACGCCAGACAGCCATTCGGAGTGAGCTATTCAGGAGCGTCATTCAAGTATACTGTTCTTGACACCAGTGGCCAACGGTCAGCTGCTCAAGGTAAGAGTGACAGAATGCTGACTTGACGTATTCGCACATACTGACACCTCGCCAAACAGTCAGCCAGCTCCCTCAAACTTCTTACCATTCGTTGCTCGCCCCTTATTCGTTCTTTGGCCTTGGCCGGACAAACAACTATATCGAGAACCTCTTTGTGGGATCCACGAAACACACCGAGGACCACTTCATTAACATGGAGGGTGTTATCCCAAATTCTCGTGTCGTTATTCATCCACCGCCGGGACTGAGCTCTGGATCGTGGAAACGCGAGTTGTTTTTGCGGCCTGGACAGTGGATTCCTTGGGTGACGCTGACAGTCGTTGTGGCTACTGCAATATTGGCAACCATCGTGTTCATATTACATCTCAATGACAAGGTGGGTCATCCTTGATCGGTATCGGCGATGTCACTGAAACGGAACTTGACTTTAGCGCGAGGACGAGTTGGAGAGAAGAAGAGCGTCACATCATATCAACTTTGATGCGTTATAGGGTGAACTACAAGACTTACTATCTTACATACTACGGCTGTAAATTATCTGCTGCATCCACTCCTCCCGCGTGTGCACACGAAACACGGTCGTGTTATTCCAGGCCCAGCTGTAGTTTGGTCTGAAGCTTCCATTTAGTGTCTTTTCCCTCGCCACCAAGCCTCTCGACCTTTCTTTCAGTCACGAGCTTATGGAGGTGTTGATCCACGCTCCATGCAGCAGGCTCCCAAAGATCACGAGGGTATGCTGCATATATCTTGGAGACAATTTGCCATGTAGACCAAGCCCCTCCAATATCTTCTGGGGTCTGTTGCAGTACCTGAATAATCTGAGCTTCCCTCTGCAGTCGGTGTTCAATGTATGTCTTTATGAGCTGTTCGCCATTTTCAACCACGGGCCCATGACCAGGATATAGGACGGTGTTTTTGTCGAGATACGATAAAAGAGAGCGAAGAGTTGATAAATACATCCCAAGATCTTGAAATACAGCGGTTCCTTGCCCGAGCACACTGTCGGCTGTATAAAGTACCTGTTCGGACGGGAAGGAGAGAGCGATGGAATCCTCTGTGTGTCCTGGAGTGTGGATAACTTGGAAGCTGGCAGCTAAGTCGGAGGAAGTGTCAGAGGAGATGGGAAAAGATTGACCATCGTGCAAGTCATGGAACAATGATCCACCCGGACTGGGCATGTACATGCCCGGTTCGACAGACTGAATTGCATGCTGGAACCTCTCGTCTGGGAGTACGGTATGCGGGAACTTGTGTATCCGCGGTGGCTGGAATGGAAGTGGTGCGTTTTGTGCGTCCCAAAGGCTCCTAAGGAGGTTCAGCACGGAGAAGAGCCCACCGACATGGTCAGGATGCCAGTGGGAGATGATGATATCTGAGACACGTTGTCGTGGTGACCTCCCACTGGGATCGTCGATGCCATGTTGGAGCGCACATTCGAGGAGGGGGATGTAACCTGGCTGCCCTTCGCCAGTGTCGATGAGTGTATAGGGGGCGTTCTCGCCGACGAGATAGGTGTTGGTGCCTAAGGGCCTGAATCAGCAAATGCAGGTCCTGATAACGCACGAGGACGTGGATTACCCTGCAATGTGAATTTCCCTGGATTCTGTCACTCGTCCGAATGAGCTTGTTTCTTAGGGGTGATTCAGAGTACCTACCTGGCCAAGAATGCGCACTACGCGGTCGCTGAGCTGTTCGATGCAGTTGGTATTGGATCTTCGTGGTCACTGTGAATGTGCTTACCCGTACGACCGATGCGAGTGCGTCCAGTTTCTCCATCCTGACTTGAACGACTTCAAGACGGGCTCCCGAGATCTGAGACAGTTTACCTCCCTTTTCCCACGACTACCCTTTTTGGTTCTTGCAACTTACTAGTCAAAGGGTTGCTCGAGTACGATCATGGCCAGCGCAGCGACACTACCACCCGCTATCGAATCCACAAGAATGGGCACAAGAAAAAGGTTTGTTCGCATCTTGTTGTTCTGTTGCAATTCTTTTGACATGTGCTGCAGGTCTCGTTCGCTCTCTCCAGACCAGTCAGATGGGCCACCTCCACCCACTCGGAGGAGATCACGTTCCCCACCAGCCCGAGTTCAATTAGACCTGCCCAAGGTAAACGACGTTGATCCGGTCCGACGCGCATTGCGCGAAAGGGAACTCGCTGCCCGCATGGCTGCAGTCGAACTGGAAAGGGCTGCAAAACCAAAGGAACAAGGAAGCGCACAAGATTTGGCGGAGAAGCAAGCCGAGTTCGCCAAGCTCATTGGCTCTCGCTCTGGTGGGGTCTATGTCCCACCTGCACGACTCCGCGCTCTCCAAGCCGCCGCTGCGTCGGACAAGTCCAGTCCCGAGTACCAGCGGCTCTCTTGGGATGCACTACGCAAATCCATCACCGGTATCGTCAACCGTGTCAATATCGCCAACATCAAGCAGGTCGTACCGGAGTTATTTTCTGAGAATCTTATCCGCGGGCGTGGACTGTTTGCGCGCAGCGTCATGAAAGCTCAGGCATCTAGTTTACCATTTACGCCGGTCTTTGCTGCCCTCGTCACTATCATCAACACAAAACTGCCCCAAGTGGGAGAATTAGTCCTTACTCGGCTCATAAGTCAGTTCAGGAGGGCTTTTAAACGAAACGATAAAGTAAGTCGTTTATGCATGCTGCCTCCCGGTCGAGCACTTAGAATGTTGTCAGATTGTCTGTAATTCAACCACCACCTTCATTGCACACCTCGTCAACCAAGCCGTCGCACATGAAATCATCGCGCTTCAGATACTTGTCCTGCTGCTCGAACGCCCAACCGATGACTCCATTGAGATTGCCGTTGGGTTTACCCGCGAAGTTGGCGCGTTTCTCGCGGAAAACTCTCCCAAAGCAAACGCAACCGTCTTTGAACGCTTCCGTGCAGTTCTGAATGAAGGAACCATTAGCCATCGTGTGCAATACATGATCGAGGTCCTTATGCAAGTGCGCAAAGACAAATACAAGGAGAATCCCATTTTGCCAGAGGGCTTGGACCTAGTAGACGAAGAAGAGCAGATTACCCACCAGATTCAACTGGAGGATGATTTACAAGTCCAAGAGGGGTTGAGTAAGTTGATAATTTCGTCGATCACTACTCAGACTGATTTGTGGGTACAGATATATTCAAATTCGACTCCAAGTATCTGGAGAACGAGGAGAAGTACAAGGCAATCAAGGCCGAGATTCTCGGGGAAAACTCGGACGAGGAGTCTGGCTCTGAATCGAGTGAGGAAGAAGAGGACGAGGACGAAGAAGGTAGGTGATCCTCGCTTTCGAGTAGTGTACTATACTCACGAGCCAACGTAGCCGTCGAAGAAAAAGAGGGTATTGAGGATCGTACCGGGACCAACCTGGTGAATCTGCGACGAACAATATACCTCACCATCATGAATGCCTTGAACTATGAAGAAGCTGTGCATAAACTGCTCAAGGTTCAACTCAAGGAAGGTGAAGAGGTATGTTTGTGGTCTTCCGGTCATTACAGAGTACTGTATGCCGAATCTACTCTTTAGATTGAACTCGTGAACATGATTATCGAGTGTTGTTCTCAAGAACGGTCCTACTCCAACTTTTACGGGCTTATTGGCGAACGTTTCAGTAAACTCAACCGTGTTTGGATGGAATGTATCGAACAAGCGTTTGGTGACTACTACCACACGATCCACAGATATGAAACGAACCGGCTGCGCAATATTTCTCGCTTCTTTGGGCACATGCTTGCCACGGATGCTGTTTCCTGGGTCGTTCTTGGAAATATAAAAATGAACGAGGATGACACGACATCCAGTTCTCGTATCTTTGTGAAGATCATGATGCAGGAGATGATGGAGAGCATGGGCTTGAAGACTCTCGCGGAGCGGTTCAAGGATGAGGAAGTAAGATCCGCGTGCAAGGATTTGTTCCCGACAGATAATCCGAAGAATACGCGGTTTTCGATCAATTATTTCACAAGTATCGGTCTAGGCGTGCTGACGGAGGACATGAGAGAATATCTCAAGGTGAGTTTGTACTGCTGCTGCGGGTCTTGATGGCCATCGTTGACGGCTCTATCCAGAACGCGCCTCGTCTGATCATGGAGCAACGTCGTGCGATGCTCGAACAAGAGTCTTCGTCATCTGATTCCGATTCGGACAGTGACTCGGACTCGAACACAGATTCAGATTCAGAGTCAGAGTCAGATTCGGAGCCATCCGACTCAGAGGGCTCTGTCGACGTGAGGCGACGCGACCGCAGAACACCGACCCCTCCACGTCGTGACAGGGATCGTAGTTTGGACTATGGGCGTGAGCGTCGCAGAGACGCTCGACGGGATAGGGACGAGAGTCGTGAGAGAGAGGATTCCCGTACGCCGCCTCACCGCCGGCGTGTATCACCCAGGGATCGGGAGATGGACCGGCGGCGTCCTCGGGATGATTCGCGCGAGCGTGACAGGGGTTACTCGAGCAGGTACGAAAGGGACAGTCGGCGCAGGAACTCGGAGGAAAGGGATTATCCCAGTCGCAGGAGATGAAAGGACGAGATTGTTTGCGATGACTCATTCCTATATAATACATTGAACAGGATATATACAGACTCCACAACGGTCCTAAAATGTACTCCAGTCCACATCATCAAGCGAGAAGCTTCCAGAGTAGGCTCGTGACGACGACAAGAAGGAAACTTGGCACTGTAGCGCCTGGTATCGCCGCGCTGGATCCTGGAACAGGGAGAAATTCCGAGGATTGTTGCTGCTGCTCGGAGGCTGATTCCTGTATGGTTGGTGAGGAACGTCACTTTAGAACAGGGACTCGATTCCGGTACCTTGAAGACGGCGAGCCCAACAAGGATCCCGGCAGCGAAGAAAATGAATGCTATCAAAAGCCAGATGACACCCCAAACTGTGGAACAATCAGAAACCACGGTTATTTTTGGGTGTCAAGCATGGAGACGAACCTTGGGATGGAAAGCATCCGCAGATCCGGGCGAATGCAGAGGCATCCGAATTGTTCACTTTGCGTGCAATGGTATCGTCTACTTGGCTGTGAACACCCGCTAGGGCAGAAGATCAACATGTACTTACCGATCACGTCCCAAAGAACGTACAAGTCCGACATGACACCAATGAATAGGACCTAGGCAATCTGAATGCATTGGCGCAAACGAATAAGAAACACGCTTACGAAATATCGAAGAGCGACGCCACCTCCAACAAACCAGAATAAGACGATTAAGCCAGTCATCCCGAAAATGAGAACCCATGTCCTAGTAGAGCAAAGTGAGCTTGATACAGATGCACGCGACGCAGATCACGCAAACGTACAACCAATTCCTTCGGGCCCACCATAGTGTAAATAGGAAAAATGCAGCGAGGACAAGGCATGCGATTTTGCTTGCGTTGGTATCGAATCCACACGCAATTAAGCAACTTCCAATGAATGAAGAGCCAAGATATCCGGCAGGGAGAGTAATCCAGGGTATACCACCAGACATTCGAGTCTCACCCCCCTCGTCGGCTGCATGCCAAGGTGAGTCATCAGTTAGCTCATATAGGTGTTACATCACTGACGGTCCAGTTCGACAGAGTGAATGGTCGCACAGGTCAGTACACCGGCGAGCGCATGGCTCATCTACGGAAAATGTGTTTTTGGACAACCTTGTGATGGTGCGTCGCACTTACCTCGTGGAAAACCGACCGTAAGCAATCTTTGAAATAGGTTAGTCTACCAAGCCGCATCGGTTGATACTACTCGTTTGACATACTTGAAGGGGTAGACTAGACAGGCAGATTAGCTATGGTCGCCGCGTAGGAGCCTAGGAGAGACTAACTTATCCAGCTGAGTAGCGGTACATGCCTCGAACGCAACTGTCAGGTGCCCCTGGAGCGAGTTGAGGTTGGATGCTCACCATAGTATAGCTATCACGATGACATAACAGCCAGCAACGATGAGGGTTGTTCTCTGCGTAGCGTTGGGCGTAAGCTGCGTGCCTACGTCCCTAGAATACAGATAGCTGTGGTCATGAAGGAAAAGGCATGTTGTGGTCGTGAACAAGAGTTGGTTACTGTGCACTGCGGCGGTATTAATTAGTTGAGATTAGTCAACCTCTAATCAAGTCATGAAAAGTCATAAATTCGAGAATTATACGCTATGGATGACACGGTACAAGAACAACAGACGAGGGGTAGCACAATACGCAAGGGATATAATTAATGGCGACAACCGATGCAATGAATATAAACAGGGCTTAAAGCTCATCATCAGTAACATCCTCGCCCCTCTTTTTGCGTGCAATCCGCTCCTTCTTCAGCTGTACAGATAAACAATTGTCAGCAAACAAAATTCTGACGAGATTCAAATCAAGCCTAACCTTACGAAGCTCAGAGGAAGTGAGTTTCTTGGTCTTCTTGGAGTCGATCTTGTTGCCCATAGCATCGTATTGATCTTCCTCTTCTCCCTCCTTCTTGTCAATCCGGGCACCGGACCCTTGTCCTTCAACCCAGTTGTGGCCGGACGCCTCAAGACGGCCATCACGCATGGCCCAAACCCTGGAGGATGCCAATTAAAAGATGTTATGCCAAAGTAATGCAAAGTAGCGCTTACTCGGTGCAAATGGACTCAGAGAAGTCTCGGTTGTGGGTAATAATGAGGACACCACCCTCAAAGACCTTCAAGGCCTCAATTAGGGCAGCTAGCGACTCACGATCAAGGTAGTCTGCACACAATATTAGACAACAATTCTTTTTACTTCATGGCGGATGCACATACTGGTAGGCTCATCCAAGCACATGACATGAGGACGGCGCCACGTTGCGGCACCAAGGACGATCTTGACCTTCTGACCACCAGATAGGCCGCGCATAGTGTTGTGAGACACGAACTCAGCCTCCAGGCCAAAGTCGGCAAAGTGCTTTTCAATCTCACGACGAACGAGAGGGCGGAGCAGTCCGAGGCGCTGGGCTTCACGCGTGTCAACCTCCAAGACTTTCTGTGAAAGGGAGAAACTTTGAGATCACGTCGGATAACAAGTGAAGCAGGAACTGACCTTTTCGAAGCCACGCTTCACAAGTTCGTCACGAGGAATCCAGAGGTTCTCGGAAGAGCTGAGACCCTTGAAAGAGACCTCATACTCATACGACTGCTTCAATTTCTTGCGGGAAGTGATCTCGTCGATCAGCCTCTTTTGGCCCTCGTGGACGTAAAGAGCACCATCCTTCATCTTCTGCGCCTCAACTTCGGTAATCTGACGACTGGCTTTGCCCATTTCCTCCAAGTCCTCGCCGGTCTGGTAACGCCAGAGCATGTACTCAAGAGGCGTCTTGTCGAGATGGTGGTCGATGTGGTGGAAAGCGTGTTGGGCAACGTAACCGATCACCAAGTTAGGGTGCTTCCAAATTTCACCGCCTTTGTTGGGCTCCATCTCTCCAGTGAGAAGTTTGACCAACGTCGACTTTCCAGAACCGTTAGGGCCAAGGACAGCAACACGAGAAGAGAGGGAGACTTGGAGAGTGATGTCGTACAATTGCTGGACGGGTTGCGAGGGATACTGGAAGCCAACCCTGCGCATTTTAAGCAAGCTCTTCTCCTTGGTCTTGACTCCCTCGAGGAGAGGGGGGTCGGGGAGCTTGAACTTGTAGTCCTCAGCAGCCTCAAGAGTGTAGTACGACTTGGCCTCCGGTACTTGCTTCACAAAGGCCTCGAGATTGCCACGGTACCTCCGAATCTTGAAACGGTTGAGGTGAAGCACATCGGTAATGGTGTTGTTAAGGAAACCGGAGTCATGAGACACGATGACTGTGGACAAACTTGGTAAGTAGAATCACTCCGAGTGGGGAAATACGTACTTGATGTGCAGTGTTTCAATGAGACAAGATAGTTCTCGAGCCACGCAACGTTCACCACATCCAAGTGGTTAGTGGGCTCGTCGAGGAGAAGAATGTCGGCCTTGAACAGCATTGCTCTGGCCAGAGCAAGCTTCATTTTCCAACCTCCAGATAAGCTACCAATTGCATGCTTCTGGCGCTCGTCGCTGAACCCGACAGAGGCGAGAGTTTCGATGACCTCTGCTTCGGCAGCAAGGATACGTTTGTCGGACAAAATGAATTGCAGGACAGAAGTGTCGGCTTCGCTACCGTCGATATCATGCTCGACGTAAAAAGTACGGACTTCGTCGGGGGAGGGGAAGCCCTCAACCTGGCCGTTGGTGATGGCGCGCATGAGGGTAGACTTGCCAGTACCGTTCTTTCCGCAAAGACCGTAACGGTGGCCACGTTTGAGACGAAGGGTGGCGGTGTTGAGAAGGATCTTAGCACCGTAAGCAAGCGAGAACTGGCAATTGCACAAGTCTTCGCCTTCTTCCTCATCTTCGGGGACATCGTCATCGTCATCGCCTGACGAGGCCGAACGAACAACCCACTCTCCCGTGACAGTGACAGGGTCAGGGGAAGATGCAACGAAGGACAAGTAGGGAGCAAGGGATCCCCACTCCGAAACATCGAAAAGTTCTTGGCATTTACCAAGTTCGCGGCGAGGCGTGATACATATACGACAGTGGCGTCCGTGAGCTCAGGAGCGGTCACACCCAGCTTCCTGTAGACGACGGAAAGGGATGAGGCCAACTGAGAAGATTCGGCAACCTTCAAAGGCGGGAGATCGGTTCCGTCGCCCTCAGGGACTTGACCGACTTGACGAAGAGTTGTAATTGCCTTGCCAACGACTCCACGTGCCTCAGGGTCTCCAATCGAGGTCTCGACCTTGATGAGACCCGGAAGGAGCTTAGGTAAGAAGGGGCGAACGGTGATGGGAGAGTCCACCAATTTCGACATGTTGTCCACAATACTAAACACAACGTGATCAATTTGATGCGATCATATAGGCGTATGAGTCACTTACACTGCAACTTTGCGCTTTGTGGCGGTGAGCTTCTCACTGAGACCACGAGACAAAAGAGGGACCATGAGAGACAGCGTAGCAGAATCTACCTCGGAAACAAATGTAGTGGCCGAGAGGAGTTGAATGGTGTTGGGGACCTCCTCGACCGGGTTAATCAGAGCCTTGATGAGAGCCGGAATGAAACGTTCAATGTCCTTGTTGGAGACCAGAGCACAAGCCTTTTCAAGCGAATCGCGAGCCGCTTTCTTTACGTCGGCCTTGGTATCCCAGATGGCCTCAGAGAGGACAGGGACGATATCAGGCATGAGGCGAGAGGTCTGAACGGGAGCGCTGACAACCAGCTGGTTCAGAACAACCAGAGCGCCGGTCTTGACCTGCCACTTTCCAGCCGTTTTGATCTGGTGAAGGAGAGCGGGAAGAAGAAGGGCAGTAGCCCAGGGATTCATGCTGGCAGCAAACTCCCTGACAGCCTCCACCGCCGCGTTGCGGGCGGCAGGCATCTTGTCGGCAAAGCCCTCGATAAGGGCAGCATAGAGGCCCGATTCGACAAAAGTGGGCTCGAGGGCCCTTATTGCGCCAGCCTTGGCAAGCGCAACAACAGCGTCGGCTGCGCCTTCACGAGCAGCTGGTGATTTTTTGTCGGAAAGGGCCCTGAGAGCGGCCTCAGTGAAACCAACTGCGCTAATAGCAGCTGGTCCGTTATTTTGAACAGCAGAAGCGAGAGCCTTGGCAGCAGCATCACGGGAAGCTTTGTCCGAGATGAAGAGGGTAGCAACGTCGACTTGACCGTCGACAACGCCTTTGATAGAGGCGGGAGAAGGAATAGCGGGAGCGGATGCGGTAACAGCAGGCATTTCTACAATCTGAGGGGGATGAGAGGGGGAAGACGACACCTGCGCATGGACATACTTATGAAAGGTATAGAGGTAGACGTAAAATTTCTTCTATGTTCAAGACGCAAGAAAATGCTGAACGATGAATGCTCTATTACGCTCTATAGTCTATGATGCCTAGAAGGAGATTAGGAAGGAAAGGCACTTGAGCGAGGAGGACCGACCGGTATGAGCAGAAAGAATAGGAAAGAAAAAAAGAGTGGGGATGTGAGACATAGATAAGTTGCCGGTGAATATAAGTGCTGTCGCGTTCGGACTTTGAAAAAAAAAATGACAAGCGGTGCAAGGCGGGGAACGTGCCCGCCGAGCCGGGTGAACAGCCTGATTGATTGTGTAAAAACGTCTGCTAGTATGAAAACATGTCTCATGTACTCCTATTCCCTCTCATCCAACTTCGCGAAGCTTAGCGGCGTAAAAGCCTGGGCGGAGATAGATCAGCATGTGCGTCACACGTTGTCGACAACAAAATCAAGATGAACAACACATACATATCCTCCGCCTTCGTAATGCTTGCTGTTCGCCTCGACCCAGTGGAGACGGAGAGCATGCAAAAACGCCGAAAGACCCTAAAGGGGAACATCGACTTATGCTGCGACGCACGTTCACAAAGATACGCACCTCTATGAGACATAAAGCACCCACAGTCATCGTGAACCACATCACACCCGTGAATATGATAATAATGACCCCAAAAATCCCTTCCATTCCTAAAGCACCTTCCAACGTCATGCTCCACAAAACTTCGGATAATTGAGCGTGAGCCAAGGAGAGTGCCCACAATCGAAGGTACGAAGCCGTATGCGAGATGCAGCCGAGGCAGAACTCAATAGTATGGATGACCTGATGAATGACAACCTCCCCAAAGTCGTGCTGTTCCTGATAAGATCTATGGGCAACACGGCGCCTAGAGAGGAACGAGTCACTCACGTGTTCTTCTTCCATTTCTTCGACGATAACCCGTCCATTACCTTCTTCCTCAATTTCCAGAACCTCGTCGGAGCTCTCGCGGGGACCATGATGATCAAGTCCCACATACCCTTGGCCCTGAATCTTTTGCATCTCCTTCCAGAGGAAGTACGGCTTCATGCATAGCATCCAAGGGACGCAGACGACAGCGAGTAGAAGCAGGACAGCTTGTACGAATCCTTGTCCGGGATATAGTTGACTTTTTGGGTCAACCGATCCGGGGGATAAAAACATCGCAATCAACATGTTTAACAATGATGGGGGCGCTGTTGATGCCTCCGACCAATCAATTATCCATTTGTAAAGGATGCAGATGACTAGGTATCCAAAAATTGACTGGAGGAAAATCATTTGAGGAATGAAATTGGCGTAAACGTCCAGCGGACGTTTGAACTTGATGTGATTGAGGAGTTGCAGGCACAACGCAAACGTCATCTGGGGTTGCGTCAATCTAGGCTGTACAATGAAACCGGCAAGGCACACACATGGATCACCCCAAGAATGATCGCCATCTTCATCTTGTACGAGTTCGTGAATATCAAGGCGTTATCTGCACCGTGCCAGGCTGGATCCAAGCCGAAAGTATAAACGTGTCCAGTCGAGACACCACGGACAGTCCCATTGCCTTCTGGGAAGGCCCACCCTGATTGCCAAATGTGAAGGGACTTGGAGAATATGTCATTGTACATGAGGCCGGTGTAGACCGAGAACAGCCCCATCATAAGAATGATGTATCGCCCACTGGTTGCGTGTCAGCACGTCCTACTCCGCCCCGTGATGCTCCACTGTGACTTACAAGAAGAATAGCGTCGTGATCTGCAGCGGAGAGGTGAGTCAGGATCAGTTTTTCAGAGCGATCACTCACCCCTCCGAGGTCACTCTTCGCCCACTTCCTCTCGTTCATAATCATGTAGAGAGCAACAAATAAGATGATCAAACCGTGACCAATGTCACCAAACATGACGGCAAACAGGAAGGGGAAGGTGATGATGGCAAACAGGCCAGGGTTAACTTCTTGATAGGTCGCAATTCCATAGTTGTCCATGATGCTCTGGAACCCTTCCGTGAATTTGTTTGTCCTGTTGAAAGTGGGCGGCGTCTTGTTGGTGCGGAGCTCATGTAAAATTGGCACAACGCCGGTCCCAGATTCTTCCTAGAAGCGAATGAACCGACCACCACACATTGAAGAGAAAACGACATACCGTAGCATGTCCAAGCGCAACTTGTATCTTGGCAATGTCTCTTGTCGGACACCATCCTTCGGCTACCAATGTTTTCCTCCGCACGTCGAAGTTGAAGAGATTCATCGTTTCGTAGATTACCTTTTCTTTCCGGACAACATCTTGCCATCGCGCGAGGTTCTCCCCGATTGTCGCGAGCTCGAGGCGCCTGTTGGCTCCAGTGTTGTAAAGGATTGTCTGAAGGTCTTCTAGACGAGCAGTAACCTCGCGAAGCGAGTCAGAACGCTTGTCGGCATTGGCGTCAATGGGGTACAAAGTGGCACCCATCGACTCGGCAACCTTGCGAATCTTTGCAAGTAATGCGTCACCATGCGCAAAAATAATGAACACGTTTTTGCGTGTCTCAGAGCCGGTCGCAGGATCAACGAACGGTTCCGCGATGTCAGTATGATTCATATAAAGGTTACCCCTCAACACACGCCAAAGCACGCGTTCGAATGTTGGGATACGGACTCTGTCGATAGTTCCCGCAATGAACCTGAGCAAGGTTTGAGGCTTCAACGAAAAAAGATATGCGAATAAAATGAACGCACTCCAAATCGAACTGAACCGTCGATGAAAACTGGTTTTCGCGATCATCGTGTTGGAGAAGAGGGGCTGAACTATCGTCAAAGGAAGTCCTGATATCTGTCTGCTGCGTTTCGGCCTCGACGACGAGTAAGTACAATGCAGGCTACAACCAGTTAACTTACCTTTTCAAAGAAACCCGCTGTCTCTCTCAAGACATAGCGCGCCTCAATGAGCTCTTTGGTACGCTCGCTGAGCAGCTTGTAGCTCTCGTTCATCTGCGAAAGCCGGGTCTCGTGTTCTGCTAGCGTGACGTCGAGCTCGTCGATGTTGTGTGCCGCACTCGGCCCCACAGTAACAAGAGGTGCTGAATCGTAAAGAGGACGGATCGGCACTACGTCCTTTTCCTTCTCGATCTGAGAATCGAAGAAACGGACACGACGAGCCATGTCCTCGAATCTTCTGATTTCACCGACGAAAGAGCGCTGGAACGGATTGACGGTTGGGTTCAACTAACGAAAGAGTTCGTGAACAGGCATCAAAGCAGTATCATTATGACACGAACATCCTTGAATTGGACGTTCCCGTGTTCTCCAAGCTCAGCAACTGTATCGTGAGCTACTTCGGTTGGTATATAGAGCTGCACCAAGCTCATCTGTTCCGAGCCTAGATTGTTTTATTAGTATCAGAAAAAAAATTCAATATCTAAACCATACGGAACAACGAGGGGTACTCGTCTCCCATGGTCCTGTATCGAGCTGGGAGGTGTGTACAAAGTTCTAAGAATGAGAGCGACTTCAATGTACTGTTGAGAGTGTTGTGGCAATGACCTGCCGCGCGGTGGAGCTGTTTGACCTTGTTTGGAAATCGGACAAGTCGCTCACGCCACTCAGTCAGGTTGAGTAAACAGGGTAGACAAGTTTTGCAGGTAACTCGATTGGTTATCGAGGTCACCGATACGTTATATCTACGTAGGGATAAAGTTCAATATTTGGACTGGGTGAAATCTTGAGGTGCATGTAGCATGATCTGAATGGGGAATACACAGTAGGAAGGGGTGCAAGAAACGTGGTGAACCGCTAACAATCATTCGCCATTAGCGGAGGATCGCCAGCAGTTCATCCCAGAGTCCTGGTTAGCCCACCTCTAAAGTGGATGGTACCCGTCTTAAACTTTGGTCGAAACCATATCATCGTCTGGTTCGTCCTCCGCTTCCTCTACGGCATCGATGGGGGGAATAAAGTTCTCCTCCAGCTTCTGCTTTGCGATAGATGCGAAACCTTCCTCAGTTTCGTCCGTAACCTTTTGGCTTGGCTGGTCACGAGGAGATTCGGAGCATGTGTCCATCCGCTCCTCGGCTGCCCTCCGACAATCACACAATCGGGCAAGGTTCATCTCGTGGTTTGGATCACCCAAGATAGCACGTGCCCGTTCAGCGGCAAGACCTTTTGATAATGAAAGATTGCTTGCTGTAATAGGACCCGCGATGACAAGTTCGTGAACAATGACTGAAACGCTATCGTTTCGTCGAAGTTCTGCATTACTCTGACTTTTTCTGTAAGGAAGGAGAAGATAATTATCAGCTCTTAGCAAAGAATGGCTATGAGGCACTTGCTGAAATGCAATTCTCTTGCAACCCTCTGTTGCAGCCCAAACCATCAATTCCGACACCGGATCTCTCGGAAGGGTGGTGGTCAGTACGTCCAACACATCACTCATCACCACTTCGACAACTGAAGCAGTCTTCTCGAAGTTGTATGCACTGTCCACGAGTACCCCACCGACAAGGCTCTCCAGTACATCACTCAGTGCCTTTGGAGGATCGTATTTCCATCCCTTGAGGATTGCATCTTCGGGCGAGAGGGTCTCGAGGAGGGGCACGTGTCGACTAATTGCAGTGCTAAGCTCGACGTTGTTGATGAGCAGATGCTTGTGTAGCCCAAGACGGTTGACTGCAATGGATGCGAGGGTAGGCCCACAGACGGCACGGGAGCGAGCGGCAGAGAGTTGACCAGATGTGGCATCTGGAAACCTGTGGAAAAGATAGCGCATTACGACTAGATCAATCACAGCTGGATTCCAAATGAGCAACAAGATAAGCCGCTCCGGCGAGGTCAACCTTACCATCACCGAGAAACTCCAGACGCTGATATGATGATCCTGCTGACGTAGTAAACGATGGATGTGTGATCGCCTCGACGAGTAACTCGCCACGATGGAATTCGTACCCCATCAAAGCTTGCAGATCCGCAAATACTGGTGGTATGAGGGTCGGCTCTGGGGGTCGAGAGTAGCGGACTGACCACGGGAGAGCACCCCCCATCGATAACCCCAATGCGTCACCAGCCAGCAATGCCATATTAATGCCCCCAGTCAGGAATGCCGCTCCAAGAGTCGCTTCCATGCAATCCTGCAAGCTTCGACGAGGATATTCTCTGCGCACCGCGTGCTTTGCTTGCATTAGGCAATCTACCACATCCGACCCCGCCGGTATTGTATACCTCCATGCATGTAGGCTTTGAGCCTCGGATGTGAGAAACCGCTCGAGGCCAATCTCTTTGGCACGCGCCAACAAAGTGCGATTCGAAATACTGCTCTGGCGGAGTTGAGAAAGCTGTCCTTCATGCCGATGGGGGAACTTGTTCATGATGTGGACTGTGCACGTAAGCTTGAGTACGGAGTCTCCTAATGTCTCCAAACGTTGGTTGTTCCATGTTGCATTTGTGGTGGGGAGAGTAGATCCCTCGATAAGAAGGTCATCATCGATCGGAGGTAATCCAAGCTGTAGACGCTCTTCTCTCGCCCGATAAAGATCCGTTGCTCGTCTACAAATTCGAGGAAGGAATAGAAAAGCGCGGTAGACCGGCCGGGAAATGTGGACAACCCTGCATGCACCCTGCGGGACGATTGATCCGACGGGTGCAGTGTGGTGTTTGTATATATCAACATTTTGGTGTCTGGATGCCGGACGATAAAGACCGGAGGGAACGCGAGGAAGGCTGTGGATCTCAATAAGCGGACAATCAGTCGGAACGAAAGCCTCGCGGCTCTTCCTAGTCCACTTTTGCACGAAATATTCCCGGTACGTCGCACACGGAGCCTCGCGCGAGCCCGGAGGAGGTACAGATAATGCAGTGAGATCGTATCTTATGTTGTGAAGAATCTGAGCGCGGCCATAGAGATTACAGTTCATAACCATTCTTGTACCGAAGTCCTTCTCGGTGATTCCTTTCCAGTTGTACGTGCCATATGGCTCGTTAACGACACGTTTCACCGCCTCGAAATCGATGCAATTGTGCTCCGTGAGAGGAACGAGGAAACATGTGATAGGCAGCGGGATTGGACGTCCGGAGATACAGAACCAGATGCCCGTCTTGGTGTATTCTTCAAGCATGCGGAGGGTTTCCCACTCCTCCTCGGGTTGAAACATGAGTTCATCCGTACAGCGCATGGTTACGATGCAACCTTCACTGGAGAGTTCAAGCGGCGGTAACTGAGTGCCAGTAACGAGCCCGGCAGAGTCTTCTCCATCGATTGAGATGACATGCATTCGCAGTCTTGGACCCAATACCCACGGGTCTTGTACAAAAACCTCCATAATATCCGGAATTTCAGAGACATCAAGAAGCTTGCGACCATCGGCATCATGATCACTCTTTCCCTTGGAGCCCGTCGAGGGAAGGAGATAATCGTCGAATACGTCAAGTTTATGGAGAGCTTTGACAGCCATGAACGCAACTGCCCGTTTTGCTTCGCGCTTCGAGTTCCGCATCGGCCCTCGATATATGAGGTGATCGACCGGGAGAGGGAGGCTTGATGGGAGTTCTAAAACAGAGGCATAATCGCCGTTATACTTCGGCATCGGGGGAGGAGTGTAGGCGTCATGTGGAATTAGGGAACACAGATAGTTTATCAGCCCGATGGCAGAGCCATAGGTGAGCACCGCCCCAGTAGATGGAACGATGTATCGCTCACGCGCCGCAAGATCTTCGGGATCGTCTTCTTCCAACTCGCCCTCTTCGGAGTCTGATGACGATTCTGGTGAAGCAGGACGAGTGGGATTTTCTCGAGTTTGGTAGACTTTCTTGAGTTCGGGCTCGATTTCTTGGAAAGTCTTGTAACGGTCGAGATGCGACGTGTGGCCAACTTGTGCCATAATAACGAAGGTAGAGGTTTTGGTTCGGGCCCGTCCTCTAGATTGGACGTATCCAACCATATGATGGAGCGGATCAAATCGTATAACAAGGTCACAGGCCTACCGACGCTAGTATTAAAGTCTCGCCAAAATGCAGAATATAAATGGTAACATACCGGAAAATCTAAGCCTTCTTCAGCAACAGACGTGGCGACCACTGGACCGAGGGAATCAATGATGCGGTATGAAAGTACGGAGAAGAAACATACGCAGATTGAGACCGCCCTCCTTATACGACTTCCGGAACAGCCTTACTGTATCTTGCTGCCTTGCCAACCCCATGCCCTTCACGTTCATCCCTGACGCTGCACTCGCGCTAGAGCCTCCTTTGTTCCGTGTGCCATGTCCACCACCATGCCCGACAAGTTCTGCACACCGAATGCGGTCCCTCAGTTCAGGGATCTTGGAGAGTACTTTGGCAAGGCAAGCAGCAACCTGACGTTGCTCTACAAAGACAATGCCGTGGAATGTTGGGGTGTGGTATGCGAGGAGGACCTCAGTGAGAGCCTTTACCTTGGGAGTACACCAAGCAAGTGGGACAGGGATTGGCACGGCAGGTGGGGAGGTAGAAGGGTCTTCGAAAAACGGCTTGAAATCAGAAAGGATGGAATCAATTTGCTCAAGGGAAATAGGGATTGATGGTGCGCTTGGATACGTGGGAGGATCATCAATGTCCATACCATCTTCTCCGACATTCGGTGTATCGAAATCTAGAAAAAGTTGATTGACTCGTGTACGAGCTTCGTGATATATAAAGAGGTCTGCGGAGTAAGGACCAAGGCTGTTCCGAGTGACTTGGTACTTCATGTGTAATTTGTCCCATGATATGTCAACGTTGTCGGATTTGAAAAGTGAGAGAGTATCCCAAAGACTCGGGTTTAGATAGAGATAGTTATCAGGGGGAGGGAAGAATTCCTTGATCATCTGTAACCAGCATATAAGTACGCGTTCCAATGATGGGTGGGAAGCAAGAAAAATGCGCACTTCTACAGGCCGCGGCGAGTTTTCAAGCAGCTCGGACACGTGCTCACGCACGGCGATGACAGTGGCATCCAAATTCTTTTCTAAAGTCAACAAAGAGCCTTCCGCGTCCTTGGGGTTCCAGATAGGCGATGCCGTCATGCCAAATACCTTTGGGCGCTCAGTGGGATGAACTTGAAAGTATTCGCGCATTATGCCATTGTAGGCATGGTTCTTGCGCGTGTGGTGACACTCGTCGAAGATGATCAACGAAACCTAGATGAACAGGTTAGCAGAACGTCAATAAGAAATGAGAAGGATGCATACTTTGTCAATGCTCCAATGTGAATGTGTGAGGATATTGAGGAATATCTGAGCTATGGGCATCGTTGAGAAACGACACCATGATATCCAGTAACTGATGCGGCCTCACCCGTCATCACGACGACGTCGGCTTTCTCGAACGAACTCTTCCAATTTGCCCTATCTGAGAGCTCCAAATCCAGGCTTCCATGAAACTTTCGCACCCTCAAAGGGGTCTGAGAAGCAATAAATTCTGCCTGTTGTTCCACGAGTGCAACCTTTGGGACAAGAAATACGACGACCTTGCCGATGGCGCTCGGCTGTAAAACGACCCATTTGATGAGAAGGATGCTGATCAGGGTTTTTCCACTCCCCGTATCGAGGGCAGCGATGATATTGTACTCCTGCGCCCGCCGGAATATTTCCTCCTGGTACTTGCGCGGGAGAATAGTTTCATTGACAGTGACAGTGTGACCCTGGGTCGTTGTTGCCGCGCCGACGGTCGTCACTGTCATCAAGTAAATGATGTATCGAAGCCTCCCGGTGCTGTGAGATCGGACGGAGATGTACTTGAAATCAGTACATCTCTAAGCTGGCGGAGCAGAGGGAATTTTCCAACAAAAGTCATTCAAGTCCGCGCGCGCGCGCGTCGCAGTTGGCAAGAACCTGAATACAGCCTTCCTAATACAGCCATTCCACTCCGCCACTGATGCACTGTGGGCGCGCAGCATCGTCTACTTAATTCATCTTCGTACGCATGGCAGTCAACCCAAGCGAAGACACAGAATTGTGAGCACTAGACACCTTTCGTTGTCGTCCCCCATACACACTCAACTCTCCCAGCAACGACGCCCTGCGCAAGCATGGCATCCTTCCACCCCGAGAAACATCCCCGCGGACCCCGTCTCCCCCTGCGGAGCCGACATTCTACGAAGCCCTGGAGGACCTCACCGCGGACGAGCTACGTGAGCTAGGGGAGGACGTCGCAGATGATGACCTGCAGCGATCAGTGGACGCATTCCGCCGCCACCGGCTGGCCGAGGAGCAGAAGGCAGTGAAGCGTGCGCGCTTTGGGAGGGTATATCCGATCGGAAGAGAGGATTACACGAGGGAGGTCACGGAGGCGAGCAGGATCAGCGAGGAGGACGATGAAGACGAGAGGGGTACAGGTGTGATATGTTTTCTTTACAAAGACGGGTGAGCAACCCCCTCCAAGTGCAATTCGCCCATCTCAACTGTGTCACAGCATTCCGCGAAGTGACCGTACATCTAATCATGTCCGGGATTTAGCTGTCCGATATCCCCGAACCAAGTTTGTGTCTATCGTCGGCAACAAATGCATAGCAGATCTGCCTGATAGTTGCATACCGATGCTTATCATGTATCGGAACGGGGAAATCAGAAATCAGATCGTCGCTTGGGGTGCTGACCGCGAAAGGCGTCTTGAGGGTACGCCAGCTTTTTCAATGTCTCTGTCACTATTTACTCATCTGAGAAGAACTCGAGGCAATCCTGATGTTGTATGGGGTCATTGACCCCCCTGAACGTCCTTTTCAAAGTGGAGAAAGTAGTCAAGATCGGAGTGATAGTTCCGATGAAGACGACGACGACGACGACGACGACCCATCTTCTCGTATGCGATCCGCGGCGACCAGAACGAATGCACAAGCTCCAAAAAACATCCGTGGACCACCAAGAAAGGACGATTCAGATTCAGAATTCGAGTTCGATATGTAGAGCTCAATGGCAATGGAATCGGATATTGATCCCCTTTCGCACTGGATGAATTTCTACTAGAGCGGGAAACAATCCTAAGTAGACTACTCAGCATTGAAGGGAGGCAGGGTCTGTTGCCTTCCCTTTACCGGCCAGACTTCCGTCATGGTCTTGGCCTCCCATACCCTTCCGCCCCGCACGACAAACCTGATCTCCTTTGTCTGGTGGATGTCAGCATCAATCAGATCAAAGCCCGCAGGGAAAACAACAAGGTCAGCTAGTTTGCCTACAGTCACTGTGCCGAGGGACTCTTCAAGACCAAACGTCGTGGCTGCGTCAGAAGTCGCGGCGCGAATGACCTAAATAACAATAAGCACGGTGGCGTGAGAACAACAGTAAAACTGACCTCGTAATTGCTCAGTCCCCCTGCCTTGGCGAACGCCATCTCTTGATGATACATCAGACCCAGCGGGGGCTCGCCGTGTGCTCCAATATGAGCAGACAGTCCGCGATGAACCATCTTGGCGACCGACGAAGAGACATTGAAAAGTGCAATTGCTAACAGAGCAAGTTAGTTCTGGTATTAACAGGCATTTAAAGACAACCAACAGTTTGCGGGCCGGCTCGTGGACTCGGACAAACCCTCTAGGATGTCATGCCTCCCAAAGCGTCTGAGTCTGCATAACGTATTGATTCAGATGTGTCCATGTGACGATATTGCGGTAGTACATACTTTGGATCATTGGGTATATCTGCGGTCGCCCAGAGCAACTGTTCCCCCCACGATCCTCCATAGTCGACAGTATGCGTCGGTGTCGATCCGGTCCCACTCAGCGAATAGAGGGTGAGGAGATCGTCGTAGAGTACCGACACAGGAATGTTATGCTCGACTGTCGTCATTCCTGGTTGCAGCACGTCAGAATCATGCCTTGTAGCTGGAGAATCCACCTGCCATCTACAATGTAAGTTTGGTCCCAATCAAAATTCATACCCTAAATATGTTAATGTATAAGTCGCATCCTTCAGATTCATAGGATAGCTACTTACACCCTCGGGTACACAAGCCATATTCATCTTTCTCGCTTGCAGCAATAAGCGCTGCCTAGATGCCCTCGCTGGCAGGTTGTAGTTCTTATAAGACCAGCTCGCTGGTCCACCCTCGGCTTTGATACGGGTGAGGGCCTCTTTTGCTTCTTCGGTGGTTGCAATATCGAGATGGAGAGAATAATCGGACGCGCCATAGATAATTTGACCTGTGTGGAAAATCCTTGGGCCAATCATGAGACCACTCTCAACGCGAGCACGCTCAACGAAGCCAAGTGAGTTATGCAGGCTTGGGCTGAAAGAAGCATTTAGGGGAGACTACGAACGTCTTCAACTAATCAACGTACTTGTGCATCGTGGTGATCCCGTATGCAAGGAAGGTTTCCATCTCCCAAGAAGTGGCGGGGTATTTGACCCCCGTCCCATCCCAGTGGGCATGTGCATCAATGAATCCCGGGATGATGTATCCTTGTAAATTTGACGTGTAAGAGTCATCATCATCGGGTTGTGTCTACCCGTAACTCACCACCATCAGTCTGGATGATCAAAGCCCCAGCTGGAACAGACACTTCACCGTCCTTGCCCACTGTATCAATGAAACCATCTCGGAGTAAAACCGTTCCGCCGCTGATCAGGTCCCGGTGAACGTCACCATGCTCCATGGTAAGGATTGTAGCATTCACAAATGCAACAACGTTCACATCGGAAAATGCGCGAGCTTCACGACGGAGTCTCGTAACCTCCGATTCGTATCGAACGTCCACCTCGGTGACGTCTAGCAAACGAGTCACACAGCCAACTCCAAACGTCTGGCTGTCCGCTTTAATAGCCTGTGAGCATTGTGCAAGTCGAGAAATGGGCAAAGTATGCAGGAAGGGTCCTAGTCGTAATAAAGTCAGGATTACTGCAAAAGGATCGAACCACAAGCCTTACCGAGGAACCACCCAACGACGGTTCCATCACCGCTCACAACCAGATCGTGTCCACCATCCAAGCTAAGCCTTGCTAATCCCGCTGGTGCCTTGCCAGGCTTACTCCACAAATCGGTCGAAGAAGTCACTGCGGGAACATAGTAGACTTGCTGGAAGTTCACGAAGGCTGCACCATGGGTAGTGTCTGAATACACCAACTCATCCGTCGAGTGACCGTTTGCGAGGGTCTCTTCCGTATAGCGTCCCCATTCGTCAGCACCGCGAGAGAGATCCACGGCGAAGACTCGATTAGATTGGTGGACGAGGAGTTTACCAGAGGAGATAAAGTCAAGTTTCAACGCATCGTCGGAGGAACTGATGGTAGTGCGGATTTTCCGGATGTTCGTCACGGGGATCGAAAAGGATGATGTAGCTTCTGTTGGTAGAGTGACCTCGCCAACCCAGAGACCAGGTTGAGCGGTAGCAACGACATCGCCAGTAAGGGTGTCACCATTCGTCTTGACGAAAGCAAGTGTGCGAACCGCTCCCTTTCCACCCGAAATCACGGGACTAAAGTATCGCCCCATTGGAAGACCAGTCAACTCGTACACGTTGCCAGTACCCAGGTCGGCAATCTCGAAGGAGGAGAAATATGTATCCGACCATCTTCCGTGAATGATCAAGTCGTTGCTCCCACCAACGAAAGAGGGTGAGTAATATGTTGCTCCTGCATGCGCAACAGGCACGCGTTGAGCTGTGGATGTCGATCCCAGCACCTGAACGTATGTGACACCAGCAGCTTGGAACACTGCATGCGTCCCAGTCTCGTCGAGGGCGAGCTGGGTAAACGCGTGAAGGCGCTGTTCACCATTCTCCAGCTCCCTGACGTCTGTAGTTGGCCTCAGAGTCTCCGCAAGTTTGACCTCGATATGGGCGCGAAAACCGACAGGTTTAGGTGTGCCACCCAACTCCCGTTCCCCAAGTGCGTTCAAGGCAAGTGGAATGCGGTAAATCTGACCGGCGGCCCAGATAAGAATAGCTTCGTCGGAGGGATCGAATGCAAAGGAGGGATAAGTGCCCATTGGGGCGTAAATAGTAGAAAGATCGTAGGTCAACCCGTGCCAAATATTGCGGAGCGTACCCGTTTGTAAATCCCTGTGGGATGAATGAGACGGGGTTTAAAGCCTGCGCGTACACGAGACATACTTGAGCACAAGTGCTTCTTTGTCGCGAACGCGACGAACGAAAGCGAGGGTACGCCCATCACGAGACAATGTAGGTCTGCTAGCACCTCCAGGGAACGCATCAACGAGAACTTCTTCTTCCCCGTACGTCAAGTTACGTGCAAAGATCGAATAAATACCCTGGTGAACGTCTGCCACAGCGAATGTGAATCGAGATTAACAAGAACCGTAGGCACATATCATACCTTTGGAGTATTTGAAAGCACCCTCGCCATCTTGGACGTTTCCTGAATATACAAGTGTATCATTGCCTAACCAGGAGAACTGCTCATGACCGATCTGCTGCTCGACGTAATCAGTCTTGGTCCACCCTAGGGGCAACACTCTGGAAACGAGACGCCTGCCCGAGTTTACTGCCACTCGGCGCTGCGCGGGATCACGGAGGGTTGGAACTTCATATTCCCATCCTTCGCCCGCACCCAAGGAACGCCGAGAGAAGTACCATTTCGTAGCAATGATTTTGGTGCCCGAAGGGTGCCAACGTGGGTCGGAGACCCAATTATAGGTTTCATTGGTGACGCGGACAGCTGTACGTCGCAAGGGAGGTCCCGGTCAGATCCGTTCACATTATAATTATCCGAGCACAAACCCGCCAGTCTGCCCTCTTGCGAGAGTCGCCTTAATCTCCGTTCTTCCGTCTCTCTAACGCCTTGTGCGAGTAAACTGGCATCATAGTCCCTTTGCGCAATTGCCTCGGCGGTCATCGCGGGAACGTCCATTTCGACGCAGCCACCAGCAGCCCATGGCATAACCCAGATATTGTCGACCCCGAGCCCCGCATCACTTCTGAAGGCTAGACGATTGCCATCGGGAGAGAAACTAGGGTCGGCGTCGTGTGGTACCCCTGTGAGCACCGGGATGGCCATGGTCGTTATCCCGCTCGTCAAGTTTGCCTCGGAATAAGAATACGCCGGAAGACAGTAGATGTCGCCGGCCATATCAAAAACAATATCACCAGATATTGGATGGACATCGAGGCGAAGCCAGGTACCCTCCTCGACGTCGTACGCGAGGGTGCGCGGGTAAGGGAAGTCGGTGGAGATATCCCAACTGTCCTGTAGACGCAGGGGAAAGACGTCGTCCTTGAATTCGGAAGCGGGGTCATCATAATATCCACTCAGTGGTGAAGTCAAAGGGTACTTCACGCCTAAACTCGATGCACGCGGAACGGTGAACACAACGTTGCGAGACAGCAAGTATACGAGGTAGATGGCTGGGATAGAATATTTTATCGCTGTGACTAAAGAGGGATTGAGTCGACTGGGTGAACCATGATGACGCTGGACACTCGGAGTTGCAGTGAAAGGTAGCTCGCCCTTTTCCAAGGGAGAAAGTTGTTTGATATCAAGAGACATGCTCTCAGTGCTGGAAAATAGGTTATTTCGTGACGAATGGCATACTTTGACTCACTAATACCTCTTGCTCCACTGCGTAAACCAACCTGGTTACAAGCTCCTCCAACTGGTGGGTATCGAAGCCTATCCCGAACTCGGTTTCCAGCGTTCGCATGTAACGTAAAACTGCTAAAAGAAGTTGCAGTTGGCACACGGCGAAGAGTGAGACTCAGTAGATCAAGTCACAGGGAGATTGCGAAAACGGGGCCATCCTTACTAGTACTGTACCACATACAAATCAAGAAGCTTTACAGATGGCAGAATAATTACGGTGCACTTTTTTCACCCTGTTCTTCACCAGCTGGCGGGTTGTCTTTCGCCTCGGGCCCCGAAGACCCCCCATGTTTGGGTTCAACTGCTTCGCCGAACGTCTCTTCAGCAGCATGCTCTCCTGTCCCTTCTTTTTCATCATCTTCATGTCCTTCCACCTCTTTCACATCCTTGCTGCCAATAACAGTGGCATTAATTCTGCACCGGCTCATTAATATCCAAACCACAGTGACATAAGGCAGGTGGAACACGTACGTCATCGTAACATGGACCTTCTCCCCATCCCCTTGGGCGTTGGGCAACTCCACCACCAAGCGTTTATGCCCTTTCCACCCAAAACTTCCCGTTGAAAAGGTGCTCGGGGTGAGGGCCGTGCTTGCCAAGAATCCGGGATCTACCGGAGCAGGTTCCTGGCCCTCGGGCGCGGGGGCGGTCGTGGTGATACTCACGTGGAGAGGCACGGCACGGGACTTGAACGTAGATTGGGCCATGGAGGTCTGTCAATCATACAGCGGTTGGATGCGGAGAAGTTGCATGAGAAATGGAAAGACGCGCCTTGAGACGCGCCGTGCCCTTGGCGGCTCTGCCAGCGGGTTTAGCGCCCTCTGTCCTGGCTGCCTTTGAGCCGCGAGTTTCGCGCTTTTCGGTGGTGGTGTCCTCGGCTGCAGCTCGCTTCCTACCTGAAATACGTTGCGTAAGTGATAGTAATTGAATAGGGGCCCATCTGTACACACCGGCCATGTTGGTGAAGCAGATGTGCTAGACTGGAGAGGACAAGCGTGTGGATGGGCTGCGGGGGGTGTCGAATGTGGGCTGGCTAGATTTGTGGTTGATATGAGAGCTGGGAGGTGTCAAAATGACGGTGTCCACACCCGTGTGGCCAATATGATCATACGGCTAACGTGACGTCACATTCGATGTAACGATGTAACGCTCCACCTTGTCACCACGAGAAAGAACTGAACAAGGATAGCATGAATTGATCAAAAGAACAGCATGGTAAAACTACAAGACCGTGGGCTACTTAGCGACAAACCAACTCAGCATACGCTGTCTTCTATCCACTGTAGTGTCCCCTATCCATCTGAAATCTTCGGTCAGCGAATGCAACACATCCATACTCATGAAACTGACCTCCACATAACAATGAGCGCATGTCCATCGGATCTAGAAACAAACGGTGACCATGTGCATTTGCACCCAACCTTGTCCGGGCGCTGAACGCACACCCCGTCCACCCTGACCCTCACGATCGACGATTGTTGCAAGGCACAACAAAAACACCTCCATACCACTCCGTCTCCACACCGCCTCGCCCCGCCGAGCGTACCATTAGTCGACGGGGCTCCGAAGAGCCAACCAAACCGTCAAATGTCCTCGCTGTCGCTATAGAACTCGTCCTCTTCGTCATCCACGCTCGCGAGGTTGGTCATGTCGACCTTGTATCTCAACAGGCCTCCAATACCACCAAAGCCTTTGACAAACTGGGCGCCCTCCTGAGAACGGTTGGTCACGAACTCGAGGTTAGTACCGAAATCTTTATATTTCTCGGTGAACCACTCGAGCAGAGACTGTGGCTCAGCGGCTTGCTCCATCTCCAAACCGGTAGACTTGTCAACGAATTTCTCGCGATCCTTTTCTTGACCGTAGCCATGGACGATGATCTCCGCTAGGGTAGAGTTAGGGATAATCATGATGTCTATTAGACGATGACGTGTCTTACCTCCAGCAGCATTTCTCAGGACGTATCGGGTGACATCAAGGTTCTCCCAGACAATCAGTGTTTCAACGGCACCGAGTTCGAGAGCACGGAGCGTATCATCGATACCGAAGCAGTACTTGTTCGTATCCTGACTGATTTCATCAAAGTATCTCTGAATGAGCTTCTTCTCCTGCACAAACTTGACGTTCGAGAGCGACTCGGCGGCAAGCTCAATAGCCTGAATATCGCGTCAGTATCCCCAACGAATAATTTCCGTTGGAATTATTCACCTGGTTGAAACCATTCTCGCCGCCATAGCTGACGTCGACAACCTTGATCACCTTGGATGCCAATCGTGGGTCGAACATGTCACTCTGGCTGAGCTCTGTCTTGAAATCCGCACTGCCAGCCAGCACGAGGCCGCTGACATTGACTTTGTCGTTGGTAATGAAGTGCTGAACCGCGAGTTCAGCAACCTTGCGAACGTAGTTGTGCCGCTTCTCGTCTCGAAGACGGGAGAAACGAAGGGCAGACTGACCACCACGGCCGTGCTTCTTCGGGAGATCGACAGTAAACTTGTGGGTGACCTCGCGCGTGTTACCAGCAAGAGTGCCAAAGAGGGTTCCATTTCCGTCCATCACGATGAATCCGAAACGGGAATCGGATTCAAGAAGCTCCGACAGAGCTTCAGTGTGGAATTTATTGTCACAGAGATAAAGAGACCTGAATGTGAGAGAAAGACAAGTTGATGAGCATGCAGGGTCACGAGATATGGGAAGGACATACGTATTGATTGGTTTATGAGGTTCAAAGTCAAAGGAAACCTTCTTCTCCTTGCCTTCATCGGTAAGAACCGTGCCTACAAAGAGAACCAAACCGTTCGGTGGCACACGGTTGTAAAGCTTGAGACGCTGCTGAGTACTGGTGATAGCAGCGAGCACGGAGAGCCTGTTCACACGGGACTTTATGTTGGAGGCTGTACCATACTCTTGTGTGAGCATAGCGGATGCACGAGATATCTGATCCTGTATTATAATAGCGGAAATTTGGTCGGGTGAGGCATGCAAAAACAATACGAATGATCAAGGTACCTTTGGGGGGATGATCAAACTGATCATGGATGTGCCAGCTCTAGAGGAACCCAGTACAATCAGCGGTGCGATGATGGAGATAGGCATTCGATGGCACATACCCTCTCGCCGAGTCCAAGCTCTTGATAAGTTTCTTGACCTTCCACATCTGAATGTTTTGTTCTGCAACGTCTTGACTCATGCTGGGCCTGTGCTACTCGGACCAATTGCCCTTTTTTAGCGCTTTTTTGTGTTTTCTTCGAACCCTTGAAGCCGGAGGGCAGAGGGAGACGAAGAAGAGAAAGGAACTGAGAAAAGATGGTTTGTATACTGATCTTGACTCCGCCTGTATGATTTTGCCCATCCGAGTTCCGCCTCGCCGCCCACTTGAGGGTGGGTCATAATTTGATCACGTGTTCGAATATAAATCACAATATCTTTTCAAGGAGCTCTTCAATGGCCAACAAGCGGAAGAACGAGACCGAGAGCGGTCGCGAAAAGAAAGCAAAGAGCGATGCAGGTACTACAAGAAACACGAAAGAAAAAGAGACTTTACAAGCGACGTCTGCAGATCAGTCAGGACCGTCGCGGAAACCTGACGCGCAGTCAAAACCAAATCGGCGCCCACACATCCGAAAGCTTGCCCCCCCGCGTCCCTTCCCCACCGTTGCGTTGGCATCCTCTGCGACAGGTCCACGCTCCGCCCACCACGAGGGCAAGAACAACATCTGCATCACCCGAAAAACCAAATTAGCCGCATACCTCCGCCGTTGCAAAGCCCTTTTTGTCGACGATGGTTTCAAAGAACTCAGATTGAGCGCAATGGGCGCCGCCATCCCACATCTTACCCTCCTGGCTGTGTCTCTTCCCCCGATCTTACCGTGGGCAGAGGCTGAAGTGCACGTGGATGTGTTTACAGGCTCAGTTGAAGTACACGACGAGGTGTTGTCTGAGAGTGGGAGTGAGGCCGAAGATGGCTCTCAAGAGGAATTCAGGACGAGAGTCAAATCGACAATGAACATTATCATCCGCATTGGCCAGGGCGAAACATCCACTACCGCGGATGGCACTGTTCGTGATCTGGCACCGCACGCTGCCAAGGAAGTCGAAAGACAAGCCAATGGTGGAAAGGGAGGCGTACAGCAAGAAGGAGGTGGGCCAGAACAGATTGTGCTCCAGGAGCTGGAACAGGACGGTATGGAAACTTCATGACTTGTCATGTATACAATGTCACCAAGTTTGAAACTCGGCGATACTTATTCCGTGCCAGCGATCCGGGCATCCCTATTGATTCCACCGGAGAAGTCTCTTTCACCGCCTACAACGGCTTGTCCGTGAGGGAAAGACACAACTGAAAACATCTTATCGAGGGGTTTCTTTGCCCTTTCTGAATCGGCGCTGATACCACCCCTCCAACATGTAGTGTCGGTTTCCTCGGGGGCTCGCGCTGAAACGATTCTGAAGCTCCCTTTCCCGAGGTACTTGGTCAGCATGCCACCCACTTTGAGGTATGCTGGTTACTGTATTACAGGCGTCATCAATCACGGAGTAATTGATAGGTACGTACATGAAATAATTGAATGTACAGTGATTGACCACCCCCAAGATAACGATAAGCGGTGGGTGTCATGCTGGCAAGACGACCTCCTTATGCCGTCACGCAACCGTGTGACCCACAAGGAAGCGGAAGCGTGCTTGTAGCATTTCGGCGTGAGGATCAGGGAATGATTTGAATTGCCCTGACAAGTCGGAGATGGGGTGAATAACCGCGGAGCAATATCTTCATCCCTGACTCTTATGAGCTCTTACCCCTTCGCGGCAGTCCTCTTCTTGCAGGTTTTCACCACAAGAGGGGAGATGTGGTGGGAGCCGAGGGTGCTCCGTTCTTGCTTGGTTGCTCTACCAAGCAGGATCGCTATCATCCCCCGGATCCATTGTCTTCCCGCTAGCCAAGCTTCCAAGGCTGAACCTTCCGCGTTAGGTTCATCACATGTACGCCTCATCCGTTATGAAAAGTCGCTTATTCAGCCAACCGTAACTGTGCTGCGTAGCTTATCATCCATTGATGGCCCATCAACATCTTCACCTGAATGTTCGCCAGCCCGCAACCCTGTGTACTCTTCTGGGACACCAATTCGACACTCCCCAGCCCATCACTTACAAACGGCCGCGTTCAGGCAGATTGCGTGTGTTCCTACGACCTAGATTCTGGCCCATCTGATCCGATCGATCTCCACCTATCGTATCTAAGATGCCCTGTGCAAGTACGCGTCCACGTCATTTGGACTGCTGGCGCTCGCTCACTGCCGTCCTTACGACCTACATATACATTTTCTAAACAGGCGAGAATAACGAGGTGACGTAGGTCCTTTACCCACGGGTCATTGTCAAGCATGGTTGGAACTGCCAATTCCGTCGTTTGAAGAGCGGGATTCACCACTTTGGCATTACAAACTGGATCATGGGACTATTCGCTTTCCTCTTGGCGTTATTGAACACATGGCTGCACAACTTTCATCACAGCTAGACCCGATGGTAATATGCACGCGGTCCTTATCTTGAAGACTGCCCTACTAACCGATTCATCTCCGCGATGTCCCCATCTCGTGGCGGCTTCCATTGTTCAGGGTTTTCTCCGGATGTAACCGCTTGTTACGCTCTCGCACTACTTATGGTTTCGTTCCTGCGCGAAATACGAAATTGCCTCGAATCTTATCGGATTGCGTGAATCAGAACGTTCTCGTCGTCTTATCGGACAGCCCTCTGACCTACGGTATCGCACGTTCACACTCTTCAGATTACCGCGTTTGTCACATCCATCTCAACCGGTCAATCGCTATGCGGAATGGAAGCTTCGAAAGCCGCCTTTCGTCCTACTCGGGAAGCACCTTCTCATCGATATCGCCATTCCTGAGCTGACTTGTTCGAGGCCACTTGGTGTACTTCATTTCCTCTGTAGTTACCTTCTTTGTGCCTGGAGTGAGTTTCAGGGTTACAATGTTGCTTGGCGTTATCAAGGACGAGTCCAACGTAGCGTTTTCGCGAATCTTGGCGCACCAGATGACGTCCTCGATAGCACTATCGTGAAGTTTCTGCTATGCGTGGTGCAGCATGTACAGTAGACTTTCTCGTGCCGCATCCGTGTACTCCCGTCCGTCCTGTTCGATCGGGTCGGGGCTCGCCTGTCCTGATACAGCAGGTTCCGTCAAGGTCGGAGGTATACCCGCTGTCAGTCCATGGCGCGCGCAGATTGTCCCCGCGATCGAGAGACCTTTCCGTTGACTTATCGGTGATAGACTTTGCGACAGCTCAGCGTACTGTCTCCTCCGAGTCACATAAGAGGGGGCATTAAATAAATCAGTTCGCCCGCTGCTGCAAGGTAGGAGTACTACAGGTAGGTGACTCAGCATCTACACGTGGCAATGCGACGTCATCGCGTCTAAACTGGACCACTGTTCAAAACACGCTCTCGACAATGAGATCCGTGGTCACGGCGCATGTCAGTGCGGGCACGTATGGCCAATATCCCTCACCAGTCCCGACCCATTGTCACCGCAACACTGCCTCAGATCGATATCAGCTGGTCCTCATATATTCAGACGGAGGCAACAAAACGAGGTCATCAAAAAGTAAACGTCCAGCGGCTCTTAATGAATGCGAGCAAAAAGGGTTCGTAGAGAAATAACCCATGGCAAGACGAAAACATCACCACGGAGAAGGGGGCCAAACAAAGTGATCTGAAATGATCATTCGGTAATCAGTTTCGTCTCCAACTCCATCAAGTAGAACGCACCCCAAAATATCAGAATCAGCAACACCTCCGAGGCTCCACCGTCTGTTCCCACCTAACCAACTCAGTCTATGCTGAAAAGGTAAACAATAAAGATCCCGGCTCGACGATGCAATGCAAAGATACAGTATATACTAGGCGCACTCGGCGCTGCTTTAGGGTATAATAGCGTGAATGACACAGGACTTTAAAGACTTTCTAGGTGGGAACGGGAACAAGGCGTGAAAAAAAAAAAAAACCTAAAATATATTTGCGATGAGTGCGAGTCCACAACATCGGAGGGGATGACGTACCAGGCGTATGTCGCCCAAGGATTCATTAATAACCAGAATTGCGCAAGTTAGGAGTGGAGAGTTCGGTAATGCTTGTGGGGGATAGGAAACAAAAAAAAACAAAAAAGCTACAGACGACTTAAGTGCTTCAAACTGGATGACGAGAGTTAATGGAGAGTGCAAATATGTACAACGAAAGCAGTTGGAGATGAGGTGCTGGGAGCGCAGAACATGGTTATGACAATCGATTTGGGCGATGTGCCTGTTTAGTGGGAACTGTCGTGACACCAGCATAGCCTAAGCGAATGCGTGGTGTCATGGAACCGCGGACGCGACATGCGGCATTTTCCCTACGGAAAACACCTAGCGTTGGGGCGTAAATAAGGCAGCGTGGGTGTGATGGTGGTTGAATGATAGTCGTTTGATTTCGTCCGAAAAACAAGAACAAAACGGAGGACGGGATGTCGGGACTCCGCACAAAAGATGCGTTGAAGAGAGAGACGAGCGGGGCTTGGCAATCTCCGCTCCGCACTCTCCCCAGCAACCTTTTGACCACGCACATACACGCGTGTGCGGACGCCTCATACACTTACCGCGCCTCGACGTCCACATGTCGGCTGATTTTCTCGACCCCGGCTCCGAGGGCAGTCTTTCTCCCGATATGCTGTATAACAAGGTGTTTATGCCTGATTGTTCAAAGTGCGGATGACTGACCTGAGCTTCATCTTCGTCCTGTTCCTCTTCCTCATTCGAACCCTGGCTTGGCTCTTCCTCCTCACCGGATGAATTCGTGCTGGTTGTCGTTTCCTCTGTATCCACCGGACTCAGAGGCGGCACATGCTCAGTTCCTTCATCATCGGCCCCTTTGCCGATTTGCGAGAGTGTGTGAGACAAGGATAGCGTATAGCCATGTTTGTGGGACGGACTTGAGACATTAGGAGATAGACGGACAGCCGTAAGGACGTGATGTTCATGCTCATCCTTGGATGCGGGAGTGTCAGATTTTTGGGATTGTTCGTCAACCGCCATACGCGGTGGCACAGCCTGAAGGTCATGAGGTTCCGAGAAAGGCGACGGTGTCAACTTCAAGTCCGTCACGCTGGGAGATCTGGAGGGAAGGGGAGACGTAGATGGCGTCGTCAGATCCGTGGATGCGGCAGACGTGCACATGGTCAAGGAGGTGGCAGTGGACGCGGTGGATGCATACATGCTCGCTTCCATCGATTCACCGCTCTTTCTCCCTTCTTGCGGCTTGTTCTGAAGCTCCGTGGCCTCTTGATCTAAACGGGCTTTTGCCTCCTTCTCTGCACGACGCCTCTTGACCCACCCCATGCCACTGCCATCATCATCACCCGACTCAGCACCAGCCATGACATTGCCCATGCCACACTCGGGGATATTATCAGACATTTTTCGACGGGCAATCGGCGGAGTCGCACATGCTCCAGAACCCCTGCCGCCACGGGTGGTGCCAGCTCCAGCATGAAAAGAAGAACCCGCAAGCAACGCACCACCGCGTTCCCTCCTCTGTAAGCCTTTCCACATGTCATTTGCAATGCCAACAGATGCATCCACACTACCCATTCCACCGTAGCCCCACTCGACGAACTCGGGCTCATCGCGAACGTTGGCAAAGGGGTTGGCGAGGGTTTGAGCTGTGACAGGTGAGTTGATTCGTTGGGAGAGAAAGAAAGATGCAAATACTTACCAGCATATCTCTTTGAACCGTATATCCTACCATTTAGCATCTTGACGCGTTTTTTCGGGAGTGCAACGGACGAACTCGGTGCAGTGCTTGGACGAACGGGGGAGTCGCCGGGGAGCATTTTGACGGAGGAGGTGTGTCGACCACCCCCAGCGCCCGGTGACGATGCCGAGGAAGAGGCGCGACGCTTCTTTGGGCCAGAGCCCGCGATGGCGGCCGTATCGTGTGACTGACTAGAATTCTCTCCCCAATCACGTTTTCCGTTGCCCAGATTCATACCTGTGCCGGAACGGTGGAGAGATTGAGCAGGGTCCAAAGGTTTGGGAGGAGGGGAGAGTGTGCGGGGAGGGCGAGTGATACTGGGCGAACCTGAGCGTGCGCGGAAGAACGATTTTGCTCCAAGTGTGAGGATGTCTTCTGTAGAAATGCGGGGGAGCTTTGCTAACTGGAGGGATGGGGAGTTGGGGACGGAACTGGCAGAACGGGCGGGAGGAGGGGGAGAAGGGTCACGTGAACCAGGTAAAGAGGCGGACTGCGAGAGGGGAGAGCTGGGAGAGCAGGAAGAATTGGCGCGACGGAGGAAAGAAAAGGGACGGAGGAGCTTCGAGTGTGGTTTGGGTTGTACGTTCTGCGATGTGCGAATGGTGGGTGTTGACCGTGCGCTGGAGTGGGATGAGTCGAGGGAGAGGGAGGGGGAGAGGGCGACGCGGCCATCGGGGATGTCGCTTGGAGCGGGGAGTGACTGCTGGGGGGGCTTGGATTCTGACTGCGGATCATCGAAGGAGGGGTCGGGGGTGTCGAAGAAGTCTCTGCGGGGATCTGGAAGAGGGGCAAAGCGTATGCGACGGGTAGAGGGAACAGAGGAAGTGCGATGGAGGTCGAGACACGAGCCAGAGGTGGAGGAGGAGGAGGAGGAGGAGGAGAGATCTGTCTGGAGGGCGGGGAGAGGTGTGGATGCGGGGGAGGGGGAGGGGGAGGGGGAGCGAAGGAGGATGGAGGTGGTCATTGCTGGAGAAAAAGAGAGGACGAGTGTCATCCAGACAAAGGTTGGGTTGGAAGAGACCGCGGCTTGGTGCATCCCCTCTTGTTTTCCTTTTTCTATCCATTCGCTCTCATACGCATCAACACTCCCCGGGGTCTTGCTCGGGCTGTGTTCCGCAGGGATCTCAGATTGTGCATGTCGTCCCCCCTATCCCTCCTCCGCGGTTCCCCCTTCGAAACGTGTCTGCAGCCTGCATGACGGTTCATTGTGGCGCCCGATTGGAGACCTCGGAACGACCGAGTCAGCCTCTGGAAATAATCTCGGTGGTCGACGTTTCAGTTTTTAAAAGGTTGTTTCGTGATGCGCATACGCGTCCTCACCCTACGCGGAATAAGCCGGTACCTGACATCTTCAGGTCGCGAATATTGGCTTCGGTCATTGTCGCTCTCACGCCCGACCTTGGCGACGACGGCGTGGACCCCGATATTAACTTTCCACGACCTTCGGTTCCCGCTCGTTCTCAGCCCGAGTCATCGTACTTACAAATAAAATTCACAGCTGACTGTGCTTATGCGTTCCTTGTCGCGGCGTGCTGTGGTCGAGCAGAGACCGCTTCTGGTGCTACCACAGCTACAATAAAGCATCTATCAGTCTGTATTCGCGAACGCCCTATCATCCATCACGGATCCTTTTGACGTTGGTGTGCCCGAGGAGCACGCATACGCCGTACTTGGCATCCGTCTTGCTTCCGCGCCACACCCCTCGTGACAAGTGCTGACCGATATCGATGACCACGGCAGCGAATATCGGCGACGTCTCTTGGAGGATCGGAACCATCGTGCAGATATCGGCAATATTGCTGTCGTAACAAGCACATACGCTTAGCGTTGGGCGCCTTGTGATACAATCCCTCTCATCACGGATTCGAGTTTCAGCGCGCACGTTCAAGTGTACCGTCAAGACGCCACGGCGGCGCCACTCATCCCAAACGATAGACGGACAGGAGTCTAGATTCTACATCCCAGACGGGAAGTTCTTCCCCCCTAAAGTCGTACGTCAACTCCGTCCAGGCCGGATCCCGACAGACCGAACCGTTCGCAACTGTTTCCAGAGAAAGGCTGACGTGTAGTGGTACGATGGTACCCTCACTTTCTGCTCGATCATTGATATGGTGACAGCTCATAGATGCTCGCGTAGATCCACGCGGCTTTGCCGGCGGGAATATCTGCTACCCTTGGTTTGGATATCCAAATATTCGACCTTTTTATCGTTAGCTTTCGGACATGAACACAATCTCACATGTGATTACTCCGTAGTAGGCCACAACGTCGCGTATGTATACCAAGTAACGACCGTGTCTTTGACCTATGGGGAAAATGCATCATACACCGTTCGAAACATTATAAATAGAGAAGATTTAAATTCTCCGCCATCCACCTTCTAGAAACCATGCAATCAGGTGGAGATACTGACACCACCTCATGCGGGTGACGTGGGTCCCGGTATAAGACACAGCCATATCTCATAGAAGTTTCCAGTAGTACGCCCCAGCTGTCTTGGCAGGGTTCCTCTCGATTATGAATTCGGGGCTTCGGGTGAAAGTACTGACGTGGTGCCATTTTGTCATCGAACACTTATGGTCATTGTGTGTGTCGGATCAGGGGAAGCCAGGATGACCGAGGCGCGAATGTGACGGATTCGAAGCGTCAGAGTTCAACGAGATGGGGCCCGTGCTTGACATGAGTCCTCTTTCATTAACGCCACTCACCGAGCCACTGGCAGTAAACGATCGAGTGGGCGCTACAAACAATCATTCAATAACTCGTGGCATGATCCACGCTTCGTTCAGATTTGTAGTGCACGGGAACCTCGAGGTTAAGGTGAGTTGTGACTTTAGGCAATGCATTCATACAAGCACGTTCTGTGAGTAATTTAAATCCGAATTCATGATCATTGCCAGCCACTCACCATTCACATTCAACGGTGCGACTGTCGGATCCGACCAGCATGGGATGGGGATGGACCACATCTACTCGAAAGCATCAGCAAGTCATGCGTGTGCATGATACGAATGCATCATCGTGGCTTGCGTGTAATGATTTCAAGTCGCCATGAGTTACCAAGGGTTACATAGCCTTTTTAGGCAGTCCAACTCGAAGTAGTCTGCTAGCTCATTATAATCGTTAGACCGACAGTACTTGTTCATGCCAAAGCTTAATTTAGTTACCGTAATTATCGTCGGGAATCCGATACCGGACCGCAGTAATATTGGATCCAACGGCTCGTATTCCCGGCAAAAATCGCGCTTTAAACGTTGAAAACTCTTGGCCGTTTGTGCAAGCTGGTGAACACTCACTGAATGTGACAAAGTCACTTATAGCGGAAATGTCGCCGCTGCCAAGGAGGAGTGGCAAATGCCCACCAGTGAGTCAGGCAGTATGCCACTGCATCGCCGCACCAACACACTTGACATAGGTGACGCGGTGACGCGGTGACGTGAGCTGGGGAGCGAAGTGCCACTTGTGTATGCCACAGGCGGTGGGGTGACATATAAATGATTAAGTGACTGAGCAACTTTTGCGTGCAATCCCAAAAGTGCAAAGCAAGGCTGGAGTGAAGAATGAATTGGATCTCATCACTGAGGCATGGATTGGACGGTCATTGAGCGGCACTAAAATCGATCGTCGAACGAGTTGACAAGGTGACAAGGACCTCATGAGACTGGTGTGTTTTTAGTTGAATTTGACCCTTCGCCAACGAACCCGAGTCGACACAGAAGGGTAACTTTGTGTATGTCGGCGGGTAATGGGCTGCATTGATGAAGGTCCGGGTTTCTGCAGTGGATTTGACGTGTCCTGTGTGGCTCAACGACGAGAGCGTATAGTCCATTTAAATGCATACCTTGGGCGGTTAAATTGGCTTGAATTCCGGCGGCAGCCTCGTCATGCCAAGGGGTCCGATTAGGACCGAATTAAAGGACCGATTCGGTCCTGATCGGACCCGACCAACTCAGATGGTGGTCGACCGATCAACCTATAATTCAAACTCCGCTCGGCTGCGACCGAACCGACCTTTCGGCGTCAGGTGACATGCAAGGATGGCTGTGCTCTGAGGTCAAAAATATGTTGTGTTATGACAGCTCGCCTACCGGCTTTTACCCTTGCATGACCAATCTGCCGGTTGGTCAGATCCCCTCACGTGATATAAAGTCACATGACAATCAACTGGTTAATAACTCAAAAGTTAAATAATGGCTAGAACAGAGGCTAACAGAGGCTGGCATATAAAAAGCATCGCCGGGAATGATCTGGCTTATCTCTTCACAAAACCCAGTTGTCCGATCTTCTACAATAGCGTTCACAGCGAAAATTGCATTTTTCCCATCAGCGCCTGCGTACCGTGCATCCTCTCGACTTCACCAGGTAGTGTGCCCACTCTAGTTAATATCCATCACCTGGTCCCACCTCATGTCATCGTAGTTGTCGAGATATTTCACTTCCCCATCAATCAAGATGGCACCGGTAGATCATCCTCAGCATAAACGCTACGATTATATTTGCATCGGAGGTGGCAGCGGGGGTGTCGCCTCTTCGGTGTGTTATCTCAGGAGTTTTCCGCTCTCATCCTTGATTTCTCCCCATAGCGTCGCGCGGCCCTGTACGGCAAACAAGTCGCCCTCATCGAGACCTCCCCGTACCTCGGCGGTACCTGTGTGAACGTTGGCAAGTGGTTCCCACTGCTTGCTACATGCTGTCGAGCTCACGGTTCCCGGTAATCAAGGATGTGTTCCAAAGAAGGTGCGAACATTATCTATGCTGTCTTATCGAATGCACGGTCAACCGTACCCCCAGATCATGTGGCATGCCGCCGACCTGGCAGACAAATTACGCCATGCATCCGAAGGATATCATTTCCAGGGGGTTCCAGAGCCCAAATTTAACTGGGCTACCTTTAAGCCCCAGCGCGACGCATACATCCGCAGGTTGAACAACATCTATGAGAACAATCTTGAAAAGGAAAAGGTTGAGTATCATGCTGGGTTCGCGCGCTTGACATCCCCCAGTTCCGTTGAGGTCACTCGCCCAGACGGTCAGAAGTACACGCTACACGCAGACCACATAACGATTGCTACCGGGGGGCGTCCGACAGTCCCTTCGGATGATGTCATTCCTGGAGCGGCTCTTGGTATCGATTCTGATGGATTCTTCGATCTGGAAGAACAACCCAAGCGCGTTGCAATCGTCGGTGCTGGCTATATCGCTGTAGAATTCGCTGGCGTTTTCAACTCTCTCGGTACTGAGACTCATCTTTTCATCCGGCACGACAAGGTCCTGCGTACATTCGACCCCGTGCTGCAGGACACATTAACGCCGTGGATGGAACACACTGGTATCAAGGTCCACAAGAACTCTAAAATCCAGCGCGTTGAAGGAGAGAAAGGGAAGACCCTTACGATCTACCATAGCAACGGGCAGGCCATGGAAGTTGACTGCTTGGTCTGGGCAATCGGCCGACATGCCAATACGGAAGGCCTTGGACTTGAAGAACTCGGAATTAAGCTTGACAAGAAGGGTGATGTCGTCGTGGACGAATTCCAGAACTCCAACGTTCCGGGTGTCTATGCAATCGGTGACGTACAGGGCAAAGCTCTCCTTACCCCTGTTGCCATCGCGGCCGGCAGGCGGCTGTCCAATAGACTCTTTGGCCCCGAAAAGTTCAAGAATGACAAACTCTCATACGAGAACATCCCATCTGTCGTCTTTTCGTAAGTCGAATTTTTCGTGGTTGTAGCATGATATTAAATCAGCCCAGGCATCCCACTATCGGCTCTGTGGGTCTTACAGAGCCAGAAGCATACGAGAAGTATGGAAAAGAAGTGAAGATTTGTACGTCGAGTGTGATCCGTCGCGGATCACGATTTCTTATCTAGTTTCATTCCCAGACAAGTCATCGTTCCGTGCGCTCTACTTCTCACAGATTGCGGAAAATCACAAGGAACCGACGGTTTACAAGCTCGTTGTCGTGGGCGAAGAGGAACGCGTTGTCGGAGTTCATATCATCGGAATGGGAAGTGACGAAGCCCTGCAAGGTTTCGCAGTAGCCGTCAAAATGGGCGGTATGTTTCGAAAACCTAATAAATCACACATACTTACGCCCTGGAAACAGCACGCAAACAAGATCTGGATGACACGGTTGCAATTCATCCTACGTCGGCTGAAGGTTTGTCGAAGATATCTTGGTCGTGCTCACTCGTGACTGAGGGAATTTTTTTACAAAAGAACTGGTCACGCTCCGTTAGAGCACTTGGTTTGCGGAGACTGCGCTCAGCACTGCATTCAGGATTATCATGTACAGTATTGTGTTTCATCGACGTCGATCGCAGGCAGATTTCACTTGGAGTGTGGATATCAGGCTGAAGGTGTGATAACAAGGGGCTGAAAACCTGCAACTTTCTACCTTCTTAACACAAATAAAAACCCAGAAAACTAGGATTAGAGCCAAGAAGTGTTTGAAAGCATATGGTTCCCTCTTCATCCGAGTCGATACTTTGCAGAGCCTTATGTCCAATACGTGAAAAATGCTGTTCCGTTTTCCTTACATATATCAATGTGTAGAGGGGAAGCAGCGCCTGGGATGAGGTTTGAAACACTTCATTAGGAGGTTTCCAAAATATAATTGTTTTGCCTTGGGTGACCCAGCGTGTCAAATAAATTTGGGCCGGGGCCCGAAAATCAATGCTGTATTGATTTTTTTTGAGCATCCAGGTGAAGACGCATCATTCACATTGCAACTAATTTTGTCGAGACAACGGACAGATGCTGTTGCGTGTTCGGCTCCACTCGATAAATGGAGTTAAAATGACTACACGCGCTTCCCACACGAACTTGGGCGCCGGTTCACGACTTGAACGCGGACACGTACTAACAGATTGCAGAGATGCAAGTCCACCATCTCTTTGGCTTAGATTAACTTCAAGGAGCCTACTAGTATCTCGGCATCGTATCTTTGCATGCAGTCGCATGTCCTTCAAGGAACCATCGTCGGTCCTCAAATACCACATGAGATTTCTCACCGGTGACGTTTCATCAGACCTGTCGCGATGATGCGGCCAGCATTGCCTTACGTATCGAGTATGGTATGGGCGCACTCATCAGAACATGCCATCAGGACATATGTAAGCTCCTTGTGCAAATCATTGTTTAGTTTCCGAAACCAGTTCTTGCAGGCGACTTACTAGCGGTCTTGGTCCCTTCCACTCATTTGCTGACCCCAACTGCTCTGATTTTGAGGCATTGGGCAGGGCTGCTCCATCCTTAGTATGTTTGAACTCCATTTTTTCTTCTTTGTCATCGTTCTCTACCCGGCGCTCGTCCAAGCGGATTATACCATCGACGATAGCAATTATTCGATACTCAAGTTCTCTGAAAACCCATCTGGACCAGTATGGGGCCCATTTGGTTCCGATACTGGAGAAGTACTCGAAATCCGATTGCCTAACGGGACAATGCAGACTGTTGACGCAACTCAGTGTTACGATGGCACATAGTGAGTGCTTCAGCGCAGTGTTCCCGATTCTCATGCTTAAGGCGTGATGAATGGCACCTGTAGTACTTGTAAGTCAACGGTAAGAACGGAACGTCAAGTACTTTAACTTGGTCGTATAGACGCAGCATGCTCTGCATCAAACAATTGTGCAGTGCAATTCTCATTCACAGGTACGTTCTTTACGGTTTCTCGCTAGGGCAAGGGACAGATTCCATCTTATTCTGACTCTAGGCTCCGGAATAACAATATATGTTCTACAAGCTGGACCGCAGGGCATGTCGGCCTCTCTTTCCATAGATTCGGGAACGGCAACGACGGCAACCCTCGGCGCACCCCCATCACCGCAATACTATATTCCTCACGTCGTCCTCTTCAATGAACAAAATATACCGTCTGGGACACACGCAGCTGTGATGACAGTACTGGATTGGAACGGCGGCTTTAGTGGTATGATGCTGGACTATATAGATGTTAACCAGGCAGCGGTCGCAAGTCCGACAACCAATCCGGCCATGAGCCCGAGCCCGAGCCCGAGTCCGAGCCCTAGCCCCACGCCAACCACGCATTCTTCATCTTCATCTTCAACGCCATGGCCGACGTCAGCGGGTTCACAGACCACTTCACAGCAAACAAGTTTGACAGGAGCTCAGACAGGCTCTTCAGCTTCCACTGCGGTAGTGGCCTCTGTCCTATCTGTATTTTCCTCTCAGCCGTCGGGAGCGACAGCATTTCCGTCAAGCACATCATCCGGGAATGGCACCAGTTCACCCGACTCCCTGTCTTCGACTTCGAAAACGTGAGGTTCACCTATAAGTACAATCGATGTTGTAGTCTAATGATGCCTTCCCCAGAACCAACGTCGCTGCTATCGCGGGCGCTGTCGCTGGGGGTGTTCTTGGCTTGCTCGCGCTCCTTTTCCTAGCATTCTGCTGCTACCGTCGACGTCGCCGCCAACACCTGCAGGCATTAAATGAGAGACCCAGCCCGCTCTTACCACAAGCTGAAGCTAGGTTTACTGATATCGGTACTCCCATGGCAGACCCGTTTGCTGCACTGCCTGCGACTCGACTCTCTGGAACAGCGCGTCCTTTTCAAATAAGGTCAAACTCAGAAGCGGGCTTCGGGCCCGGTTTCGCTGCTCGAGACCCGAGAAGCTCCAGTCCCATAGCGGACCTTTCTCAAACGCGCGTTGCATCAAGCGGCAATCTCAGCGCTACATCGTCTGTGCCAGTGTCGATTGGCGCCGCAGCAATAGCAGCAACGCCTCCTGACCGAGATGCACCCACACCAACCCAACCCGCGCCAGTACCTACTGCAGTGCCAGTCAGCTACCCCAACGAGAAATTACGACGTGCGTCGGGTACCCCGACGCGGATCCTGCAACAGGACGCGATGGCAAGCCTTGCTGGAACGCATTCAAACACGGCTCTGACGGACGAACAAGCGGACTTTGTCAACAGCCTGTTCAACAACAACGTCCCCGCGCCGGTCGTCGCACGCGTGCTCGAACGCATGGTAGCGAACCCACAAGGCGCGAGCAGCATTGGTGTCAATGACCTAGAGTTACGTGCGCATGTCGACCCAGGCAGCTTACGCCAGCCACCACAGACGGATCTGGCCCTGGTCGGGGGTGCGCCATGGCCGCCGACGATGAGCGATCATGGGGATGGTGAGACGACGGTGGGGACGGCACCACCCAGTTATGATTACGTTTCGAGGGACGCAGTGATAGAGCGAGTGTAGCAGATTTGGACACTTGTCTCTTACTGTCCCTTGTGGATTTTGATACATATGTACGCGATCTCGTTTAGCTACCACCTGCCTAGGACACTGCCATTTGCCGGATCACTTTGGCCGGGATGCTTAGTCAGCCGACGTATACCTTCGGCATGAGGTGAGTTAAAGCGACAGGCAGACGTTCGAGTTGACCAACATCATGGCTGTCGTCTCGCATGGCGCCCGCCAACTGAGGCGGGGTATTGGCATACCCAGACATGGGCCCGTCTCAGTCCATTCCTCGAGATCAATACACATTCCTGCATTCCCTCCCCACCCGAATCCTTCTCCTCCCTCTACAACCCAGCGCATCATCTCCCAGACTCGCACATTTTTCTCCCGTCTCGTATCCCATCTCGCCGCACCCGGCCTCTCCCACCCCTCGGCTGCACTCCCTGCCCAGCCGTCTCTTATCCGTCCTACCCAGTTCTCCAATTCCCAAAGCATAAATGCCCGGCTTTCGTTGCCCGTAAAGCATGCCCTCTCTCGACCCTTCTCTCCTCCTCGCCTGCCCAAGCCACCTGCGGTTCCAGCAAATGTCACCCAGGTCGGCCTTGGCACAGCCCGCGCATTCCACTCTGGTCGACCCATCTTCCAGAACATGGTCGATAATGTCCCTGTTGCTACTAGGGCTCTTTGGGAAGCTGAGTGGGATGTCAAGATGAAGAAGAAAGAAGCTCGCAGAATGCGCCGTGCTACCCAGAACAAGGCACTCCAAAAGTCTCAGGAGATGTTCAAGCCCAAGCCCAAGCCCCTCGTTGAGTCCCAATGTGACACATTGGACCTCGATGCTTACTTCCCCGTTGAGCCTACGCCTGCTGTTACCACCCACCTTCTTATCCCTCTTGCGCCGACTCCGACTACCCGGCTCCCTTTGTCGACTCGCACTGACAATGACGGTGCACACCCGCTGCTCCCGATCTCCGACCTGGCGTCCATTCACACTAGTCACCGCTCGCACTCACTTAGGGTGTCAACCTTGTTTGCTAGACTCGACACTGCCAACGTCTGGGACGATCCTGGAGTCAGCGTGGATGCATATGCCTTTGGGCCACGCGGCCCACGCCACGATACACAAGAGAAGCAGTGCACCGTCTTGCGCGTTACGTTCAGGGGCTGGAATGCTGTCCGCGTCCGTGCCATTCTTGGCGACAGTGCAGAGTGGTATTCGCTCGAAGAGACCCATCCCGATGGACACCCCACGTTTGTCCCTCTGTCCGATCTGAGAGGCGATGTGCAGATGAATACACGCTCTGAGTCGCCCGAGCTTGAGAGCGTCGAGCTTGACTCGAGCTGGGCTTTCGAAGGCGAGATGGACGATTTGTGTGCTGTGTTGTCTGCACCGCCAATGCGAGCCAGTGCAAGTGCACAACATGATCTTGTTCTGCCCACCATCGACATTTCCTCTGCGGTTTCGGACACTCCGGACAGCGTTCCGCAACCTCCACAGCCAGTGATATTTTTGCGTACCGTCTCAGAATTGACACGCGATGTCCAACCAATTTCTTCATCATCTTCCGTGTCAACGACTCCTTCGATCGGCTCATGGGACAGTCTTGGCTTGAGCTCGTCCTTTCTACAACGCGTCGGGGAACATCGTCGAGATGAAGTTGCAATGGAGATGTAGATGTTTTTCGTTACACCCTCGCTATTCTTGATACATTTTCATGTAAGTCGTGTTTGGCCTTGCACGTCATTTTGCGTTGAATTATCGTGGGTAGTCAATGTAGTACGTGAGACTGAAATTGATGCTTTTGGTCCGACTGCATTTTCGCTCTCTACCACCGCCTGGCATCCTAGATGATCGATGACTGGACCTGTAATCAGGTTTGCTGTGCTCATCTCCCTTGTGGCCCCAATCAGATCATCACAGGATAGAACTAACACCCATCTTGCAACCATGATTACCGCCCACAGCGCTGTTTGATTGATGGCTAGACTCTCACTTTTACCCTTGCCCCTCCGTCTGGTTTGTCTCCCCTAACCCAAGTCAATGAAAGATGGTGTGCGTGCGGCACATCACTACCCTACTCCTTGCTACGGTCGTTTTGGCAGATTATTGGATAGACAATGCCAATACGTCTGTAATTTATTCCATGGCACCTAGTCAGTCAGGACAAGGGTGGCAGATATTCTCGGTGGGTACCCAGTCACTTGCACTGAGTATCAGCAACTTGACGGGCAACTACAACATCACCCTCGATGCTTCATACTGCTACAACGAAAATTAGTACGTCCCCACCTTTCTCCCGTTCAGCTCTGGCTTTGTCTGACTATGCGCATCAATAGCGCTCGTAAGCCGTCGCACCGTGTTGGATGCATGATATTTACGTTCTCCCAGTCGGAGTATGCGGCACAAGTGATAACTGTCAGGTCCAAGTACCCTTCACAGGTATGCGGTCCTGGTTCATCGCCACGAAGCTACCCTCACCACCATTCTAGGGTCCGGCATCACGATGTATGTCTTCAATGCGGGGATGTCAGGCATGACAGCCAATTTTTCGGTCGACGGTGGTGCAGCCGTTTCCAGAACGATTCCGGCTCCCCCTCCTCCGACCTATCAAGTGTCAAACGTCTCCCTGTATGATGTTCAAGGTCTCCACAGTGGAAACCACACCGTGCTAATGACCATGTTGGATTGGAGCGGTAGTCCCACTTCCATGAAATTCGATTATGCATACGTCAACGAGACGTTGGTAGCACCTCCGGCGACAACTTCGTCGACGTCTTCCATGACGTCCACGTCGACTTTTCAGGGGACTTCTCAGACGCCCACTCAGACGCCCGCCGGAAACGCGTCGGCCTCCAATCAGTGAGATCACCCCTTTACCCGATCGAATACTGGCTGACGCACCACCTTTTTTTGTTGCATTTTAGAGTCAATCTTGGAGGCGTCATCGGAGGCACGTTGGGGGGCGTCACCATCGCCGCGAGCGTCGTGATCGCTTTTTTCTACTGGCGTAAACGCAAGGCATCGCAAGACGACACCTCTTCAGAATCAAGCTTTGGAGTAAATCCGTTCAGATCCGAGTATGTCAGCAGTCCTACTTCACCCCCCGCGCCGTCGACATCGCAGGGGCCGTTCCTCGCCCAACTTCCGGACGCGAGTCCGGGTGTCCTCCCACTCCAGCGTTCCGCTATACTCCGCGACGCCCTCGCGAGCAAATACCTCTCTGAGCCGATCCAGAGTTCCCAGCCTGTCAGCTGGTCTGGAAGGAGCTCGCCTGGCTTGCAACCACTCCGTCGGCCGGCCTCACATCACGCAAGTGCCAACCCACACGCCAGCGTCACCGCATCTCACGTGGCAGACGCATCGCCCTTCTTTGACCCCCAGGTCACGTCTCTTACCGCGGATCAGCTCGAAGTCATAAACCAGCTGCGGGTGAACAGGGTCCCCACGGAGACGGTCGCGCGCGTCGTCGAGGGATTCGTGTCGTCGCGTGTCCCGGCGAGCGAGGCGAGCAGTGGGCAGATCACGCCCGGCCGGAGTATTTTAAGCGCGTTACCACCTCCAAGCTACCAAACCCGGGCTCATTAGACGGTCGGCGCGGAATGTATTTCATGTATAGTTTCGTGGGCATTGATGTAGAGTGATACCCTGCTGTACTTCTTGTTAAGTTATGGACAATCAAATTTCCCTCGGGCCAAATCTCTATCTGGAACGTCTGCTGTTCTCAGCGATTATCTGAGTCCACAAAAAGCACAGTAATAGGGTATCCCTGCATACATAATCGATGTAGTCGGTACGCCCGGGTATATTACCTCCCCTCAGCCACGAAATCATAGCTCGGTGGTGCAGTCGATATCGTATATGTCCGCGCGAGCCTCGTCTCCCTCTCCCATTCCCGAATGCCAGCATGTCGGTCGGCAAGCATCCGCTCCATCACGCGAGCGATAGCTGCCGCAGGAACGTTGTTATGATGCAGACTGTTGATAAAATCTGCCTGCTCGTCTGTCAACAATGGCGACGCGTCTCGACGCGAGCCCGATGGCGGATCCTGTCCTGTTTGGGACCATGACGAAGGCGCATTTGCAGTGTCGTTTGATAGCGCGAGGCGAGTCTTGCTGTCTCGCGTGCCAGAGGAGTTGCTGGCGCTGGGAGTGGCGGTGAATGGGGTCAGAATTTCTTGACCGCTGCTGGATGAGCTCAGGGTGCGTCGGACCTCTGACGATCCAAGGCGGTTGGGAACGAGAGGCAAAAAGGAGGAGAATTCTGTGGTACGTAAGGGAGTGAGGTCGCTTCGCACAGCAGTGCTCGCCGGAGGGTTATATCTAGCGTCAGGGTTGTACCTTCCAGCGGTGTTGGTGAAAGGAGGATCGTATGCAGTGTTGGGGTAAGATGGTGGCGATGGGCTACCAGAGTGAAGGTCAATCATCTCTGGTGTATGCCTACGACGCCGTCGTAACCAAATGCATGCAAAGATGCCGATCACGATCACGGCAACCATGGCGATCACACCACCGACGATGGCACCGATATCAGCGCTAAATACGGTCATTGTGAGTACCAATTCTCCAGTAATGGAAGAGTGGTCAGCGTACTGTGATCCCGAAGAAGAGCTAACCGCCGCTGATGCAGACGCGGCTGTGCTAGTTGCCGTCGTTAAGGCCGTCGTTGTGGAATTGGCAACTAGGGATTCATTGACGTATGCATAGTCGAACATCATCCCGCTGTAGGACCCGGAAAGGTCATTGATGAGTAGGTTAAGGGTATGAGGGCCGGACGGTAGTTGCTGAACGTTGAACATGGACACATTGGCGATTTCGTAAGCGGGAGCGGGGGGTGCACTCAGCACGTTTGTTTGGGCGTATGCGCCGTCGATGGTTATGCTGGCGTTGATTCCTACGGGACCAGCTTGATACGCATAGACTGTGATCCCAGAGCCTAAAAACGGATAAGGAAGAAAAGAGGCTGAGAAGAGGGATGTTCCTACCCGTGAAAGGGACGGTAAGCAAGCAGGTGTCGGTATCGAAACATGCCGCGTCTATCTAGGAGTCAGAACACGAAAAAAAGGGACGAGTTCCCCAAGCTCACATCGACTGCAAAGGGAGATGTAAGGGAATCAAACTTGGGGGGAGGGGTCAAAGGCATACTAGGTATGATTGTAGCAGACAAACGCACCAATAACCTGATAGGTGCCGTTTGGGAGCAATAATTCGAGGGTTTCACCGCCAATGGCATACGGAGCCCAAGCAGCCTTTGGACCGGAGGAGTAGGTGAGAGTTGTGTTTGTGTCGTCGATGTAATAATCAGCCGAAACAAAAGATACAAGGGCGAGGAGAAAAAAGAGGAGGGGACCACTCCGGAGGCGGGCCATCAGGACCATTCAGGAGGAGCACAAGGGTGGCAGCTGGTCGACTAACCCCCCAAAAACTGACACGGCATTACGACCCTGGTGTGCGTGTTGAGCGCCTATGAGTAAAGACAGCATTGTTCACGGGGCTGTGAGCCAAGTTATCCGGGGCATCCACAGGGGTCGCTGTGGTAAGTTAGCTACTACGAGTCCAAGGCCGTACGCCTAGTCGTTTGAACATGCTAAATCTCACCAGTTTGAACGGGCTTGAAGGTGTCGAAAAGTCGTAGTAATACCTAATTAATGAGTGGGAGAAAATCATTAATCACGTGACATTTTGTGATCTCTTTCTGTAGAGCGTCGTACGTACGTTGTAAATCTCGCTGAAGCCTTCAGCACGGATGGCGCTCTGGTTTTCGTCTGGAGCGTATTTGCCAGTCAGTAGCTCTCCAGATTCACGCTTTCCTCACAGGCCTCAGTGGGCCATGCTCCGATTCGCCAGAAATGGCCCTCCTTCATACATACTCCTCGCCATAGCCCTCCTCACCGGCCTGTTTGGTGGATATATACTTTCCAGCCCTCCACGCAAGGCTGAGCTTTGCTCCTTCCCTTTCGATACCCCCAGTATCCCCAACAATCAAGCTTACCCCGAAACGTTCCCCCTCGAAAATATCGCTCACCCCGACCAGTCTGCCGGCGGATCGCTGCTGGTCAGTGACGACTTGGACCTCGAAGCACTGCGTTCCATAGTAACAGGGACAAAAGGATATTATGCTCGAGACTATAGTATGGGCTTAGGATGGAACAACGTCAGCGATTCTGGTCATTCTGCTTCTCATCGTCTTTTTACGCTTTTTCACTTCCAGATGCGCTATATCATCGAAACTGCACTTCATCATGGTTCACTGCTCAACCGCACTGTCATAATACCCTCTTATGTATACGCTCGTTCATGTGAATTTGAAAAGTGAGTGCCGCCCTACTTGGTCGAACACGTGCTTACCTGTTGTAAAGTGCGGTTTGCGCAGCATACACGCCAATGGTTAATCGAGGCGATGCCATCAATTCGGACGAGTGGCGGCAGTTGCCAGAAGAGCAGCAGATGGGCTGGCGAGTGCCCATGTCTGTCATGCTCAATCTCACCCTCCTCCGACGCTTCCAGCCAGTCATCACCGTTGCCGAGTACCTCCGCCTTCACGATCTCTCAGAAGACCTCGAACTTAGCAACGGACAGTGGGATACACAAAGATATCACCAGAACCCGAGTGTGTACGACACTCAAGGAGATCCACCCAGCTTGCACACAATCGAAAATGGATGGTACGACCCTCAGGACCTCAACCGCGTTGATAGATTACCAGATGAGATGAAATCGCGTGGTCAATGGGACTCACTTCTTGGCGATCCCGGAAAGGACGAGCACGGCGATTGGCCGAGCCCATCCAAGACGAACGCATATCGGGCCCTCGAAGAGGAACTCGCCGGAAGACAACACGTTTTGGCCTTCGATCGTGCTCGCCAGATACTCCAGAATAATGGGATTGGAGGCGTCACCTCAGACGACGACCTTATCCAAGTTCTGCATGACAACGGTTGGGAAGTCTTGTACACATTTGACGGAGCGTAAGTTCAGAACTCGGGTCCTGATTTCCGTTTGCTTACCAACAGATGCAAATCCAGTCTTGGTATGGATTATGTCAAGAACGTCGTGAACCCAATCAAGCAAGTTGCGCCTCGCGATTCGATTCGTGGATTCGTGGACGACTACTACCATGTTACTGAAGAAGTTCTTCTCCTCAGAGGTGAAATCCACTACGAGCGAAAGCCGGTAGGTCTTTCGCGGTGATTCGGATACGCGCGGAGCTCACCTTCCCAAAGGCTAGTTTGCGATTCACCACCACGTCCGCGAGAGACGCCTTCTCCCGACTTGTATTATTCCGGATACGCCACACTGACAGCGTCTTGGAGCTGTCGGCTACAATGGCTCGACGAATGCAGGAGCTCGTAGGCGGGCGAATGTGGATGGGTGCACACATGCGGCGTGGTGACTGTGAGTTTCATTCAGCGCCTGGAATTAAGGCTACGCCTGACATTTACATCATAGTCGTACGCTACCATTGGACCATGCAAGCAGAATTCGGAGATCACCTTCAACGGATCAGGGATCGCCTGGACAAAGGGAGAGAGATCCTCCGTTCTATTATTCCCCAATCTTTGGGCACCTACGCCGTTCCTGATGTTGTAGTCAAGCCCGAGTTCGTACAACACCATGCGCCGAACAAGGGTGACTTGTAAGTTGCGCAACATATGACCCCATTCCATCTCATCTCAAGACTATAGGATCTACATCGCCACCGATGAGCGAGATCCGGGCAACCTTGCCTACCTTCGTGAACACGGCGTTGTCCGGGCTCCGGACCTCATCACCATCGAAGACCGCAGACGTTTTGGTTGGCCGTTGTTGATAACAGACGTGCTCGGTATTGTGGAGCAAGACTTGCTAGCACGGGGGGCTTTCTTCTATGCACATGCCCTCAGTTCCGTGGCTGGGGGTGTCGTCAACATCCGTGCTGCGAACGGTGCCGATCCACGAACTGCACAAATTGATTGAGCACACGACGTGCAGGGTCTTCTTAGGGTATCTTGTATAATCCGTAAGGACTTTTATTGTTTGTAACTTTGGACTTGGGGCGGATTGCTGTAAGATCCGAGTTCGATCTCGCATCTGTCCGCCCGCTAGCAAGCGTTGAACTTTGTCATGCGTGTTCCATGGTTGCTAATTTTGAAGGTTGGCTGTGCCGCCGTCTCCCTCAAGGTACTCACTGGGCCTCTGGGCGCAAATTACAAGTTCTCCGGTAAGTACCCGCGTCGACGTTGGGTTTTGCTATGCTGGTTCATGAGTCATGACCTTTGAATCCTGTTGGACTGAACAATTATATGTTGGAGTGTACAAATCAACACAATCCATAGCGGCCGACGGGTTGAAACGTTGAATACAAACTGATGTTCCACGGCAACAAATACAGCAACCATCATCATATTTTTTTTTCCGAGACTCGGAAAGTGCCGTCTGGCCACCGGCGCAAAACCTTGCTTGATGACTCAAAAGGGAACAGAAGGAATGATTGAAACATCAAAGTCAACCATAGACTTGAGTCCATCATTGAGACCTCTGGAATGCATCATGACTTCAAAGAGATTTGTGGCCCACAACCGAGTCGGAAAAATCCGGTCAGTCGGGTGCCAAGAAACCTTGTCACGCAAGGTGATACGACCGTGTAGGTAAGACTTCCAGCTGCGTGTCTTGGGAGCGACAAAAGCGAGTAGGGCTTGGAACTCGGCATCATCGATCCAATGACCGGCTAAGGAGAGACGCATGCGCAACACCTTCATCTTCATTAGGTGAGCGACAAAATTTGTGCCTTCCTCGGCCACAGTGGTGTAAAGCGCACGTTTCATGGAGAAGAGCTGGTCGCTTCATGGAAGGTACAGAGAGCCTCCCATCCCACATTTCAGCAGCAGATTTGCATTCAAAAAGGTGAACAAATTGTTCGTCCTTGATGGTGGTGGTGATCAGTGCCTGTGCGAACAGATCTTTCCCTTCCCAGTCTGCCGCGGCTGCAGCTGAGGCACTGCTCCTGTTACGATCTCATGTGAGGATATTGACAATACGAGTCTTCCAGGCGAACCAATTTCCGTCCTTTAGCTTCTCGATCTGTGGAATTGGAGTGAAAACGCCTATAACGCTTGTATTCGGAACAACGGTCTGGTTCGACGGCGCAGATATAGCTGTCCCATGGGAGCTCGATCCGCTAGGCGACAGCGGGGGCGGTGGCATCTGAATCACTTGTGCAGGATGGGTCCACGGGTCCATGCTCACGATATGAAGTGACTAGTACGTTTGAATAAGTCAGAATATGGTTACTGGTGTGCAGGGATCATAATTAATCTGTTGACCGGCTAGATTGTGATATGGTGGGGGAAACGACTTTTAAGAGACTAGTCGAAGGCAATATATGACACTCTAAAGATATAAGTAGGGCCAGCTGTCGTTGCAGAGCCTGCTACTTCCGATAATGCCTACGGGAAATTCTGTTATTATTACTTAGTACGGTACGTAGGATGCGTATGGTAGTAATAAAAAGAAGCGACGAAATTTATCCTGAGTAAACTTTGGTTAGTATGTTTTCGCAAATGCTGTTAATGCGATTCCTACCGAAAACGCCATTATTTATGGCGGTGTGAAGGGATTGTCGGCGTATTTGAGGCCGGTAAGATGACTGTCGTCATTGTGCAACTTCAGTAGGAGAATGTCTCCTCTCCAAAGACGTCCGCAATCCAAGTGGGCCATTGAGAGCTGCAAGCAGTTATTGGACGACTGAGGATTATTATTATGACTTGCGGTGCAGACGAGCAACGAGAATGGCATGATAGGAGCGTTGGGAAGTGGAAGGCGTTGGAAAACAGCTCTGTTGAGTGTGACTGAACCGGAATGGTGTACTCCCGCTCTAATCCACGGAGTAGAACAGACATGATGGAAGTCTAATGCAACATGCTTTTGTCGCAGCTTGCACCTAGGTATAAACCTGTTACATACGTGCGGTCGTTCTATGGATAGGGTGAGAGGCGCTCCAGCAAATGTAACAAACGTACGACTTCATGGGTGAACATATAATCTGGGATGAACCAAAAAAAAGGTGAAAAGGTCACTGACTGGCCTTATCAATTTCAAAGTTATCTGAAGATGTTTCCACGACAAAATGCGACTCTGCAAGATCTCGCAAAGTGACACGGAAAGCTTCGATCCAATCCATGCCGACTACAATGTCAGGAATGTCCTCCAGAACATCCTGTATGGAGCACAGCAGTGGATGGATGTCAGTTGTAAACGAGGTGCCCTCATAGTCAGCTGCTAAAAATGCCTGCTTGGAATACCATCAGTCAATCATCGTAGAACGCACGAGAGTAACGTCGGAACCCAAAGAAAGGCGTGTGTCACCAAAAATGCCAAAGACCATGGTTGTGAACAAACAGGAGAGAGCACTCCCCTAAGCCCCAAGTGATTGCTGGTTGTAAAGGCCAAGAGATAAGACTATATAACAAACTACTAAAGTTAGGCAAAACGCCAAGTGCGGAAACGTCTCCAAAAAAATGAAAATAGTGCGCATCATTCGCACCAATGTTATAAACCCTCTACTTCGTAGCGGGAATTATTCCAGCCCCTATAGGTCGGCATCTCGGTCGGTTTACTCCAACTGTCAACGCCTTCAGCACCTTTGAGAGCTTTGATGTGGCAAGGACGGCAGACCTTTCTGCAGTGCTGAGCTCGTTGCCCCAAATACTGTGTATGACCGCAGGACGACTCTGTACTAACCACCACTCACGATGCTTTTCTCGCACGAACACGCCCCGACTGCCCGCTCACCGTGGCGAAAATTGGCCTTCTCCCTCCTTATCCCCGAGGGCCTTCCCTTGGTTAGGTGAACTTTGTATATGGTCGTGGAGGCATTTCGCGTGGATGTTGCGATCATGAAGTGCACTTTTACACCGACTTGCCCCCGGCTTCTAGACAAGTGCGCGGGGTTCGTAAAGTAGGGTGAGTGTCGATTTCGAAAGATTCAACTCGTACGGACGTTGAGCATGATACACCAGCAGCAGCAGCCTGTCAGCCCTAGATTGTGTTCCACTCCTCGCCACTGATACTTGGACGACAATGAACGAAAGACACGTACAAGTTAAACTGGTAAAACAACAATGGTCGTACACAACCCCAAGCCCGGTGTCTTATTCCCCTTCTGCACTGCGTTCTTGGCGACCGGACGACTCCGCAGACGTTTCCACCATAGCATTCATGTCGTGAGAATTTGCAATGGTATCAGAGAGCTTGGCCAAAGAAGCGATGGTGGTATCCCCGGTTCCCGAGGTCTGTTGTTTGACTCTGGCCAACAACTGCTTTGTTGCCCAGTCAAAGTAAGCTGACTTGCTCGTCTCCCATGGTCTCTTTCCAGGGTCTGCTAAAGGTAGCTGAATCAATGCAGCGGTGGATTCTGGTGTGAGAGCTGGGAGAGACGAAATAGCCAAGAACATGCTTTCCAGCTCGTCAGGGACTTGGCCAAGCTCGCGTAATTGGGGTGATTGAAGGAATGACAACTGATTGAGTTGTGTTTCACTTCTACGGGCCAGAGCTGCAGACCACCTGACAGACCGAGTCAACAAACGCTTCAAGCGCCGTTGCTGTCAACACGCAAGCCGACGGGGGTAAATCGCGAGTCATTTGAAAACCATACTATTAGACTTACCGCATCGATCTTTTTGCGCAGCTCGTCAATCTCTGACATGAGCTCCGTTTCTCTCTCCGGTGGATAGGTCAGTTCAAGACCTTCTTGGTGGGGAACAACAATAGGCAAATCGGCAGGGATGGCAAAGATATTGCGCAGGGACCAGGTTTCGAAGAAGTCAAAGGCGATATCTGTATGGTACTCCAGTAGCGTCTGAAATGCGACCAACCCTTGCTCGACTTCCTGTGTACTGTCCCAGTCTTCATTGATTCTTTGTTCGCGGTCAGTTGCCCAGCGGAAGAGGAACTCCTCCAGACCATCGACGGCATTGGTGATGGCTTCGTTCGCGAAGTTAATGATATCGTCGAGGAGAAGCTGAGGAGAAAATCGAAGGATTTCAGGAAGTAAGACGGAAGGTACAGTCGGGCCCTGTCCTTGTGTGGTCATCGTGGATGACCACCAGCGCGTCGGTCATAAAATACGAGTACACAACGCGTCTTCACGCGCTTGGCACAACCGTTACGGACAGTGCCGAATTGCTGACTCCACAAGTTTCTCGTAGGATATTGAAACTGGTGCAGTCTCTACCATGGCCAACAATGGCTGGACCGTTGATTCGAATGAAGCCCTCGTGCTTTCCTTGGGTGAGTGACAAGGAATAACTCGTCCAATACGCTAGAAACCCGTACAACTACAGTGCGCGCACAGCAAGACAAGCAGGTGCTCGAAGACAACGAGTCCTTCGAGGGATTCCACCCAACGTTCACGTATCCCGTGAGAGCAACTCTCAAAGTCACCGAATACTATCCTGATAGAATTCGAGTAGATATACGGGGAAGACGAAAAGATTTATGGTTACCAGGATCTTGTGATTGACGTATGAACCCTTGTGTCGTACCTTCTTCGAAAACGTGGTTAACAGGGACGTAGCTCCGTTTCGCATCTGGATCACTGGCGCATTTTTTGTCAGTTCGCTATGCAGGAAAGCTCCCCTGCATCGTCAACAGTGGACGACGTAGAGGGGTATCCTCAGTTCATTTATTCCTCCGGGTACGTACCCCCGCTGAGAGCGTGCGACTAGAATGTGCACAAGGCTATGCAGGATATGAAACGGAAGAAGACGCCTTTCTTGCTCGCGTCGAGAAGGATGCCACGTCCTTTCGCCCTATCGGAAAATGCATCCATTCGTATACGCGCCCTGCATCAAGCGCATCCTCAGGGAAGAGCAACGTAGAGTATGAAGTGTACCATGTAAGGTCCAGCTGTGCATTATTCTGCCTAGGCGACTGAATGTCATAGGCTACCTTTGAAGACTCTGGTTTCAGGGAATATCACAGGAAGATGCAGATATTTATACTGCTATATGTCGAGGCCGGCTCGTATATCAATGAAGACGAGGATGGCTGGGAATTCGTGATGCTGTTAGTGACCCGTTCTCTTTCTCAACGCCCCGGATGTTTGTGACCATACTTGCAGGTTCGAAAAGCGGCAGCGGAAGGACGGAATTGCGACCTATCATTTTGTGGGTTATTCATCACTATACAACTTCTACTGTTTCCCAGAAAAAGTGCGGTTGCGATTGAGGTGAGTTAATTTATTCTTGTCGCTCCTCGCCACTCAATGCAAAGCATCCACGAAAAGCCAATTCGTCATCCTTCCACCGTACCAGAGGCTAGGTCATGGATGTAAGTGACTATCTAATCAAGGTACTTTCGTACACCAACGCTCTCCGTAGCCGAGCTCTACATCGCGATCTACAATCTCGTTCTGTCGCTGCCCGACGTATCCGAATTGACTGTGGAAGACCCAGCTGAGGCTTTTGAGGATTTGAGGGATCGCAACGACCTTCGAATGCTTCTTGCGAACGAACAGTTCATGAATGAAGGCTTTGGGGCTCACAGTGCGACAGCTTCTCATGGGGGTGGCCGTGTCCAAAAAGCAAGGTCTCATTTACGGTCTGCACCGAAAAGTGCCTCTGGCGGTACGAAGGGCCGAGGGAAGATGGGACCACCTGTGGATAGAGCATGGTCAGGAAAGTGGCGTAAAGATCTTAAAATCGCCGGCGTAAGCACATTCCTCACTCCTTCATGGATCTCTGACCAACCCTGCTTGTAGCGACAATTCCATCGGCTCGTGGAGATGCTCATCATGTTGCGCCTTGACCCCACAGATGTGCAGGGTGCGAGGGCGTTCCGACTACAAGTTAAGGAACGGCTCTACCGTTTTAACTTTGTGAGCGAACAACTGGCCATGTAGTGTGTGATATGCTCAGGCACTGGTTAATCTCTAGGAAATTCTAGCTCAGATGGAAAAGGAGGAACGACTACAGAAATTAGAAGAGACATTCCAAAGTGTTCAGGAAGACTATAAAAGGCTGTTAGGTATGATCCGATGAGGATCAATAACTCCTTTGTGATGCCTGCCCTATCGTACACATGCTTAAGTATTGTGGAATGAATACCATGTGGTTCCACGTCAGTTTCAGAAGGAGAACCAGATTAATGATACAATAAATAAAACACGGAAAACACAGTAACGGTAGTAGATACATGAGATTTAACATATCAGAACTTTAAATGTTCGATCATACCCTGGAGATTGTGCAGATCATGAAAAGCGAAAGTTTCCAACCGTGTTGCCAAACCCAGCTACACCTAACGACTGGGACACCTGGAACGCCACAACACGCGTGAATGGTAAACGAGGATAGTCTTGATTGGCTGGGCCGGCTGCTTCTGACCGGGGGGTTGATGAGGATGAAGGGTGACGGTCGTCAGATAGGGAGGACATCGCACAACCTCGCAGGACGGAGGTGGCAAGTTCGTAGGACCAGCACTCCCATCGATCCAATGCTGTACTCGCCAACCCTAGGCGACGCATCGTCGAGGTTGGACAAGTGGAAGTGGTAGGTTTGCTCCCACTTTGTGAACGAGGTATCCGCCGTATACCCACAGCCTTGCCTCCCACGATATCCCATCCACCACGCTCACAAGTCGCTTCACCAACTCTGACCACTGTGACATCTGTTCGAGTTGACGATCGGTCAAGAGGACCAAGGGCATGATCTACCCCACACTCATCCACTAAACCGAGTAATTCAGATGGACGGCGCAACAATTCTTTCTCGGATGCCCTCCGAGACAATATTCCATGTCCAGAAACAGGAAATGAAGAGGTATCCGAGTCGGACGAAGTGCTGGCAGATGAGAGTCTCCTGGGAAATGGGGATGGGGAAGCGGCACTACTGCTTCGCGAGCGCCGCCCTGAGCTGAGAATGGCACCTGCTTGAGGGGTACTCCCTGGACAAGAACAATGTCTCGACTGAGAGGGAAAATAAGCTCGGTAAAATGTGATAGCATGGCCAACGGAAAGGGCAACAACCAAACTATCAATAGGAAGTTCTCCGCAAAGGTGACAGGTTTCCAAGCGGATATCCGAAAGTCGTAATTGGTTGACCGTTCCATGCGGTTCGTCTATGACCAACAGGCATTCGGAAGTAGCGGTATCCCATAACGAGACCACGCCAGCGTCCGAAGCCACACCTATGATGGTCTGTTCATTGTCCGCCAATTTGACCCGGGAGGCATAGACCTTTGCAACGCGGTCAATTGGGTTACCGGCAAGTAGATTATACCGAATGTGCGGCGTTTGTTGAGTGTCGCCGAGTTCTGCGACTTCTATGGAACCATCATCTAGAAAGAAAGCCACAAGTAGATGGCCCGTCGGTTCCACTGATATGATATTGGCTCGAATCACAACTGAGGTTGAGACCGGTTTTATGGGATATGAAGAGGGACGAGGAACAGAATTCCATTGCATGACGGTCCCGTTTCCGTAACATACAAGAATGGCAGGGGGCTCGCGTGATTGTGAATTTGGCCCAGTTCTCTGTTTGAGGGCGACCGAAGATGGACGAGAAAAGTGGATCTCTGTCACTCCCGAGATGTTGTCCAAAAGTGCCAAAGGTTTGCAGGGTGCGACATCCTTTCCCGAAACAACGCAAACGTTAACAGTTCCCGAAGCAGTCCCGAACGCGAGGAAATCACCACTGTCGTCTAGCGCGAGCGCAGACACCGTTTCTGTGGCAGACGAATTGTATGATCTGAGGACTACTGGCTCTGTGTTCTTGGTGCGCCAAAAGCTCACTTCATTTTGTAGACCCACCGCCGCAACAGCTAGTCCATTTTTGCTCGCTGCTAAAAGTTCTACATCCGTAGCAAAACCACGTGGCAACGTCGAGAAAAAAACGTGGTCGCCCAAAGCGGTTTCGGTTTGACCGGATACTGCCTTTCCGTCATCTCGGTTGCGCTGGGCTTCCAAGAGCTCAGCATCCTTCAGGAGGTAAAGCAATAGGGCGTAAAGAGGAAGGATCGTCAATGCCACGGGAACCGGGAGAATTTTGAGGAGCCAAAACATAATGTCCAATGTTGATGTTGAAGATCGGAGGCTTTGTTGAACGCTCTGACTGACTGTGCCAGCTGGTTGGAAAGCGATGATAGTGGGTACCTCTATTCGCAAATGCACCAGGGGATGTTCCTCGGGATTGAGAGCCTTCCATAACCACCAAGATGCATCTTGAGTTTGATTGAGTGGCTGCTTGGTAAACATGGGGAAGGAAGAAGAAAAAGTAACGCCAAGGCTGGCATCATCATACACACTTGGGCGGGTGAGTGCATAGAGAGTAGCGGTGGTTGCCAGGAGCTGGTATGAGGTGAGATCTCATGCCTGAAGTGATCTGAAGTGAAGCAGGCTCACGAGCAAAAGACTGATATTTTTGTTAGCACGGCTCTTGAGCATGAATTTGAACTGGTAGATAAGACGTTGTTGCCAGGAAGTGGGTATTGGAGGAGAAGTTTCCTGTTGGGGGCCATCCACGACTGGGGTCGAGCTCAGGTTTTGTCTGATAAGCTCGTCCAACTTTGCATAAATTGTTAGGGAACCAACCAACCATGAACTGTACGATTACTTGCCTCTAATCGCTGGATATCAATTGAGAGTACAGCCAAGAAAAATGTATGTGCTAGAAACCAATGAGCCACGAGCACCACGACCGCGAATGTGCAAAACTGGCTAATGGCACCAGTAGAACACCGCGCGATGGCTCCTAGCACGCAATTGTAACCTACGACCTTGAGAGTGTTAGATGATCCGGCGCGACTCAAGCCTTCTGCTATCCTCTCCTTAACGGGAAGGGTGACGGACGTCCTTGTGACAGCATCGACCTGCAGAAAGGAAGGGTGAGGCAGGAAATTCCAAGAGCGACCTGTATCAGTACCAAATTGAACATATTCTCCGCTCCGACAAAGATGATGACAATAGGTAGCAAACTCCTGACAACTTACAATGAGAACGCAACATACGCCGAGAAATGCCTGAACATACCAGGGGACCATGGTGACTTTGAAGCGCATTAGTGAACAGACACTGAGGCTAGTGATGGTACTAGCAGCAATCTCGAAGAGGGCTGTGAAAGTCAAGCCGACTCTAGTGTGGACCCCATTCATGCGCTTCATAGACCTCCTGACATACGCAAAAAATACAGCATATGCAAAGTAAACAAACGAAGAAATGGATGAGAAGCCTTGCTTCTTGGAAAGTCCGTGATCATACTAACAGACATCAAGGCCTGTCATACAGGAGGACGGAAGCTGAACTGACCTCGAGGGCGATGAGTGTTGGTTCGATTGTCTCGGTGAATGCATCATTGCCTTGGGTGAGGTTTTTTAAGATATCGAGCCAGTTGTCGTGACTAGCTTTGTCTAAGCAGTCAGCTTCAGGGAAAACGAATGTGTGCACGAGAAATGTTGCCGAGTCTATATTCGCCGCGCTTCTCTCCAGAGTCCGTCCTGCGAGAACCATCTGAGGTGTGATAGGAATTCCAGCCACGGAAACGCCGTCATAGTTCTTGAGAGCGCTCACGATGTTTACGTTCGGTCGAAGACGTGCTTCATCGTGATTCCAAAATGCAAGAGGACTGAACACGACACAGTCATTTGTACCTGCCTCGAGACAAGGCACTCCCTGAGACTTGATACGCTCTAGTATTCGTTGTTCAAGTTGCAAAGCAGCCAATAGCGTTTCGCTGGTCAAAGCACCAGCGTCGTCAGCGATTTTGCTGTGTACCAAGATGCGTTCCACTCGGAGGGTGCGGTCGGAGCCGCAACGTGCGCGGATCAGCTCGTCGTCAAGTATTTGAATATTAGATTGACCCTGCCAAAAATTTTGGAGGTCTCGGAGGGCGTCGCTGCCGAAAGCGACGTAGTCGGCGAGAAATGAGTCGACGACATTTGACGTAGACGCAAGACGTGAATACGATGGTGTGGACGAGTAAGTGGCCAATGCAGGGTATGACAGAGATGTGATAACCACCGCGGACACGAGAATAAGACGAATCTGGTGAGTTGCACAATGTCTGTACCAGTGTCAGGAAACTTGAGCATGCACGATGAGCTGGGACGCACATTCCGAAAGACCGCAAAGAGGTGTCTGCCAATGTGCGTAGTCGTTGACAGGCAGTGGACGAGAACAAGCCTGTGGTTTGTCGTGCCATACGCAAATAAGATATTCGACGGCTGTTCAGGTCGCTGAGAGCATGCTATGCGGTTGGTTGGTTGTTGGTTGTCCGTCACAAGCTAATGAACTGCCGCTTGGACACGAGATGACTCCCTAATGGATACACTCCGTGCATCACGTGACCCCATTTAACCTTAGCCTTTTCAGTGCCTCGTTGTCCTGCCCCAGATAGTGCAAAATCAAATCCATAGGATAAAGAGCAGTTAATGTATATCAGATCATGTGGTATATCGTTGTCCCCAACTTCATGCTTTCAATTCGACCTTCAACCACCCTCCCAAAAATCATGTTATCTCCGCGAAGCTTGCGAAAGTTGCATCAGGCCGTGGAATCGTGTACGGTAACTATCGGCGTAAAGGAGGATGACAAGGCCGCTGACAAAGTCCCTGAGTAACCGAACTACGTCAGAATCGATCCCAACAAGGAAAGAAAGTCCGAACCAGCTTCGCACTAAAGAGCGGATGGGGTAGTCAAGAACTTTCGGAATGGATGTCTGAATGAGGGATGGCCATCTGTCAGTAACGATGGCTTTTGGGTTTGTTAGGGCGCGAAGACCCTCAGGACCACCTGTTCCAGACGGTCAGAAATGCTACGTCATTCACACAGATCACGCGGACTCGCCAAAGCGCCCATAACCACTTGCTTTCATTCCCCCAAAGGGAAGATCCTGGCTGTAACGCAAAATCTCATCTAAGTACCAATTTGAAATGACGGCTTGTTGACTTACTTCAACTGTACATAACCATCAGAAACATGAGTCAGTAATCAGTAATTAAAACTCACATAAAACACTCCGAAATCGTTGATGGAGACCATCCCACATTCCAACTCTCGAGCAACTTCCAAGCACAAGTCTTGATGGGGTCCGAAAACACTGGCTCCAAGACCATATTTAGTACCGTTAGCGATCTTGATTGCTTCATCAATTTCATCATAGCGGATAAGCAAGGCAATCGGCGCAAACACTGATTTGATTATTAGCGTGGGCATTGCGCTCTAGCGATGAACTCACGTTCTGTCTGCGCGATCTTTGACTTCGGGTCGACGTCACCAAGTACTGTTGCCGTGAAGTACGCGTTGCCAGCTGAAGAGGGATGGAGATACTTCTTCCCACCAACCCCCATTTGGGCGCCTGCTTCGTGAGCTTCGAAAATGAGATTTTCGAGTACGTCGAAGCGGTCATTCGTAAGCATGCATCCGCAATCGACTGTATTGATGAACCCTTCTCTCGAGGGCGCCAAAACGGAACCAACACGTAACTTTTTGGCTCGTTCCGTCAATATTTCGTAGAGTTCGTCATACTGCTCAGAGTGTACGATTAAGCGCTCGATACCGATGCAATTCTGACCTGCATTTTGGCTGACAAAAATAAAAAGGGTGATTGACGGGGTATGATCAACCGAACTCACAAAATGCCACGCATCCAGATACTTGCCCACTTCTGGACGTCAGTGTCAGGGAGAATGATAGCCGGATCTTTGCCACCTAGTTCTAGCGTTACAGGGGTAAGGTGTTCTGTTGCAGCCACGGCTACCTAAGGTCCCGTAAGCAATTTATCAAGGGCATGTCTAAGTCTCAGTACCTTGCGTCCGATCTCTTCCGAACCAATGAACGTGATATGTTTGATCAAAGGTGACGTGGTCAGTATCTCTGCTTTGTCGGGCCAGCAACAAACCGTCTAGAAATATACTCAGAAACACCTGATGACCGGAGACATTCACCAACCTGGACTATCTCAGCATCGTGACCACAGGCTTCAAGTGCCTTGTGTATTGCCCCGACGAACCAGTCGGTAGACCATATGACGTGTTCAGAACACTTGAGCACAATGGCGTTACCAGCGAAGATAGACGCGATAATTGGTGACCAAGCATTGTGGAGTGCTGCAGGCTCGTATAAGAAAACACACTTCTTAGTATGCGAATGTACTCACGGTAGTTCCAAGACACGATGGCAGAAACCACACCCTTGGGCTCATAGACTACCTGGGACTTCTTGTAACTCAGCACCAAATTTGAATATCTTGTCTCGGTTCGTAAAGCACGTTCTCCGTGGTTAATCAGCCACTCCAGTTTCGAGCATGTCGTCAGAATTTCGCCGAGGGCAGCATCGACCACTAGAGGAAACTAGTTCATTTCTGCGCCCCTACTCGAAGTATACTGGGCTTACAAGTCTTCCCCGTATCACGGCACGCGACTCTCGCACAAGCTTCCTGGTTTTCGACGAGCCACTTGAGCAGACTCCGCATCACCCTGCGCCGCTGAGCAAAAGTGGTTTCTGCCCATGAAACCTGTGCGTCCTTCGCGTTCTGTATCTTTGCCTGTATTTCGCGCTCGTTGTCCGCTATGACTGTCTTGATATGTAACGAGTTCGCGGGGTCGTAAGACGTGATGTAATCTCTGCCACCCATGAAATGATGAGGGAGAAGGTCAGGTTCGGTGAGATGCGATTTGAGGTTTGCGTTATGAATCCTCAGAGATTCCCATTGAGGGTCTGCAGCCTAAGAGGACATCAGCAGGTGGCATAGAACGGGAGTAGACCACATACTTCGGGCGCATTGTGTCTGAAAGGCACGGCACTGTTGTGCGCCTTCTGGTAACGATCGAAGACTAGCCAGATACCGAAGGCCGAAAACACGGTCAGAAGGTACAAGACCTCAAGTACGCTAGCCTTTGGATCGTTTTCGAGCCATAAGTTGAGGGTGCGGAGTGGATGAAAGATGGCGTAGAGAAATGAGGGCATTACTGCTGCTCGCGCACTCAGCACGAATGGATTGCTGGTGAAATCAAGCAGCTGAGGGACAACTTGAACTTGAACTGGACGCGTCGAGTCGAAACAAAAATCTGTAACGCGATCACGTGAGTATCACCATCAATCGTTCGACGTTCGACGTTGATAGGTACAATATGATATTCTTTACAGTAGCTATACTGTACACAAGTTGCAAACACAACTTCTCCTCTGTGATTAAACTCGTAAAGGTGGAATATTATCAACCCGAGAGGGAAGGATGCAGCGGAAAGGATTAATGATTAGGGAAGGATTCAGCAACTTTGATTAACCCCAACTTCAAGAGTCCTTCTATTCTCTAGGATGACCCAAATGGACCTCTCGAATGTGACGGACAAAATTTTTGCGGAGAACACTTTTGCCATGTCCAGTCCATCGACAACCAACCTGCTTAGATTCATTTATTTGCCTGATACCATGGGCGTCTTTGTAGTGCTTGGGTATACTCTCGCACGAAACCCAAGCACCACAAATCTGAAAGGTATCCTCGCTGACCCATCCACAAGGCACCATTGTCATGCATGAGTGGCCTGAGGCATTCTGGGTAGATATACGCGCTTTGGTCAGCTGCGTGTCTGCAAAGGGTAAAGGTATCTCGCTTACGTCCCCGTCCCCGGGATCAGCAGTGATATCATTCTGCGGCGGGAGTTCGTTCACCTGTGAACTGCTTCAGAACCTGGATACATAGAAGAGGTATCTTAGAAACGTACAGGAAGAATTGGTACGCCAGCTGTGGTTTGATTAGAACCCGCGTACGCAGGGTTCAATGCGTGGACCAAGTCACTTTCGTAGGGGATATCGATTTTCATAGGTGATATGTAATCGCAAATGATAGAAAATAAAAGTGCAGGCGGGGACCAATGTGTTCGATTTTAAACTATGAAAGGGCCTTCCAAAGCTCCAAGCATGGCTGTTGGAAGGCGGGACGGGGAGGGCAGAGAGGTATGTACACGTGGAGGTAATGCTGGAGGGCGGGTTCATTTGTTTCAACTCCAATGATAAGGGAATCAGGGATGCAAGCCAAGCTTTGGGCAGAGATCAACCTGTGACCACTCTTGATGAACCCTCTAAAAGAAAGTAAAGTTACCGACGTTTGCTCTACCTCAACATTTTGACACTGTACCCTTTGTAGTGTGCCCAATCATTTCAGATCGAGAAGTTTTGTTTGGAAGTAGATGTCTTGCGTGGCATCGCTCCCTTGAGAAAGCCACCATGTCATTGGAGGTCGGGTTGAGACAAACAGGGCAGGGGAGTGGAGAGTGGAGAGCCGTTGAGCAAGGAACGCATTGACAACCACCTCCAGAGGTATGGAAGCAGAGGCCACGTTTCGGCACCGGTTGTATTTCCTTGCTTAGGCTATGACTCGTATCGACAAAAGTTAGTGGGAAGTTTGGAGGCCTTCCAATTTTATGGAGTTCTCCGCCTACCTTGGTTCGTGCATCGCCGCAGTGTGGACGTTAGTAGAAGCGAAGGGTCCTCGCGCACTCCGATATGTGGTGGTCTTTTTTAATTTGACCTTTCACGGATGTGACCAATATGAGGCTGAGCGTAATTGGCTCTCTATTCACATACCTGTAACGATGATCAGCCGCTCATTCAAGGCCATCGAAAGATCGCCATTTGCCTGGATAAGAGCCATCAACACGGGATAATGAGAAGGATTCTGTCAAATCATTGATGGCCGTCGAGACCGTCGACCAGTGTCAGTGCCAGACGGAACGATGGAACCCGCGCGCGGGAAAAGTGTGGGGGAGGAGTCGCATCGAAAGGTTGTACGTTTTGTCACCGTTCGACGGTAGCCCCACATCAGAGACTGATTATACACGAACCAGAGTATAGTTGCCCCCAAGAAATCAGTGACATCGCGAAAATCGAAAGTGTGTCCTGTCCGTCCACGAGCTTCGAAAACTACGCGGACAGGGCGTCCAGCCAGCTTGGACGCGAGGAGCTCTCCAGAGTCCCTCTATCAGATAGATATGTGATGGTCACGCAAGACGAGGGCCTAGGTGGCGGGTCTGGTCAGTTCACTTTTTCGCCTGTCCGCCAACGAAACCTAAGGCTGTAGTGTATTGCCGGATTGGAAGCTGGAATATCCCCATCAGACCTGAGGCCTGAAGATTTGGTTCGAGTATCGTTGACAATCCACATGCTTCTACATCGTAAATCTGATCGTCAGTGATCGCCAGGCCCATTCAAACGCGACAGGCTCACGTGCATCACTCACTTCATGACGACTTGAGTAGGATCCATGGGCAAGACTGTCGTAAATGACCACCAAAGCCAATTTCAACCCCAGTTCGACTTCAGTACATTTGCAGTAGGACTTCATTTGTGGAGTGCCAGGTATGCTAGCGTCGTGCCAGCCGTTGCAATGAGCATTAACTTTGGAGCAGACACCCATCCACACGTTTGAACTCGGTCCAGTATCCGCGAGACATTAGTGAATCGCTGGATGTCGGATGTTAGCTGCGCGTGGCTTGAAGAAGGGGATCTCGCTGCTAGTCTGCGATTAATGCTTACCAATGAGGTTGGCCGCCTTGAAATGCGGTAGATGTATGCTTTCCTACGAGGCATTCATGTACCCACAAAGGTGACCCAGATTTGTTTGCCCGCGGATACGACGTTTTCATTGGTATCGCCATGGAAGCTTCGAATTTTCTTGCCACTCCACGTTGTGTAGCAGAAAATGAAGTGGACTTGATAGGTTCCCATCTCATCCTTCTTTGTCTGTTCCGATTGTTGAACCCGAACACAAGTTACCCTGCCGGCATGAAGTGATTGGAGGATCTAAGGTGCTGATCGCTGAAACGCTTTGCCCATTACCCTGAGAATGCCAGCCGTGTATCGCAGCCAAGAGCGGAGGATTCAAAGGGGTCGAATGCCTTGTCACCTGTGACTAGATGTTGATGCCGAGCAGGCATAGGACTCACTGCGAGGTAGAAATGGCACTGACCAGTTGGCAACACGGAATGTCAACCAAGAATGCCACCCATGTGTCAAAGACGCAAAAAGGAAGGTGTTCAGGTTCCTAGGCTACTTCCCTGAGGAGTTGGGCTGTGATACTGTGCAGGCTGATAGTACGTCCGACTTCGTGTCCGGGGTCTCTTCTTGATTCATTGAATTGTCAATGACTTCAGTGAATACTATGAGTACAGTACAGACTCTCGGTACTAGAGAATCTGAATTGATCCCTGAGATGCATGTGGCCCATCTTCCTATACAATGCACAAACCACAGCGACACAGTGTGAAGCATCATTCGACCCAGCACTGGCATGCAGCGCTGTCAATGATCATGCACATGGCTAGGACTTTCACCATTCGTGTGTTCCATTAGCGCTATTAATAACACTGACAACAACCACACAGCCGCTGAGCTCGCTGACTCCAGATATTTTTCGAGTTTCTGCAAGCGTCTGTCGACTCGAATCTCGGATACAAACATCAATGTACATATTTGGGTGTTGTCACCTCGGAGAGAAAAAACATCTACTATCTGCACAAGGAGAAACAACACCGCAAGGTAAATTAATGATTACGGTAAAGGATTCGAGTGGCAGATCAGCGTTAGTTTGACCCGGTGGAATGTCTGGGAGAGTGACCCCAGCCTCTCGAATGGCCAAGGTGGCATTCGCGCACATGGCGCACAAAATTCTTGCGTCCAACCACCGCAAAACACTGTTCCCACCTGCACTGGACCGACTCAGATTCGTTTATGTCCTTGATACTATGATATTTGAAGTGTGCTGGAACATAATCGCATAAAATCATAGCACCGCAGATTCCAGGTGCACTTTCATCCGGCCACCGACAAAGTGTCCCCCAGCATGATGCTTGGGCACCACTCTGTGTAGCGGTTGATGGCATTCGTGCCGAGGCGAACTGCTCGTCCGCGGTCCGCATCACCTGTCGCACATGCTCAGTAGGTACGGTGATATATTGCGAAAATATTTCGCTTACATCCAGCTCTGCATCAGAAGGACCATGGTACTCATTAGCCTATAAAATGTTTTAAAACCTGAATAAACAGCAAAAGGTGTTCCAAGACGTACCACGCAATTCCAGGTTCCATGCATCAAGTATAGTGCATGGCGCGGTTCATCGTGGTATGGAGTGTACATGGGCTGCGAGCGGATAGAGGTAATAGGAATATGTGTGGGCCATTGTGTGTATGTAGGGTTCTGTGTCATCCGTCGCAAATATTCAATAGATGGCGATACAGCGTGAAAATATCTGCCTACCTCGTCGAGCCCTGTAGTGGGACCGTCATCTTCCATGATGACGAAACTTTGTATAAGGTCCTCATTAACCTGTATAATGCTTCAGAACCTGAACACAGGAAAGTGTAGCTCAAAACACACAGAAAGAGCAGATGTAGTGTTCGTGGTGGGATTAACACTCCCGCACACCGAACCAAGTGCAAGGCACAATTCGCTTTGATATCGACTCGGAGTGGACATGAGCTGAGACAAGATTGTGGTGTCAGAAGGAAGTATGAAATAGAAGCTCTGGCTTCAGCAGGCATTGGGAAGGATTCGATACTCACTTATATTCTCCAGGCCCTCCAAAAGCTCCAAGAATCATGGTGGATGATGTTGGAGGGCGGAGGATGGAATGGTGCATGGCTGCAGATGGAGGGCGGCAAGAGAGCTTCGGGTGCGTATTAACCTCGTTATCACCACGGCTTTTTGACGGGCGCCTCTTGGAAGGAATAAAGCTTGAAAGGAATAAAATTACTGAGATTTAATCCGCTGAAGCCATGTCCTACGTTACCTCGACTGATTGATGGATGTCGCATGCTCCGTAGCGTGCTCGGTCCAGACTGAAATGATGTTAGCCAAAACCAATTGGCTATTGTGCCAGATACCAACTTTGGTCTTGCATGGCAATGATCACACCTCCAAGAGAGCCAACCGCCAGATCCGCTCGGAACATGAAGAGCGGGCCAGCAGACATCTCCGTTTAACAAATCAAAAGAAGGAACGTGATGTCAGAATCATCAAGAATAGGCCACCAGATATTTTTATTGCTGCCGGGAGAGTGGTGGAAGGGGATGAGCGACATTCAAAATGCCATTTGGTAGACCATTCCAGGGAAAGTAAGCAAAGTGTTGACAGAATCATCAAAATGGGCTGGCAGGTGTACCCGCTGCTGCCAGGAGGGCGCCGAGAGACACGGAAACCGGTTGGAGAACTAGTTATTGACTTATCGCTGGAGTGCTGGAGTCAGCGAACATGCGAACCTTGGAGAGCCGCGGTATTCTGAACCTAAGTTTGCATGCTTGGCTGCCATGGAGAGCGGGCTTTGTACAATGCGAAAAGGCTGGAATCCCCGACTAGGTGTTTTCTGGCATGGTTATTTTTAGTGTCTTTGACGCCAACTGCATCATTGTTCGCAGGCTAGCTTCAGGAATGAGTCCCTCGTTAATCCCACCAGCGACCTAACCGCAAATGGCGTCCGAAAGCAAAACAACCATCGGAAGCTAACCATTGCCTTGCAGGTATGGCTGGATAAAGGCCACCAAAACGGAGAAAAAGAGAACGTGGTGGGTTTATCTTCCGGTCGGAGATGGATATCGATCTCGCTGGCCGGAGCCAGAGCCAGAGCCAGAGCCAGACGGAACGCTTTAGTTCATGCATAGTCGAAATGTGGGGGAAAAGTCGCATCGAAACCCGGACATATCGTACGTTTCTTCACCGTTTGGCGGCAACACCCTAGATCAAAGACTGTTATACACGAACCAGAGCACAGTTGCCCTCGATAAATCGGTGAGATCGCGATATTCGGAACTGTGTCCCACCCGTCCATGAGCTTCGAAAACCATGCGAAAGATTTGCAGCTAGCTTGGATGCGATGAACCCTCCAGAGTCTCTCCCCCAGATAAATACGCGATGGCCACACAAGGCGGGGACTGAGGTGGCAGATCTGGTCGGTTCAGTTCCTTGCTTGTCCACCAAAGACACCGGTAGCAGTATATCGCCGGGTTGAAATGCTGAAATATTCCCCGAACCCGAGAGTTTGGTCGGTTCATTATTTACACTTCTGCATCGTAGATCTGATCGTCAGTGATCGCTAGCCCTCATTCGAACGCGATGCACACCGCTCACTTTCCGGGGTTTTGACCCGACTCCGTAGACAAGAGTGTCCTATGCAGCCAGCCAAAGGCAGCCCAGTACATTCGCAGTAGGAGGGTATCGCTTCTCGAGTACCAGGTATGCTAGCGTCGTGTCAGCCGTTGTAATGAATTTTTTTTTCATTTTGGAGTAGACACCCCATCCACCCATTTGAACTCGGTCTATTGTCCACGATGCCCCGAGTGAATGGCTGCATACTAGATGTTAATTGAACATTACTTGAAGAAGGGGGTTCACGATTTAATACTTACCAGCAAGGTTAGCCATATTGAAGGTCGGGAATTGTACGCCTCCCCAGACACTGCGAAGCATTCGTGTACCCAACCAAGGTGACGCAGAACTTTGCCCGCAGATACGACGTTTTCATTGATACCATCCTCGCAGCTTGAAGCCTCGAAATTTTTTCTTGCGCCGCTCCACATCGTGTGGCAGAAACTGAAGTGGATTTGTCTGTTTTGATCGCTTGACCCGAAGACAAACGGTTCCCCTGCTGGCACGGTTCAACGAGGTGATCGAGGGAGGTTGCGGTCGCCCAAGGCTGGGTTGCCATCGAGTTGAAAAATGCCTGCCGCGTGTTGTAGCCAAGAGCGGAGCAGTCAAAGCAGTCAAACACTTCGTTCTGTGACTGTGCTAACCTTGGTGCCAATGCCGAGCATCCCAGGTTGAGAATGTCTCGTGTTCGGGACTCGCGCCGAAACACCGTGACAGAAAGGCGTGTCTCTTCGTGTCAAAACGCGAAAAGCTTATAGTGGTGTTCAACTTTTCTGACAACTTCAATGAGCTGAGCGTGGTCAAGATCGGAAGCGTGATATTTTGACTAACTACAGTCCGACCAACCAGTCTGTCCAGTAGAGACTAAGAAAATGTGTAAATTCAGGAAACTCCTTCTGAGCCCCTTGGACATACATTAGTGAGATCGCAGAGCATGGTGTACGTGATGCAGTTACGCGAACGGGTATAGCGGACAACTGAAGCGGGGGAAACGAGGAGAGATGCAATGGCTTTGTGAGGGAAATGTGGGGGAAAAAGATATAATGATTTAAGAGAGAGAATCGAAGGAGAATGTCTGGTCAAAAGGTATTGTGTTAGGTCATGGCGCACGGGACTAGCGGTGTGCACCACTGGAAAATACGTTGGGTACATGTATGTCAAACTAAACCAAATATGCGGGGGTGCAGTGGAAATGAAGGACGTCACAGTGCCTCTTTGACACTATTATTACTGACAGTGTCCTTTTTCCGTCTCCCGCCTGTGAGGTGAGCGCTAAGTCTCTTCAAGGACGAAAGACTCGATGACTTGGTCTTGTCATGGGTCTGCTCTTTCTTAAAGGAAGACTCACTGGAGTCTGCAACAATAGGGACAGTAACGCCAGAGACAACAGCCTCTTCTGTGTCGTCGAGAGGTGTTGAGTCCACGCCAGATGATGAGCCACCACCAACTAGTCGAATGGTAGTGTCTGCAGGAACGTCCTCCTCTGAGAGTGACAATGATGTACTCGGCTCTGCGACACCGACTGTTACCTGAGATATCAGTGCTAGCTCCGGGTCGACGGTTGAAGATGGACTGGGAACAGTCTCCAGAGGAGCAGCATCGGCGAGTAAGTCGGTGTCTTCCTCGCCAGTTGGAGATGTCTGGACAGAGGAAATATCGATATGGGACATCGCCTCCGGCGGCGTTATTTTTCGCACTGATGGTTTGCTTGAAATGAGATCATCATTGACCGGTCGTCGCACACCGTGGCCAGCCTCGAGATCAACGTCAACGGAAGAGCGATTCGAATCTGGCGGGGAAGGGAGCGGTACAACATCATTTACACTCGGCAAGTTGACAGGTTGAGGGGCCGGTGGTTTGACGACCGATATGACGGGAACATCGCGAGTATTGGCGTTGGTCACATCAGCGAGTGTAGATGACTCTTCACTGAGTTGCTCCCCAAAGACTGGTATGGGCACCACCGTTGCGGGCTCATCAAGGTTCAGGACACCTAGACCATGGTTATCGGCGACCTAGGGTTTCAGTAAAGTTAGCCAAGAGATTTTACTTTGCGAAATACTAGTGATTACCTTGCCCTTTTCCACAGGTGGTGCGATATCTTGCAAAAGCCCCGCCTCATACCATTTTTTGACGCTCTTGTCCGCCCATGCTTCCGTTGGAGTCCATCCTTTGTACGCTCCGGACATCCGTAAGCCACCTGGACCTCCCTCGCCCCCACCATCTCCTTGCCCTCGCCCATTCCCATCGTAGAAGTAGGTTTCGTACCCGAGTCCATCTTCACTTCCCTCGCCTTCGCTATTCGCTTGTCCAAGTTCATAACCCTCCCCACTCTCCAATTCGTCCGCGAAATTTGACAACCACCTTGCCCAACCTCCGAGACCGTCGCCGCGCCAAAGGACAACTTTGGAGTCAAAGTCCCTACCAAAGACGATCACCTGCCCAACACTTCCGCCTTCCCCAGGGTTGAGATCCACGCCGATGTAGTTGCCAGCTTTATCGACCACGAGGGGTATCCAGCCTCTTTGCGAGTACTCCTTGCGTATCCAGCCGTCCGGTATCGACTGCATGAGGTCACGAAGACGGGGATTAGCACCGGTCGCCGGATCATCGTCCACCTCTCTCCAGAACCTCCACTCCTCTAAGACATCTTCAAGAGGTAGGAGCGATAACCCAAAGAAGAGACCTTCAGAGCATCCTGCAGAAGACTCGGCCTCCTGACCGTCGACGACCAGATACGACTCTCGAACTGCTTGTGGGAGCGCGAAACCAAATTGCATCTCTATTTGTGCCAAATCTTGAGGAAGAATTCCATAATTGAGAGTGTCCCCTAGTTCTGGGTATTCACGAGCAAGCCAAATTTTTATGCGATTCCATGTACTGGCTAATGGCGGATATGGCGGTGGTGGTGTCATTGCGCCGGTGTATGGTATATTATGTAGAGGAAGCAAAGAAGTTGGCCGAGACCGCGAGCTGGTAGTGTATACTCGCTCAGACATGAAGAACGAACGAGAAATGCAATGGGAACACTCACGACGTCTGTACATAACCGTATGTACTCATGGGAGACTGCGGTGGGTAGGTATACGTTGGACTGACGGGCTCCGAGGGCTGCAGGGTATCTGGGTTGAATGTATCGAGGCGTGGAGGCAATGCAGGAGATGTAGCTGGGAGGGAGAAGGCTTCATGGGTGCTTGAAATTGCCTGACCTCTTCGCAGAGACTGCTTGGTGCCACCAGCGAAGAAGTTAACGAGCCAGTTCATTGTTGTCGGCGGCAGACAAGGACGCTTGAATGCAATTAAATGGGAGGATGATGCGAATGTTGTTGCACAGATACTTCAGCAATGTTGGTCAAAGTAGCATCCGAGGGTTGCTGAAGGCTGGTGACTAGTTGTCGTGAACCTTGAGTGTATACTAATAGTCCCGTTGCTAGGTCCTACTCACTCCACAAACGGCATCATGCGCAGTTACTACAGTCACCCTACACGTCAGACAGTGAAACACGAATTTCCATGAATAATATGGTATTAATACCCCCGAGCCATGCGGAGGACCGCCACTATAATACAGTCAACTTTCTCTTGATAACTTAGGTGGGTTTTAACTTAGTATGAGAGTGAAGGGCGAACACTAACAAGACAAAACTCATGAATTGTTTATCCGAGTATATATTCGGGAAGCCATTTGGTAACCGAGTCTTTCACGATGCGAACACTTTGTGCTACTCACCCAAACATCCATCAGAGCTTGATAGATATCACTTTGTCAGTTGCATTGAAGCTGTTGCATGTCTTGGTGCATACTGGGTAGAAGGTTTGAGTGTCAGACCTGTTCTCACATCTGACCACAATGCTTGGAACTTTGACAGTACGCAGAGCTGTTGTTCCTATCAAACCGATTGGTCAGACCACGAAATAGAACATTGCCACAAAGGTTGGCAGTGGACAATGTGTTGATTCAAGTAATACCGCCCAAACTGATACGATGATAGCGACAGGGATGGTATTAAGTATTACAATGTCCTTTGAGATCTTTACGCACGAGGAACAGGGCAATTACAGTTTGCTCAGATCTCGCGAGACCTTGAAGTCGCAGCCTGTCTTTGCCTTGACTTCTTCCAGAGTAGCTCCTTCTTGCAGTTCCATCAGCTCCAACACGCCATTCTTCCGGTCCACATTGAACACGGCGAGTTCAGTGACAATCTGGCTCACAGTCCGCGCACCAGTAAGGGGAAGGCTGCATTGCTTGAGAATCTTCGGGCTACCATCTTTCGCACAGTGTTCCATCATCACGATCACCTTGGTCTTGTCGGGGTTAGAGACAAGATCCATGGCTCCACCAATACCTGCGCAGGGGGGGATGACATGGTAAGACAAAGCGGAGTGGATTGATTTCGGATATGCACCTTTAACCAATTTACCGGGAATCATAAAATTAGCGATGTCGCCAGCCTGAGAAACTTGCATGGCCTGTCAAGCAGATAAACATATAAGCAATGGCGGACAAGAAACCAGGTGAGACAGACTTACACCCAAGATTGAGACATTGATGTGGCCGCCGCGGATCATGGCAAAGGACTCGCTAGAATCTACTCGTGGCATCAGTCAAGGAGAGCACGCCGTTGAGAAGTGCGTACCAAAGATAGATGCACCGGGTACTAGTGTAACAGTCTGCTTTCCAGCGTTAATGAGATCCCTTGATATCGTGATCAGCGACCTGAAAACTAGCAGACTCTCAATACAATCGTACTTACGGGTCAACTTGTTCCTTTGTGGGAAAGGGACCCATTCCAAGGATACCGTTCTCACTTTGCAACCAAACGTGTACACCTTCTGGCAGGTGTTCAGGTACAAGTGTTGGCATACCGATACCAAGATTCACATAGAACCCATCCTGGATCTCCTTTGCGGCACGTTTGGCAATATTGTGTCTTTGCGCCAAAGCAGCAGCTTGCTCAGAGCTTAATGGTTCGCTTTCTGATGCTGATTCGCTTGGGGCCAGCGTCATAAACTCAATGCGCTTGGGTTCGGTCGCGGGAACGACACGATCTATATAGATGCCAGGAATGTGGATAGCGCTGGCATCCAAGGAACCGACGGGAACGATTTCGTCAGCCTCAGAACCAGGTGAGTAGCAGTCATGCATACAAAGATCATTAGCTTACCTCGACGATGGTCAGTTTGGCGTTTTTCGCCATAGCAGTGCTGAAGTTGTTTTGAGCGAATCTACAGCGAGCTTGACATTCAAACGCTGTCGACACGGCACTCGATCCTCCCTCTCACCGGAAAACACAATTCCCGACCTCGTCGACTTTCGAGGCCCTGATGAACGCGACGTCGCCGGCGATGCCGGTCTCCATAACATACTTGCGACCATCGAATTCTCGCGTCTCCTTCTTGACACCGGGTATTTTGACACCATTCGCAAAACCACCGTCATTATACCTCATGGGTATCGTACCTTCCTCGACTGCAGTGGAAGCACCGGTAGGACTGAAAAACGCGGGTATACCAGCAGCATGAGCACGTATGCGCTCTATGAGACTACCTTGAGGACAAAGCTCCAACGAAACTTCGCCTTTGAGATACAATGCCTCGAAGGCCTTATTCCTGCAACACGACAATTGTTCAAGTGTGACGGTTAGAAAGAGGTAATGAACTGACCCTCCTGGATATGATGCTATAACCTTGTCTACTTGTTTGGTGTTGAGTAACTTTCCTGTGGAAAACTGAATCTACTGGTTCGCGCGGTGTCGGGAATGTCATGCGCACCGAGACCGGCGTCACCTGCTCCCGCATTGTTGGAGACGGCGGTGAGGTTGACGACATCCTTTCTCTTTACCAAGGCCGCGAGCAAGGTGTCTGAAGACACGTTTAATGAATATATAGTACAATTACTGGCATTACTTGGACTGCACCTGGAACACCGGCAAGCCCAAATCCTATCGACGGTACCCAGTGGTTAGGATCATGATGACGCGACAGAACTGAGGCTCACCTCCACAAAGCAACACATCGCCAGACTTGACGCTCTTGACTGCCTCATCGGCTGACGCCCATACTTTTGACTTGGGAGTGCTGTAACTTCTGAAGCTCAGCACGAGGCGTGCTCTAAGGAGACGGGGCGTGAAAGCCGCTTTCTGAACCCGCGTGCTCAACATGGTGATAGCTAGCGCTGACGAGTCCGAAAGCAGCGACCGAACTGAGGGAAACCGGGAAAACTCAAGGGCGAGTAGAGGACACTCGAACTGCTATTAGTAGCATCGGACCTCATCCGCCGTGGTCACTCTGAGCGGGAACATTCGCCCCCGCTTAGCAAATACAGAATCGCAGCGGCGCAGTTAAACATTGGGGAACAATATACTGTACACGTAAATATGCATCGTACAACAGTAGAATCCATATACGACGTTTCGGAGAAACCTGCGGGCCAACAAACAAAGCACATCCACGACCAGAAAACCTGCAGACAAATTATTCATGACGGATACCAGAGAACAACATTCAGCGTTTAGTGCCTTCAAGCACCAAGCACGTCCATGTGTCCGTGAACTCATCCATAACTCATCCAATATTCAAACCTTAAATCTACAGTTTATTACATAACATTTTCACGCCGTTTGCCATCGATAAAAGCCTCCACTACCGTGGGAGTCGGGGATCTTCAGTGTATCCTTCCTTTAAGCCTAGTAGTGGCATTAGTATCTTTCTCGTTGCTTTATTGACCTCCTCCTCAAGGAAGGCCTTCCATCAGCTCTCGAGGGTCAGAGGTTTCTATCTTTCTAGATCTAGTTTTCGTCCACCTGATCTCACTACCAGTGGCACAAGTGTGTTTGCCAATGACCCACCACCTGGCCCTTGCCTACCTACGACGACTTTGACCTTGAAACAAACGTGATCACACTGGCGCATCATCGCTAGATCCAGGGTGCGCATTTTGCCCGAGCTCCAGGAATAATTTGATTTCAAAGATCGAGCCCCGGGGAAGACATTCAGGTTCCAGGTGGGATACATGCTTCAAAGCATTATACAAGCTCTGATTCGGTAGACGTGGTGGAATCACGATCACCTTGGAGTGGAATGAGTCCTCATGTGTCAAAACATGAAGACACATGCGACTGTAAGGTGATCGTGCCAGTGACGTGCCCGGCATACGCCACATCCAGGGTTAGCCACATCCATCACATCATACGGCGAATATCTATCCCTTATCAGCGAATGTGCCAGCGCCTAGCACGGCGTCCTTACGCACACTGATTCCATTGGTCACATGGTTGGGAATTTATGGCTCCTTCTATGTGTATCCCAGGCAAGAAGGCACGATGAGATATGACATTACTTCAAACTTTCTTGTCAATCCCCTCTTTCTCAATCAACACCATGTTCGCGCTTCCGAGATATCTTCAGTCCGTTATCGAACGGTGGATAGCTCTCATTGTGCTTTATGGACCATCAACGATGTTCGTCCTGGTCTGTGCATTGGCTGGCCTGTCAACTGGCCTTACGTTGCTTTACATCAATCAGGACAATTTTCAGTACCCAGTGGGCACTCGATCCAGACTCACGTCGGTGAGAATGTCTCACTCTTGTCGGGTTTCTTGGCCAGTCTCGGGTGGCTGTACAGATTACATGTTTGGAAGAAATACCTCATGCGTTCAGAATGGCCTCAGTGTGCTGTTGAACCTCTATGTCAACTTGTGGGTGATGAGTTGCCTCACTGCCGGTTTCTTCTTCTTATCTCACGTGTCAGAGCGCCATCGTCAGACTGGAACTCCATTGTTCCGGTTGGGTTCTATGATCCGACGACTATATCAAACCCCCAACCAGCATATTACAATTCAATGACAGTTTCGCAGCAGCAGTGTCATCAACGCATACATCTAGGCCAATCCCTATAACTTCGTTTAATTCCATGCCCTGAGCCCCACGATTTGTTGGTGTCCATCATGGCAGTTTCCAGAACTACGTTTCACTCGTAGCGATCAATCAAACGGACAATTCGACGATCCCCATTGCGTTCGCTGATTGTTATGGAACTGTTGTAAATTTGGAAGCGAATTGTGGTTTTGTGCATCCACAACCACCCGCAAGAGATATCCAATACTCCCTCACACTCATCCTCCACCGACACCCTCTAGTGAAAGCTCTCGTCATCATGCTCGTCTTGGTTAGCTGTGAGTGATTAGCATAATCTTCAGTGTGAACCTGCTCTCATTTTAGACTCGCAGCCATGTCTTAATAAGTTCATTTCCAGGCGCTTTCATTGGTAGGTACGACATCGCTTTCAATGGCTGCACGTCTCATTCCCTACAGATATTTTATGAAGGTCTGCCTGGTTAGCATCTGTGTACGTTTTTTGCCCAATCGCTAGAGCCTAGGAACGTCACTAGAAACCCTTCTAGACATCTACCCTCCTCTCTACTCAACTCCATAGCCGAGATCGGTCTAAAATCTACTCTATACCCCGGTCGATGGAATACAGTCAGATTGGTGCAAGTTCGAGCAGGAAAAGCGACGATTGGCCCCTTCTTACTCTCCCTTCCAAAAGTGACTAGTTCCCAGAATATTCGACGGTCTTCCTGGCGTGGGCGTTTTGTAAATGTATACACAGACCGATCACGTTTTTTTTTTTTTTGCATCTCGACGTAGCAGTACAAAGTACAGAGCAAATTATAGAATCCTCAACGTCTCCTTCCTGGCCCTTTTGGCCTAGCAAATGAAGTACGTGGAATAGCATTAGTATCTTTCTCATTGCTTGTTCCATTCCCTATATTGAGCTCTTCCTTTAGGAATGCCTCCGTCAGCTCTCGAGGGTCAGAGGTTTCTATCTTTCTGGATGCAAGCGCAAAACCGCGCTCCTCGCCTAAAAGATCTCTCACTTGTTTGAGGATGAACACGGCACCTGTCGAGTAGATCATGCGGGACTTGATTGGTGAAGTACTTGGACAGGAATAGATGAACGCTACGCCGAATCGACGTCAACAGCAACCAACGATATCAAGAGGTGACCCGCTGACCAATGTTACGTCTGTTCGGTGAGGCGTCCTGCCAGGCGAATAAACAGTAGGCTGTGTACCCATTAATCTTTCCACCGCGCAAAGAGAAATACCAATACATACAAGGCCCCGAGAGAGGGACATTCGCGGAGAGCGTATTTACGTCGTCGATCGGTACACTGTTGCTCAAGACGATCTGTTCCGATTCGTTTATTTGCTAACACAATCAAGGCAAATATGAGTGCACTGAGCAGGCCAAAAGGCGCTGAACGAAGCTGACCAGGATCACGAGGCGACTGCCCTCCCCAGCACGCAGATCGCCGACAGCTTCTCTGGCGTCCTCGGCCCATGTATATTCGACCTCCTGGTTTCCAAGGTGATTCTGTCTGGCTCCACTGCCCTCATAGGTGACACTTGCTTCCCTTTCGGCCGCTCTAATGTCAGCTATCTCTTGCTCCCTTGCACTCAAGGGTTTGGGAGCAGCCTGGTGCCGTTTGTGAGCAGCGTAAGCCTCTGGCGTGACGTCTGACTTGGCTGTAGCGAACAGACTGTCTGTAAACACGGTCGATCCGAGGGACTTTGTCAGTGCATTGCGAGTCGAGGCGTAGAGCATCTAACCACGGCGTTATCGAGAACGATGATGGGGCACGCAATTCAATTGAGACTAGTAATCACCTTTTGTCTGACCTGGGCAGCGTCGGGCACGTAACTGATGATCAGCCACTCAGATGGTGGATTGTCCAGTCGTGCGAGTACGTAGCATGGGACGTTCTCCTCTAGATGATCTTGGAGCAGGGGAAGATCATCGTCAAGAGAACTGGAAACCTCGACCGATGTGACTGGAACAAGGGACTCTGTAGCGAGTGCGACCGGGTGAGGTTCCCACCCAGTCGATGAATGGGGACGACCTCGCACCGTTCTGAATGTTGACTTTGATGAATCGGATGTTCTTCGTCTCGACAGCACTGGAAAAAGCCTGCGTGAGTTCTTCAGATACTCCGATGCCAGAGGTCGCAGCCATGATGTTACAGCACAAGCGCCGTGTAGATCATGTAGGTTCACGTGACACTGACGTGATCGCAGTGTTGAGAACTTGTTTTTAACCAAGGCTTGAATTTGCACCACGCCAATATTAATGCAAGAAAACTCTACAGAGATGAAAAGAGGTCTAGGTTATACATTATCCGAATGTATCGTTACAGTTCACTATAGATGCAACATATGTAGCTCGTATCGGAGATCACTGAAAACAATCAAAAAAAAAATATTCAACATGAAATGATCGACGGTGCGCAACTTCATTGCATCCCTAAAGAGCCCATAAAGCTCGAGAGATCCAAGCCTTCGTACTCGTCCTCTGGTGGTAGATCTTCAAGACCTTGCAGGAGATTCTTCTGATTGACAGGTCCAGCTGTCTCTCTCGTTTCTTTCGCCTTCTTCTTTGCTACCGCAGCCGTGTCCTCCTCCTCCGATGTCCGTTTAAAGAGATCCAGAACAAGGTCGGTGTCCATAGACGAGAGACCAGCGTTCTGTTGGGTGACAACCGAGTTAGCAATGTTGAGCTTGAATCGTTGCAACCTGCATGATGAAATGAGCAGAGTGTAACCTCAAAAATATCGCACATACCCCATGATTTTCTCCTCCAGGGTTCCTTTCGTGATCAGTCGATAGACATTTACGACTTTCTTTTGGCCAATACGGTGAGCTCGGTCCATGGCCTGCAGATCTTTCATCGGATTCCAGTCATGTTCCACGAAAATGACGGTATCAGCTCCAGTCAGGGTAAGCCCTAGCCCTCCAACATGTGTAGTTAATAAAAGACAGTCGATACTCGGGTCCGAGTTGAATGTCTGGACAATCGCATGACGCTTGTTCGGGTCTGTCCCACCATCGAGTCGCATATACGTGACGGAAGGCATGTACTGCCTGAACAAGTCATTTTCAATGATGTCCAGCATCTGTTTCATCTGACAGAAGATGAGAGCACGATGCTGAGAGAAGGCTCCACTCGGTGAATCCGAAACCCCTTCGCTCAGCTCGGTTTTGCCTCCTTCGGCAGTAACTGCGGAGCTACCTCCGATGCCACAGTCACTCAAAAGTTGTCTGAGAATGTTTGATGAGCAAGCTTCAGAACAGCATTTAATTCGACCCACCGTAGTGCTTGTAGCTTCGGCGCGTGCTGGATATCGCTCAAGTTGTCGACATTACATCCGACCTTGGCTAGAGCTGCCGCAACCGAGTCGTTGTTAGTCTTCAGAACAAGCGAGGGATGGTTGCAGAGTTTGCGGAGGTATTGTAATGATTGGAAAACGTGGTGCTGTCCGTCACCCTTTTCGGGTTGCCCCGAAGTCGATTGAATAACACCCTCTACCTCCGCCTTTGCTGCTGACTTTGAGAAGTCGTCATAGAGAAGCTTCTGCACGTCCGAGAGTTCACAGTAGTAATCCTGAATGATCTTTGGCGGTAGGTCATTTAACACGTCTTCCTTCAAACGACGGAGTAAGAAGGGCAGAACTTGTTTATGCAACGCTTCTAGCGCCAAAGCGGCTGGAAGGAAATCCAGCCTTAGTTTCATGTAAGAGTAGAACGGTGATCCACTCACCAGCTTCACCTGTCTTCGCTTTCCCATCTCGACCAGAAAGAATAGGCTTGCCAAACCGCTCATTGAATGAAGTCTCTGTGCCGAGGAATCCAGGCATCAAGAAATCAAATAAGCTCCAGAGTTCCAGTACATTGTTCTGAATCGGAGTTCCTGACAAGATCAATCGATGCTGTGCCTGGATCGCTTTGACTGCCTTTGTCAACTTGGTCTTCGCGTTCTTGATAACATGCCCTTCGTCAAGGATGCAGTAAAGCCAGTTGATATCTTCCAAACTCCCAATGTCATTGCGAACGACTTCGTATGAGGTAATCACAATGTCCATGGCGGCCAGCTTGGAGAGAAGCTTTGATCGCTCTTTCGAGCTTCCGGTGTACAGGATAGGTCGAAGGTTTTCGGCGTACTTCAGGACCTCGTAATACCAGTGTCCAGTGAGCGTCGGGGGGCAGATAATTAGTGACGGTAGGTGAACTGAATCGGAAGACTGTGTCTCTTCGTATTTCTTGGCACGTTCGGCGTGTTTACTTGCCAATATACATATCGATTGAAGCGTTTTTCCAAGACCCATATCTACAGATATCAGCGTGGTTCGTAGAGCTTAATTTGGGACCGAGCAGCAAAAATTGCTCACCATCGCAAAGAATACCATGTAATTGATACTTGGCGAGGAAGGCGAGCCAGTTGACCCCTTCTTTCTGGTACTTGCGTAGTTCTGCATTAATCTTGACAGGCATCACATAAGGTTCAACTTTGCTCCCGTCCAGAAGTTGCATCAAAAATTCTCTCTCCTCTTGTCGGCGCTTCAACAAACCATCTGGGAAACCAGGTGGGTCGGGTAAACCAGCCTATATGCATCATTTGAAAACAGATACTTTCTCGACCAAGAGTGTTTACCTCTAGTGGAACCATCTTCACTAGCGATGCAAACGTATTTGTTGCTGTTGATCGGATATCATCGTCCGAATCACTCATTCTTCCAAGTACAGGGACAATCAGGAATATAACGTAGGGAAGCGCCTTGATGTCAAGTCTCTGCACGATGTCTGACAGATCCTAGTAAGCGCACGTGCCACGAAAGATATTGTTGGACGCACGATAAATAGCTTCAGCGGCTCCTTGTCTATTCGAGAGTACGACTGCGTCTCCGATCAAGGGAACAAGGTGTTCTATCACAAAGCGCATGGCTTCTGCAGTCATGACTTCACAGACGGTAGCGAAGCATCGTGCAGCCGTCTGCCGGATGATCGCAAACTTGCTTCGGAGAGCAATAGCAATGGCAGGGAACAACTCGGCAAGCTTGGGCCATAATGTGGGGTCCAACGCGGGCGAAATGGCCTCGAGAACACTCAAAGAATCGATGACATCCTGTCCGTATTGCTTTTCCATGGCAACATCCGCTGCTTGGGGAGACTCTGTTCAAGGCATGGTGATAAGAGTCGATGCGACCATGGGGGATAATCTAGCCATACCTGCACTACACGCACTCAATAGACCACCAACCATAGACTGCCACATCTTGGGAATGGCTTCGAGGAGGCGTGGTCCGAATTTCGTTGATAGCCGATTGAACGCAAGGCCAGCTCCCCTTCTAGAGTTTTTCATCTTTGCAGCTTCGTCTTCTGACTTTGCAGGTTCTCCCTTTTCATGTGTTTCCTTAACTGTCCTGCTCGGCGCGATCTTCGACCATGTCTGTAACGTAAGAATGCCTCTATAGATCGTCCGTGAATATGCAAACGTTGGCGTCTGTTCTACGTCTTGACAGAGGAATGTGCAGAGGTTCTTCACGATCTTATCTGGAGGCTGGTTGATATTGTGTTGCACGCAGAAGTCGATGAAATTAGCAACAGCTGCTGCAGAACGTTTCTGCAGGTCCGGGTTGTCCTCGTTCTATGCATCTTTAAGCAGCTATCCAAGAGTGGCGATCCCAAACTCACCTTGATGCCATTCATGATACCCTTCACCACGGGGCTAACCTTGTCGGGAGTGCTTTTAAATGCCACGAAAGCTGCTGCAAATGCAGCCGAAACACGAGTGTCATGCTGAGCCTTCACTTCGGCATACTGTTCGATACTCTGCACAACTTTCCGTCTCTTATCAGCAATGACACCTAACTCGCGCTTCTTCGTCCTGCCAAGGCTATCCTTGAGTTTTGCGTACATGGCGCCTACGGCCTCATGTGCAGTGTCGATGGTAAAGCACTCAGACCTGGTGCCCGTGATGTCAATCTCATTTCCGAGGTGAGGGATGAGCGAAATGGGGATCTTGCAATCACTCGAGAAACAACGTAGGAGTGAATAGCACTCGGCATGAATACGGTGAAGAGTAAATGCCATTTCGTGATATGCTGTTGGAGGTGACCCTTGGAGGAAAGCAAGGGCTCTTGTGCTGAGTTCACCAGCGAGAGGGAAGTTGTCGAGGATTGAGCCAGGTGACAAGGATGATTCATATGCGTGTGCCCATTCTTCGGCTACTATAGCAGCCAGGAATTTTTGAAGCATGCTCGTTGAATCCATGTAGTGGATGAGAATAGGCTGAAAGAGTTCTTCGACAGACTGTAAATTTTTGATTTGGTTTCTGGGTCGATCACGAGCTAAACATGATAGCGTACCTTCGAGGGCCAGTATACGATTAGGTAGGCGAGTGCAGTTGCTGAAGCGATCCGAGCTTGCAATATAAGTTCCGAGGAGACGAGGGAGAGGTCTTGAGCGAGCATGTTCTTGTCAACGTTATGTCTCTCGGGAACTGCATCAGTCCCATCCTCCGCAAATGTTGGGTGATGAAATGTTGACGCGTCGATAGGAACGCCAAGGGGCGTCATCATGACCGCATACCATTCAAGGACTGTTTGTTGTTTCACTACCCTCTTGATCAAACCTGGCGTACTCGAGATAACTTCAAGTGCTGTGCGCCAACTAGAGAGCGATGCGGATCTTATGTCCGAGCGTTCTTCAACAATAAGATTCTGGAAAAGAAGGCGCAAGAATGGAGTGGCTATCCAGTCCCGAGGGAGCGATGACACTGTCATAAAAGACGACAACGTCTTCACCACAGCCAGACGGACATTCGGGATAGTATGGCGGAAAAATGGGAATAACGTCGGCGCAAGGTCTGACAGCGGAAGGCTAACCAGACGCCAAGATGTTAAGATGAGGGCGTCCAAACACGTTGACACTCACGATAAGTTTGGATCGCCGAGGATGTCGATGACTTTGCTGTAGGTTACCAATTTACCTGCCGACGATTGGATGGGTCCAAAGAAACCATGAAACAAATTGCACGTACCCAGCAGATCCATGACAGCTCCAACGCTAGAGCTTAAGTCATCCTTCATTTCCCGCAAACAAGTCCATAACACAGCCAAAACTCGATCGAGGGAGTCTGGCAGTCGCTCAACTAGGTGGCTTGTCACGGGCAGTAAACAAGTTGCAGCTACTGCACGGACATCATCGTCCCGATCGCTGAGCCTGAGGGAGACATTTAGCAACCCAGAACATCTTCAATCGAGGAAGTTGAGATACCCCAGCACAGCAGCATCAACGACTCCCGTCAAAATTGCTCTTCCCGCATCGTCCGATTCTTCATCCTTTTGGGCGTCAAACAAATCACTTCTGACCGCGACTTCATACTTGATCCCTAGGAGACCGGCATGGCGCACCTCCCAGACATGGTTTCGATCATCTTTCTTCCCTACTTTGGCCTTTGATGGGAGGGTAAAATCTTGTCTTATCATTTGCAGAAGGATAGAGTGTACATGGCCAACGGAACGAAGGGGCATGTGTAATAGAAGAGAGGCAAGCGTCTGAGAAACCGTTTCGCGGACAGGCGCAACGACCTGGATCGCTTTAAGGACAGGTTCAGCAAGAAAGGTTGCTGTCACCCACCTGATCGGAAACAAAATCTCCGAAGCGATCAAGAACGAAAACACAAAGAAGCCTCGCTGCCAAGTGATTGCACCATTCTTCGTGCGCACGCTCATTCACTTTTGACGAAACACCATCTATCAAGGGATGATCAGCAGAGGGAGAAAAACAGGGCAATAAAAACTAACCTTTCATCCCGCCGGATGCACCTTGTGTTTTGAGCAATTCTCGTAATGCCATCGCCGCTCCGTGACGCGTTTCCCAAGTAGGCGAGAATAGATCAACTTCAAGAAGACTAGCGATCCCACCCCATACCCATGATCCTTGAGGGACTTCGAGGGCATTGGAGTGTTGAGGAGACTTTGGAGAAACAGCGCCGCCCTTTGAAGGATCGATAACAACCTTGTCTAAAGGGGAAGGCTTGATAGGAGGATTTGGACTATCCAGACGCGACTTTGGCGGATCTTGTGCTTCCGCAGACAAAAGGCGTGCTCTATTGAACAGTCAATGGAATAAACGAGGAAAAATATAGACCTACTTATTGGACGGTCCAGCAGCGGTAGTGTTGTAGCGCGAACCGGCAGTGGAAGGGGGTGGAGGGGGGGCAGCAACGAACGCGGAGCTCCCTACCTTGCGCTTGCGTTTTAGTCGATTGCGCTCGCGAGCAGACAGCCCGCTTAGGTCATCTGGATCTGCGGCTGGAGGAGCTGGAGTGACAGGCGAAGGTACAGCAGGGGTGCTGGAGTGGGAGCGAGCTGGTGGGGAGCGCTCTTTCCTGAGGTTGAAGTCGACTTCCATAGGAGAGACGGATGACATGGGATCTTCTCTCTTGATTTGTACGTCGGTCTCACTCGTCGCATCAGCTTCTGCCTCGATTGCAAGCTCCTTGTCGATGTCCATGTCGTCGGCGCCGCCGAAGCTATCAAGGAAATCAAGGCCGAGTCGGCCCATGGCTTCTTTACGGGCACGCTTCACCTCTGCAGGATTGGCGAGTATACCGGCGGGCTTTGCAAACTCCTTGCCGGACGAGGCGAGCAGGAGGACGCCTTTCTGCATCAGCTCCTGGACGGAGAAAGGGGGGGATTCAGGAGGGGTGATCGGAAAGTCGTCCGGGGGGTCAATATCGAGCGACTGGGGATGCCAGACAGGTACGAGAGCAAAGATTTGTGAGAGGGCATTGGAAGCCGCCGATCTAGTTTCGTGGCTCTTTGAATGTAAAAACGGTAATATCTGGGAGAGAGAAGTCTATGACGCGCGGCACAGGAGCAAAAGACGGAAGATGCTCACGCGAGCGACTACGGCCAAGAGCTCTGACCAGGCGGATGTGTCGCCGATGGTCGCATGCTGGCGGAGAGAGCTGAAGTCGTCGATGAGGCTTCTTGCTGCGAGCTGGGCGAGTTGTTTGGCGGCGGTGTTCCTCACGGAGGACGAAGAGCCAGTGTCGAGGAGGAGGAGGAGGCGGTCCAAGCTGGAGGGAGAGGGGTGATGAGCGGACGAGCGGGGCTGGGGAGAGGTGGGCTGACACACCGGGAGGTCATGTCCTAAAAAGGAATACAGGCTGCGCCGTGTGGCGGGCCGGATGCAGAAAAGGGTTACTTTGGGAGGAAAATGATCGTCTGGGGAACTTTCTCACGGTCGTTCTTTCGCCGTTGTCCTTTTTATCTTCTGTCCCCGCGTGACCCAGCAATCGATATTGTCACGCGCCTGTCACGCGCGCCTCCCCGCACGTGGTCCGTGGCGATGGAGGCGTCTTTGCTCACCGAGTACGCCCGCCTCGTCCTCGACGCCGCAGCTACAGCGCAGTCCGATGTCCATCTCGAGTTCAGCTCAGTCGTGCGCCAGCTTATGCACAACCACTCTCAGATGGACTCCTTTATCAACATTGCGCACCAGCGAATCCCGTCTTCCGATGGCCTCGCATCATTTCGCTGGCGCATGTTGTACATAGACGCTTCCATCCTCAAAGTGCTCGCCCGCGCCTCAATCCCCGGCCTGCAGGAGGACGTCGCCAGAGAGTGCATCTCGACATTGGACCATGCAATCATCATCGCCGGCGCTGCTGCGGACGATGCGCGACGCGATTACATTGTACACGACGTAATCAAACAACTGCAGTCCGTCCTCCCTTGGTGTCCCCCCCAGCGGCGCCGTCTTCCTCGCTAAACAAGCGCCTGTTCACCAGCCCCTATCCACATCCAGAAAGAGCATTTGCACTCTCACCGCACTTCCATCCATCGCTACTGCCCAACGGCACTGGAGTCGGGCGCCGTTTGTCGTACGCGGATATGCAGACGATTGGCCGGCGATGCATCAGCCACAGCAATGGGCATCTCTTTCATACCTGTCCTCTGTTGCCGGTCCTGGCCGCGTAGTTCCTGTAGAAGTCGGAGATGACTACAGGTCCGACGATTGGTCCCAGAAACTGATCAGCTGGGAAAATTTCCTCTCCTCCCTAGACCCATCTGCATCAGCGGCACATCGCCAGCATCAAACCATCTATCTAGCCCAGCACAGTCTCTTGACGCAGTTCCCTCAACTACGCCAGGATATCATCCCCCCCGACATCGTCTATGCCTGCCTCGACTCGCCCGATTTCCCTGCCTATCAACCACCGCCCGACGTAATAGTCAATGCATGGCTTGGCCCAAAAGGGACGATATCACCCGCTCATACAGTAGGTTATGTGTCCTGCCGGTCACCAAAAGAATCACCATCAGCTTGTTTATAGGACCCGTTCTTCAATTGCTACGGTAAGTTCCCGTGACGCTAAAATAATATGCCGAAACTTAATTTCCCACGCCGTAGTACAGGTAGTGGGCCGCAAAACGGTCTGGCTTGCACCACCTAGCGTTGCGGCAGCCATGTATCCCTATCAGTCGTCCCCGTCCGGCGCTGACAGAAGCCACAATCCAGCAGCCAACACGACTAGCCCGCTCATGAGCAATACTTCTCGCGTGGATGTGTTTCCTGTTACCTTACCCGAAGTGGGGCTGTCCCAAGCAGCTTTCCCTTTGTTTTGGGACACAGTGCCCGACGAGGCGTCTTGGGTGACACTGAGTCCCGGTGACCTCCTGTTTTTCCCCCCGGGGTGGTGGCATGCCATGCGGAGCGAGGATGTGAGTTTCTCCGTGTCAATGTGGTTTTAGATGAAATCCAGCGGTCTGCCTGGAGGTAGTTCAAGGAACGGAACAAAATTAGCGGTGTTCCTGGTAGGATGGTGACGGTGTCAGGTTGAATGTCACAGGGGTTGTCCGCGACAGCGTCCATGTATTAGCTAGTACATAACTACACGTGTGTGAGGCTTTTTCAAGCACCGGTCGCAACCGAGTTGAGATCAACTGTCAAGCTGTACATCTCCCTCGGCGTCGAAAGCAGTCCAGCACCAGCTCAACCTCTCTCTCTCTCGTCCCCCATGTCCTCCTCGGACGCTGACCGTGTTGTTGGGCACACGTCTCCATTCCCGAGCAGTGGACGGAGTGGCGCTCTATCGCCTTCGCCCTCCGCTTCATTAACTGACCAACATCTTGCGGAAGCTCTGGCCAACTCTCCAGACAACGGAGCGACCTTGGATTTCACTCACAAAAGTCTCACCGATGTTGGAGAGGATGGTGCCGAGCGTCTAGCCACCGTCGGCAGGAGCGAATTCTCCACAGAGCAGGTTTCAATCACCAGGTCTGCTCTTTTTGCTACGACACGCTCATAGCGCGAACTGAACTACGGACATCCTACGCGTTAGAATCGCACTCGGTTACAACCGCCTTGCAACACTTCCAACGGCGTTCGCACTTTTGTCATGTCTACGTTATCTCAACCTCAAGAACAATAGTTTTTCGGTTTTTCCGGACGTCGTATGTTTCGCAGCGTTTCATGTCACTGTCGTTGGTCTCTAACACGACTGCAGTTGACCGTAATTCCCTCCTTAGAAATCCTGGACATTAGTAGGAACAAAATCAAACGATTACCAACACAGCCAGGCTCGCTCTCAAAGCTTCATGTGGGTCTCTTGAACTAGTTCGTTGATAGGATTCAAACACGTTCTCTTTTCAGGTCTTGTGCATTTCACGCAACAGGATCACTCGCCTCCCAGGATACCTGGCTGATTTTGGCAGTCTAGATGTATTAAAAGTAGACCATAATCCCATCGAGTGGCCACCGAAACCAACCATCGAAATGACTGGCTCTGCAAACGATCCACAAGCTGTGAAGGGCTGGATCCTTGCTCTGCAAAAGTGGTTACGGGAAAACAGCCAGCCCCGTCTGGACATCAAACCCAAGCCCAGTGCGGAGTCATTCATGAGCGATCGTGCTGCTCTTAATCACTCGATGTAAGTGCGATTCAGTCACGTGCATCGTTGATCCTTAGAAACACTTTCAGCGAGGAGAGTTTACAGTCCTGGACGGCATTAGCAGAGGAAGACTGCTCGGGAGGGCCTACACCACATGCTCGGACCTTCTGTATTGACGACCATTTCCCTCTACCACCAATTCCACTACCCTCCAGGTCCGCAATTACTCTGCGCTTCGAACGACCACCACCCCTCAGGCTGGGTTCATTACCACCGTGCGACCCGCCACCCCGTTCCAGCTCACCCGAGAGCTATTTGCCAACTCCTGCAGAGTCTGCATCGTCAACTGACGACGATCATACTGCCGTGCCTGATGGCTTCCAGTACCAGACAAATGGTTCGTTTACGCGCGGAGGTCGCGATCGTCGGCCTGCATTGTTCGGGAAGAAGAGCATCCCAGACCTGCGCGCCTCCCCCCGGTTCGGCGACCAGGGGCACAGCGCACAGTCACTTGATTCAGCGGCATCGATTATTCCTCTCATGCCGTCTTCGCGTACGAACGGAACACTACGAGACGACTTCACCATCCCTCCCCCTCTATCGCATCGACAAGATTCCTCGTCTTCGTCTTCCGAAGGATCTTCACAACAAAAAACCCACAAGCAATGTACCACAACACCTCCATCCTCAGCATCGCCAACGTCCGCAGAGCGTCCGCACCCAGTCCCGGACACCGAAGGCCATGCCTATTTTAAGCGACTCTCCGCTTTACCCGCCAATGCGATTGCCAATAATTTATCACTTCCATTACGCTCCCTGGTTGAATGCGCACGTTCACTCTACTTCTCCGTCTCTCAAGTATACCAAGCGCTCTCTCACTACATCACCTATACGATCAACCAGAAGCTCTCGTCGGTTCTTCGGAAGGTCACTGACCCGGCGTTTACTTACATGACGCAGCTTAACGGTGCCCTTGAGCGGTTTGATACTGTTGCTAAAAAGACGACACCTCCACCACTGCTGTGCAGAGCATTGGTAGAGAGCAGTAGGGATACGGCCGCTGTGTTTGGAAAGGCAATTGCAATGCTCTCGCTGCAGCTCAAGATTTTAGCATCAAACGATGACGATCGATTCATGCGCTCGCTTGTGCTCGTCTTTTACGGAGCGACTGCAGAGATATCACACGCATGGCGAAGTATGATCCCTCACATTGAAGCCATTAAGCCTCATTTGTCAGATCCTCGCCGAATTGCTTCTTGCAAGACGAAATGCCATACCATGGTACCCCCAGCCTTGAATATCGATTCGTCCTTATCTTCTGCCAATGTAGGACCATCGCAACTCTCGGGGTTCCTGCACAACATTCCGATCGCGAGATCGCGTCCCACACCTACTACTCTAGGAAGAGTTCGTACTTCGCGGCGGCACGCTGGATCATTCAGTTCAAAGGACGTGGAAATTGGGAAATCGTTGCCGTCTTATGATCTGCCCCTGCTGCCTACCCTCCCGAATGGCACATCGCCAACCACTCGGCATGCTGGGCAAAAAGCTCCACCTGTGCCACTATCTGCGTCCACTTTTAGTCTTGTACCCTCGTCGACGGCAGGAGGAACGACCCATGGTGTTCCACCTCCGATGCCAGCGTCACTACCCCCTCGTCCCACGTGGACAGCCCGAAATGGATACCACTCACGGCAAGCATCACAAGCCTCGTTGACAGCGTCCCCCTCGTCTCCGTCGCCTCAGGTTCCCCTGCGCCGACCGATGCTTGAGATTCCACTGTCGAGAACGTTAGTTGACAACGACGCCCTAAACTCGATGGAGACTGCAGTGAATTCAGCCCCGGCCATATGGGAGCTTATGCAAGAGATGGTAGAGACCATGTCGGAAGCACCAGGGTCAAGTGGAGATTTCCGTGATTCGATTGACAGAGCCAAAATCGTCACGGAACATCTGCGGGTCAACATCGTTACCGTGCGTGCTGGAGACCCGAGTGCTGACAGAGGAGCGCTACGGGACAATGCACACTTGTTCGTGAAGGTGAGTCAACTTTACTCCACCACCGGTCTGTTTTCGCCTTTTTTTTTCGTTCCGACTGACTTTTCTCTCGCCTTTTTTCGCGGCAGATTGTCGTGAAATTGTCAAACTTCATCAAGACATATGGTTCCTCGCACGCAGTCTTCCCAGAGCTCCGTTCCAAGATGGTGGCTCTCACTAATTCGACACAGGAATTCGTCATGCTTCTACACGTATCATCTTTTTCTCCTTCAAGTACGCCTCTCCCGTACTCACCGATAACCTCGTCGCCTGTGCACTCTACAAACGCGATTGCAAATTTCCGCGGGCTCGACGATAAACTCGGCGCGAGCCTTATGCGTAGTTGGAGCACGCATCAACCCAAGACCCTCCAGCTGGTTGCGCCTGGGTCAGCGAACCTCCCGCGCAACGCACTCCCGAGCCAATCTCAGTTTCACATCCCAATATCACTGCGATACGCCATCCCCGTGAGTGGTAGCCACCTTGGTCATAGTAGTGGGGAGACCATAACAGGAGACAACATTGCGGATGAAGGCTGAGCCTCTCCGTGGACGGTCGGTGCTTTTCTGTCATACTTTTTTTTTTTTCATTTCGCTTTTTCTTATGTCTCTGGTATCCCCTCTTCGAATTCCCTGGTCCTAGCTTTTTTTGTCAGTATTTGTTAAGAATACTCCCGATCCCTCATCATGTTACGAGTACCTCGCCCTGCATTTTATTACACCAATTTAACTTTACAGTAACACTCTCCATCACTACATTATCCGGTCTCGGCATCGTAAATTCAATCTAGTATTACTAGTGCTCTCTCGCTCTCATTCTTGTCTTCCTATTTTTTTTTTGTCATCATCAAGTTGGCATGTAGGTACGATGCAGTTCACTCTGGATTTTTCGTAAGTTAACAAGAAGAAATGGAAATTGTTACACCAGTATCTCAGCTCTTCAGTTCCTCGAAGATGAGATCGAATTGCACTATCACTCAAAGCGGACCTGAATATCCAACATGCCTTGCTTGGCCACAGCTTCGGACGAATTACTTTACAGCGGGTAATATCAATATCTTACTAGATGAGCGGCCGACGCTCGACAGAAACCTAGTTCACGGTAATCGTCGCACTTGAGGATTTCATAGTGTCCAGGCAAGTGTTGTATGTATACAGGAGCGCGGTGTTAGGACCTTGCTATCCCACGACCCAAGATATCGCTCCTACACAAAGATCTCGACCAGACGAGGAGACGACGAGGAGGAATGAGTATATCAAGACTGGGGAACCAGTCGTGTATCTACGACAGTATATATACATGCACGATGGAATGGAATCCAAACCTGACTAATCTAAGTGGACCAACCAGAACGAGCGGAACGAATCACGCAGACTCGGAGTCGGATGGTGATGGAAAATATAAATCCTAACACGCGGGGCGGACCAACTTGAAGGATCGAGCGAGCAGCGGCAACGTTGGAGTTCTGCTGCAACCTCGGAGACGATGGCCCCGCAAACCTAGTAGATCCCTACACATCGAACCAGAGCATGTCACTTCCTGATGGGCCGCTAGCCTCAGCTGAGCTTGAATGTAGCGTACGTAGGATGCGTGGTCTCCGAGTTCGCCGATGGATCCTATACCCAACTTGAAGCCAGCGGCGGCCATGCACTGACGTGAAACATTGATTCTGGCACCGCGCTCAGGCTGATGCTGGAATGAGAGAAGCACTTCCAAGAAAGCTAGAACACCTGTTCTGCCTCAGGCTCGAGCGTCGGATCCAAATGCTTGAATCGGAGGAACAATCTAATAATATTCTACAGCAACGTCCGTCAGAAAGAATTTGACGCGAGCCCTAGGGTCACTTCTGGTTCGTTTGGACGTCGCTCGAGAGCGTCATAGCCGTAGTAAGACACTGGGCCTGGAGAATATAAGTGAGTATCGAATCCTTCCCAATGCCTGCTGAAGCCAGAGCTTCTATTTCATACTTCCTTCTGACACCACAATCTTGTCTCGGCTCATGTCTACTCCGAGTCGATATAAAAGCGAATTGTGCCTTGTACTTGGTTCGGTGTGCAGGAGTGTTGATCCCACCATGAACACTACATCTGCTCTTTCTGTGTGTTTTGAGTTACCCTTTCCTGTGTTCAGGTTCTGAAGGATTAAACAGGTTGACGAGGACCTTATACAAAGTCTCGTCATCATGGAAGATGACGGTCCCACTACAGGGCTCGACGAGGTAGGTAGATATTTTCACGCTGTATCGCCATCTATTGAATATTTGCGACGGATGATACAGAACCCTACATACACACAATGGCCCACACATATTCCTATTACCTCTATCCGCTCGCAGCCCATGTACACTCCATACCACGATGAACCGCGCCATGCACTACACTTGATGCATGGAACCTGGAATTGCGTGGTACGTCTTGGAACACCTTTTGCTGTTTATTCAGGTTTTAAAACATTTTATAGGCTAATGAGTACCATGGTCCTTCTGATGCAGAGCTGGATGTAAGCGAAATATTTTCGCAGTATATCACCGTACCTACTGAGCATGTGCGACAGGCGACGCGGACCGCGGACGAGCAGTTCGCCTCGGCACGAATGCCACCAACCGCAACACAGAGTGGTGCCCAAGCATCATGCTGGGGGACACTTTGTCGGTGGCCGGATGAAAGTGCGCCTGGAATCTGCGGTGCTATGATTTTATGCGATTATGTTCCAGCACACTTCAAATATCATAGTATCAAGGGCATGAACGAATCTGAGTCGGGCCAGTGCAGGTGGGAACAGTGTTTTAAGGTGGTTGGACGCAAGAATCTAGTGCGCCATGTGCGCGAATGTCACCTTGGCCATTCGAGATATCAGGGTCACTCTCCCAGACATTCCACCGGGTCAAACTAACGCTGATCTGCCACTCGAATCCTTTACCGTAATCATTAACTCACCTTGCGGCGTTGTTTCTCCTTGTACAGATAGTAGATGACTTTTCTCTCTGAAGTAACACAAATATGTTATGTTTGTATTCGATCTTCTCGACAGACAGACGCTTGCAGAGACTCGAAAAAAAAAAGTCTGGAGTCAGCGAGCTCCGAGCCAGCGGCTATGTGTGGTTGTTGTCAGACTGCTATTCAGAAAATTACATCGTTATCTGTGCAGACGAATATCTCTATCGACGATAGTGGGTTCAGATATAGATATGTTCACAAGGTGCGTAGAGTAAATAATACTGCATGCTCGCTATCTACCGGCTACTACGCGTGAATCGAAATTTCAACCACGAAAACGACTCGCGGGCTCTACTACTCGAACGAACGCAAGCGACGCTCGAGCTCGTTGTAGTTCCGCATCGCTGACACCGCGAATGCCGTCGTCAAGCCCCTGTTCCCCAGTACAACGCCACTTGCACCATACTTGAGCATCCATGCCAACGGCCACGAACCATCCGCCTCCTGCATCCTCCTGAGCCGCTCGTAATCTCGACTGTCACATAAATCAACTACGGCGGCCGCGTGTATGCGCATCGCGAGCGCAAGCGCGTCCCCCTCGCCCCCGAAATGCTCCGCAATGCGCTTCGTGAATAGCTGGCCGATTTGTTGACGGGCATAGATAGATACGGAGAGAAGGCGAGAGAGGAAGTACAGGAACGTGTCGGCACCGCAATAATACGTGGTTCCGTCCATGTATGCTCGGTTCTTCAGAACCTCGCAGACCCAGTCAAAGGTCTCCGGTAGCTCGCCACCGCGACCGTTGGAGTAGAAAAAGGTGAGCACGTTGACACAGACAATAGGATCTAGTATATTCCAGCACTATGAATAGATATACGACGCACGGTATTTTTCGGAAACGTACCAATTCGAGGACGCGTGGCGTCAAAATATGTCTGGATAATACCGTCCATATTTTTGAAAGTCAAAATCTCATTCATTATGTCGTTCTTCACTTCCGGAGAAAAATGGTCCGACACCGTACATGCGACTGACGTCGTATCGAGGTCGCAGGGGAAAGTATCTGTAGTGAGAATTGGCTCCGCTAGCGCAATCAGTCAGTGGTTATTTCTGACAAAAGAAATGGGACAACCATACACTTGAAGAAATTGCTTAGTCGTGGATACTTGATATAATCAACAAGGCTTGGATCGCCCGTGGCCTCGAGGATGAGCAATGGTACAAAATTCTCTTCAAGGACGTGACCCGTGCTGGTGACCGATTTCATCTCCTTTGCGTGGTCGCGCAGGTATCGCTCCCCGTCCACCACCGGGTCCCGCACAAGCGCCCGCAGCTCGCAAGCGACTTCGTCAAACGAGGTGAAGACGATGCCCTTGAGCCCGAGCGATCGCGCAGATATGACGTTCTCCAACTTGTCGTCCACGAAAGCAGTGCGACGAGGGTCGATTCCAGCGGACTCCAGAACGTGGCGGAAGAATCCAAGGTTCGGCTTCCGCTCTCGAGCGGCGGCAGACGTGAAGACGCGCTCAAAGAGAGCCCAATCTTCCGGGCGGGCTTTGTGGCGGAGGACCTCCCAGTCTGGTGCGGAGATATTGGACATGGCAAAAAGGCGGATGTTAAATTTCCCTTTGAGTTCATGGAGGAGGGTGATCATGGAAGGGTCGCTCTGAAGGGACTCCCGTGCCACACGGAACGCGGCGCCGAGTTCGGAGGAATCTAGAGAAAATTCTGCAGCGGCAAGACGATAAGTCTCGTCTTCATCGAGATTGCCCTTCTCGTACTCAAACCAAGTAACAGAGCGTAAAACAGAGTGTAGAGTTTTGGGTGAGATGGAAGTGCCTGTGTTGGCTGACCAGGTGAATAATACATCACCGAAATCGAAGATTATGTTGTCGATCTGGCGATTGTGCGTGGTAAGAGGAGGGGACTTTGCTTCCAAGGGAGGGCGAATCCCGAAAGGAGTGCCGAGGGTAGACAACACGGAAGAATGACCAGCAGAGACGGTCATAGCTTCTGTGGTTGATTGAGCGAGAAATAATAGATGGTGGGAGAGCTCTCTACTTATATCCGATGAGAATGCCGCCGAGTATTTTGGACTCCATCGTGGGCTCTGCTCTCACTGCGGACCTGGTTGTGGCTTCTGACCTGAGCCTGAAATGGTCCTTACGACAAGTAGTCGCTGCATCTACCAAATATCAGTGTGCATCAAAACCTTACATACCCTTATACGATGCAAAAGAAACTGCTGAAGTGCCAGTGACCTAGGTGCATGCAGGCGACCAGTCACAGGAACACCTTGAAAGCGACTAAGGACGGTTGCCTCCTAACATGTACTAGTACCCCCCCTCGCATGAGCGCTTGAGCCCTCGGGGGTATTTCCGATTGTACCGGGGTATGAGCAAGTCGACAGTAAAGCACACAGGAATGTGATCCCATCCCGAGCGTATGACCGGGTTTCCGTATATATACCGGATCACCTCCCCATGAATGAAGACAGTAAATAGAGTATACGCCACTCACCCTACAGCCTACGTTGTCACCATGTCCGATATGAGTCGTGGGCGTTCCCGTTACATGTCGCGGTAGAGAATACACAAGTTCGCTGTTTCTCATTTGCGCACAATTAATATCTGGGGTCGGGTGTGAACCCCCCGATGTCTACGGATCGCGGAAAAATTACACAGAGCTTTATCGCTATGAATGCGTACCTGACGGCGAATTTAAGTGGTGCCGCTTCAGAGTTCGATGATGAAGAAATAGATCTAGTCGAATGACGATGTGTGCTATCAACGAGGATGTCGAGTAACGGTTCTCTGAAGTCCTATCTGGGAATTTTGATTGGTGGATGCAAGCACAGGACCTGGTTTAACAATGTTGGACTACCACTCGGCAACAACTTTGCCCTTGCTACACAATCAGTGTGGATGTCATTCATATTGAAAAAGTCGTCAGGAGCGGAGTATTTGTCTCTGTTCCACAACACATTTAGAGGGACCAAAAAATAATCATACGTACAACACAACACAACTCAGTCCTCACAGGATATGAATTTACATCGCTCGAGCACGAATTTCTATCTGAAATCACACAATCAATTAATTAATTTTCTATTTGTTCATGTGGACGTTTTCCACACGAAGCCAATCTTGGCTCAAGGTGATGTGCCGCACCCAGTAACTGCAACACCCCAATTGATCCCTACACATGACGTATATTTGCACGAGACGTTCGGAGTGTAAATCTGGGAAGCTCTCAGGGCCTCAGGACGAAACGTACCTTGTTACACCACAAGTACCACGTCAATGCAACGTTCTGAAACGGGTTCCTGCCTACAGACAAGATGAATCTGTTATGAATAAATATTTCATTTCAGAGGCAATAGCCTTTTCCTTTGGTCGACATTACATTATCATTGAGCGCTCTCCTCTTCCCCACAGGATGCTTATACCAACTTGCTCTTTGGCGGAACGGGGGGTATGTCGACAATTTCCATACACTATTTCTCAATTAAGCATCAAGAAACAGACAGACTGTACACATATCCTCCCTCGGAGCATTGTGCGATTCAGCGATTCAATTAGGAATAGTTTCGTTTGGCAAGTAAACGAGCGTGGACCAACGTTTTGAATTTAGCTGTGATAGACTACGTGAACGACGCGAGATCAACAGTTGATTAGGCTTCTTGAACATGCTACCATGGAATATGTAAGTTATACCCTCGCGTTTACCGCCCCCCTACTGATGAATCGACATGTCGGTCAGGAAAACAACTCGGGCTCTAGTCAAACGAACGCAAGCGAAGTTCGAGCTCTTTATAGCTCCGCATCGCTGAAACCGCGAACGCCGTCGTCAAGCCCTTGTTCCCGATTAAAATCCCTCTCGCAGCAATCCTGTACATCCATCCCATCGGCCACGATCCATCTGCATCCTGCATCTTCCTGAGCCGCTCGTAATCGCGACTATCGCACAGATCGACCACGACGGCAGCGTGGATACGCATCGCAAGTGCGAGAGCGTCGCCTTCCGTACCAAAATGCTCTGTGACACGCTTGGCGAATAGTTGGCCGATTCGTTGGCGAGCATAGACAGACACGGTGAGGAGGCGAGAGAGGAAGTAAAGGAATGTGTCGGCGCCATAGTAATAGAGAGTCCCGTTCGTGTAAGCTCGATTCTTCAGAACCTTGTAAACCCAGTCAAAGGTCTCCTGTAGCTCACCGCCACGACCGTTGAAGTAAAAAAAGGTGAGCACGTTGACGCAGACAATAGGATCTAGTATATTCCAGCGCCATGAATAGATATACGACGCACGGTATTTTCAAAGACGTACCAATTCGGGGGCGCGTGACGTCAAAGTATGTCTGGATAATACCATCCTTGTTTTTGAGAGTCAACATCTCGTTCATGATATCATTCTTCACTTCTGGAGAAAAGTGTTCCAACAGCGTGCACGCGATGGACGTCGTATCGAGATCGCAGGGGTACGACGCTGTAGTGAGAATTGGCTCCGCTAACGCGAACAGTCAGTCATTCGGATGTCTGGAAAAAGAAGTGACAGTCGTACACTTGAAGAAATTGCTTAACCGTGGATACTTGATATAGTCAACGAGGCTTGGATCGCTCGTGACCTCGAGAATGAGCAACTGTGCGAAATTCTCTTCAAGAACAACACCCGTGTCAGAGACTGATTTCATTTCCTTTGCATGGTCGCGCAGGTATAGTTCCCCGTCAACCACCGGGTCCCGCACAAGTGCCCTCAGATCGCGAGCGACTTCGTCAAACGAGGTGAAGACGATGCCCTTGAGCTCAAGGGACCGCGCAGATACGACGTTCTCCACCTTGTCGTCCACGAAAGCAGTGCGACGAGGGTCGATTCCAGTGGACTCCAGGACATGGTGGAAATATCCAAGGTTCGGCTTCCGCTCTCGAGCGGCGGCAGACGTGAAGATGCGCTCAAAGAGAGCCCAATCTTCCGGGCGGGCTTTGTGGCGGAGGACCTCCCAGTCTGGTGCGGAGATATTGGACATGGCAAAAAGGCGGATGTTAAATTTCCCTTTGAGTTCATGGAGGAGGGTGATCATGGAAGGGTCGCTCTGAAGGGACTCCCGTGCCACACGGAACGCGGCGCCGAGTTCGGAGGAATCTAGAGAAAATTCTGCAGCGGCAAGACGATAAGTCTCGTCTTCATCGAGATTGCCCTTCTCGTACTCAAACCAAGTAACAGAGCGTAAAACAGAGTGTAGAATGTTGGGTGAGATGGAAGTGCCTGTGTTGGCTGACCAGGTGAATAATACATCACCGAGATCGAAGATCACATTGTCGATCTGGCGATCATGCGTGAGAAGAGGAAGTGGCTTTGCCTCCAAGGAAGGGGTCCCGAGGGATGACACGGAAGTGGGCGAGAGAGGGGGAAAGATGGGCGACGCCTCCACAGATTCTGTGGGAGAATGATCGGCTGAGGCAACCATAGCTTCTGTGGTCGATTGAGTGAGGAATACGAGCTGGTGCGAAACGGGATGGGAGTCCTCCATCTACTTATACGCGAAGAAAATAGAATTTGCATCGTATCATGACCTTGACTATCACTGCCAGTGCGGACCTGAGCCTGAGATGGATCTTACGATAAGTGGTCACCGCGCTCGCTAAGTAGAAGGGCGCGTTGGGACATTAGTTTTCAAACACACTTACATGAAACAAAGATGGTGGCGGTACGTGGTTGCTCCGGGTGGCATTAGGCGAACAAGAACGGTGTGATCTCAGCCTACCATCTCGCTCGAGATCTTGGTGACCGGTGGCGCCGGGGCCCGGGGTACAGTAATGCTAGTCAACCGACATATCGCGAGAAGAACGTTACAGCCGTGCTTGTCTCATGACTTTTCTCCGCAGATATCTCTGATGAGCCGGGCTATAATTCAAAACTAGCCTGAAGGAGTTAGCATGTCGTCTGCTCCCACAGTAGTTGCATGCATGTTTACTCCAAAATGTGGTACATAAGGGATTAATGGGCGGGTCCTTCCCACGAGGTCAATCCCAGAAACCAAAGAGAAGCAACATATGTACGTGATTCACCCAAATAAATAACAGAGTACAATGACAAAATTTTGCAGTTCCTGTAACAAGATCGACACTTTGATCAGTCACGTGTGCTACTATGTGTACCAAAGGGATAACACGTGCGAACTGTACATGCTCGATATCGATCTAGTCGATCGAAAGTCGGATCGACGATCGACGATGCCTTGGATCGACCGCCGAGACTTCCAAAATCCCGCTCACCTCTACTTCTTCATGGCGCTTCAGCCGTTGCGGCGACCCACACACCAAAACCAAATGGTTATAGTATCAGTTCTCCACCAGTTCGTCCTTCATTTCCTCGAGGTGCACTACCATAGCCGCCGGGTTCCTGTCTTCCGACGGTAGCACGTTTGACAGTCTTCTCCCGGTCCGATGCCTCCGATGCGAATGACAACCGAGGTTGCTTATTGCACCCCACTTCGGAACGTTGTACGGCAATATTTTTGACGTACATCCGGCCTGGGCTTGAGTACTTGTTTGTGTGACGAGACCTAACGCCACTCATTACGTTCTGAAATGCTATGGATGCTACCAGACTTGGCAATCTGGGAATGGGCCCGAGATTTGGCACGGGGAACTTCTCTTCTCTGATCTTCCTTACACGCTTCAAGCCGCGGTAGCCCCTTTTGAATTAGAGGTTTTTATCGATGCTCACTAGCATGCGTCCCTCTCCTTGTGAGTATGTCCAGTGAGAAACTTCCCACCTCCCACTTTTAATGTACCGCTCTATAATGACAGCACTCGAAATTACCCGCGCCAGAAGGACAGAGTACAAACGAATGTGCCAATCGCAGTCGATTGAATCAAGATCTCAACTTGAAGGAGGATCCGAGCCGACTCTGTCGGCAGATATGATAGCCGGACGGCTGAAGGTGTTGCTGCGATAATGAATAGCTCCGTCGAGGTAATATAAGTACTGCCCGGAACCAGTGCCAGTAGGTACGGCAAGCAAGGCGCAAAAGATCACGGCGACTGCGAACCCACCGAGCCCGACACGTAGCATCCTCCCAAATTAACACACAGCCGTCTGCCATGTTCATGCATCGACGCACTCTGACACGGCTTCCACCGGGCGAGCGTCGAGCTACGTATTCCCTTGGTATCATCCTTCTCCGTCATGTTCACTCGTTGATATTTAATAGGATGGCACTGATACTCTTTCCATTTTTTGTAGAAGAGTGTAGCTCATCTCGTCTATTCGTGATTACGAGCGACTTTCTAGTCGGGAGCAAGGGCTTGACGGTGTCGGCGATGATCGACGAGGAGCTACAAGGAACTCGAACTTTGCCTGCATTCATAAGACTAGGGCGCAACTTGTCTTCAATTCGATTCGTTGCGTATCGAGAAACACTATCATTTAAGCTATGGGGACCATGTGTAGTTTATGTCCTCTTGATGATATCCACGAAACATGAGGGTGAGGAAAAAAATATATAGTCCTGCCCGACACAGACACAACGTGCATGGTCGCGAAATCTATAGTTATACCTGTCCCAAAACCGCTCAGTGACAAAACCTCCTTATGTACTCCCGTTCCCGACCCGGTTCTCCACCATCCTATCAATCTCGGCCCTAATCTCCTTCAGGTTCGTCTTGAGCGTCTTGGCATCTTCAAACTTCCGATGCGCCATCGCTTCGCCGACAAATGACTCGAGGAGGGCTTCTTGTTCGAGGAGCGGTTGAAGCGCATGTGCAAGCTCCGAATCTGGATCCACGAGCGGGGTCGCAGCATCAGGCGAGGAAGTCTGTTTCTTTGCTTTGGGGAGCGACTGGGTGGTTTCATCAGCATCAGTCCAGTCCAGCACGAGAGAAAGCTTGCCTGGAGAGGAAACATGTTCTTTTGCAAGAACAAATCTGCCCGCGTGCGGATCGCGAGCTGGACGCGATCTTGAGAGCTCCCGACTGTACATGGCATCTTGCGGATGCGTTTCGAGATGGCGTCGTATGAGGCAAAGTCATCGAGGATACGCTTGCGAGCAGCGGCGGCTTCTTTACTAGGCGGGGAATTCGAACTGGGGGCGGACGTCTGAGTTGGGGAACGAGATACGGGTATGGACTTACGTGAGTGTCAGCAGTAATTCCTGAAACTGTGGAAGTGCTTCCTCGATCTCTCTCTCGAGATCGACAAACACCTACAGCTTTATTGAGTGGGAGACCACGGGAGGGACGTTCGTAGACACTGTACCTCGTATAACCGAACCAATGGTGGTATGCGCGATACCTCCTGGTGAAACTGCTCTCGTCTGCGACCGGCGCAGATTAACATGCATAAAAGCAGTAGAACGTGGACGACTCACGAGAGGACAGGTTTGCAATTCCCACACACCCTTACGCCCTTCAAGAACTTTTCGTCATCAGCCAGTGTCTCGTCCTTGTCTTTCTCCTTGCTGCTGCCGTTTCCGGTGCCTGCTCCGCTTGCCCTTCTTTTGACGCCATAATCAACCCCCTCGCCCACTTGCTCTATTTGCCGCGTCCTTGAATCCACAACAAACAATATCGAGCACGGTTCGGTGCGTTGGGGGCGTTTGATGGGGAGGGAACATATTATTTGGCCGCAGAGACGGCAATGGTGTTTCCGGTTCGTGAGCGGGTGGAAAGAAGCGCTGATGTCGAGTTAGGTGGGATAAAGTGAGGGGAGGGTCGACTTACGTGCACAAAGGACATTTAGAAACAGCGGCGTCTTGTTGCCACGGTGCGATGCGCTGCTCAGCGGCTGAATATGCAAACATGGATGAGGGATGGATGAAACAAGGAGAGCACGAAAGCATACCTCGGATGTCTCCCTTTGCACCCTGCAATGCCTGTGATTGTAGGACACCCTTCCAAATCTCAGTCGCGTCCATATTCTTTAAACTCGCGAAATCCAAATCGAAAAAACCGGATCTCCTGCGCTCGACTGAGGGCTTATTCACGTCCTTTGATTCGGTTGCTTGTACGGGGAAATGAAAATGAATGAGTTTTTCGAGACGTCTTTCGAGTTTGGTACGCTCGATACGGGTAGCATCGTGTTTAGCTTTGCGGGCTTGTGAGAATTCGTCTGTACGCGGGACGGTATACGCCTCTGGGCTGGAATCCAGGTCTGTATGGTGTGGATGAGCGAAGGGGGGTGGATGGGAGGGGTGAAGCGGACAAGGGTGGGGAAGTTATCGGGGAAGGGGATGTACTAGATGAGACGGAAGTTGACGGCACCGAGAGGGAGGTAGAGCGAGGTGGGGGCAGGCCGGATGATTCAGAGGGAATAGCCAAGGATGCATTGGGAGTGTGGGATGGACTGGGGCGATTTGGATGTGATTTGTCATCGCTGATGGATGGCACACGGCTGTGGAGGGGAGGTGAGCGGGGAGGTGGAGGCGAGAGGTCGAGCTGGCGGGATATCGAGGATGAGGAGGAGGGAGCTCTGGACTGGGCTGCGGGCGGGCGGAGGGGGGATGAAGGTAGCGCCCGCGAGGCTGATGGGCGGGGCTGGAGGCGCCGGAAAGTGGAGGACTTCCTCGGGGCGGTGGAAGTGAGGGGAAGCGGGGCGGAAGAGGCAGAGGGGGAAGGCGAGTCGAGCTGCATTCCGTCGACGGCAGGGGGGGGCGTGGCTGCGGAGGTGGGGGAGAAAAGTTCGTTCATGGGTTGGACAAGAACGAGGTCGGAGGGGAGTTTCTCGATGACCCAGTCGCCGGAGAGAGGGCGGTGTGAGGCGGGGGGAGGCACATTGGGTGGGATGGGGAAAGTCGAAACGGTGCGGGAGTGACGCTTGGACTAGAGAACGGGTGAGCAGAGAAAGCGAACGCAGCAAAGCTTGATAATTTACCCTGTACGCCTGGTACGGTACAGCGCTGGCGTTGTTTTGCATGGATCGCAGCAAACCCGACAAGTACTTGACACCAGTGTAGAGATGGGTCACGTGATAGGTACTTTGTATCCAATCTATCATGTATCGGCCAGCCGTGTCCATCGCCGCTGCCCAGCCCGTCACCGCCCTCGCATTCGACCCCGTCTCCGACTCTATCTGGACCGGCGACAACGCCGGCACCGTCACCGCCCTCCACTCCCTCCACGGCCTACGCGGCGTCTCCTTCCCCGTCGGCGGCGCACTCCCCGTAAAGCAGCTCGCCGTCGCCGACAATCACGTCCGCGCGCTCGGCCTCGCTGGCCATGGCGTCGGCGCCTGGGCCAAGGGCGGCACGAACAAGTGGTACTTTCGCTGCAGCCCCTCGCCAGCCACCGTCTCCGCAATCTCCCCCTCCACATTCTCCTCGACCGTCGTCGCCGTCGCCACCACCGTCCCCGACATCGTCCTGCTCAACACAATGACCGGCTCCGTCCTTCGCCAGGCATCCGTGCCCTCACACGTCACCCACCTTCACTTTTCACACTCCACCCTCCTCTGCGCATCCGCCGATGGCTACGTGCGCGCTCACGATCCCCGCACCGCAGCGCGCAGAGAAAATGCAGACAGCGGCGTCCTCGCTCATGCCAGCGGCGTCCAGGATCTCCAAGCAACCGGCAACTTTTTCTTCACCATCGGCTCGAGTGCAAGGTCCGTTGCCTCCCCTCTCCCCATCTCTCTCGCTCACTTCATCTAGACATGGTCACGAATTCCCCGATCCCCTCGTCAAGGTCTACGACCTGCGCAACATGAGACCCCTTCCTCCGATCCCCTTCTCCGACGGTCCTGCCTTTATCAACCTGCTCCCAAAGCATGCATCCAGCCTCGTCGTCACCTCACCTCAAGGCCTCGTCAACGTCGTCGACGTGTCCAACACAAACTCCTCCGAGTTCTATCACGTACGTGACTCATTCTCCCCTCGTCCCCCCTCTCCTCCAACCCATCTCCAAGCTCGACACCACCTCCTACATCACATCCGCCGCCGTTTCATCCAATGGATCCTACTTGGCCTTTGGTGACGCCGTCGGTACAATTCACCTCCTCACAGCAGCAGATGAATCGTCCGAGCCCTTCTTCAACGGCTTTCAAGGCCAACCAGTCGAATGGGCGGATGTCCCCGAACCAATCCCCGAAATAAACTGGTCAGATTCCACGTATGTCACCAATCTTGCTTTCTCTTTTCATCATCCAACGTACCACGCTCAAGTCCTCTCAACTCCATCGGTATGCCATATTATACGACACCCCTTTTTTCTTCTTGGACTCCTCAATTCCTCTCCTCAACTATCCCCCCCTACCCACCCCCTGCCAAAATACCACCTCAGATCCTCTCAACAATGAAGATCAACGACAATGTTGCATACGCTGCTCTCCCAAAGGAGCTCAGAGGTCGGAGAAATCGCGTCGTCGTTTCGAGCACAAAGGATCAAGCCAGGTTCAGAAGTGGCAAAGGAAAACGGGACGACGACGTCAGTCTCTCCAATGTGCTTCGCAGCGCTGGAACTCATCCACACCACAGGTCGAGCTAGAGCATCTCACACTCGACGATAGTATCGACGAGGTACCCCGCATATATCGCAAAGTCGAGATCGAGTACTCCAAATTCGGCGTCGAAGACTTTGATTTCGGGTACATGGTTTGTGCATCCGTCTCTCCTCGGTCTCACTCCTCCTCTCAGGTTCTACAACAAAACCGCATATAGTGGTCTCGAAACCCACATCCTAAATTCGTATACGAACCCGATCTTACAGGTGATGAACTACACTTTTCCCATCAGAAAGCTGGCCAGGTCGCACATCACGACAAATTGTCCACGAGAGCACTGTCTGCTATGCGAGCTCGGTTTTGTCGCACGCATGCTCGAGGACGCACACGGGACCAACTGTCAATCAAGCAACTTCTGCAAGACAGTCGGCGTTCTTGCTCAAGGTAAGATCCCTTCCCTCTCTCCCTGAATTTCTCGAGTAAAGACATGCGATCGAAACAAGTCCAAAACCAACTCGAACTGATCGATTACGGTCGTGAACCTACCGAAGTCGATTACGCTCACATGATCCAGTCCTTCCATCGTTTCCTCATCGACCACCTCAGCTCGGAAGGCAACTCTTTCCCTCATAACCCCGTGATATTTCAGCGTCCTCCCTCGCACTCTACCACCACTACTTTTCAGGCTGATACTCACCTTAACGCAAACGCGTCCTTTTCACCCGCAGCCGCCCCAGTGACACAATTACTGGGGATCGATGCAAAGAATATCATTGTGTGTCTGAGCTGCAAGGCTGTCAGGGAAAAGGAGAACATGACGCATGTTGTCGACATGATTTATCCGAGAAAGGTGTGTTTCTCTCTTCTCGCCCGGGTCACCATTTACCACCATCAACATCCAGCCCCTTCCGAATGAATTTCCGTCTCAAGCCTCCTTTGCTGATATTCTCCGCTCGTCCCTAATCCGTCAAATGACCCACAAAGCCACCTGTCAGACATGCAAACAGTTCTCTACGTTCTCTTCTCGCCGCTCGATCCCGAGCGCAGATCTCCCCCCCATATTAGCGGTAAATGCGAGTGTATATAATGACGACAATCTGAGGTATTGGCTGGACACAAGAACTGGGAGGTTCGTGACCCCAACGGTGGAGGTCAGAGGTGAGGTAGAGGGTGTCGACGATCCTGAAAGCGTGACTTATGAGCTCCGGGTGTGTACTATTCCTGCATCGAACGTCTGTGATTAACCCCTTCGTCTCTAGGCTATCGTGTGTCAGATCATGACAAAAACAAGGCACTCGCACTTGGTTGCGATCGTAAAGGGCAAGTCGCGTTGATTACTTCCATCTCTTTTCACGTTTAATTTCATTGTAGTACTCGAAACGGAAAACCAACCGCATCTCAAGGGCCCTTGGTTCTTGTTCAATGACTTTGTAGTCCGCAATATTTCCGAGGACGAGGCACTTAGTTTCCCGAGTACTTGGAAGGTATGTGCGCACTTTACACGTCTCATTTCGTGCTCCTTTACACGGAAAACCAGGTCCCCGCTGTGTTATATCTCGAACGAGAAGATGTGCGCTCTCAACTCGACTTTAGCAATCTCCCCGACGAGCTCGACCTCTCGATATTGAGTCGCGATACGTCTATATCGGTGTAAGTAATGACGTTGTCTGTCTAATCGCTTTGCTGAATGTTGAATGGACGTAGAAATCGAGACAAGAGCTTGATCAAGCACGAATGTCTACGCTTCCAGGAGTTGCCTAAACCCGGTACCTTGGTCTCGATCGATGCCGAGTTCGTGTCTATGCAACAGGTTAGTTCGCATTCGACGCGACTGGTTCACCTCCTCACGCGTGCTTCTATTTCACAGGAAGAAACAGAATTCAGATCCGACGGTACGAACCGTGTCATTCGCCCTGCTCGCCTCAGTCTTGCACGTGTCTCGGTCTTGCGAGGGGACGGTCCGAAAGAAGGCATTCCGTTCATCGATGACCACATTCATACGAGTGAGGTCATCGTCGATTACCTCACCGAGTTCTCGGGCATCAAATGTACGTTCCCTTTTGCCTCCCCCCGCGTCGCTAACTGGAGCCCCTTGGCACCGCATATAGTCGGAGACTTGGATCCGCACTTATCAAGGCATACGTTGACGCCACTGAAGCTTGTGTACAAGAAGCTACGGTTGCTCGTCGATCGAGGATGCATATTTATTGGCCATGGGCTCTCCAAGGATTTTCGGATCATCAGTCAGTTTCTAACTTGTCCGTGACATTCCAAGGTTCACTATAGACTACGCGACAGACATTTTCGTCCCTCCCGAGCAAGTGATTGATACAGTCGACCTTTATTTCCTCCGTAACCGCCAGCGTCGTCTCTCGCTCCGTTTCGTCTCCTGGTTTGTCCTCGGAGAAAACATCCAGACGGACACACACGACTCGATCGAGGATGCGCGCTCCGCACTGAGGTTGTACAAGGCATACCATGAATTCGAGGAACGGGGCGTCTTTGATGAAAAGTTGGATGAGCTATATCGAGCCGGGAAGCAAAACGTACGTCATGTCGCTCGCCTAGGTGTCTGGTGTTCGTGTGCTGAACCGACGCGTGGACAGAACTGGAAACCACCACTACCGACGTCGACGGCGATCTCCCCTGTCACAACGACTTCCCCTGGCCATGTCCTCGCCCAACCGACTGCGCTCTCGCCGCCGTCCACGCAGTCAACTCAGACGCCAGGACAGGGACACGCGTCGATGCAGATACAGCCACCCAGCGTGTCCCAGTTCAACATGCTCGCCGCGGCAGCGGCGGCACGAAACTTTGCACATCAAGGACAGTTTCAGTCGATGCGGTTCGATATGAATGCGCTGAACGCGGCTGCGGCGGGGTATTTTACGCCGCCGGACGTGAACCCGTTTGGTGCATCGGGTTCGGGTGCTAGTTCCGGGGGTGGATGGAGCAGACGGTGAGACTCTCAGAGAAAGGACTGAATTTTGGGACGATGCTATACGATTCACGATACATTTCGATGAACCATCCCAGTGTATTTTTAACGTCTTTGTTGCTTTTTGCTTGTCGATTGTAGTAGCAGGTCGTCTGGACGATTGTAACCTTTTTTTTTTCTGTCTGGATGACAGTATATGTAGAACGACAGTATGTATACTAGGACGACGATTGTGGTCGGAATCATCCAGATTTCGACGAGGCTTCAATAGGTGTCGTCGAAACGCCGAGTACCGTCCAGTCGATCGCATCTCTGTCGTTTTCCAGTAACCACTCGTTTGCCCGTTTGAAGTGTCCGTTTCCGAGAAAACCGCGATGCGCAGAAAGAGGGGACGGATGCGCAGATCTGGGCGAATAAGCCGCGTCAGCCCGAGTCTGAACCATGACAAGTGACCACAAGTACCTCAACACCAAGTGTTTCTGCTAATCGATACAAAAAGCGCGTCAGCAACCACGTCCCACGAACGCACAATAAACAAAACGACGTACCTCATCGATTCGTAACCGTTCGCACGTCTTTTGCGCCGCAAGTCCCCACGCAAAGAACACGACGCCATGTCCGGTATCGTTGGCGTGCGTCAGAACGGCATCGAGGACTGCGTCTGTAAAGGTTTCCCATCCTTTTTTGGCGTGCGAGTTGGCTTTGTGGGCGCGGACGGTGAGGCAGGTGTTGAGCCAGAGGACGCCGGACTTGGCGAGGGGGGTGAGGTCTCTGGATTGGGGAGGTTGCCGTCACGGTCGCGATCATGTTGTGAGCGATATCATGATGAGAGGGAGGAGGGAAGAAGAAGAGATGACGGACCCTGTTTTGGGAGGGGAAAACGCAGGGACGTCGCTCGCGAGCTGTTTATAAATGTTCTTGAGCGATCCGGGCAGTTTCGTCGGTGGCAAGACGGAGAACGAGAGTCCTTGCAGAGGCAATTGTCAGCACGTGGGCTCGAGAGTTGGCGTGGTGTGACGGACCGTGTGCTTGGCCGACGTCGTGATATGGGTCCTGACGCGGGTGAGTTGGAGGGGTGGGAGGCGAGGGGGATAGTCTAACCTGTCCTATCACGACGGCCTTGACGGCGTCGAGTGGCGTCAGTCGTGACCACGAATAAATGTTTCTAGCTGGGACGAATACGCGGGTTCGTAACGCGGACCTAATACCACCACGATGGAGTCTAAACTCACCCGGTGGGTATACTTGATACGACTTGGTCTCCAGAGTCAAGAAATCTTTGAGCTGCGAGGGAAAACGGATCATGAGGCGCGCGCTCCTGGATGGCACGTATAAAAGAAAAGGTGGAGGTCGCACCTTGCGGAAATAGGGCTTGGTAAACTCGGCTTCGAGCGCTGTCCTCCACGAAGCGCCCATTGTGTCCCGTTCGAGATTCTCGATGATGTCGCTCGCGTCTAGAGTGGCATCGCCAGCACCGATGGTCGTTATGGCGATCGTCGACCTAGCGGGGAGGCTCAGTACGGTGCGGCTCAGGTAGGATCAATATGTAGGGGGTGCTGACATCGTCGCCTTGATCTCGACCTTGCGCTTCTTGGAGGCGCTGGCGATGGTACTGACTGCGACGCGTTTCTGAGATATGATGGGTGTCATTCTGGTTGGTTTCATGAGGTGGGTATGAGTAGAGGATACACAGCGGCGGCGTGAGTCAAACGCGTCGGACGCGTAATAGGGGATTTCCTCTTTCGGACACGTCTACCAACAAAAAGTCTATCTCTATCTTCTCCTCCCCTTGGCCATCTTTCTACCGAGTGCCCGCCTCTCCTTCTGAAATCGGCTTCGTTTCACTTGACGAACACCGTCCTCCCCATCCTCCGTATCATCTCGCACCCTCGTCCTAGACCGAGACAATGCATCGGCTTTCTTGCCCTTTTGTCGGAGTTCTTCGTACCCGTCCCCTATGGCACCCGCCCTTGTCCTTCCCACAGAACGTAACACATCTTCGAATTCATCTTCCAGGCCACGACCACGACGCCGCCCACGACTGGAACCCGTTCCACCCAACGCAAGGTCCTCTTCGTCCCGCCGACGCCTCCGCGCGTCCTTTTTTTTCATCATCAACCGCGTAAAGTTATCCTCCTCAAACTCGGTCATCTGTTGGATCTCGCGTGCGCGATCCGAAGCCAGCGCAGCCATCGCGCCCAAGCCAGAGGAAGACTCGATGTGTGGTCGCAACGGATCGTGGTGAAGGAGCGAGGAAAGCGTTTTTGGGACTGGCTGACGTTTGGAGCGTTTATCACCAGCGTTTTCTGTGTAGGGCATTGGCGCTAGTTTTGGGGGCTTGTAAATACCATCGCGGTTGTCTGCCTCTTCGTTGTCATCCCCGTCAGACGCCGCGTCCGAAGCTTGGTCGTTGTTGACCAGGTTCTGGGGGTTAGGTCGGAAGGCCAAGGGGTCTGGTGTGAACGACAGCGCTGTCAGTGGACATCGGATGAGAGTGAGCGAGTGCGACTTGCCGTCGGCAACGTTTGTCGACGCATCGTCTGCGTCTGCGATACGAACGAGTTTCTCAATCTGATACCTGATCCTGCTTTCGAGGACTTTTATCTTTTCAAGCACGACACGGCCTTCGATCATCGAATCTACCAAGTCGCCCACACCTGCCCCGCGTGCGTCGCGTTCGGCGGTGCTGAAAGGCAGGGATGCTGGGGTCCGCTGTTCCAGCACGTCGCCCGCTGCACGCCGTGCGACGAGGAGAACGAGGGATTGAAGGTAAAACAACATGAGGTGGTGTTTGACAGACAAGAGCGATATCCCGTCTCTGGTGTCCAGGTCGTCTGTGGAGGACTGCCTACGAGCGGTTTTGTCAGGATCCACCCGGACGTTCAATGGTGTTTGATTGCCTACTTTTCTTTGAGAGATTGAACGAGTTCTCTGGTGGAGGCCATACTCGCACTCATTTCGTCCAAGAGAGCAGCGGGATCAGCCATGGTGGTAAATGAATTGGTCCGAGTGCTACCACGACACTGTATTTTTTTTCACTCTGACGACAACCTAGTTGATGCAGTCTAGTCAGCGACGGTTCGTTAATCTTTTGAGTGCAAATAGAAAAATCAGTCAACGGTTTTCTAGGCCGCCGCTCTCCTTTGAGAGCGTAGTGCATGGCATCAGTTGTATCAGAGCCCAGTGCGTTTCATCTCGTGAAGACACGGTGGGGACATACTCTCACGTTCAAGTTGGACGGAGACAAAAAGGTTGAAGCCGCAACTTGCGCACAGCACGCGGACTTTGTACGGGGGGTGATGGATGACGTTTCTCAAGGCTGTTATCATCTCAAGCAATTGTTTATGGCGATGTCAACTATCACGGTTGTCCTTGCTCGCGTCAGGTTTCCAATATCAGGACCCTCTCCCTTGCTTGCGACCCATTTCCAGCGGATTGACTCCAGCCACCATGAACAAACCGCTCCCTACTCCCCCGAGGCGGTTTGATCTCGTCGAGAGTCTCGATGCGCTTGCTCTGACAGGCAAAAAAACCATCGAGAAGAAGCTCCCAGACTTGCCTGGTCCTATCACTCAACCAGACCATCAGAGCACCTTTGTCGGCGGTTTCAACCCGCGCCTGCTGCCATTGAATGGCGCACTCGACAGCCATCGCCGCCCGCCTCTTGTACCATCCCCGTCAGCCGTCAACCGGAACGCCAGAACAGCCCCGCCACAAGAGGCGAAGGCGCCACCGGTGCCGCCTCTGAAACAGGTGCCCATGCCAATTCCGCCGATGTCCATGCCAATTCTGATGCCCGCACCTCAGGCTGGCAAGCAATCCTTGACGATGCAGTACGCCCTCACGTCTCAGAGACTGAATACCCCAACGAAACCCGCTCTTGCCCCGCCCTTTGTCACTGCTCCTCCGCGAGCACGTTCAGATACTGTCGTGTCACCTGGAGTGGCATCGAAACCATCCCTGACTGTTGTGACTGGTCCCTCTCAACCAGCGCTCGACTTGACCCCCTGCAGACCGCGTGCTGCCTCAGCCCCTCCTCTTGGAAGAACCACGATACGATGTAGTGGTATGACCAAGGCTGGAAGACAGTGTGCTAGACAAATCAAGCTTCCTGCAACGCATTCCCAACTAGAACCTACGCCTGCTTTGTATTGTCATCAACATAAGGTGACAATGACTACCGCCCAAACCGGTTTCTATGTCCGAAAAGCTGGGACCACGGACAAATTTGTCGAATTCAGTCGTATGCGAGCTTTGGAAAGTCAACGAGAGCGACGGTCGCTGATATCGTTTCCGCAGATTATATACCTAAATACCTGCAAGTGGATACCCAAGCGGCATTGAGAGTGGAAATGGAGAAAGCAACGTCTCTCGCTGATGTTCCCGGATACATTTACACCTTTGAGATACGAGGTAACGTCAATTTGTATTCTTCTGCCCGCGCGAACCCACGCACATGGATGATATTAAATTCTGCAGATCCCAAACGACCAGACGTGATACAGCTCAAAGTCGGTCGTGCCGTCAAACTCAACAAGAGGTTCGACCAATGGGACAAGCAATGTGGCTCCAAAGTACAGATTCCGCGCGGGTGGTGGCCAGGCACGGTCGAAGACGACGGGGCAGGCGGGAGCTTGCTCAAGGGCAACATCAAAGAAGGCGCTCCCGGTCCTTTCTGCCACCGCGTTGAGCGACTCGTCCACATCGAACTGAAAGATCTGTCCCTGCACGCACCCTATCTAAATCCAGGTTGGCCGAATAACACTTTTGATCCTGCCACAAGTCCCCGCAATCACCGGAAGACCATCGCGGCAGAGGAAACGTGCTTCGATTGTGAGTGTAGTATGGTGTACTATTTCACGGCTAACATCGCCTCTACTTTAGGCGGTGTGGTCCACAGGGAAATCTTTGCTTTCCCGCGTCCAGCACAGGGGAGGTACAAAGGAAAAGAATGGGACTTGATTGTTAAACCTGTGATCGAGAAGTGGGGGAGCTTTGTCAAGGAATACTACAAGTGATGAATCTGCTGGACAATCGACTGATAAATATTATCAACTCGACATCGCAAGGCCGAGTCGAGAACGCTCGTCCATGGCAGAGTTCTGAACATTGCGATGCCTAGCCAGCGTCGCGCAGCACACCATCACACGACTATGATCTCGGTGATTGTGAATATCATGAATACAGCAATGTAAGTGGGTACCCATAGCAATATTCGACGAGGTCGTAAAACGATGCATGGCGACGTCGACTCGAATCAAAAGTCATCATCATCAATGTCCCGCCTCCGTTGATACTGGCGGACGAGACCCTCCGTCAGTAGCAAGATAGCACCCCTCGTCATCAACTACACACCTTTATCGTCGTCTTCTTCGTGCTCGTCTTGTTTTGCGCCTCTTCCATCTTTACACAGGCGCCGTGTAGCGAGCGGACCGAGTAAGAGACAGAGGGCACGGTGGGGGATGAGGAGATTCGAATCGAGAAAATCACACGCATGCCCTGCTCACCTGCTCCAAGAGCTCGATGAGCTGCTGTTCGCTCACTTTCCCGCGCAGCTGGCCTGACTGGGCCATCCGGACGAGGATACCTTCTATCTGCCGCGATCGCTCGGGACTCACGAGGGCGATGCGGGAGACTGTCACAGGGGTCGTATGGGGCGTGCATTATCCATCGTCATCATTATACCCATTCGTTGTTGTTTATTGCGATGACAGGGAGGGTGGATCAATGAATCGACCGTGTCGATGATTGAGAGGCGTCAGGTCAGCTTGGGGACGAGACGAGGAGCACTTACGCCGCTCGCGCGCAGCGGTGTCGAGCACGGTAGCCATCATCTCTCTGCGCATGGATTCCTCTGCTTCTCTCCGTACCTGTTCTTCTGCATTGGGTTGGCCTCCCTGGGGCTGCAAGCCTTGAGGGAGCTGTGGAACACCTTCCATCGTTTTCGACCAGTGAGTGTTTTGTGTTACTGATGACTCGCTCCTCCGTGTGATAGTAAACGATTGATACTTTAGTAGTCTACTAAACTCTATGATACTACACTAATCTATCAAGCAACGGAGTAGTGAAGGTGACCCGTCCTGGCCTCTAAGATTCGCTACCCCAACCTTGCTCTCTCGAAATTCGACCGCTATTCCAACGAGGTGAGCGATGGGATCCAAAGTTAGATCGTCTGTAAGACGAGCCTTCATCTTGGCGAGACGAGGGTCGGTACCGTCTGGATCCATCATCAGATACGTCGTCTCGCTCTTGCCACGTTCGCCTGTAAGTATCTTGACGTGACGAGCGCCGTGCTTGTCCAAATGCATGATCAGATCGGCTGTCCTCCCCCTGCCACGATAATCTGCGCGACGGGCTCTGGCGAGAGGAAGACCGTTGGTATGCATCCCGCCCAAACTCATTGCTACCCGTGTTTACCCCATCCAGGCCGTGTATACCGAGATTGCGTGCGGTCTTGGGACTGAGTGGTGGTGTCCCATCCGCCCATCCGAGCACGTCTCGAGCGTACTTGTTTGCTTCATTGACATATTGTTGCCTCGATCTAAACATCTGCCTGATATACTGTGCATTGAAACCAAGCCATGCGCTGTACGCCTGAATTTGCAGGGTCTTGTCAAGCTCCGCGGTAGCTAAAGGAGAGAGTTGGAGCTCAGGGTGAGGCTGAATTGGGAGGGCTTGCATGTCTGGCGATTTGAGGAAGCCAGACTCGTGAGGGGAGAGGATGATCACGCCTTTACCCGATCGGCCAGCGCGAGCTGTACGGCCAAGGCGGTGGATATATTGTTCGCTAGAAGAGGGAAGGCCAACTTGCACGACAAGCGTCACACTGTCAACAGCAGCATTCAGTTGCAAGTATCCACCACGTGTAATAGACAACTGACCCGGGGAAGTCCATGCCCCGCGCGGTGACATCAGACGTCACTAATATCCCGCTCCTTGCCCTTTTAAAATCTTGAGCAACAGCTAAGCGCCTATTTTGGGTCATCCTGCTATGTATTTCATAGACAGGAGGTAATGTTCCATGACCCGCGTCCCCAAGCAGTTTGGCGGTGGCAGCAGTGCCCCAAGCAGTCGTGCAAAAGACCATTGCCTTTGAGCTGTTGCCATGTTCGGCAACGTCATCTCGTAGGACGGCAAGAGTAGCTTTCATGCTATCGCTGATCGGTGTAGTGACGCATGTCTGAGGGACTTGGTACGAAAAGATCAGACAAACTCGCAAGAGGTTACAATACAGTGCAGTACCATGTTCATGAGTATTGACTTCATTTTCCGCGAGAGTGGATACGAACTTGTGGTCAGGGGTCAAGTAGAGTGTAGCTATCTGTATACAAGTACAAAAAAAAATCAGTCTAGATTTGTATATAGGAGGGAAGTGTTTGACCTCTTTAACGTCCCGGCTCAAGGTTGCCGAATAGAGCATGCACTGTCTGGGATTTTGGTCGCGGTTGGGGAGATACTTGAGTATCGAGCTCAAAGTGTCTTTGAATCCAATGTCCAATAGGCGATCGGCCTCATCTAACACGATGGTCTGAATGGGATGCAACTTTTCAGCTAAATCAGTCGACTGCAAAAGGTCGAGGAGCCGACCAGGCGTTGCAACGATGATATCACAACGCCGCGTAGACAGCCTTTGCTTTTGCATGCCGATACTTTTTATCTGTGAGTGCGAAGTCTATACAGCATGAACGCAAAAGGGTACCTGGTGCCACCGATGAGAGCTTGCACCCGGAAAGGATGGTTGGGCACGAGGGTATTGGCTTCCTTTTGGATCTGAGGACACGAGAGTAAATATTTTGGGGTTGAACGTAGGGCCTGGTACGAACCTGCATGGCTAGCTCTCGCGTCGGAGATAGCACAAGGATGGAGACGGTCCCCCCGCGGGGAACAGGTTTTTTGGCGAGTTGCTCGATGGCGGGCAAAAGAAATGCCATCGTTTTACCTATGATTAATATTTGCACCCGTGGTCAAACGAACGGAGGCGTCACGTACCTGTTCCAGTCTTTGCCTGGACAACGAGGTCTACACCGGAAAGCCCAAGCTAGTATGGAATGGTCAGCAATGGCGAGCGTTTATTCGAACTGCATACCTCGAGTGTTGCCTCTGCATGTGCGGGTGAGCGTTGTCACACGACACTTTACTCCGTGAAAGGAAAACAGGCCCACCTTGGACGTCACTCATGTACCTGGGACGCCGTTAGCACAGCGACAGTTACAGGCCGAATAACGACGGATGGGGTGATGCGTACTCGTGTGGAATTGCCATCTTGGATCTGTTTGATATTGGCGCGTCGGCGAACTTTGTGGACGAAAAGTGTGCTCGGTTGGTGCTTTCATCGTCTGGTAGCTCGAATGCAGACGCTGCGGGTGCCAACCTTGGCTTCAATACGGTGGCGGCACTGGGTGCGAGTGCCAGCGACGTCGCGCGGAATGTCCTGGCGCGTGCATGGAGCGCAACGGGCGACGAGCGCGGCCAACGGATGAGCAGACGAGCGAGCATATTGAAATAACTTTTTACCGGAAAAAAAAAAGATATTAAATGTCAAAAAAAATTGCCACCGAGGACAAACAGAGACAAACACACTGGCAAGCGTGGGAAAGAAGACGGGGTTGGCCTCATTGTGTGTGTCGCGTTTGTGACCTCGTTTTCGCATCTTGCCAACTCTCCTCGTCCTTTTCCTCGTCGTCCGTCGCATCCTTCACGGTACTCGTCGCATACCCCGCAATGTCCTCAACAAGACTACACGGCCATCCGTCCCTGCCAGCACCCGTCGTACATGCAGGTTTCTCCGCACATCAGTCAAAGTCCCATGTCTTGGCTGGCGTTCAGGACGCGTACTGGAGCGACGACGACGCTGTAAGTCCTTTGCAGATGTTCACTCGTATCGCAGGCAATCATTTCGCTCCCTTCCGATCATCATAGGATGATGCCGAATGTCCCCTTTGTCTTGAAGAGATGGATATTTCAGACCTCAATTTCAAGCCATGTGTTTGCGGTTACCAGGTATGAATCATTGCGTAACATTTATGAAACTCGTGTCCGACTGCTCCACCAGATCTGCCGCTTCTGCTGGCATCACATTAAGCAGAACCTTAACCGTCGCTGCCCCGCTTGTCGAAGGGAGTACACCGATGAAGCCGTACAGTTCAAGGCTATCGCAAAGGAAGAGTATGCCCCTTTTACTTCCATTTTGCACTCCTGATTCGCTCATCCTCGTATGCACATTCAGTCACAAGCGCCTCACACAGCAAAAGAAGCAACGCGACCGTGAACGCAGGGAGCTTGAGGCATTAGGCCGTCGCCACCTTGCTAACGTGCGCGTGGTTCAACGCAACGTTGTGTATGTAGTCGGGATCGGTCCTCGATTTGCCAAAGAGGAGGTAGGCAGATCATTAATTCAGCTGAACCGCACCTAATCAAGAATTCATTTAGCTTATCCCTACTCTGCGTTCGAATGACTACTTTGGTCAGTATGGCAAGATATCGAAGATCTTGCTGGTCAAGCGTACTCCGTCAGGTGGTGGTACTCCCGTTCTTGGCCTTTATATCACCTACTACCGCCGCGAGGATGCAGCTCGGTGTATCTCGACGGTCGATGGTGCCCCCTCCCCAGGAGGAGGTCGCGAGGTCATGCGAGCGAGTTATGGAACGACAAAATACTGCATGGGGTTCCTCCGCGGAGTTAGCTGCTCGGATCACACTTGCATGAACCTGCATGAATGGGGTGACGAGAAGGATTGTTTCACAAAGGAGGATCTTACTACTTTGTGGGTTTCATTTTTTAATCCACCACAGTTGTCATTCATTTATCTTCTTAGGAAGCATACGATCAAAGATACGGAAAGTATTTCGCGCACCGCCAAGGAAGGTGATGGTAAGGTGATTTAACCAAATATACGCATGGCCTAAATTAATTTGCAGGAGTTTTACCGCGCGCCGCGGCGTGGGGTTGTAAGACAGCATCACAGCCTCCATCGACCACCACTTCTGCCCAGTCATCCGTTATAATCACTCCACGGCCAAATCGACGGGTTGGTCAGCGCCAGTCTCGCCATGTCAACGCTGCTATTGACACAAAGCCATCGAGTCGCCAGCCTCACGATCGGAAAGGTGGATCTATCGCAGGGAGCACAAAAACGCCGTCTGTCACATCCTCTTCGCGCCCTCCAACGCCAGCTGCTGTTACATTACCTCAGCGACCTGCTACCCCACTGGAAGTCAAATCATTGCGTACCAAAGAGGCGGGTATCCTACAACCGTCTATTTCTCCCGCTCCATCTTTGGCAGTCGATTCCGATGCAGGTTCAGGTTCTCAGGATGTTTCCCCAGCTCGTCCACGATCAACAGAATCCGAGCAATCCACTGCACCCATTCCCCAAGGTACACCAGATGTGCCTCCCGGTCTGCCTCCTCCTTCTCGCAAAATAGATCCTCTCACCCCTCCAGGAATTCTTCCTTCGCAGTCTACTTACCAAATATCCACTGCCGCCCAGGCTCTTCTTGACGATGTGAAGTCTCGACGTGAAAATGCACCCTCCGTCTCAAGTGTCAGCATTTTTCCAGATCTCGATCGCACGCTTAGGATGGTATCAGGAGAAGATAACGAATTTGGCGGATTCAGTTTCAACTTGGATCCCAAACTCGCCGGAGAAGACCTTAACGTGGATGCTACACTCCCCGATCTCGAGGCAGAAGCCAGCGTACCTCTGACAGGCGGGTTCATGGACATGTTCCCCGCCCTGCGCCCGCCACAGCCACCGGTGCAGGTGCACCACCCACGAGCGTTCATGTCACTACCTGGGCTTACATACTCACATAATTCCAATCGGTCGATGTATGATCCTATTTCCCTGCACGGTACACCTGTCGAGCGCCAGTCGGCGGGAGGACCTAGCTATGTCGGCTCCTTTAATCCGTTTGGGGAGGTCAGTGAGGATCCAATCGTACCACCTCAAGGAGTTTCGTCCACCTCCAGGAAGTCTCCATTCGCGGATGAGGAAAGGAAAGTGTCAAGGTTTGGATTCGCGCGAGGTCGCCAGGGGTCCACTGCTGCGTCATCCCCTGCCAACCCCGCCTCTCCGCTTAGTGCGAGCGATAGTCACCACTCTTTCTTCTCCAGTGAAACTACATCATCGGCCCAACCTCATTGGAATTTACCCTCGCATATTGAGGGGTATACGACTTCATTGTTGGCACAGCATACACCCGCAACACAGACCCATTCGCAGCAGCAGCATACGCGCTTCCAGCCCTTCGACCATAACATTGTTAGCGAGGCGCAGCTTCGCGAGTTTATCCAGTCCAGTCGTGAGCGAGCTAGCATAATGCCCAACGGTCCCCCTGGTAGGAGACTTCTCCTTGTATGAGGTGTCACAGCAAACATTGACGATTTCTTCTCTCGTACTGTTACCTTTGCAATTTTAACTAATATTCCCTATTCTTGTTTGATTGTTTTTCCCGATTCCTCCGTTAAGGTATAGATCAGCAACAACATTATCCATATGCTCAGAACCAGCCATTCAGCGATCCAGCGATCATGTCTGCCCGATTTGCGTCACCTGTGCTCCCATCAGCGGTTTCCGCGAACCCCAATTCGGCCTATCCTTCGGCTCTTGGTATGAACCATGCACCACCTCACATGGCCAATGGGGCCCTACCTGGATTGGCTTATCCACAAGGTCTTCCCGTTAATCATGCCGGAAATAGTTACGGCGCCGAGTCACAGGCGGATCCTTTGAAGGTTCAATCGCCTCTTCTCGACAGTGAGTGGCTTTCCTTTGTTTAGGGGAGGGAGTCCCAGGTCAGAGTACCGAGCGCCGTGCTTTCAGTGCGGAAATATTATCAACGGCCATAATTGTTGAATTAATGCGTCGCTATTGATCCGCTTCCCTCTTTCCTCGTCATTATCCACTCCCCGTGCCGCCATGAATTTGTGAAGCTGCAGGAGACATTAGTATTTATTCGTGGTGATGACGCAGACCATTCACGATCCGCTCCAAATTATACTCACACCTGTTGTTACTCATCCCCATCCCATCTACTCGTTAATGCTCGCCATTCCTGGCCCCTCCCCCCACGTTCATCCCCCTTTTCTTGGGCCCGTTCTTGATCATCCGGTACGATGATACTGACGAAACCTTCTTTGCTATGTTTGTTTTCTTCATGCGTTCCCAGTTCCGGCTTCCATTCCGCCATCCCCGTTGCCTACCCTATCATCCACGGAATTTCCAGCCCTTGGTACGGTGACAGACAATCCCACCACGGCACCAACCCCGTCCGAGGCGCAAATGCCGGCTGTCGACGTGTCGAAACCGGAGGATGCTAGTAAGGAGCAAGCAAAAGTCGAACGCAAGGCTGCCAAGAAAGCTGCTGCTGCTGAACGCGCGCTCGAGCGACAGAAAGCGGCACAGGAGAAGGCTGCCGCGCGCGCCGCTGAGAAGGCACGTCTTGCCTTAGAGAAGGTAGCGGAGCAAGAAAAGTTGGCTGCGATAAGAGAAGAAAAGGATATGGCGGAGAGAGCGGAGAGGGAAAAGATTCAGCAAGAGAAGCTCGAGAAGGAGAGGGCTGCTCAGCAAAAAGCTGCACAGGCCGAGAGGGCCAAGATCGCGAAAGCACAACAGGAAAAACGCACAGGAACTGAGAAGGATGAGAGGGAGAAAGAACGGTCGAAGGTGCAGGAGAAAGCAAGTGGAAATCACAAGGCTTCTGCGACGCCGAAAAAGGGCAGCATCGAAAAGCAAACGCCTGCTCCTCCCAAGGCGCCCGAACCAGTTGTCCAGGCTCCCATCCGTTCGAAGCTGCCGAAAAAGAACAAACCAATTGCTCGCCCCATTAGGATTCCAAAGGACAGTGAAGTCGCCACAGACGAGATGTCGGCTGCACCATCCGTCGCCGCTTCAGATGCGCCAGTAGCACCTATTTGCAAGAATGGCGAGGTCGTATCACCGAGTTCCAGCATGTCTCGGGCACAGTCCATCGATCAAGAGTCTCCCACTGAGCAAACATTACTTGCGGATACTTTGGACGAACTCGACGTCAGATACCCCTCTATGGACATTCCTAACCACGCGTTCTTTGACGTGTCAAAGATCAATCCTGCTGCAAAGATGCCATTGGAGTATGGCCCTTTGGTCCATGCTCTATCAGCTCTCTCGGTCGGCGGTGGCTCGTTCGCCACCAACATGCCTTCTGGTTCCATCGATAACGCAGTATCTTCCTTTCAGCAACTTCTGGAGACATTGACCCAGACAATTTCTGATCTATTGCGTCTTCTTCCCCGCACTACATGGGATGATAGTTCGTCTTTTGATGGTGTCCTCAGGGACATGCTCAAAGGTGATGACTTCTTGGACGACACAGGCGACGATGCAGGGGGCAAGGAAGACGAAGTCGCCGCGCTAACGCTCGCCCTCGAACGTCGCGCTCGTTGGATGGAAGTTCAACTGTCAAAACTAGAAGAACTTCATCGCGATATCAACACAGCCGCTGTCCGGGCTGTCCTTGCCTTCAACGACAGTGGTTGGGATCGTCATGGGTTCATGCCTCGCATCGGAAACACGCTGAAGAGGTTCGATAGTATCGGTATAATCGAGAGGCATGGCAAGGTGAAACCGATGAGCGCGGAAGAGCTTGAGGAGAAACTTGCGGTTGCGAAAGAGGCTGCCGTTTTTGCTGAGACGGAGTTGCGGGAGGCGATGCAGAAGATGCAGAGAGTACGGCCGGTGGAGGTGGAGGATTGCTGAGCGTGTTTGGTTTTTGCGAGTCGTACATTTCAAGAAGTGAATGGCAGACGAGCGAATACTAGATCTGATCTGTGTATCCATACAAATCTTGAGCAGCAACCATGTCATGGCTGGCCAACAAGGGTACCAAACTAAACACGTTAGGCTTGTCGCGTTCCTCGTTCTCGTCTGTCTCGCAGCTGGACTCGCTCGGCGGGTCGCGCTCTCCCCGTTGGCTTCACCCCGCCCGAACTGGTCGACGCGCAGCCGCGAGCTCGTTCAACCAAACCTAAACCCAGACCCACCAACCCCTCGTCTCAATCGCATACACGGCAGATGGGAAGCAGTCCGCCTCTCCCTCGGTCTTCCGCCCCTCCCTCGCGGAGTCGCCTTCCCAGCGGGACCCGACTCAGCCTTGTCAGGCCGTTCCAACAAGGGGGGGTCGCGCTTCGATCTTGGCAGGAAGCGCCAGGCAGCTCGCCAACTCCCTCGGTTACATTTCGCCTACGACACACGACCCGCTCATCCTGGCGAGACAGAAGCGGTCGCCACAACCCCCTGACACGTCACGATAGAGAGCAAAAGGTCCACATCCGCCAGATATATAGCCTAGTAACCAGTAGATGGCATACGTATCATTCGGGATGCTTATCGCGAGCTAAACGGACCTCTATCACGAGTGGAAATGCTAGAGTCATTGCATGAAAGATATTAAGCAGGCTTTATACGTAAAGCATGTCCAGATCATTGTCTTCAATGGTTTATCGGTGCAGGCATATCACCAGTTGAGCGTGTCATCCTAGTCCTCTTCCACACGACGAAGTCGTCTAGCATGGTAGGCCAGGCCTAGAAAGAGCAAGGCGTTGGGGGAGATCCCGAATGCATACGGAGAGAACCTACCCCGTCGGCTTCGTAATTGCTGACTTCCCTGTTTATCGTCCGGCAGAATTCATGCACCTAGTAACTCCAATGAGCACCAGCTCCCCGGAATGGCATCATTGAAGAATACCCGCCATATTCCAAATATCTTTATTGGCACCTTTATAGGACCCACTCTCCTGTTTGAGGGTTATTAAAGGGACTCGAGACAACAAGGGTTACGCTCACGCTCAAGAACTCGATCAAATCAGTAATGATCGGGTATCGCGGATTCAATGATACCGACCATAGCGCCATAGCTGTCTATTCGCGTATGAGGATACGCAGAACACGGCAAATCTGAAGCTGGTCACCTCTATATCTAAATTCCTAGTTTGTCTGGGAGCAGGGTCAGCAGAAGTAGCGGGATGTTGCTAGGCACTGACGGTGGCTTAGAAAGCGTGAAACAAAATTGATATAGCTCTGTGAAAGCAGCGTCACGGTTCAACGCATACTGCCAATAACGCGCTCTGTTGTAGGGTTCCTGAGCGTCGTTTCCACCCCGCTTCTTGGCGGAAGATGACGAAGAAACTGGTGTTATCGGTTCCTTGTCATGAATGACCAGGTCATCCAGCTCCTTTAATGCCATTGCCAAGACTGGTAATGACGAAATTCTTATGCACATGGTCAGCTAACCTTGCCAAGGTGGAGTAATCCATGCCCATACCGCAGAGCCTCGGTTCCCTGGAGCCACTCTGAACGCCTGAGTTTGGCCATTTCCTGAGCCTTAAATTGCCATGCCAGGATGAGGGGCTGGGCACCTTCCAGTGATATGCCAGCCTCTGTGCATAACTTTTCCACACCTCCTGGTCCTATTACATGAGGGTCGTCATCATCTGCAAAAGTCCTGAAGAGTGCTTGTGCCCGTTGTGGTGTATACTCTACCCAGGTCGGCACACTTGGCTGAATGGTGGCACAAGTGTCAATGTAATAGCACTTTGACACAGGCGAGAATGACCCACGTTAGTTTGCTTGGGCATATCCAACTCATCACTAGGTGCGAGTTTGTTAGAAACACAGCACAAGAAGGAGGGGAGGCGCATGCGGGGAGGTAACCAGCCGATGCTTGACCCGGATCACGCCGATTGACGTAGTGGATATAAAGGTAGCCCAGGCGTGACAGAAGTGGTTATATGGACCAAAGGCTGACTTACTCGCTCTGTTGTTGGCTCGTGGAAGAGTTCAAGTGTTCCTGTGACCGTGGAATGTCGACCATGGAAGTATTTTAGGCGATATGAAGAACTTACGTCATCAACTCTAGGCCGTGCAAATTAGTTGCGCGGTGCACATGCCAGACGGGGACCTACCCCAGGACTCGTGGACCGGCCTTCGTCCCTCGAACTGCACTATTACTCTTATTCGTTGCTTTAGTCTTCTTGGATGGCGGCTGTGTGCATGCCTGGTTAATCAATCGACGGTATCGTAAAGCGGACGAGAAGCCACGACTGACCTCTATGGAATTACTGAGTACGCCACCACGGTGGTAAATTACCTTTACTGGGTCATAATTTAGAGGCACAGGGATCACGCACGACACGCCCACTCCCTCATTTACGTCGGCCGCACCATTTTTCCCCGTGGCTGCAAAGCGGTTAGTCCAGCATTATGCGTGACCCTGAAACGCTCAGAACTTACTCGTTTTAGTTGACTTCTTGGTCGATCGGGTCGTAGAGTTCGCTGCCGTGGTAGCCTGCGCGCGTTTACGCTGCGTAGACAGTAAGTGCGAATGTGAGTCGAAATACGAAGGCAGCAAGACAAACCTTGGGTGGCATGTTCGATGGAGCTATGCCACAGAGGGGATGATTCAGGCTTGACGGCACTTTGCTGACCCAGAGGAGCGCAACTAATAATTAACGCGTATTGCGGTGTGACTCCTTTTGCGCTAACGGCACGTGATCTTGTGACACATTGCACTAGCGTGACACGCGTAGATCGGAGTCCCGGACAGAAATATCCGCTTTCACTCCTTCCTCATGGACGGTCAAATATTCAACGCAAACCCAACCATATATGTGTCGCGAAAGTCTGCCAGAAAGTCGCGCTTTGAAACTGGTCGATCCCTCTGGGTAGATGATGACGAGGACAACAGCAGCAGCACCGATGTTGAACCGATTGACCAGGATGAGGTATTCGGTAATCCTCCTTGGACTAATCACGGAGAACTACATCCTTGACTCTGTCCTCAGAGCTTATAAGGTCCATTTCTGACCCCGAACATCCGAACAGCTTGGAGGAGCTCCGGGTGGTATCAGTTGAACAAATCGAGCTTGGAGAAAACCACGTCGTCGTCGAGTTCACACCAACGGTGCCGCACTGCGGCATGTCGACTCTTATCGGTATCATGATCTCTTTCCATATCACGACCAATGCAGGTTTACCACTGCTGTCCCCCAGGGTTGTGTATACGGGTGAGACTGTTGCGCAGTCTTCCACCAAGGTTTAAAATCGACATCCGGGTAAAGCCTGGTTCCCATCAGAGCGAGCTGGCAGGTACGCACTCCCACACGAATAATACAAGTCCTTATTCGAGACTTACCCGTTATATAGTGAACAAGCAGCTTAATGACAAGGAACGAGTTGCAGCTGCGCTCGAGAACCCCGCACTCGTGGAAGCTGTCGAAAAGTGTCTCGAGACTGCAGTGTTAGCCGGTGACGTATAATGTATCTGTGTTACATTGGCGCTGTACAATTTCTGCATGCTATCGTATTTGTCACTATACGTCCCTGTCCATAAATCCTACAGCAAAACTTCAGTCGAGTTCCGATGATGTACGCTATAATAAAGAATGTAGGTCACGGACATAGTGCCGAGGTAGAAGGCAGAAGAATATCAGTGAGATGGGACGAGTCAATAATCCAACTGGGCACACGTCAGAAGTGGCCTACCGGCTGCGAGCACCGTCATCAACTCGACCCCGGCCCCAACAGGTGTCGTATAGTATCAGACTAGGGCTCAACAAACTCCCTTATACAGTCATACCTTGAAGTCAGTGGCCACTCCAACGTGGGATAGCAGACTCGTAATCTGACTCACCGCACGAGATATTACTCACTACACGACTGGGAAAATTTAGGCAACCAAGGTGAGTTTTGTGTAAAAGCCGGTCTCCTTGAACCAGCTTAGATCTCGATTGAACAGTTTCGTCGCCATGAAGGTCAGGAATATCAGAGAGAAGGAAATGACTAACCACGGCCACAAGGCGTATGTTTTGTTGGATGTGCAATGCGGGCTATCGAGGACACTACACTCATGCGGACAACCCTCAAAGAGGATGCCTTTAGCGACGAACGAGCGGAGTAGTCGTGTCGAGTCAAGTTATGGAATATCCCCAAAGTCCGACGACCATCACCTCACAGCTGGTTGTGTGAGGTCGGATACTCGACAGTCTCGCAGTAATGAGGTCTGGTACGCACCACCTTTCAGATACATCCACTGAGGTCAGGAATACAATTGCACACACGCAAGTAATGAACCCCGACGCGTCTTCCCATCATAAACATTGAACCTGCAGCCGAAACAACGAAGGAGCGACGGCAGTATTCTGATAGATTGCACAGCGCTGCTTACGACTGCAGGTCAGTCAGAAAGTGAAAAGCTGAGAAGAACACAGTAAAAACCTCTCGTGGACGCGGAAATTTGATACGTGGCATCTATCCTTATGCGAGAGAATCGATCCACGATGTGATCGGGTCTGGTAGTTGTAAACTGATTATACATTGTTCACTGATGCTCAAGCTGTCGTAACTCCGTCTTCGCAATATTTCTCTGTGCTATCCCTGGGATGAATCGTGGTAGGGCCGTTGGTGAATATACTGCTAGCGGCAATGCTATCGAAGGCATCTAGATCTATCGTAGTGAGCTGGGGGGTATCATTTGGAGTGCTGGGTGAGTGAAAGCTGGCAAAGTTCGCGTTTGCATCAGTTGCGGCGTCGTTGCGGCGGAGTATACGATAGACGAGTGTCACAATAAACAGTGAGTTGCACACAGACAGAGAACAAGCGACCTGCCAGATATACGGTGTGAGAGTTTGGAATTTGGTGCGACGGAGTCACATACTTGAATGTCAATGGCCACATTAATGAGAGGTGAAATATTAAAAACCTGGCACGCAGCGCGGAAAAAGGATACAATAGTGACAAAGATACTGCATGAAAATGCTGCAATGATCAACCGTCGTTGGCGGTACGGCAATTTTACGGAACGCAAGGAATAAATGGGAAGGCTGATGAGTGTGCAGTCGGAAAGGATGTCTGCTGTATCCCGAGTTAGGATGCGGCAAACGAGCACCAAGAAAGACGTACCAATCAATTCAAATATTGCCACCGAATGTGTCTGCTCCCCACTTTGTTGACGTAGACTAGTAGACCAGGAGTGGCCAGACACGTATCTCGCCACGAATGCTATCGTCAACGAGAACCATATCAAGATAAACAGACCAGCGGTAAAAATCATTGCTCGGCGAAAGTTCCGCGAGGGGGACGTGATGCGCAAGATCGACAATAGAATACTGAGCCTCACCGACCTGCAGGAAATGTTAAGCAGATCTTCAAGAGAGGTACAGTGGACGACATACCAGATCACAGTAGGATATGTGAGTGTATATATCCAAAACGAGATCACGGAAGGTCGGCCAGCTGGATGTGTCGGGTGGATGACCAGTAGACAGAGGGCGGATAACCTTACCTAGTTCAAAATGTGACCAAGAGGTGACCACGCAGATGACACTCCCGATCAATGCGACAACTGCATATGCATCCTCCCACCAAAATCTACGTATCGCTACGCGATAAATCACCCTATAAACAGTCAACACCATGGCTATTGCAGTTAGAACGCTCGTGAAGACTATGATCGCTTGATAAGTCTGGTACTATGTGCGACTCGATGTACTCGCTCACTTTTAAGGCTCCTCGTAAGAGAGGGAGCAAAGCTCATTGCCACAGGGTCACTGCGCTGCAAATGAAGGTGAGCAGTCGCTGGATGTTCGTGCCGTGTTGTAGGGTGGTTTGGCAAACGACATGCGACCTTGAAGCTCAATTTCAATGCTAACCAGCGTCAGTATCGTGTGACCGTGCCATCCGGTTATGGCTGAAAGATGGCATCATGGGAGCGGTAGCTGCTGGTAGCGCTGATCCATAATGTTGATCATGGCAGCAGATGGCCAAGGTTCGCTTAGCGATGGTTCCGTTACATAAGTCATTGACCAATGTCGCAGCCAACTGTGGCCGGCGCACGACGTGAGGTGGACTAGGGCTACAATGATTGGGGGAAGAAAACAAAGCTACAATATATGTAAGTGTGGGCTAGGGATGGCTACATGTTCAGATTGGCTACACACTGAAGCTAATGAGCAAAGTCAATGGTAGGATAATAAATAGGTATCCTCAGAGGTCCTCTGCGAAGAGCCTCTCACTGGAACGTTAAAAAATGAGGGTGAGTCGAACGAAAAGGAAGAAGGAACAAGAAAAAGGGTCAAGATCTAGTCATCGAGCAAAAAATCCCAGTTGATACCGCGATGGATTTCCTCGGATTTTTTCGAACCACCAAACATTCGTTTCAATGTCTCCTTTCGGGAGTTCTCGGGTGCATTGGTGTGGACATCCCACATGCGGAATGTCACAGTACCCGCGGTTTGGACGACCACTTCATCGGCATCCCACTGGTCACAGATATCTTCATATGCATTCAAGCGAACATTTGCCATGATGCGGTTTACGAAACCAGCAGAGTACGATGCCCGGCCCGAGTATCGGATGTAACCTTTGAAGTCAGAGGGAAGCCATACGGTGACGCTGGACGTGTTAGCCCGGACCTCCAAATTGAATTTGCATCGAGGCACGGGTCGACACTAGTCATCCATGAGATTCCTGCCAGCAACGGCAAAAATCAAGGACTCACAACTTTCAATTTCACGGGAGCGGTGGCAGCAGCGATGAACATGTTCAAACGGTGGTTCACCGGCTGTTGTCTTGCGCGGTAATGTGGTATAGCAAGAGACATGTCTATGGTTTCTCGCGTCTCCAGGATGAAATCCCAGTCACTGGACGCACGGTAGTGGATCTTGTGCGTGCCGCGCGTTACATGCTATAAGATCATGGTCAGTCAAAGCAAAGCACACTGATGCCAATGCACGTACCACCATGTCACGGTTTCCGCTTGAGGTTGAGCTCTGCCGATCATTTTAGAACTGGAACGTTCAACATGTGTACAATGCGACTGACCACCGCGGACGAGCAATAGCTTGCCATGGCTCGCTCCACAAAGTAAGCGAAAAGCAGGTAAGGTGCAAGAGACAATAGAATGCAAGACGTGCCTTGGGGAACGTGTTAACACACAGAGCAAGGACGGGTTACTTATATAACTGTGTGTTGGACATAAGCGACCGTCGGTAATTAGCCGTGTCTTGTGCCCAAAAAGGCAGGTGTTGTATCCTCCCATGTGGTCCGGGTCGGCAACATTAATATGGATGCTAAGAGAACACGCCGTTTTAGTTGTTGTGCGTTTCAATTCAACTACTGACTGTAACCTACAGGCTCAGTTGCGCACGCGGACTGTTGAGTCATGAAACGCCGCATTCAAAAGGTTATAACAACAGTACAACAAAGGTTAGGCGAGCCAGCGCTTCCTTTAAGAAATTGAAACTACGTGGTACAAAAGATCCGGCGCACATGGCGACCCACGCGTGAGCGGATGTTCTCACTGCCATCATTCCCCGACAACGGCATCACACGTAGTTCCGTGTTGCCTTCCGCATGGATATATACTTCGTCGTCGTCCTCCAGTACATATGAATCCAATCGTATAAGCCCGTCTCTCATGCGGTCACGAAACGCACGGCAATAACGGACCCGTCCCCGAAGGGCTCGGGGAGACCCGTCGTGGTTCCGGACATTGACAACACCGCTAAACAGCGAAGGCAATGTCACTTTCACATCAGCTCCACGGGCAAAGATGTACAGACGGAAAAAATGCGTCTCAGCACCGGGGAGCCGATACTACAATGGGAGCGTTTTCATTTTCATATCAATAACTGATCCGTCCAGAGCTCAAATGGGTTTCAACTCACCACAGTGGCGCTGACTGGACCAGATAGACTGGACAAATAGATTACCGATTTCGCAAAAGGTGGCACATCACATGGTAACGGCGCAAGGAGCACCAGCTTTGCCTTGATGCGTTGTCGCAACGAGGTCGTTTGGAAAATAAACTGATCACCGAACATAGCATCCTGTTTTCGCGGGAGGAATTGCTCAGTGATGGTTTCGACTTTTTCACCCTGAAACCCGGGATAAGTAGCTGACCCACGCGGTCATGCAGTCAACGGACCTTTAGTGCGGTGTCTGGCCCAACTGAGAACGTGCTTAAATTACTAAGGAGCTGGAGAGAAGTAGATTCAGCTAAACTTGAGACACTGTGAATCGGGCAGTGCTCACTGAAAGAGTTTGCGAGATCCTGCTCATATCGTTGGATGATTCGAAGCTACTGATGAGTCTGAGTCGTTTTGACCCGATAGCGGGTTATATACTGCTTTCGCCACTCGCCAAAGCGCCATAGTAGTATCCGATGGAACAATGCAATTGAACACTCGCCCCAACGATGTGCGATGTGGATGGACATTTGCTTACGTGAGGGCACAATGCTCCCAGTGATTTGCCAAGCGAGGTCAGACAATGCAAACCGGGAGGTGCCTTATGGTGCGTTTGACAGTGGCTAAGATGGCATACTGTGGTGCTGAAATTATTCATGAGTTTGAGTAGAAACTGCCAGAGCTCGAGGAGCAAGATTTCACCAGTGGTGTAGACATTGCCAAAGTTATAGAAAATCTCACAAAGGAACAATTATTGCTCACTGGACAGCTTGCTTTGTCGGCAGTACGCTTCAAATCACGGAGATAAAGCGATGCTGTACTCAAAAACAGTGGCGTTATCATATAAAACCCCCATTATTTCAATTTGCGACGTGAGGGACAACGGACGTGTAAACCAATAGCCTAGAGATATTCTTCATCACTGTCTTCAACTACTCCTTCCCGAGAGACATCACCTGATACTGGACGATTAGATGCCCTCCGACGGACTTCCTCGACAAGTCTAGTAAATTCCTCTTTGTGTGAAGCCTCATTGTTGCTAATCAGTCGAGTCTTAATGATACGCAAACCAAACTCACTTCATAGGCAGAGGTATCTTCGACTACATATTTGGATTCCTTCTGGCCCCCCTCCCATGTTCTCAACTCGAGACGTAACTCCGGTAGAGTCTTACGACCCGTAGTCTTGTCAAGATTGGCATTATACATCATAACCCACCTAATCAGAGGGTTGAGTCTGACAAAAGTGCTCGGAAACAGAGACTACCTTCTGTGTCTAACAATCCGTGTGTTTCGGTCCCCACTTAGAGGCAGTTGTTGGGAGGATAAGAGTTCTCTTAGGGCCTTATCCTTCAGTACGTCGTACGAGACCTTCGGTAATTTTTCCATTGTGTCATCTGAACCACTTCATGTCAGAGCCAGAATTGAGTTTCGGCTTGATTATCAAGGACCACCGATCACCTGTTATCCTTATTTTTGCCTTTCTTCGACTTGCTACCAAGGAGCTTCGACCACTCAGTTTTTGCGTTCGGGTTCGAGGGGTTTGCTTTAGCGTGCGGTTTCCGACCGCAATCCGGTCCGTCCATGTGAGTATTGATCACTTGATATTCTACAGAGTCGCCGCATATAGGACATTGTACAAGTGAATCGGCTGGATAATAACCGACGATGAGGAAAATCGAGAAGCATGAACACACTCACGTTGCAATGACAAGAATTCCTCCTCTCTTGGATCCGATGATGGCTCCATATCTGTCTGCCGCCGAGATGCTTCCCTCGCGCTCTTCGCTTGGAGTGGTGACGAGTCCGCAATATCACTCGATTCGTTTGTATTCGAAGGCCCTGCTACGCACACAACGTCAGAGTCCGGACTCTGGGAGACTTCTGTATGCCTGCGTTTCCGCCCATTCTGGACGGGCGTCCTAAATCGACGCGGAGTTCTGTCATAGCTCGAGTTCTGCCTAACATCTGCTTTCGGCCCTTCCTCTCGAGAAAGACGAAGAATGTTCAACCTAGGGGGTTCATCAATGAACAAGCAACCGGCCAACAGACGGAGGATTTCGTACCGCGCTGTTTTCCAAGCCGAGACGACCTCCTCGAGGGCTGGGTTTACCCTGAAGTGTGCTTCCGTGGCAGATTTGCGACAACTTGGACATTCCGGTTCTCTCACGATGTGTTCTCGTATGCACTGGTACAGCATCTTTCAGCCTATTCACGTCGGAAAAGACGTCATCGCGCACCAATGAACAAAAGCAATGGCCACAGGCAAGTGAGATGGGTGCGTCGAAAAATTCACCACATATTGTGCATCGAAAGCTGCCGTCTAGCTGACGGAGGTCAGTTGCTGCGAAGTCGGTTGGGTCTGGTATGTCCTGCGCGAGGAGTACTTGTACATTGTTCGTGGGCATGCTAGCGCTGAAGTCAGAAAATACAATTGCAAGGTGAGACGCGTTCTGTGACATCGTGACTGGACGCGGCGTGTCACACGACTAATAAGATAAGATGCAGTGATGGTACAATGCCATTACGATAAATTACATTAATTGTTCATACATTTCCCTCAAAGTCGTATTGTTCTCGCACGTCTTCCGTCTCGGCAACACCACGAAGTAGGGGATCCAGGGACGCCAGCTCATCCTTGATGCCGTTCCGCGCGACCGTATCAAGTTCTTTTAATAGAATGGACGTTATTTTCTGTGGGGCGTCAACCACCGGAGTCAGCAAGATAGCCGTTGTAGAACTCACCTTGAATTTTGTATCTACTTTCAGTAAGGTATCACCCAACCCCGCGGTCCAGCTTGTAGGCGGGCTTCCGAGGCCAGTTCCATAATTCTGGCCGGGAACTTGGACATTTGCAATTCCCCACAAACTGCCATCGCTCTCCTCCAAGGGCTTCGGAGTCGTGTCTTGATTTGAGAACAAGTATGACACTCCTGGATGCGGCGCGAGCAGTCCCAGAGGCCCCATCATATGCTGACCAGAATTCGAGAATGCAGAGGGACCGAGAATACGGGAGATCTTATTGTACACTTCAGAAAGCACGTCCAGAAGGGACAATAATGTTTGATGGTAATCCAGGGGAAAGGGCTGTCGGAGATCAATTCAATGTCAATCATTTACCGTAGGGTCCGACGTACTATATGGGGTGAAACAAGGTAGGAGGCTTCTGACGCGTCCGAATATGCCACGGTATATTCAGCGAAACCGCCGGCAGCTTGTCGTTTTGCCACCTTGGACCGGAATAATCGCTACAGTATGAGGTCAGAAGGATGCTGTGGTGGTATAGTAGATGTGCTATACATATTTTGGTTTATCAGGCTCTTCTTTGGCTTGGTCATATTCGTTCATAGTGTTGAGCAAACCGCGAAGGTAGTCATGTGCTTGGGGAATATCCAGCAGGTTGGAAAGGGACATCGCCAGGATGGTGAAGCGATGTGTCCTACGACATTTCCCGAACGACGGTCAAAACAATCCGCAAAAAAGTAACTATCGTACACACCGTTTCCTCATAGCGAGGTTATTGAACACCCTGTCAAGTTCGCTGCGGGACATCATGATCGTATGGAACCAGTGACTCCGGCTGAACCGTGGACTCAGCACATATCCATATCAGTTGTTAAAAGAGAGACCGACGCACCCTTCGTGTACGTTGCGCATGTATGTCAGGGTGATGATTCGTTTCTGAACTAGATCCCGGAGATACTCGACGGAGGTGCCTTGGGCAATGGCGGGTGTACCGTTTGCAACCAACGTAGCTGTCGACGACAACGTATCCGAGTGCACAGACTGCCCATCCCACTCTCTTCCTGGGGTAGTGCTCGCAGATGGTGTTTGGACCGCTGCCGCATAGGCTGCGCTGGTAGCGGAGGAAATGCTACCTCCGGGAGTTGGACTGCTGGCTGGAGGCTTGAAGGAGGACAGCAAGTTTTGCGCGGAGCTCTTCCTGCGCATCGTCGGGCGGGGAATGTCAGACATTGGTGGACTTGCGAGAGGCAGAGCTGGTGGGAAACCAGCCATATGGGGTCAGTGTCGGTTGCAAGTGGGAAAGAACGAACTTTCGAGCACACGAAAGTGTCAATCCTGATGATAATGTCCGAATCGGGTTATGTAGAGACATTGTTTCACTTTCTACGCTTTCTGCCGACTTCACCATCAAGTTTCTCGCTCATCAATTCATCCGATGGACCCATCCGAGATTGCCAAGCAGTTCACTAGTTTTTACTATACAACATTCGACACCGATCGGTCCCAGCTGGCTCCTCTATATGTACGCCCATCGAACGAAACCAGCGCGATCCGGGTTGATCTGACGACTGTGTAGCGTACAGAGTCAATGCTCACATTTGAGCAAGCCCAAATTCTAGGAGCACCAGCCATCGTCGAGAAACTTACCGTAACTATTTGCTTTTTAGGTGTTCCTCTGGTGCTGATCACGCCATAGTCACTGCCTTTCACCAAGGTTCGACACAACGTGTCGACTATCGACGCCCAGCCCTCTGTATCTCGTGGAGCTATCATCGTCAGCGTGACTGGTTACTTGTTGGTGTGTTGCCTTGTTCAAGCTCCTACCTTGGCTTACGCGAAACAGGTCGACGATGAACCCAATCCTCTCAGCTTCAGTCAAGTATTTCAGCTAGTTAACGAGGGCACCACTTATTATGTGTACGTATCTTGGCTTTGATTATCAGCGCGTACCAAGATGACTGACGGGTTTTACCAGCTTCAACGACATCTTCCGTCTGAATGTCGGTTAATTCGGTGATCTTCACCTGCATCGATTACAGTAGAACGGAGAAGGGCCAAGACACTTTGGAGAGCGGATCGTATGTGTATATTTTATCCCCAATGTCCATGTGTTTGCAAGTGTAGTGATTAGACTACACTCTTTCATCACCTGAGCGTGGTTCCATCCCAATGCTCGTCCGAGCATGTACGCGCACCTAACTCTAAGTTGTACCATGGTTGTAATGGCTGTGCATGGCTGATCTTCTCATGATGCAGTGGTAAAAAAGGACAGTAGCTCTACAAGAAGCGAAACGCAAAAGTCCATCCAATACATCGCGTTGCATTGATGCCAATCCAAACATGTTGCACCTCACTCGCATAGTTCATTCCAGTCGTCTGAGTTCCGGCGGTCAAGCAAGGACAAGGAAGAGGAGGAAGGACTCTTACTCGGGATAACCTGGCTTTCCTGAATGGTTGCCTCAGGCGGAGCCTCTGCCATAACAGCAGCAAAGCCACTGAACAACGGCAGGATCAGTAACAATAGAAGCTCTAATCGATCTGCATTCATGGCAACATACTTGTGCAAGTGGAAATTCGTGTGACTGCGACAACATTCATCCGGTTCAGCGGATCAGAAAATTTGTTTCAGCGGGAGTAACTCGCCAGTGTATAAACCATGGACCGGGGTTATCGGTGACGAAGCGAATTGTCACGTTATCCTTGATTGCCTGGGACCCAATGGAAACGGTGTCCCTCCTGACGGGGTTCACAAAGTTGAACCTCTGGCTTCCAGGAGCTCTGATGACATCAAACGTGTGCTATAGATTACATTCAACCCAATGGTTTGCATGGCAAAGCTCTTGAGATTACGGTGAAGATGACTCACGCCGTGAAGGTGAAGAGCATGCTGTCGAGTGATACCTTTGTAAGTGACGTCGAAAGGTTGTAATGAACACTCACGGGTCCGCCGAGCGCACCACCTGCTGTAAGTTCAGTGGCGGGAACGCTGAGCTCGATCACCTTACCACGTGGAAGGTCGTAGACACTACCACTTGGGAGCAGCTGCGACGGGTGCCAAGCGCCACGCAGGATCTGTAAGAGCACGGGCAATGGCGGGTCTGTGTAGGTTACTCCATTGATCGTGTAATGGTGATCTACAAGTCCGGGCGTGAGATTGATATTCATATCTGCTTTGCCTGGCTCCGGGGACACCAGGCGCGCCAGGTGCGATCAATGGGTGAATATTACTCTCGTCGTAGGGAAGCACATATGGCCCGTGCTCTGTTGTCGGTTCTTGCTCTGTTGCACCATTATACCTTAGGATGGCAGAACTTTGTCCGCCATCAAACGTTTTGTTGGGATGGCTAGGTAGTGCACGAATCCAATAATTTCCCAAGGTTTGGTTTGCAGTTACCACCACGGAATAGCGTTGGCCGGCGAATACTGACAGCGAGTCGACAACTAGGGGTTCCGTCTCAATACCGTCCGTTTCAATGACTGTCATCGCATGCCCATCGATGGTGAAATTAAACCACGGGTCGCACGAAGCCCCAATTATGCGGAAGCGATACCGTTTGCCCTGCTCGACGTTGATAACGCTGAGCGGGGACATCGGCCCACCAGCATACCGTCCACGACCGTTTATTAGCGTGGAGTTCGCCGTGTATGGAGGCAGGTCCATTTTCGGACTGGGTATATGATACCTGTAAAAAGTGAGCTTGGCATGTAGAGTGAAAGCATCACATCCCGCACCAGTCGGCAAGGGTGATAACGGTGTTCTCTGGTAAGTCAATGAGCGTCTTGTCCAGACTGTCGCAGATGAAACACGTACCATCATCAACATCATACAAATGTCTATGTGGGTCTTCGGAATCATATATTACCAGTGCTCCTCTGAGACCGTCACAATACTGAGATGAAAAATGTGAATGGTACCAGTATGTCCCAGATTGAGTTTGTGCGTTGAATTGGTGCAAAAAGCTTTTATGCGGCTTGATGGGACACTGTGTCACTCCCGTAACGCCATCAGCCCAGTTAGACTTTTTCTGGTAAATACCATGCCAGTGCTGTTGGAATTTCAGAGCCAAACATAGAGGTATGTTTTGGACACACGAACAACACTCGTAGATGTGTCCATTGTAGTGTCATGAAGGTGATTTGCCACGTTGATTTTGAAGTCATCACCCTGAAGAAACCTCGGAACCAGTAATACACGACATCACAGAAAGACTTCACCTTCTCAGCGATGATCAGCGGTCCCGGAAAGGTTCCCCCAGCGAGTGCAGTCCTTGAGGATGTCAGTACAAAACGGCAAGCCAAAGTAACCCAACCCAACGATCGAGGAAAACCATCAGGAGCGATGACCTTATTGACAATGTTCAACTGCGCGACGGGGCCGAGAACAAAATTTTCACTCTGGAGCGAGGCCCTCTCTTGGTGGAACTCCGGCGTAGCAAAGACAGACAGTATAAATGAGTAGACCAGAGCGAACACAAGAGCATGGTGAGGAATAGTGCGCAAGCTGGCGTATATGGGCATTAGTGACGAGGGCTCGTCAACGGCGAACGAGCTTATGCGTGAATGTGGATGTCCGCTCTCATACCGAGTTCGGGAGGGATAGTTGAGGTAAACATCACTCACCTATCGGTCACCTACGTGTGCGGGAGGTCGATGTGTGGACCAATTTCGTACTGATGAGGAGAGATCCAGGGTTTCATCGTTCGAGAACGCCAGATCCGTGGTTCACGATCATTCAGACAAATCGAGATACTGAAACGTTTTTTATGATTGGGGTGTCCGCCTATTGTCAGCATGCATGGTTCAAAGGCTTTCCACTGATATCGGAAATAGTGTTGAACCGGAAGTTGCCCTTTTAGAATGACGATATGATGGTGTTGGTTAGGGAGATGGTATGTAATCAACCCTCAGCGTTGGACGGATTGACAGACTAACCCCAAGAGAATATCTTGCAACCCACAGACGATTCACGATTTAACATTCCTGCATTTCGCCAGCTTTGAAAGCAGCGGTATCACAGAGCATCTGTAAATTGGGTGACATGATCTTGACCCCATGGTGACTTGCGACGACAGTCCTTCCCCACTTTCACTTCAAACCGCTGTCGAACGGTTACAGGCAAGTTGTGTCTTGCCTCTCTGCGGACGATTTCCAGGTTCACTCAAATACTGTCGAAGCTACCATGTAAAAAGGACGTCAACACCCAAAGCAAAACATGAGGGTGGACTCACGCCGAGAAAGTGGCGTACAACCTTCTATGATCACTGTTTTTCGAAGGCCAATTGGCAATGACCGCTTGTGCGTGCAGGTCGTGGACTCCCGGGTTCATTTGGATGATTCTCCGCTGGTATATATGGTCCGCCTCGGTGAAAACCAACTGGAACGCACGTCAGCCAAGGGTTTTGGCATCAGTTGGACTCGACAACAGTGGCGTGTCGACGTACTAGCAGATGAAGGCTGCATAGCCAACTCTAAGAATTACCATCGATCCCGCCGTCGTAAACTGATCGCCTAGGGGGCCATCCAGGTCAGCAAAGACGGTACTTTTCATCTTCACCATGAGTATTAAGCCCGCATCCGAGGGTTACCAGCTGCCAGACATTCCTGCTCCGTCAAGGAGGGTGCCGCACTGAATTTAGTTCCCAAACGGTATGGTTGAAAGAATGACAGGAGACGCCGCTCCGTTCGCCTCGCGAGGCTGCTCAAAGGTAGGTATGTACCTAACTGCGTTCGCTGCAACATCGAAACTCGAGTAAGTACCCACGTGCCGGCGATCGACCCCACGAGGCTAAACAGATCTGACCCTTTGGGGGACAGCTGTTCCCAGGGTGATGGATGTCGATGAGTCAGGAAAAACGAAAGAAAATGCTACCTGACCTTGCGTAGTGTTCTGATGGGATATGACGCGACCGAATGAGGGATATGATCGCAACTTCCACACTTCCAGCGGTACAGATGCATCTTTCTCTATGTACAGTCTGGCGAACAATGGTTAAAGATATGCTCTGTCGAGGTGTAATACATAAATTTGTCAACGAGCATAAAGCTTCGGAGAGAAATGATCACAACACCGTGGCATGTATAACTTGAAGGCATTTAGGATTCAGTACTCACTGCTTGATCATAAATGGATAGCGCGTGATTCTTTGTTGCGCTAGGTTCCAAGGGAACGTGTATAACATGGCATCTCTGGACGCCGCTCAGGCTTCTGACAGGAGATCATCATCGGAGTCGTGGCGCAAAGAACACGACAACTCTACCATTGGTGCCCTGACGCAGATGAAATCCGATCCAGCGCACACTGGAGTAAGGTATCGAGCGGCGGTTGGGCCCGCATAACTCTCGGAGGCAAACTGATGACCAGAGACTTGAAAGGAAGAACATGTCCTCCGTCGACGCTCCGGCCCGCCTGGACTATGACTTAGGGAGCTGAGGACAAGTGCAGTGCAGAGTTTGACATTGTTTCAGAAGTTGGCAGCTGGCAGCAAGTGTCGCAGTAGTCAATGGCACGCATTGGAGGATGTGAGACTTGTGCCAGGCCAGGATCCGCTTACTTGATCAGTAGTGGACGAGTTCACAACATTCAACTTTGACTGTCATTGGGAAAGTAAGATATCATGTTACTACATACTTGAGAATTATAAGATGATAATCCAAGAACATGCGTGTAAAAAGTGGAAACTCATACTACAAAAATTCACCCAACTTGAAATAGCCCGTTACCAGTCGTCCAGGACCACGGCGCACTCACTCGACGAGATGAGATCTTGAAATGCCTCAGGGACGTCCATTTCAAAGGATCAATCATATCATGCACCTCAGGGGTGAGATCCCGCCAGCCGAGAATTAAATTCAACTGGAGGGTGTCAACTCCTGCGTCAGCCAACGTCCGAACTGCGTGCAGGAACGACTCGAGATCAGGCTGATCATGACATGGCAGAGGATGTTGTATTTTGAACGTTCTGAACACGCCCCGATACTTGTCCGCGAGGAGCATGAGGAGCTGGGTATACTGATTCAAGATGTCTCCGCTACGTTCACTTTGGGAAGCAATCGCCAACTCCTGGAGTACAGGACTTGAGAGTAGCCGAATAAACTCGATGGCGTGGGTTGGAGAACCATCAATAGTTAGTTTCCTCAGCGAGGGGAAGACGGGGGATATTGGCTGGAGACGAGGATCCGGCCAGCGTACAAAACGTAGATCAAGCTCCCACACGGTGGATGCGGAGAGTGCATGACAGTATTTGTGCAGGACGTTTGGGCAAAGGGGGCTGGGTTTGATAGCGATTTTTTGCAGTTGTTGAAAGGGAAGTGGAGTAAGGCTCTGCAAGGGTTCCTTTGGGCTCCCCTCGAAATGGATATGTTCAATAAGGGGGGCATCCAGAAACAACCGATTCATGACCAAACTCCAGAGAACAGTTTCAATCTGTGGAGCCATAGTGTTGGTCCAGCTAAACGTGACAGAGCGAAGAGACGAAGGAAACATCCTCAGGTGTGGGTTGGAAACACTTTTCGCGTGAAATGCCAAGGTGGTAAGGTTCGGGAAGAGCTCAACGTTTGGACGTATATCGGTGAGTTGCTTGTAAATAGAGGAGTACACGCGGTGGGGGTTCATGGTAACAGTTTTGACGTATAAACGACGAGCCCTTCGAGCGTAATTGTCGAACGTCGCCCAATTTTCCGGAAGTAGACTCGAGACCATGAGGTGGTCATATTGAAAGAACGAACTTTCCTGTGAACAAGTAATATAACGTCAGGTCTAGACGAACACTACTCAGACCGTCCAAACATACATCGAGGGTCAACTCCTTCGGCAACAGGGAGATGAAGGGTTCCAGGGAGTCATTAAGTGCCCATAGACGGTCAAGTGCTGGCTCAGCAATGGTTTTGCAAGTGAAGGCGAGGTGGCTTATACTACGCTTGTCGTTGACGAGCTCGTCCAGGATCATCTCCAAGACGTCGGTGATGTAAAGAGCACGATTTGGGGTAACACAAGCATGGTTTGCTAGGGAGCTGAGGTGAGATGTAGGTTCCTTTGGGATGATGGACATGACAGCGAGAGCCAACCCTGTTTCTGGGCCCGTCCAGCCCCGCCGAGGAGCGTATCATGATGAAACTTGACGTAAGGGGCAACGCGATCTACCGAGGAGGTCTGCGGGTGCTGCGGTCTCCTCGAAAAGCAACCTGCTGGTCATTCTGGTGAATGCAGTCAGTCTGAGAGAGGCTCATTGTTTACCATGTTCGAGTCCAAGTCCAACTTAAACCACGCAGACCAATGTCAGTTGGCTGTCAGGGTGAGGATTTCGCGGGCTTGGGTCGGTGGCTGTGCTCGCAGCTCTAATCGCGTGTTTCTGCCTGCGCAAAGGCTGCGCGTGTTCTCCTTGTCCTTTTGCTTTCATATCACCGTCTACGTCGTCCACCATGTCCACGGGCTTTGGTCAAGAAATCGTATCTGTTGTGAACAAACTTCAAGATGTATTCAGCACAGTTGGATCATCAGGATCCCAAATAGACCTTCCGCAAATCTGCGTGCTTGGCAGTCAAAGTAGCGGCAAGAGTAGTGTACTCGAGGTGTGCAGCGCCGTCTACTGCGCGAGGTCAAATAATTCATCATTTTCACCCTTTCAAGAACATCGTTGGACGAGATTTTTTGCCCCGCGGTACCGGTATCGTGACTCGGCGACCACTCGTGCTGCAGCTCATCCACCGCCCTGCCATCCCACCACAAGCGAATGGTCTTTCATGTACGTCTCAAATTGAAACTCGAAGCTTCTATGATCTCAAAAACTACCTTCCGAAGCGCAACTTTCAGGTTCAGACCAGCAAGCCAATGAAGCGGAATGGGGAGAATTTTTGCATCTGCCTGGCGAGAAATTCTATGACTTCAACAAAATTCGTGCAGAGATCGTCCGTGACACAGAGTCAAAGACGGGTCGCAACGCTGGTATTTCCCCACAGCCCATCAACCTGCGCATATTCTCGCCCAACGTGCTGACACTTACCCTCGTCGACTTGCCTGGTCTGACAAAGGTACCTGTCGGAGACCAACCCAAAGACATCGAAAAGCAAATCAAGGAGATGCTTTTGAAGTACATAGCGCGACCCGCTTGTATAATCCTTGCTGTCACAGCGGCAAACACCGACTTGGCAAACTCGGATGGTCTCAAGTTGGCTCGCGAGGTTGATCCGGATGGTACTCGCACAATTGGTGTTCTTACGAAGGTTGACTTGATGTATGTTGTTCGGATCACTCGTATGGCAGAAGTCTCATTGCTATGTCCAGGGACCAAGGGACAGATGTCGTCGACATCCTTGCTGGCCGCGTCATTCCACTCAGACTTGGTTATGTACCAGTTGTGAACCGTGGGCAACGAGACATTGACACTTCCAAGACTATCAATGCTGCTCTGGAAGCAGAGCGCAATTTCTTTGAGACGCACCCTTCCTACAAAGGCAAATCCCAGTATTGCGGGACTCCTTTCCTTGCCCGCAAGCTAAATATGGTCTGTTCACGGTTGTTACTCCCTCCATATCACCGGTTCATAAATTATCTCAGATCCTCATGCAACACATTCGCAACACCCTCCCTGACATCAAAGCACGTATCACGCAGCAGCTTCAAAAGTACACCGCTGAACTTACAAGCCTTGGTGGACCACTGGGCGATGGTTCAGGAGGCAACGTCGTTCTTGCTGTCATCACCGAATTCACGAACGAATTTCGCACTGTGATTGATGGTAACACAAATGATTTATCTTTGAACGAACTCAGTGGAGGCGCCCGGATCAGCTTTGTATTCCACGAATTGTTCAACAATGGTGTGAAGAACATTGATCCGTTCGATCAAGTAAAGGATGGTGATATCAGGACGATTCTGTACAACTCCTCCGTAAGTGGCCGCTATGGACACTTAATTATACGGCATTTAAATCGCGCGTAGGGTTCAACGCCATCTCTGTTTGTTGGTACCCAAGCCTTCGAGGTCATTGTCAAGCAGCAAATCAAACGACTGGAAGAACCAGGCTTGAAATGTTGTCAACTGGTATACGACGAGCTCATCCGAATTCTTGGACAACTACTCCAGAAGATCGTATGTCCTTGTTTTCGGACGCAGGACAGGCTGACCATATATTCGTATATAGCAAGCATTCAGGCGCTTCCCTGCTCTCAGAGAACGATTCAACGCTGTTGTTGTGAACTTTTTCAAGGACGCCATGAACCCAACGACTAGGCTTGTGACTGATATGGTCTCGTGCGTACGATTCCACTAGTTCGCAGAGAGTTCAGACGCAGTGAGCTATAACTTTATTTCAGTATGCAGGCATGCTACGTCAACACAACTCATCCCGACTTTCTCGGTGGCCATAAGGCAACTTATTTTCGAGCAGATTCAACTCGCACGTCACTAACTCCATTCACTTTGGCAGGCCATGGGCATAGTCCAGGATCGTCTCAATGCCAACAAACCCCCTCCACCCGCAGCTGATCCGAAGAGCGGCAAGCTTGCAGCAGGCCAAATAAATGGCGGTCGTGACCTCGATGTCGACCCCAAGAAGGATGAGCCAAGCTTCTTTGGTTCATTTTTCTCGACGGCGAGGAAAGGACAACCGAAGAAAGCAGGCCCAGTTATGGAATCGGTAAGTAAGCACTGTCCGAGATGACGGGTGCTTGACTCAGTCAACATCCGTTGAACTCGTAGCCACCTGCAATAATCAGACCCCAATCGGCACTGAGCGAACGAGAGACCATGGAGACTGAGGTTATCAGTGAGTCGCCCACTACAACCCTGGGGGCCATACTCAAAGGGTATATTGCCGTAGAACTCCTCATCCACTCCTATTTCAACATAGTAAAGCGGGAGATGATCGATATGGTCCCAAAAGCGATCGTGCTCACGCTCGTGAACCACTCCAAGGAGAATCTGCAACGGGAATTGTTGCAAGAACTTTACAAGCCTGACGTCCTAGACGAGCTGATGAAGGAGAGCGAGTTCGTGGTGAACAGGAGGAAGGAGGTCGTGAGCATGGTGACCGCACTGAACAAGGCCGAGGAGTACGTCCTGGACTCACCTACTTCCGATTGGAGAATTGATTGTTTGCATCTTCCTCCTAGGATCGTCGCTGGTGTCTAGATGTGTGTGCATGGTGCTTTCGTGTCTTGGGTTAGTGTAATACCCTTCTGCATACATGCCTCGTACTTGGTGTGTGGTTAGATCATTTATTCATCTCTTCATCATGATCCCAGTCGAACGACGGCGGCACCCTGCGGGATAGTGGCTGGTGCACGGGATCAGTCTTACGACAGGCAGCACTCTCACCCCTAAAACTGAGCACGTGTCTCTCTTACAAAACAATTACCCGAAGGCGCCTAGCAACACGCCCTGTCAAGTTGTAGTGATCGTCCGCCGCAGCAGGGAGTGAATGGCCGTCTTGCGTATTACATGTTTGCAGGATATTGTCGCATCAAGACTGTGTATCATCCGACTTGTCTACTATGTACGATTTTGTGGAGGGCCGGCCTACCTCGTGCAGTGTCTGAACGTGTTCACTAGCGACGCCACGAATGATCGTAAGCAGATGACCCTCTTGATTCGGAAAATGACCGGGGGCATGTCATCAGGGCCGTCAGCGAAAGATACATAAGCGAGTATGAGACTGTATCCCCCTCCTATTTCCTCCCCCCAACCGTCCTCGTCACAACCACAGTTCACACCAAGTACTGTCCACCATGTCTGAAGGCTCCTGGACGGATGACATTTTGCTCAAGGTTCGTTTCATGGCCATCCTTGCCAGAATTCCAGCCCATACATCCTCTTCCAGCTCCTCAACATCGTGGTGTACTTCACCTTCCTTGGTTCCAACATCTACACTATCGCAGCCCCACATGACATCTACTACTCTGGCAAAGAAACATATTTCACTCCTGCTCCTTGGACTTTCTTGATTTGGTGGGTCTATTTACCCCCCTTGTGTTGCCGCCTTTTCATTCGTTGGGCAGGACCCTCATCCACCTGCTGCTTCTCGGAACCATTGTCTACCAATTCACCGCGGCCGGGAAGAAGGTCGTTATTGACGGCATCTCATGGCGCTTTGCCTTGCTCGGTGTCCTAAATGCAATTTACGTCAACCTTTGGGCGACGCACCACTACGTCGTGGCCTTTATCTTCGCGCTCTTCGTCAGCAGCACTGTAACGGTGAGTTTCTTGCCTGCTCGCGTACTTTCCGTCTTCCATTCTTCATCTCGCGCGAGGCGCCGGCATTTTTGATGCCGCGCATACTTTGGTTACATCACGTTTGGCGGACATGATCACAAGTTGCTAACCCGCTTGCAAACTCTGGTCAGCACATCTACTACATCGTCAAGAAGCACCATGCGCCGTTGAACACGGGTGATGAGATATTCGTGCATCTTCCTTTCTCACTCTGGCACGGATGGACCACCGTTTTGGTAGTTCTCACTGCCTTTGAAGCTTTCGGCGTCAATGCGGTCAGCGAAACTGCCGGTGTCTGGACCAAGGTTTTCGTGTTCCTTGCCCTGTAAGTCACCTGCATACCTGCCAATACCCAGCCGCAGCTCACTCATGTGGTGCGCCCTGTTGCGCAGCTTCTTCCTCGAAGGCACCGCCGCAGCTTACGCTTTCACCTCTGTCGAGGGTGACTTGCCCGCATCTATCGCCATCATGTGGTCCCTCTTCGGTGTCTTCGCTGAGCAGAAGGACCCCTTTGTGCACTGGAGTTCTCTCGCCTTCGCTGTCTTGAGCGCGTTCTGCGTGGTCAAGGGCATCTGGGGAATGTACAGGAGGTTCACGACCACTGTGGTTCTTATTGAAGATGAGGAGCGTGGTCCCCTGCTCGGTGGGCGGTGAGCAAGTGATTCGCTTGGGATCCGGGATGAACGTTTTCCGGAGAGCCCACGATAATTGTTTTCATTTCTTGTTTTAAACACCGAGTTGGGTTTTGAGTTTTCACGAACAGTGTATGGATATAGCTTGTTCTCTTGTCTTTGTCTTGTATGGTAATTTACAATATATGTTGCCCTTTGCGTCCTTACTCAACAACGAATGCCAAGAGGTGAGGTAACGTTGATTACGGCGTGAGAAGACAACAGATATAATTGGTATCTCTTTCTAGAACATTCGAATATACGACCTCGTCTCGTTCAGCCCCACAGACGATGTAGCCCTCAGGAAAGCGAGCGGAAGGTCGAATAAAAGTCAAGAGACGCATAGAAAATGCAAAAGAAAATCAAGAATAACAGTACATGGTGGAACAGACAAGAAAGCGATGACACAGCCTGGGTTCTAATTGTAGTCATGAGCGGAGTTTGAAACAAGACTAATATATAAAGGGGGATGCTCTCCCGACGACTTGCCCCCATTTTCACCCACGCCTGTTTTCCCACGCTCTCTTAGACCCCGACCTCCACGTCAAATTTTTCAGAAAATGTCGTTTGCACTCCCCGCCCGCCAGGTCACCTTTGGGAGGTCGGCCGCTCCCTATCAGCCCCAGCAGGCTTCGCAGGCTTCAAGTGGACTCGCCCTTCCTGGCCCCAGTTCTTTTAGCTTGCCTGGACCGTCGGGTCTCGCTTTACCGGGACCATCGCCGTTGTCGCAATCCCACACCCCACCGCCGGCAGCACCAGCTCCTCTCGCGTCTACGTCGCAGGCGAATGCAACCACGACGACGAACAAGGACGCTCCTTCCCCTACCCGTGCTGGTCCTTCGACGTCACCCGCTCCCGCTGTCCCTGCTACACCGGCGCCATTGACACTTGAGCAGCAGCACATCACCGCGGTGGAGGGCATCGTCCCCACACTTCAAAACATTGTTGCGACTGTCAATCTTGATTGCCGGCTAGACCTTAAGACGATTGCCCTGCATGCGCGCAACGCAGAGTATAATCCAAAGGTTGGTATTACAACTTAAATTCGCATATTTGTGCACGCCAATGCGCTTTTTGCACATTAGCGTTTCGCCGCCGTCATCATGCGTATTCGCGAACCCAAGACCACCGCCCTCATCTTCGCATCGGGTAAGATGGTCGTCACGGGTGCGAAGAGCGAAGATGACTCGAGGCTGGCGTCGCGCAAATATGCTCGTATTGTGCAGAAGCTCGGCTTCGATGCCAAGTTCGCAGAGTTCAAGATCCAGAATATCGTTGGGAGCTGTGACGTCAAGTTCCCGATTAGATTAGAGGGACTTGCATACAGCCACGGGCAATTCAGCAGCTATGAGCCTGAAGTATGTATCATTGCATTGGTCGCCGTGGACGAATATTAATCACTGGAGTAGCTCTTCCCCGGCCTCATCTACCGCATGCTCAAACCAAAGGTCGTCTTGTTGATCTTCGTCTCGGGAAAGATAGTTTTGACTGGTGCAAAGGTAAAGTTTAGTCCTTTATTCTCTTGCGTTTCTTGGCGAACCGTTTGCGTGTGGTCCACTAGCTCGAACTTTTGTTGACGCAATCACTTTCTTTTCATCATACAGGTTAGAGAAGAGATTTACACGGCCTTCAACACTATTTACACGGTGCTGTGCGAGTTTCGGAAACCGTGATATCGCCGACTGCACAACGGTGTTGCGTCTTGTCCTTTCCATTTACTTCCCACCAGTGGATCGCAAAGTGTTACACCGCTTGTCGATGACGACGCTCACTTGACAGATGGGCGTCATCCGTCATTGCACATGAGGCGGGCACACCAAAAATTTGTTACCAGTACCGAGGGTCATGGCCGGGGAGCAGACGTAGTGCACGGACATTTCCCATCCTTCCCTCCCTACTCAATAATCCGCATACGCGTACAATTTAATTGACTTTCCTTTGCATGATATCATTATCAATGTTGACATTTGGCATTCATAAATAAAAGGTTTTCAAGTGTAGCTTGTGTAGAATTGTGAATTGAAGATTGTCAGGTTTGTCCGAGTCAGACACTCTGCGCTGCGATCTGGCGATAATCTGTCACTGATCTCTCACAGCCGAACGGTCGCGCAAAAAGCACTACCATGTCCGACGCAGTGTCAAAGGATCCAGTAGATTCACTTGCCACAGCACTGGATGGGACGGCAATCTCATCGTGAGGCTCATGTCTGTGCGTCAGCGTGACACGTTAAACTTCTTCTTCTTCAGACCCCAACCCGACGGCGCCGATCCGTCTATGGCGCACGAGCAGGTCATCACCCCATGGGACGTCCAGGGCTCCGTCTCTGCGGACGGGAAGCAGCTCGGGATCGACTACGACAAGTTGATTGATCAATTTGGGACACGCCGCGTCGATGCTGCGTTGCTAGACCGATTCGAGAGACTAACAGGGCACAAGCCTCATCCGCTCTTGCGAAGAGGAATGTTCTTTTCCCATCGGTTCGTCCCGTTGCATTCTTGGCATGTGGGTTCAACCTAGGAGCGCGATGTTGATGTTTTGCTTTTTGCGTAGGGAGTTTGACCGAATCTTGGATCGGTACGAGCAGGGGAAGCCGTTTTTCTTGTATACCGGTCGGGGACCGAGTAGTGATAGCATTCATATGGGGCACATGATCCCGTTCGTTTTTACAAAGTGGGTCTCCTCGTGCTGCCTCGTCCTCCGATCTCATCCCAGCACAGGTGGTTACAGGATGTCTTTGACGTGCCGCTGGTCATCCAATTAACAGGTGAGTCCCGCTCTCGCCCAAGGATCAAGGCTGAGTTACTCCTCTGGTACAGACGACGAGAAATTCTTGTTCAAGCACGAGCTAAAGATAGAGGATGTACGGAGGTTCTGTCGAAGCAATGCAAAAGACGTTATCGCCTTTGGCTTCGATCTCAAGAAAACGTTCATATTCAGCGACCTTGACTTTGTCGGCGGCGTTTTCTACCACAACGTCGTCAAGATATCCCGTCAAATTTCCTATAATCAGTCAAAGGCTACGTTCGGTTTCAACGAATCGTGCGTTCGGATCGTCCTTGCGTCCTAAAGAGTGTTTCTGGGGGCTAAAACGTCATCGTTTCGGCAGAGACAACATCGGCAAAATACACTTTTGTTCCATTCAAGCCGCACCCTCGTTCTCCAACTCCTTCCCCCAAATCTTTGGCGAAGTGAGCAATATCCCCTGCCTGATTCCCTGCGCTATCGACCAGGACCCTTACTTCCGACTGACGCGAGACGTCGCCCAAAAACTCAAGTACCCCAAACCCGCACTCATCCACTCGCGATTCTTCCCCGCCCTCCAAGGACCTCAGACGAAAATGAGCGCCTCGGATCCCAACTCGAGTATATTTATGAGCGATACCCCGAACCAAATCAAGAACAAGATTAATAGACATGGGTTCTCCGGCGGGCGGGAGACGGAAGAGGAGCATAGAAAGTACGGAGGCGACACGGAAGTGGATATTGCGTACCAGTATCTGAGCTTCCTTTTGGATGACGACGAAGAGTTGAGGACGCTTGGAGAGGTGAGATTGGAATCTGTGTTGGACGAACTTCGTGTTTCTGAACTGACGGGATGATCGCTTTGCTAGGATTATCGCGCAGGCCGACTGCTCACTGGACAATTGAAGGCGAGGTGTATTCAGATGCTCCAGGAGTTCGTCAAAGACTTCCAAGAGGTGTGCACACCCTGTCCTGGTCGGATCTCTTGACTGATACTCATAAATGTCGCAGAGAAAGGCCAAGATCACAGAGGCAGACGTGGACGCCTTCATGGACGCCACCCGTAAGATCGACCCGGGCCTCAACAAGCCACCACGTCCCTAATGGAGATCTGGAAGATCTCTGGCGACCGTGCGTGCGTGCGTAGAGAGTATAAAAGACAATAAAAATGTATTCGGTGTCTGTGCGTATCGTTACATATGAAGAAGAGGAAATGTGGACATCGATAAAATAACGTATAGCTACTATCCGATATGTCCTGGTTAAACACAGCTCAACCATTGCGTGAGTTTTAAGATGAATAGTAAATCTAAATCACACCCTCCCCGACCGTGAACGGACATGCCACGCTCGCTTAAACCACCTATGGTTTAGCTTCAGGCCAGGCAGGGTACTAAACCCTGGTATCGCGTCGATGTGCTCCACCTGGGCTTTCCCGTCCGCAATATCGATGCTGCCCTTGCCAGTCACCTGAATGTTCACATGCGTCATGTCGCTGCAGTCTGTGTCCGCTGTCCAGTAGAACGGCAGGGTGGACACCTTGTCATGCTCCCACGCGTCGATCGCGTCGAGCGCTGCCTGACCCCAATCAAAAGTCTCGTGTGCCGCATGATCGGCCGGCCCATCAACAAACACAACGAGTTTTTCATTCTCGGGCCGGATGAAACCCTCCCGAACGCCATTCCGGATGAGGTCACGGAGCGGGTTGTAATACGAGAAGACGTTAATGATGATGACAGCTGTAAGAGGGTGATTGCGCAGGATGTCAAAGATGGCAAGATGAGTAGGGTCGAGACCAGTGTATTAAGGGACGTCTTACGCTTATTGTGGATATTAAGTTGGTTCCATGTGACGACTTCGAGTATCTGACCAATGACAGACGATCCGTCAGCATGAGGCTATGCAGGGTGCCGCCGAACATACCTCTTCAAAAGTGCCAAAGCCGCCAGGCAGGCCGATAAAGGCCCCTACACGTTTCGCCATTTCGATTTTGCGCTCATGCATGGAGTTGACGACAATCTAGTGGGTCACGGTGAAACGTGTCAGCAGATGCCGTATTCGTCAATGCGGGTGCAGCAAGGCCTGGTCTGCACGTGTAGAGCGCGAGAAAAATACTCACTGTTTCGACCTAATTACGCGGCAGGAAGGTGAAGGACCGGTCAGCATTCCGTGTGTGGGCCCGAAGATCCCCGATACGTACCTCGCCCCTCCGCTTCTCATCCAACAGTTCAGCGATCGAATTGGATGTTGGCTGGCCATTTCCTTTATCCTTCTCACCGCCGGCGGCAAGGATCGCGTATGGGATGATTCCTATGACTTTACCGCCCTCGGAGTGGGCGACGGCACCGGACACGACGCCCATGATACCGCTGTTGCCCCCTCCATATACGAGGGGTCGGTTTGCTGCTACGAGCGCATGTGCTATGGCTGTGTGGGAAAGCGACGACAAGGAAATGAACGAACGCCCATCAAGCGAGCGATCGACGACTTACACTCTGCAGCTTGCTGGAAGGCCTTTTGATGGCCAAGGGATGCAGCACAGTATACTGCCACGGCTCGTGACTTGGAGGGTGCAACCATGGTTACTTCAAGCTGTTCTTCGAGAACCGGAAACGTTCCAGCAGGGGGGACAGCAGGGATAGGGGACGAGACAGGTGTGGGAGCGGTCGATTGGGGGAGGTTGGAAGGAAGGGGTAATTGGGCCATTCCACGGGGACTTGGACGGTATTTAAACGTACGGGGATGATGCAAGCCTGAACCTGAGGGCTGCGGCGGTGTGGCCTTGTTGGCAAGTGGATGGGGTAATGCGGCGAGGCAAACTTGAAGCTACAACGAGGCAGATCTGACTCGAATTGCCAACGCTCGTACGCGAGATTCTTTAGCGCCGGAAACCGGGAACCCCGTATCATGATGTACTCGAGGAGGATGTCGGACGTCCCAGTGAAGCTTTTGAAGTTTCGGGCTGATACACCAAACTTGTCGTATTGCGTCAGGACGGAACAGTGCCTTGTCAGTATCTAAGCGAGTTCCTGCCACACACGTCCCGCAAATGAACGCCTGATCCGCTACTATTTCGTTTCAGAACCAACAAAATTTGTTTGTAACTACGGCCGGTGTCTGTTTTACAGTAACTTCGCCAATTTGATACGCCCATGACACTTGTAGCAGTGTCCGGCCGCAGTGGATCGCTTGCACTGACCAACCGATTGAGCCAATCAGACCAAGTTACTGACAGTCTGTTAGTTGCATCACCACCCTTCCTCCCCACCCCTTCTCCCTCTGAAATTGCATTCCACGAATAAAGGAACGATACCTGCATCAATAGGATCCTCATAATAATCCATCAATGCCCATCCCCTTATCCGCGGCCCCGCGTCAGTATACGAGCTGAACCATGCACCGTCTCCAGTCCATCTCTGACGTTCATAATCCGGCGAGTCGCCTTGGCGATCGGCGTGATTGCAGCTCAGTTGGTCCAACAACCATTTTCCGACTCTTTCGTTCACGCCTTCAAACCCAAGACCCCACTTTGGCCATCCGAACCCACGGGAGATTACGGGAGGCAAGGCGAAGGGGATAGAAGCCGCCGACGTGAAAGAGATGGAAAGGGTCGGCACCAGCGAATTGGGAGGCGGGACGAGAATTTCCGTAGACATCGCAGCCTTTTCAGGGATGGAGAAAAAGGACGGGATGCCATACCTGTTTCACTCCAAGTGAGCGGTAGACATACAATGCGGTTTGCAGGGGCGGATGGCACGCGGACTTACCAATCCTGAATTCGGACTAGGGTCCGGTCACATTCCCACTGAAAACCTTCCTTTACGCTGTCTGGCCAAAGAGGTGCATGAATCCCATTGGCACCGTTCTCCCAACCATCGCCACCAAACCGGCTGAACATGACGGCTTTGCCTCGGACTTCTCCAAGACTAGGTATCCGGTTGTCAAGGAACCACATTTGCAATCCGCCAGGTGACGCTACGATTTCTTCACGGACTAGTATAGGAAACAATATTGTGTCGGAATCTTCTTGTTTGATAGAGACCACGAGCGTCTCACTCTCTGTTTTAGGTGAAGTGAGAAAGTCGTGCATTGTGACGAGCATATCTGCAAATGAAGTAACTTCGGGGAATATCCCATGATATGCGATGAGTCGACCGTCTATGATGGAGAGCCGGATGTCAACCACACGAATCCCTGCATGCAACTGGGTATCCAAGGGTTTAGATTGGCATTGCGAAATTGGCCAGCCATAGAACGCCATTGTTTCGTGCGTCCCTATGGCGGGGGGGGGGGGGGGGGGTTAGCAAAACGGTCTCCAGAAGAATGGGGAGGACTGACCTGGAAGCATCAGGGACGAAAGGGGTACCGAATTTGGGATGCTTGCAAGGAAGCATGAGGTATCTCTGTACGGGAACACAACCAATATGTGGTGTTTGCGGGATATCTGTTTGAACATGAAAGTCAGCACAACCCTGGGTAGTTCCGATGCGTAATGCTGCACACCCGATTGTGATATATGATCCAAGGGAAGTCTCCCTGCACTGCAACCCGTTGCCACTTTCTCCCGGGTGCCATAGTCAGTTTGACTGCGATCGAACTTGCACCCTCAACGACGCCGATGAGTTCCTTGGTACTGGAACTTTGCGAGCGTCTCGAAAATAAGAGGGATGTGCATTTGGGAGAGAACTGAACGCTTTCGGAGAGTGGGGGGACTAGGAGGATGTGCCCGTTCCCCGTATTCCCCCCAAACTGGCAATGGAGGCTGTCATGTGTCTGGTTCGAGACTCTGAAACGCATAGAAAATGACTGTCAAGGTCGAAACCTATGAGCGTGGTTTCCACTGGCCCTGGCACAATTTTAGTCCGCCATGACAGCGGAAGGTACCACTTATACCCACACAGCACGTAACTCGAGACTTGGTCCGAGTCGGGTCAACAAAACTTACGGTGACATTTGCTCCGACTCAGCCATGTCAGAGCCGTTCCTTTCACAGAGTCAACCCCAAGAAACAATTCCGGTATCTTGTACGGTACAGTACTGAGCCTCTCTGACCACATTGTCGTGCATCCAGGTCCTCACAGCATCGGTCCGCGATGTGAGATTCTTTGCAGCGCTCTTAAAGGGCATCAGCTTTTCTAATGTGAGTCCCTTTGTTCGATTGATGAGCATGTCGGATAACAGCGTGGATCACGGTTTAAATCGCCGTAACCGCTTATTGGACCAGCGTGCAACTGTCACCCTTTCCGGGGACACCGCAATGGGGATGAGTGTCACCGTAGAAGAAGCCCACTGCTTGCTTGGTGCGTGATCCAGACAGCCAGCCTCCGTGCTGCTCCACGGCTGCATCCATCGTCCTTCTTCATTTAGTTGTCTTTCCAATTGACGCGCTGTCTCCCGATTCCACATAGCAACTTCCTACATTTATCGAGATCACTTTGACGAATGGAGTTACTCGCCCGACCTTTTTCACCCCGAAAACTCGCAGCCTGTGCAAACACATGACCGAGATTCTGACTCGACAACATTCGAGATACCCCTTACCACACTCATCGAGTGCCTCGGCATCTTCGGCACGGCAAGTCTGTTTTCTCATTCAGGTGCACCCAAGCCAAAGAAATGGCGCAGAGAGGACGATGCATCTGGCGAAGAGCACAGGAATGTCAGAGGAAAAGGACGAGGAGCCCCACCCAACGACCCACAGCAAACCAATGCAGCACGCGGGCTCGAGCACTTTTTCGGGGGAGGGAATGAAAAGAGGACCAGCATGCGGCTTTCGTATGCAGGGCCAGGCTACCCATTGACGTTATTGCTGTGAGCAGCTTACTACCTCGCCTTTTGTTCTTTTTGCTTGGGTGAGGTAATAACGAGTATACAATCTATCTGTCTTTGTCAATAGCGCCGAGGACTCTTCAGGGCCTACGACGACATGCGAAATCACGACGTTCGACCCAGAGCCAAATCTAGAGCTTCCCTTCGACGGCGATCAAACGCGAGTGTTCAATATCTCACTCGTGCGCACTGCGTGACTGATTGTATGCATACACCTTTTCCTCCTATTCCTTCCTCGTGCATTTGCTCCAATTTGGTAATTGCACTAGTGTGTTGAAGATTATATTCAAGGTCAGCACCGTGGTGGTTTAGTGCTCGTACTTCGTAGCCGAAGACGTTAAACTGATATTTCGGTTGACCCACCCGCTGCGCACAGTCCTCATCATGGCTTCGGGATGCATTGTCCGAACTCGATCCTTCCTGTGAGAAAATCACTTTCATTGGCAATCCGGCCGCGGACGCTGCGAGAGGTGCTGGACAACAAAGGGGGACTGCTGGAGGAACGGCAAGCATCTCGAAGCCTCTCTTCCGTATCAAAGCGTCAGGAGATTTCGGAAGCACCGAGGTGTGTGGCTCTTATCATGTCTTATCATCTCGCGGTCGTATTCTTCCTCTTCGGCGGTGATGGAAGAGAGACGTGGCATTGATTTCGATGTTGGACTGTGTAGATGGATTACCCGAATGATAGGGAGGTATTGGAGACGTTTGAATGTTCGCGACCTGTATCGGTCAGGTAAAATGTCTCACTTGTCCACAACATGTTTATCCTCACTCAATCGATACGGGTCGGTTCACATAGTTATCGCTTCGTGCATATTTCACGCACCATCCGCGCGCTTCAAAGCTCATCAAAGACATCCTTGCGGATTGAAGCGGAAGGATTACTCAGTTTGCAGTTTCTAGTCCCTGTGCCAAAAGCCAGGGGCGGCGGGACGTCGGATTCGTTCATAGAGTTTAGGGTGTGTGCGGTGGGCACGTCAGGAAATGTACGCTCACATACTTTCCCAGTGTATGCCATTGGACGACGAAGTCGCGTGACCAGACCCATGTCTTCGCGAGTGGATGATCTTACCTTGGATTTTCGCTTGGTAGACAGTGGATAGTGCAGAAAGTCTAAGGTATCTATAAAAAGCCACTGAGGAACGGCGAAATGATCAGAACAAGCCGTCGAAATATGCCGTAGTGCTATCCTTGGAAGTGGGTGAGACAGGTGCAGTCGATGAGGATGCTTTGCGGGGAGGTGGAACGTAGTCAACGATGATCGAGTCAAAGGAGGCTGGTGTTGATGACGCTGTTGAGGCGAATGAGTACGTGTCTTTGACTTTGGAGCAAAGTGACCTGCCATGCAGTGCTGGCTTTAACTTGGCTACAAGTCCCGATACAATCAGCTGGCGGATAGCATCACCGTCCAAAGGCTGGAAGCATGGTTTCTAAGTAGGTTTCCGGGGTGATTGAGGAAGACGTACCTTGGGAGGTGGCTCTGTCTTTGCGGGTGCTGCTGCTGTCTCCTTTGGTGAAAGCTTGTAGGTACCAAGGGGATTCGAAGCCCTCCCAAGGTATGCAAGAACATCACCCTTGGTCAGCATGCCTCGAACACCAGTTCCCTTGATGACCTCTGCATTGGTGATACCACCTTCAACGAGTAAACGGACGACAGATGGCATCAAATGCTTGGAGTGTGTTGGATGATGGACGTGTGTCTTTGGCTGTTGGGCAGGTTCAGGTGTCAGGGACGAAGACGGCGGTGAAGGAGAGGCAGCTGCAGAGGTCTCGGGTTTTGAGACAGACGCTGATTTAGGCTCCTCCTTCGGTGCTTGGAGGTTCGATATGTCATCACCTTCTTCTGCAAGGAGCGCAATGACTCTTCCAACTGGCACGTTTTTTGTACCGTCTGTGGCCTGGGTGGGTGTAAGTGTACGGGCTCGGCTACGTCCCACTCAACAGACACACCAAAATCTTGCCCAGAACGCCGTCTTCCTGTGCCTCTACGTCGATTGTTGCCTTGTCCGTTTCCTGAAACGGGTGAGTGAACCGAGCCGGGTACACACGGCTTGACCACGCACGATTTCGAGCAAGACCTCGCCAGCGGAGAAGGATTCCCCCTCCTTTTTTTTCCAGGAAGTGATCCCACCCTCCGTCATCGTGGGTGACATGGCTGGCATCTCGAGGTTGGCAATGGCACGGCGGAGGGTGGTTTGGTGCAAGCCTTTACAAGGTGTGAGCAGCAGCGGAGGGGAAAGAAAGTGAATGAGTAGACATACATCTGCGGGGGATCGTCCGGGCGACGTGGGCAACAGTGCGAAATGACATTGCGTGATGAGGAGCAGCAGCCTGCCGTACCCTTTGCTGTCGTGCACAACTTCGTCTAAGTTCTTGCCGGAATGTAAGCGACCCCCCTTGGTTCATGAAGTGACCCCTCTGTAGTCACTCCTCGTAATATTGTCCTACCGAAAAGGCCAACTAGCGACAGACGGCTTCGCTAGTGACATCGACGACAAACCATTCAAATCTGACATTCGCTCGCTTTCTGTCTCGCTCCTGCGCCACAGCGACGACCGCGCAAACAACACACAAACGCTCGATTTCGCTATAGCATGTCCAAAGAGTTGACAGAGTCGCTAGTAGCAGAACGCGCCGCACAGCTCGAGTAAGTCCTATCGTTCATTATAACCCATCTCGGGCTTGCCGCCAACACCACACAGTGCAGTCATACAGCAGAGAAATGCGCTTCTTCATGAGATGTACCGCATGATCCAACAGAAACACAACGTCGGTGTTCTCCTCGCACTCGATGATAGAACAGATTACAGAAACGATGAAGAGGACGCGGACGAGGGGTTGAAACAGTTTATGGATAGGTTCGATCTTAGCAAGGAGTAAGTGTCGCTCTTTATTCTATCTGTCGATGGTCTCATGTACCGGGATACACTATTCTAACTCATATCTCGGCAGCCCAGAATCAGGCTTAATATCCAATCTATCTGACAGCGAGCTTTCCGTTCCGTTTCCTTCCGAAGAAGTCACAGAGGAGATAAAGGAACCACCTGCACCTGATCTTGATTCTCCGATGTCTGAGCCGCCTGCGTCACCTACACATGCTAGATCACCTGTGCAGAAAGAAGAGGATGAGGAAGCTGAGATTAACGACGTCGTGGAAGCTGCTGCAGATGTCGAGCTCCCCATATCACACCGATCTACGCCGCCCGTCCAGCAACCCAGAGATGTACAAGAGAAGGAGGAGGAGGAGGAGGAAGAGGAGGAAGAGGAAGAGGAAGAACAGGTATTACACCTCAAACACCCCGAACACCCCACTAGCGTACCTCCATTGCCTCGTCCGCTATCTCGCCCTGCATCGTCCCCTTCGCATCATAGTCCTGCAGTATCACGACATAGTTCGCAGATCCGGTCACCGCCCATACCATCGCAATCCCCTCGGCGCATCAGCGTCGAGCCTATCACCGAGACGGTGGAGATGGACACTTCGGAACCTATGGAGGACATTCGTGAAGAGTCTCCCCAGCTGGTGCTTCCATCATCGTCACCCGTACCTGCACAGACAACAGAGATAAACACCCAGAGCGAGGACGCCATTGTTGATGTCATGACTGCGGCCGTGGCCGCCCATTTGCCTTTCCCTATCCCAGAGGATTTCCCGCATCCGATGGTAATCCACACTGCCGTCGATGTCACATCCATTCAGCCGTCTCTCCTCATACCCACACCAACATCTCCCGCTCCCTGCGCTGCCTGATTTTAGCTTTGAAGGACCCGATGGCGAAACTCTCGAAGAATCTCAACAAGCAACCTTCTCGACGGAGATTCAACATCATCACTTCAATCCCACCTATAACCTCCCACCTCTCAAAGCGCTCCCCCCTGAGTATCTCCGCAAAGGTAGATCGTTGAAACAGAAAAAGAAAGACAAAACGGATACTAAAGGAAGTAAGGAAGAGTGGGCACCACTTGGATTCGCTAAGTGGGGTGCGATCATCCGTGCAAACCCGATTTATAAAAAGGTATCGAGGGCAACGAAGTGCTTGAGCACAAAAGATTGGAGTGTATGTATATTTCCCCTCCTTTGATCGTGCGTTGAACACCTGCGACTTTGTGCAGGTCGCGATCACAGAGCTGAGGCTTATACGCACGCTGGAGCGCGTCGAATCGCTCGAAAATGTAGCGAAGTGGAGTTATAGGCAACCCAAAAAACAGCGGAATCTGGGAGGAATGACGAAGACGCACTGGGACTATCTGTTGGACGAGATGGTACGTATCCTTATCCGTATCCTTTGTACTTTCCATTTTCTGCTCTCGTGGCTTCTATTGTGCTTGATGTAGATTGAATGACGGGGCTCATACTTATCTACTGACGACAGAAATGGATGCGTGTCGACTTCCGGGAAGAACGCAAATGGAAATACGTTCTTGCTTTCAATGTCTCCTCTGCCGTTCTCGAATGGCACGAAGCCGGGACTCGCGAAGAACGCATCAAGCTGGGCATCTGTATGCACTGGAAGCGACCGCGTACGACCGATTCCACCTCGCAGCAACGGCGACAACAGGACATAGAAGTGGACAATGAGGGAGTCGCCTGCGAACAGGGTGACAAAGAGCACGCGTACAGTGACCAGGAGTCTGTAGATGACGATGACGAGGGGGAAGCGGAACCAAGGGACATCGTTGATGCGTTGGAGACAAGGAATGCCCTTGAGGAGGCGTTGGAGGGGAGTGGGTCGAGATCGGGGTCTGGGGTCGGGCGAGTCAGGGGAGAGTAGTCAGAGGCAGAGTATTGGCCCTGATGGCGTTCTGAGGCCGAAAGTGGAAGACGTGGAGGACTCGTCCGCGTTGGGCAACGTGGGTAGTGCGTGGAGGGATGCAGATGCGATGGACATTGATGGCGTTCGGCCTGGCGTGGTTGAGGGGGATAAAGCTACAGATAGCGACGTTGGGAGGAGGCAGACGACGAAGACGGAGGTAGTTGATCTCGCGGGGCTCAAACCAGACTCGAGCGATCCAGTCCTGGGTTCACAGCCAGGCTCAGAATCCCAGAGCGGGACCCAATCCATACCGAGCCCGAGCAAGTCGGCGCCGAAGTCAAACTTGTATACACCATTGAGAGAACGGATCGCATACTCCGAAGACAGCAAATTGTTCGTGGACAACGACGATCTCGATCTCGTTAACGCACTTGCGGATCTCACTACGGAAGATTCTTCATCGCGCGCTCTTGATCTCGAGTCTGCATCCCCTCTTGACCTTTCCGACCTCTTCCCCGAGCTCCAGCAACTTGGTATGCTTGATGTTGCACCTTCCGAGCCGAAGAAGAGATCCGATAAGAAGTTGGAGCGGGATGACAACAGGCGTGTTGACGACGCTGGGTACACGAAGATAGCACCCATGGGCAAATTCATGCTGTATAAGCCAACATTACTTGGCCCTTTGCAACCCGTGAGGCGGTGGAAGAACGGGAGGTGGCTTCCTCCGGAGGAGCCTGCTGTCACCGAGGCTGAGAGTTTGTCGAATAAAATTACCGACGAACAACTTTCTGGTGAGTCCGAATTTTAGTGATTGAGTGTGGGTAATACGTGCCTCGTCTTATCGGTTCCTTTTCTTCGAAGAACTCTTCGACGGCGTTAAACCACAGACCATCGGAGGGATCGTTGTCCCACACCCTCCAAAAGACAATAAAAAACGGCTTGATCATGCATGGAGCCCTTCAGAAGATGCCCTCCTCAAGTCTCTTGTTGAAAAGTACCCTTCTAATTGGACCCTTATCACGGATTCTTTCAATTCCACGCGCGTGACGATTTCAATTGACAAGCGGACGCCTTGGGAGTGCTTTGAACGCTGGAACCTCAAGTTCGGTGGCAAGCCGAGTGGTATACCTGGCCATGCGGACGTAATTTCTCCGGCGGACGGAACGCCGCCCCCTGCCACGCTTTCTACGTCCCCGCAGCAGGTCCAGATGACGACGAGGGGTGTGAAACGCCTCGCGAATCTCAATACCGCCCAGGGCCCAGTCGGTGGGGTGGGTCCGACGGGTGTGACCATCACTTCGGACACGATAAAGAGACGGAGACACTCGCTTATGTATGAGACGATACGAAAGACGGCAAAGAAAAGGGAGGTGACGCAGAAGGCTTCGAGTAGTGCGTTTCTTGACTTGTCTGTGGATGATTGCTAAAGGATTGGCAGTGAACCAGAGAAAACCTCCAAATATCCATGACACGCATGGCCAGTATACTAAGATGCCGAAGCTCACTCCCGCCGAGCTTAGCCGGATGAAAGGAGAGAAAGAGTCGAGGGATCAACAGGAACTGTTGATGGCACGACGGAGGCACGAGGAGCTTACAAGACAACAATTATTGCGTGCACAGGTTATCCGTTTCTCGCCTTTGATACTGTCACATCGATTACTCACTGATATTCTGTGCAGCAAGCACCAGTCGCGGCAACTGCTTCTGCCCAACAGCAACAGCAACAGCAACAACAGCCACAGCAACAACAGCAACCACAACCGCAGCAACCACAGCAGCAGCAACAACAGACAAGCAACGGCGCCGCTCGGCCAGCTACCCAACCTTCCCAACCCGCTTCACAAGCCCGTGCTCAACCCGCGGTCCCTCAAGTCAATATCTCGCAGCAGCAGCGAATGCCAACTCCGATGTCAGCAGCAGCAGCCTCGCGCATATCACCACAGCAGATGCTTCATGTCCAGGCAGTGCAAGTACGTGCGAATGCTATCACGGCTGTTTCCCAGTCGCAAGCGCAAGTACATGCCCAACTGCAGGCTCAAGTACAGGTTCAAGTGCAAGCACAAGGTACACCTCAGGCCGCTCTCAGTAGTCTACCTGTTGGTGCGCACCTCTCTCCACCATACCACTCCCGGGCAGCGACGTCCTCGCCCGGTATCGGTTCCGCTCAACAAGCATCTCCCCCTCGGACTGTGGTCACTCCTTCGAAACGCTGCCTCTCCACGCCCACCGTCTGCCCAGCCCCAGCTGCCAATGCCATCACCCCAGATCCCCGGGAACGCGATGTCCCGTCCAACAAGCAACATTGCAGCGCATTATCTACCAGTGGTACCTCCTGGCACGCATTTCACGCAGGAACAGATGGACCAGGCGTTGAGGCTTTCGTCACTTATGCAGGTGAGAGGTTTCTTGTGTGAGAGATAATGGACGAAGCGATTTCCGCTAACACACGACCTCACTTTTGGCCTGGTGCAGCGGACGACGATGACGCAGGCGCAGCAAGGAGCACAGTACCCTTCACAGAGCTAGCTGTACATGTCATTGGTGGACTATTGGATGTATTTTCAATGTTAATGTTTTTTTTTCTTCCACATATTTTACACATATTGTCTTCTCACTAATCATCGAGTGTAAGGTCGCTGACCATGGGCTGGTAAATGACATTGCAGACATTCATTCATTCATTATATTATTTACGTGCTCACTTCTCTATAGGTCATCCTTGCTCGTTTGAAGCTTGATCCCGATGGGTAACGTAAAAAACTCACCGACACTGACTCGGATTCCAGTCAAGCCTGCCTGCATATACTCGCTGCATGACCCTCAGTCATCATCATCGTCAAGTGGGCTGACACTTAGTCCGAATCTCAATTTTTGGCATATATAAGGTCAGCCCATTGTAACCTCGTCTTCAGTTTCTTCTCTCGTTCTTTCCCGCATCTGCTGTCTTCTTGCTTTACCAATGGCTATCTCTCACAAGGACGCTATGCTGTCGACGTTCGCATGTGCCATGTGCTACCGTGTTGGTCTCCTCCAAATGCCATCACCAAGCGATATGGACCAGGTCCTGGTTGCCTCCCGCCCACCAGGCGCCGGATCCACGACCGTGATCGACATGCACGACGATTCATCCCCTCCCAGTTCCACTGCCTCCAGCTCCGACGGTGACTGGAACGACGTGACCAATTCTCCGACGTTTGGCATGGCGCAACTGAAAGCCGGATTTGTTGGGATGTACTTGTTGGTCACCGCACTTGTCGTTCAACTTGCCGTCATTGCGTCGGATGTCATCTCACTCAAGGACCGCATCACCGCGGTCGAAGGCAAACAAACACCCGCGTTGGTCTATGGCCAGGAAACCGAAGCGCTCACACGACAAGTCAGCAAGTTGTGCGAACGAGTAGTATCTCAGGAAGATCGCATGGCTGGTCTAGAGCTTTCGCAGCGTGCGGAGACGGATTCATACAAAAAGACGATTCAGGAACTCACCACCAAGCTCGACAACATGAAGGTCGATGACGACAAGAAGAGCTGTAGCGACGCTCTCGAGAATTTTCGCCGGTCCTTCAAGAACTTCCAGCAGTCGATGGAATGCCAGGCGGCGAGGATCACTGGGGTCAAGGCCGACACCGCCCGCAAGATCGCTCTCCTCCAGTCGGAGCTAGCCGGCGTTCATGCAGAGCTTGTCGGGGTCAAGACGGTAACCGTGCCTGTGAACGCCTCGTCGGCCGGCCAGACTGAGAAGGAAGCCCGGAAGGCGCGAATTCTTGCAGGTGTCGCACAGCTAATAGAGGATGTTGACATGGCAGAAGGTAATGAGTTTCCTTGCCGCCGTTCATTTTGAGATATGGTCGTTGGCTAACATGACGTGTGCGTTCAAAGAAATTTTATGTCCTCTACCTCCTGTCGTCGCACGAAGCTCAGCATGCGTTACGGCCATTCAAGATACGCCAGCAGCTTCGACTTCATCCGGTGGTTCGTCAATCACACTTCCAAGCTATAGTACGTGTCGTAGATGTCTCAAATACTTCCTCGCCCAGTCTGACACTACACATTGTAGGAAACGACGGTCAAGAACCTCGAGATTACCAAGGAACCTCTTACCACTGCTCACGTCAATTTCGCTCAGCCTGGCGCTGACAAGATACCCGCGATACCCATGATACCCATACCCACGATACCCATGGAACGCCTGATACCCACGAAGAGCAATGATAAGGAGAACAAGCCATGCAACCGCTCGACGATGACGCTCCAAGATACCAAGACGTCCCAGCCTGGTGCTGGACGGTCCCCGGACGTCAGTGACAAGCCCCCTACGGCGAGTCCAAAGAATGCCCAGCCTGGTGCTGGGTTACTTTCGAAGATCTCTGCACTGCCGAAGCCTCGCAAGTCGATGTTACCGGCACCGCGGAAATCATATCTCCCTAGTCTTGCTAAGCATGCTGGTGTTCTCGATGGTAGTTCATCCAATGGTGCGCCAATTGGCGATCATGCTGCTGTGGTGCTAACCAATTTTGTGTTGCTTGACAGAAGTCAAGATAGCTGACCGTCTACCCGGGGGGTCTGAGACCCAGACGGAACAGCCGAAGACTGTCAAGGATGCTCCTACATACAGACCTCCTTCCGAATCTGCATGTGAGTAATTTGGAGGATATCTTGATGGTATATGTCTGACTCACGCTAGTATCGAGGCTAGTTGAGAAGGAACCTCCCGTTGTATTACCTACATCGTTCTCCCTAACGGCACTGGATGCTGCGTTACAAGCGATGCAGGTGGACGGCGACGACTTTCTGACGCTCGTGCCAGCGCCTAACTGCTCGAATGATGACCTGAGTTTCTCGGCAATATCTCCCATCTCTATGAGTCCGTTGATTGTTCCTTACTGGGTTTATTCCACGCACTAACAACACCTTGTGAGCTCAGAGACGAAACGAAACGACAATTATGAAAGCATGATTTATGTTCCCCCCAAGCGAAGGAGTGTGGATGTCAAGCCCTCAAGAAGTCCTCTGAAATCCACATGTGAGCGATTCCACGCCTTGCCTTGCTCATGCTGACAAGTGCTAGTGACGACACTGGTTGAGAACGAGGTCTCATTACCCGCCTCGTCATCGCTGACGGCTCTCGATGCCACGTTGAAGTTGCAAATGTTGCAGGGCGAACGCGACATTTTGACGCTCATGCCGGGACTCGACTACCCTAGTGTGGACTTCAGTTTCTCGGCGATGACTCCTATTTTCCTAAGTCAGTCGATCCTTCCTTCCGCTGTGTTCCACGCACTCACGATGAATCTTAGGAGCGAGACCCCCTTGCAAGCGCGAAAGCATCTACCTGTCCCCCATGAAGACCTCGACTGTCAAACCCTCGCGAAGACTCTAGGCCAAATTATCAGTTGCCTGGGTAGATCCTCGCAGCGCGTCTTCTCAATTGCCACGACCGGAGCGCTAATTTCCGGCCAAAGCATTGACGCAGCAGCCTTGCGCCATCAATATGGTCACGCCATGTACAGTTCCGAGTCACTCAAAGCTTGCATGCCTTCCTCTCTGCAACGGGCCATGATGCCTCTGGACAGTTTTATTACGATAGCATTATATGTGCACTGGACTGCTAGTGATACGCAATCCCGAAGAACATGTCGGGATGGCCACGGACACTGCCTTAATATTGTAGCCATGGACTACTGTAGTAGTTACTGTAGTACCGACTCGGATTCGAGTAGTAGTCGGTATACAGTGAATAAATTGAATCTCCGATAATCGGAGTTTAAACTCACACCGTGCCCCCCCGCAAGTTTGGAGAGGACTTTGATTAAGCGTTCCAGGCTGGTGTTTCGCTCCGGCCTACGTGTTTCCCCCTTCGACAGCCCACTCCTCATTCAAAACGGCGTCGGCTGGTGGAAGCGTCAATCGACGCCCGGAGTCTTCAGCCAGGTCGTCGGCGATGGATAATCCTCCAAACGCCAACATACACACCATCGTAAAGGCTCAAATTGTCTTCCTCCTCTCGACACTCACGGAAGACAATTTCGAGAGGAACCAGCTCGAAATACGTTCGGTATGTTCCCGCTTTTCTCCCCATTTTTTCTGCTCAAATCCTCATACTGCGCGACACAGCTCTCGGAGCAGCACGGTCTCGACACCTACCTCCACTTCATCCGTCGTCTCATCATCCATTCCCAAGGTCGCCTCGCCTTAGCCGCCCCACCCTCTGCGTTTGACACATCTACCGCCCTGACCTTCCGTCTACTTGTCCAGGAGACTCAGCGTCTCGCTCGTGACCCTTTTCTCGCAGACCGATTCCGGGACGGCGTAGACAAGGGCGAAGGGGATGCCTTCAGGCATTTTGATCTCCTCCGATTTGTAGATCGTGTTTCTCTCAGGCCGCTTGAGAAACTTGTTTTGGCTTCATCCATTGTCGCTGGTTCTACCCGCAAGGAAATGGCCACCCAAGCTGCCGCCCTTATTCGTGTCGACTTTGAGAACGCCGTCCTCTCTCTCTGCCAACACCCCTCGTTCGACCACGCCGATCTCTCCCCTCAGCAAATTGCAAAACTCATGTCAAACTTGTTGTCCGACTCCAATTCGGAACCCCCCGTGTTGGATGCCACCCAGCGCCAGGCCCTCATCGCGGCTGCACAAGCCAAGTATGGACCGGAAATAGTTGCTCCTATCTTGCAGCGCATCTTCCCTACATTGAGGTATGCCGCGCAATGCATGCTCTTCATATTTCTGTACATGACTAATAGGGCTCACTTATGCAGCCTTCCCTCTGGTGCATCCCTTGTCCAGACCCTGATCCAACTCGGCCCGGAGATTACTGGCGATGCAGATACAGTCCGTGCACTCCTGCTTCGGTTCGGCATCTCTGATGCCAATCCTCCACGGGGTGCTCAAGTTGTCGAGATCATATCCAGCTTGGCTCGGCTCGCTGCGGAGGGTACGACCCTGTGTGACGTGGGGGCTTTGGTGAGGGCTTTGGGTAGTTTCGTAAGTTTTAAGGGAGCGTGGTTAACCATCGTTGTTGACACGTTTTGCAGCATGTCAACCTTAACTGGGCCAACGTCATCAAGGCATTTGACTGGCCTGATCGTCACGGAGTCGATACGGCCACGCTGAAGTTGTTGATCGCCATCCTCCTTAACTGTCCACGGGATGCCGATCCGCATGCGGTGACTGGGTTCTGGGGAGTATGGAAGAATTCTTTATACCAACTCAAGCTTCTCGATGCCCTTTTATCCTTGCCCGCAGACACTTTCAATTTTGTGTCCTTGCCTGGTCATAGGATTGTCACTGTAGAGGATGTAGCAGCTGCGAGTCCTACGATCAAATCATTGGCCGCCAACGTTCAGGGGCATACATGGAACTCTCTTAATCTTTTCGAAGTTCTAGTACGACTTGCAGATTCGGACAATGCCGACATCCGGAATTGCGTACGTGATATGCTGGACAAGGCACTCAAGATAAGCGCGGAGCTGGTCCATATGGGTCTACTTCAGGTTCCAGTATGTTATTGCTCGAATATACTTTAACGTTTTTTTACACCTATTATAGGATCAGAACTGGGGTGACATTCGTCTCGAGTATTCTCGCAAGCTGTTGGCTATGTTTCTGGCGGGTCACCCGAACCATCAACTTGTCTTCATGCGGTTGTGGCAAATTGACCCCGCGTATCTTCTCGGCGCTTTCCGTGATTTTTATGACGAGAGTGCTCTCAACATTACTCGCATTTTGGATGTTGCGCAAGACCTCAAGGTGAGGAACTACAATCTTTTTACATACAGGTTTCCGTCTAACTTCTGTAGATTCTAGAAAATCTTTTGGATTCACGCCCCTTTACATTCGCTCTGGACGTCGCTGCACTGGCTTCTCGCCGAGAGTACTTAAATCTAGACAAGTGGCTTGCCGACAATGTCACTGCCCACGGTGCTGAATTCCTTCGCTCCCTGATCCATTTCTTGGAAATCAAGATGGAGAGCGAAAAAGTCTCGAGAACGTCGGATCCTGCAGTGGACGGTTGTACTATGCCTCTTAACCCTCAAAGTATCGCCATCTTCCTCCGTACCCTTCGAAACAAGTCCGTACTTTATTTCCGTATTTGAACTTCATTAACATGACTGCGTCACATAGCTCCGCTAAAATGCCCCGCGAGGACATAGACTATTGCCTCGAGGTCCGCAACACTTGTCTGCAAATTCACCCCCGCCTCATGAACCTCATCCCTGGCACCGACACCGAACCTGGTTTTGCTGTCGTCAACTACTCGGCCGAGATTGAGGCCGAAGTTGACGCTATATACAAGGAAATGTACGACGAACAAACGAGCATTGACGAAGTTATTGCTCTTCTTCAACGCAGCAAAGCTTCATCGGACCCTAGAGACCACGAAATCTTCTCCTGCATGCTCCATTTCCTATTTGACGAATACAAGTTTTTTCAGTCCTACTACCCCGCCCGCGAACTTGCTATGACTGGTTACCTCTTTGGCTCAATCATCCAACACGAATTGGTCGATCTCATTCCGTTCGGGATAGCGCTTCGCTATGTCGTCGACGCCTTGAGTTGCCCCTCCGAGACGAACTTGTTCAAGTTTGGATTGCAAGCTCTGGCCCGGTTTGAGAGTCGTCTTCCGGAATGGCAGCCACTCTGTCAGGCGTTGTTGAGCATTCCGCAGTTGATGGAAGCTCGCCCAGACCTTGCGGCTACTATTCACCGGGCAATCGCCACTGGAGATGGCTCGAATGGGGACATCAGGGCTCACACAACTGATCCAGCTCCGGTGTTTATGGCCATCCAGCCGGACAAGTTGGACATCGAGATTGTCAAGCCGGCCGAGGAATTATCGGACAAGGTTCTGTTCATTGTGAACAATCTTGCACCCAGCAACTTCGACGTCAAACTTACAGAGATGAAAGACCACTTTGATGATACTTACGCGAGGTGGTTTGCCAATTATTTGGTCGACCAACGGATCAGTGCGGAGCCCAACAACCACCAACTTTATCTTCGTTTCTTGGACGCCCTCGAGACGCCAAAATTGGACAAGCTCATTCTCCAGGAGTCATTCACCAAGTCTGCGGCGATGCTCAACAGCGAAAAAACGATGCAGGTCACGTCTGAGCGGGCAATCTTGAAGAACCTCGGCTCCTGGCTTGGGACAATCACGCTCGCGAGGGACAAGCCTATCCGTCACAAAAATCTTTCCTTCAAAGATCTACTCGTCGAGGGTTACGAAAGCGGACGGTTGATTGTTGCTATTCCATTTGTGTGCAAGACTCTTGAACCTTGTGCGAAATCCAAGGTGTTCAAGCCTCCGAACCCATGGCTCATGGCCGTCGTCTCACTTCTTGCGGAGCTCTACCACTTCGCCGATCTCAAGCTGAACCTAAAGTTTGAGATTGAGGTGTTGTGCAAAGGGCTCGACATTGATCTTGACACAGTCGAAGCAACTATGATTCTGAGAAACCGGCCCACGGCCGATGCTTCGGCCCCCGCACCAGGTCTCCCCGACTATGTCAATGATGTAGAATCGCTGTCGATGAACGGATTTGAGGGCGGGGGAATCCAGGGCCAAGGGCAAGTTATGTCACTTGGCTCGGCCGCCGCTACGGAGACTCAGAGGGCGATTGGGGCGCATATCGAGTCAATTTTGGCCGGACTGGCATCGAGTGTCATCATCAGTCCCCAACTTGCGCCGCTGCACGTCAATCATTCATTCAAGAGGGCTGTCCAGTTGGCCGTCGATCGCTCAGTTCGCGAGGTATGTGTGGTTCTTTGTTGAGGTTGAAGTTTCATGTGCCAACTATGGTCTTTTATAGATCATTGTGCCTGTTGTCGAGCGCTCGGTCACGATTGCAGGCATTTCTACCCGTGAGCTCGTTACGAAGGACTTTGCTATGGAGTCCAGCGAGGATAAGTTACGCAAGGCCGCCCATTTGATGGCTCAGAAGCTCGCTGGAAGTCTTGCGCTGGTGACCTGCAAGGAACCTCTCAAAAGCAATCTCGGTGGACACCTTCGTACTGCGCTTGTTGACCATGGCTTCAGCGAACAAGTGATATCTGAGCAGGTTCTTTCCATCCTTGTAGCCGACAATGTGGAAGTCGCTTGTTCTGCTATCGAAAAAGCTGCCATGGAACGCGCGGTGGCGGATGTTGATGATGGGTTTGCCACCTCCTATGAAGTTCGCCGAAGGCACAGAGAGCTTCGTAGTGGTCAGGCGTTTTGGGATCCCGCTGCTCCTCCCACCAACTTTTCGGTGGCCCTCCCTGACCCTTTGCGTATCAAAACTACTGGTCTGCAGCCTCATCAAGTTGCGGTGTATGAGGATTTCTGTGAGTATTTTGTGGCCTGTTCTGTCATGTTACTAACATGGAACCACAGCTCTCGATCCCAAGCGGCGACCTCCTACCATGAGTCGGCCTGGCTCGGCGATGGCATATTCGCGTGGAGACCATCTTCCTCCCGCCGTTTACACCGGCTCTCCCGCGCCGGAGCAGGGGATGAGTGCTTTGAGCCACCCAGAGGCGATGGAACGGTTCACGGTTTGTCTGGTAACTGCCGATGCTTTGCCTCGTACTAACTCAAGAGTTTAAGATCACTGTCAGAGACCTAGAGAGCCTTGTTGTTCAGCTGCCCATAGCTTCTCTCTCAGCACTGCCTTCAAACCACGACATTCGTCACTTGGTTCGCCAAGTGCTCTACATCGCTGCTCAGTCAGTAGACCACCACCGCACTCCATTGTTGATATCTCAGAAGATTGTGCAATTGCTGTATAAGACATCGTCTCAGCTAGGTAGGGAGATTTACGTGGCACTTTTGGATCAGCTATGCCACTCGTTCGAGGAAGTTGCGAAGGAGGCCATCACCTGGCTTTTATATGCCGAGGATGAGGTTTGTACTTCGTCAAACTTTACTTGTGCTCGTACTGACGTTGATGTAGCGCAAGCTCAATATTCCGGTGACCGTCACTCTTCTCCGCAGCGGACTTGTGAACACTTCGCTTCAGGACCAACAATTAGCCAAAAGCTTGTTCCAGGATCCTCGTCCGACCCTGCAGAGTTTTGCGGCTGGCCTCGTCCGAGAGTGCTTGTCGAGTGACCCGCCTGTCGCATCCCAAAATCAGCTGACGTATACGATAGAGGTCTTGGGACAGCTCGCCCAAGCTGGAAAAGCCAACGAGGAGTAGGTGTATTGCGCTATCGCTTATTAACATGGTCTCATGTGCTTTAAATAGTGTCCAACGTCTGTTAGACGACCTCCGTGGTGTCGTAAGACGGCCGAGTAACCCGGTTGCTTCCGATGCTGTTGTCATCAGGCAACCTTCGGTCAAACCTGAGACTGAACAGCTCAGGGAGAAACTCTTTTCCTGGTTCCAGCAATGGGTCACTATCTTCCAACGTTCACACTCCCCAGAGAAGGCTTTTGTCCCATACATCACCCAGCTGACCAAGCAAGGTATCCTAAAGGTTGAGGACGTCTCTTCGTTCTTCTTCCGTGTCTGCGCCGATTCCAGTGTCAACAGCTACCTCAAATGTGTCGCTGCGGGGGAGTTCGATTACGCCTTCCAGGCCTTGGATGCAATGTCACGCTTGATTGTCTACATCATCAAGTACCACGGGGATGCTGCTGGTGTCAACAGTGACCAGGCAAAAGTACACTACCTCACTAAAATCTTGTCAATCTTCGTCCTCGTCTTGGCCAATATGCACGAAGACCAAGGGGTCATGTTCCAGCAGAAGCCATTCTTCAGATTCTTCTCCAGTCTTATTAATGACCTGCACGCAATGGAGGCGAACCTCGGATCTGCATATTTCCAGCTGTTGACCGCTATCAGGTACGCCCGATCCAAAGAGGGCGTGTCAGTATTACTCATTATGATTTTCCAGTGATACTTTTAGTTCATTACAACCCACCTACTTCCCTGGATTCGCGTTTTCGTGGCTGAGTCTGGTTTCCCACAGGCATTTCATGCCCAAGTTGCTCTTGTCCGAGAATCGAGAAGGCTGGTCCGCGTTCCACAAGCTTCTGTTGTCTCTCTTCAAGTTTTTGTCGCCATTCCTCAAGGAAGCAGATCTTCAACTTGCCGCTCGCGACCTCTATAGAGGCACACTCCGCCTCCTTCTCGTCCTCCTCCACGACTTCCCCGAGTTCCTCAGTGAATACTACTTTAGTCTATGCGATGTCATCCCACCCCGCTGCATTCAACTCCGTAACATCATTATTAGCGCATTCCCTCTCTCCATTGTCCTCCCTGACCCCCACTTGCGCAACATCAAATTCGACTCGATCCCCGAAATGGGCCCCATTCCACCCATCCTGTCCGACTTTGCTTCGGGCGTTAAAAATGCTGATCTCAGAAACGGCCTAGATCAGTACCTCCTAAACCGAGGCACCCCCACTTTCCTCGCTTCACTCAAAGATCGCTTGAAGTTATCCGTGGTCCCGGAGGGCACCACCGATACATACAACCTCTCCCTCATCAATTCTTTGGTAATGTATATCGGAGTGTCGTCTGTCGCGCAGGCGAAGGCACGCAGCGGGTCGTCTGTCTTCGTCCCAAGCGACCCAGGCGTTGTTGCTTTACAGTACCTAGCTACTAATTTAGATGTTGAAGGTGAGGGTATTCATCAGTGTGTCCTTTGCCCGCGTGTTCATGTGCAACCTTAGGACAACACCACCTCCTGAGCTCCATGGTGCTCCACCTGCGATATCCCAATGCCCATACCCACTGGTTTTCCTCCCTCTTGCTCCACCTCTTCGTTGAGGTCAAGGACGATTGCTTCCGTGAGGTGATGACTCGGGTTCTCTTGGAGCGTTTCATCGTCCACCGTCCTCACCCATGGGGAGCGCTGGTCACATTCATTGAGCTCCTTAGGAACCAGAAATATGAATTCTGGAGCAAAGAGTTCATTCGTGTTGCCCCGGAGGTCACCATGCTTCTCGAGAGTGTGAGTGCTCTCGTCTGATCCCATCTGTGGTTGCTGATGTCTTGGCCAGGTCGCGAGGTCCATCTATCAGTCCTAGACTCGCTTTGTCTTTTTGTCGCTGCTATCTGTCGCACATATCTGTTTCCCTTTGGGTTTTCTTCCTTCAGCTCCTTTCCTTTCACTCTCTTTTTCCTTCCTGTCTCGTCGCTTCCTCTACCCGCAATCTACTGTATTGTAACAAGTTTCCACCCATTCAAGTGTTGAACAAGGTGTAACACGTGAACTTTGATGATATCGGGCGTACTTTCTTTGCATGCACGCTTCCCAGGCACATGGTTCGTGGTGATTACTATTTCTGCGTTGCTTATAACTCTGTTCCGTCGTGATTGTTGAAACGCCCCACTCCTCGATTGTTTATATGAGACCTGGTCCGCTTCGCGCCCCCAGCGATGTATCTTGTCACGATCCTTACCGTACAATGTACAGACGAATTCTATCTATATACTTATGGCGTCGTATGGGCGTCGTATTTGCTAATCGAGCCATGACATGCGTTCGTTCCAGATCCACTCACCTGTTGTGTGTTGATCACGTGCGTCAGGGGGTGTCCAGTCCATAGACGCTGATGGAACGAAAAGCACAAGTTATTTGTTCGCCCGTTGCAAAAGGGAGAGAGGGAAAGGACAGGACAGGAAACATACCCTGCACCTTGCACGCCTGCGGCACCAATCATGTCCGCACGACCGTCGACGACGAGCCAATCAGGCGAGAGCACGCCAGTGCGGATGGGGAAGAGCCGGACGGCACGTTCGAGGCCGGATGTGTCTGTCGATTGAAGGAAGAGCGCGACACTTTGGACGTCGTAAGGGTGAGGTTGGCAAAACAGGATCGCTAAGCAGTGGGTCGGATCGCGTAGGGATGTCGGGGAAACAGGTATGTGGTGTATGGCATCGGCAGCGTCAGGATGAATGCACACTTGACAAGGAAAAGCTCTCACCCGAAGACGGCCGCTCGAAGCGTACCGCGCCGAAACGCCACGTCCCGTCGGCGTATGACCAGGTCCCCCCCCGCGCGTTCGAGCCAGCGTTGAACGAGCGGTGTCTCGGCGCACCCGATGACGACCAGGTTTCCCTCGTAGATACCGATTGGCACGTGTGTCGTCTCGATTTCGGAGACGCTGACGATCTGGGCGTCGAGCGCGTGGAACAAGTAGAGAGCGTGTGCGATGCGGAGGGCTGCGGAGAGCTCTGGGCAAGGCGCGAGGGATGGGACGAGTAAGGTGAATGGGGCCTGTGAAGAGAGGATGGCTTGGAGACGCTGGGGCGGGACGCAGAGGCGATGTGTTGTAGTCGCCAGCGGGTCAGTACATGAGAGGATCTGACATGCAATTCAAAACAAGTGTGGGTTCGTCCAGCGAAGTTCCATACCTTCCAAGATGCTTTGCGGTGGAACCCTGTGGTGTTGGTGTCCCTCACGAACAAGTTCGTGTCGCCAAGATCGGCTGGAACATCGTCACCATCGATCGCAAGCATCGTCGCTTTCTTGATGTCATCGCAGGTAACAGCCCGGACGTCCGCGTCGAGCGAGAACACCGAGACATTCGTCGTTTGTACTGACACGCGTCCGTCGGGGGTGGTCGTCACTCGGAGCCGACCCAGCCTAAACATCTCCGTCAGCGAAGACACTCGACTGGATGACGAGCGTATGGTACTAACAATCCGGGAGTCGTTAATGCTTGGATCTGCCATCCATTCAGCGATCCACTCTCGGCTGGGACTGCAACCGTGAGGGTGAAGCTGGTTGTCTTGGGTTTCTGGTTCGTAAGTACATTGGTGCGTGGTGCCCCTCCCACCGAGCGCGGCGATGACAAAGAAAAGTACACCCGATCTAGAAACGCCTGTACGTGCTCGTTGAACAAGATGTCGAAGTACCAATGGGGCCGTCCGGGATCTTCGTGGTACCTGTCCATAAACCAAATGGCGTCAGGAAAGTCGGGAAAAAGGAACGTCTCGCAATGGAGCGAGCCCAGGAAATTACGGGGTGGATGCACGTACGTCACATCCGCGTTGGGATCCCAGGTCTTCAGTATCTCAACTTGTTCACGCGTATGCCACGGCGGGACGTTGTCATCTGCCCCTCTGCGAGTGATGAACATCGTCAGTTGACCAAGCTCACCCGGAATTCAAAGACGAATTAAACACGACACATGGCAAGTATCCCATGTCCCGGTTTGTTCTTGTTCTCTCCCGTCGAGCATTCAGACGACTCACCCATGCAAGGCCAACACAGGCTTGCCAACCAAGTTCCCCAAAAACAAGTCATTGTCGTCTGGCGTGAGTGAACTATCGAGGACAGCACGCAACGCTGGATCGGCAAAGTGTGCAAAACGACTCATACACCACGAGACGTAAGCTTGTGATTTGATGTATCCAGCAGCTGGAACGACTAGAACATGGAAAGGGACGTAGGGCAAGATTCAGTGTCGACCCTTGCAGGGTGTGAGAGGGGGCGGAGAGGACGCACCAGCGCATACGCGATCGGGCCATCTACTCGCCATGTACCACGTGCCTTGTCCACCATTTGAGTGGCCCATGAGGATGACGCGCGTATCGGTATCGAAGCCCCACTTGGTCCACCTTCCAGAACCAGAGCTGGATAGAATGCGCGAGAGGGCAGAAACAGCTGCGAAAGCATCTGCCGTTGATGGGCCGTGCCAATCGAGTCCCTGTCAATAGATAGGGATGAGTAAAAAGTTTGGATGAAGAACGCAAGCTCACCCAAGCGGTTCGCCCTTGCGGCATCACTACCCACGCGTATGTTTGCCGTAGAAGTGAATCCGCCCAGAATGACTGGGTGAGTATGTCTGCACCAGCGCCATCTTGGATCGGTCAGACGAGGATTCAAACCACATGTATATACCATGATATCGAATCAAGCCTCGGACTTACGAAGTGCAAGAATAGGTTCGTTGCCTCTGCACTTGCTGGTATCAGCCCTGTCTTGTTGTCCCAGGACAGTCTGGGAGTCGCCGAAGGCTCCCTTTGGGGGCTTCACTGAAAACACAGTGGGCATCGACTTTGCGAAGAAATACGAAGCTTGGATAGGAACGTGCTGCTCTCGCGTCCAAAGCGGAACATGAGTCAGTGGGAGAGTGGCCCGGAAGACGAATGTGTTCTGGATCATAGGCTGTGCATTATTACGCGTATTTTGATCAGTATTCGGTTGGCACAAGAGCGTGAAGGGCACGCATGTAAGCTCGACGTCCAGCTGCTTGACTTCCTCTGGTATTTTTTCAGGCGCAGATATAGATAATTGGAGTGGTAGGATACGGGATTGGGTCGGCGCGATGCGTACAGGCACCTCATCGAGAAGTGCAACAGACAATGAAAGTGGAAGGTGTATTGAGCTAGGAACAAGGCGCGCACGGACGACCGACCAGTACCCTTGGCCAACCTCGGTCCAACGTCCGAAATCGAGACACTGAACCCCGATACCGACTGCGTCTCCAAACGGCGTGCCATCAACGATGTGAGGGGTTATCGAGTGTGCGAGGACGTGCCGGAGTGGTGCGTCCTCAATAGGGAATTGGATTCTGCCTGTCTCCAGCGAAGGAGTCAGAGAGCATGTGAACTGGAGAGAGACGGAGAAATTGAGTGTTAGGATTGGATGGGGGGAAGAGTATGCGGATGGGTCGCCAAAAAGGCGTATCTACATAGAGGGTCGATTGAATCGTTGAATGAGGTCAGCCATGAGGTGACGAGGAGCGACACACCTCATAGGGAGCGCATATAATTATCTCATACCTCGTCCCTTCCTTATTCCTTGCTGGCGACACGGGTAACTTAACCAGCTGCGCAGGAGCTCTCTCCAACGTGTAGATATTCCCGTAGTACCACTCTGGGATGCCAGTCTTTCTTTCCAGAGAATCAGGTGGGGGAAGAATTGTAAAAAAGGCCCCCTGGAAGAGTTCTGTGCGGAGCAGGGGTTCCGAGAGATCTCCAGTAACGTCGGACGGGGGATAAACAGATAGCCAACCGTGCAACACGTTCAAGTGTTGAAGACCCGCCCAACCTTCTGTTGCACGTATCTGATTCCAGGGAACGGAAGGGTGGGAAACGTGAATGGTGCCATGGGGATCCGCTGTTGTCTGTGACCAGGATGCATAGGCGGAGTGGGTGAGCGAAGTGGGATACTGTGTGGTGGTCGAGATCGGTAAGGAGACTGAATGAAACGAATGAGGACCAAGCGGAGGTGTAGAAGGAACGGACTCACGCTCGAGGGGGTATGCAGGAGAAAGAAAGTGCTGTTCGCGAGCATGGACTGGGAATGGACCGAGCACCTAAGTTAGACTGGTCAGGTCAATGACAATCAGCAGACGAGAGACAGCGCACATCCCAAACGCTATCGAGCTCGACGCGCCAGCCCCGGCGAGAGGTCGCGCTCATGGTGGTACTAACAATTGATCGATCCGTCGTATGATGAAGCAAAACAAGACAGCAAACAGCTACGAGAAACAAATGTCCACGCCTGGATAAGATCATACATCCACCCACTCCAATCTGCTTATTTCTTCCCAGACCTGAGAGTACGTTGACATTTGCTTCGACCAACCACCAAATCAAAGATTCGACATACTTCTTGATTCCACCGCCAGGCGGACCACCTGATAAGCAAATCGATACTCAACCACGCGGGAGCACAGCGACGAAATCTATCCATACCTTTGGTAGCTGTGTGTTTCCATCGCCGATTAGTGACCGAACAATCCCGAGTCAGATATGATTCACAGCGACGAGAGGGTGAATAGACCAAGCCATCTCCGTACAGGTCGTCCATACCTTTATCCTTTGCAGCCTTCAGAGCAGCCTCCTCGGCCTTCTTCCTCTCCTTGAAGGCCTTGTCATCTTCGTCATCCTCTTTTTTATCTTTCTTGGCAGCCTGCAGCACGAATCAGACCAAGATGAGCGGAGGACGGGTGAGACAGACCTTTAAAGGTTTCAACTTTCCACCTTGCCGCGACATGTTGCTGCAGCTCGTCTACGCGCAAGACCCAGTTTGGCACAAAATTCTCCAGACGACAATGTCTTCCCGTTATGGAAGTTTTAGCAAAAAAATGTTTGTTCATCGGCCCGGTGCGGGAGCCGTGAGCGAGACACTGGCACAATCTCACTAATATTCATGCATCTCTCAATCCGTGTCCGCACGGGCAGGCTGCCCTTTGCGACCTCAGGCCATCTCCAGGTCAGACTCCACTCGAGTTCCTGTCCCAGACTGCCCCGACTCCACAAAGACGCGATCCATGTAAGCAGATTCGTCGCAGGTGCCCTCTTCACATTCGGTGCGCTTGGATTCGGTCTGCACGCTCTGCGAAATGGCAAATTCGATCACTTCAGGCCTCTCACGCTAGGAGCAACACACGACACCACCCACCCTGGATCTGACCACTCCAGCAGATACGTTCACCACCAGAACAAAGCCGTCGATTCGCCGTCCAATTCTCAACTCGTGTCTTCGTCTACCGATACCCACATCTCACTCTCATCCTCGTATGGCACCACAGACGACGTCGAAAAGGCCATCGAAGACCTCCGACGTGCTTTTCCTGGCCAACACCGCGTGCAGACGAACAAAGACTCCCTCCAGCTCTACGGCTCCTCGGAAAACTCGTACCACCCCTCCTCACCCCACTCCGTCATCGTTCATGTCAACACCACGGAGGACGTCGTCAACGTCGTTGATATATCCCGCAAGTATAGGGTCCCTCTCATTCCCTATAGCGGCGCGACAAGTTTGGAGGGCCATTTCAGTGGCGTGAGTGCGTTTTCTGGAATTGTGTTATAGTTCGTCTCTTGATGGAATGCGCGTTTAGTATCCTTCAGGGAGTATATGTATTGACATGTCAGGCATGGACCAAATTTTGGAAATAAACGGTGCGTACGTTGGACTTGCGTTGATGCAACCGAGGCATGAACCTCTTTTTCCAGTGGCCGACGGTGACCTTCGGTGCCAAGCTGCCGCTCGGTGGGAGGACATCAACCGCGTTCTCAAGGAGAAAGGTATACCTCTGTTCTTTCCTGTAAGCCTATTCCGAATGCGGATCAGCAGTGGTTAACATCACAGACTTAGCTTGACCCAGGTCCAGGTGCTGTGAGTCATTTCCTCTTCGGCAGTCAAGGCGGGTCGTGATGGTCCTGGAAGACGATAGGTGGGATGATCGGTACGGGGTGCTCCGGCAGTAAGTCTTCACTATTTAATTCTTGCTACCGATGAGATGCCAATTCTCCATAGCGAATGCCGTTAGATATGGTACCGCAAAGGCGGAATGGTTCCTAAACGTCGTAAGTATCGATTTTGAGGAGTTGTTCTGCGATCAGCTACACACCGAAACAACAACCAGACGGTCGTACTTCCGTCCGGTAAAGTTATCAAGACGCGTCAAAGGGCTCGCAAGTCGTCCGCCGGGTTCGACACTACTAAGCTCTTCATCGGTGCAGAGGGTACTCTGGGCATCGTAACGGAGGGTAAAATCTTCTACGCCCCTTCCGTATGTCTTGTTGAAACGAGAACAGCTACACTTCGCCTCGCACCTCGCATTCCGACGAAAGTCGCAATGGCACAGTTTCCAAATGTGAAAAACGCCGTTAGTGCCGTTCAAGAGATTCTTAATACACCTTATGGCCCTCATATACGTTCGTATCCATCCATCTCGTGTACCCAGTCTTGTTGACAACCCATTCAGAATGTATTGAGCTTCTTGACGATAACAGTTTGTGTTTGTACCTTTTAAAGACACATTTACCTGACTTGCACGATCCATAGTGATGTCTGCCATCAACACGGCTGGCATAATCGAGGGACCCTATCCAGTCCAAGACACCCTTTTCTTCAAAATCCAAGGTTCCCCTGAGTCTATCGCTGAAACCTCCCGCGTGATCCAACAAATCGTTCGGAGGCATAGCAATACCCGGTTCGAATTCGCGGCGACGGACGAGGAAGCGGAGAATCTGTGGGAGAATAGAAAGTATGCACTCACGTCTACTTTGGCGTCCCATCCCGGGATGAAGTGTTGGACGACGGACGTATGGTAACGAATTTTCACTTTCTTCGCCAGCAAGAGACTGGTTGCTGATGGCACGGCGTAGTGTTCCAGTATCCAAGCTCGCTCAACTCGTGTACGAGACGAAAGAGGACCTTGCCAAGTCCGGGCTTAAATCTACCATCGTCGGACACGTCGGAGACGGTACGTCATTCCCGCGGAAGTCAGTTATGCATGAACACGGACCGGATACCAGGCAACTTCCACGGACTCATCCTCTTTCGTGACGATCGAGAACTCCAATCCGTCAGCGAAGCAGTTCACAGACTCGTCCACCGTGCAATCGCCATGGATGGCACATGTATGTCCTGTCTTCTAAATGCTTTCTCAGCATTCGCATATTGACTGTCTCGGACGGGTTAGGTACGGGCGAACATGGGGTCGGGATTGGAAAGAGAGAGTACCTCGTCGAGGAACTTGGGGAGGACACGGTGGAGCTCATGAAAACTGTGAAACGGGCGATCGATCCGCTGAACTTGTTTAATCCTGGAAAGGTATGCTTATGCCGCGGCTTGATTGCATTGGGTTGATGAACACCCGCTAGTTGTACCCAGAGAGCAAGAGCGAGCATGAGAGATCGTGAGGTTGTTTGGAACAAGATATGGGTGTTGGCACTGTCATGTTGTCCCAGTTCCAAATATTTCAAGTTCCAGTCACCGCTGATCTGGCATATTTGACCCTGAGTTTGGACTCCTTTAGTACGCCAGAGTGCTCCCACTGCCAAGAAGTTCAAGTAGTGCCGGGATGGTGCATGGTCGCCACCATCCTCCGATCCAGCTCGGACCGCCCGGTTGATAGCCATTCATTACATTTTCCGATTCCCAGACCGAGGACAGACTCGATTATTGACATGCTACCATATCAGGCACATACGATGAAAGGTAACATGGTGTTCGTTGACACTGATTAGTATCTTCAGTGGGTGTGGTCATCGTCTGAAGACAACGTAGCGGTACTAGTACCATAGATTTTTCCGACAATGCCGTGTGAGAATCCTTTTTATGTGCCTCGCCCTTTCTTCCCCGGAGCGAGATTCATCGACGGTGCAGGACAGTTGGACTCCTATTCAAGTCTCCCGGGGGAGAGACCTCGTCGTTAGTATTCACGGGCTATTGCAAAGTGGAGCCATCACCGTCCTGCTCAATGTCGATGTAATCCGTATGAGCAGAAGTCCGGGCAATCTGGTCGCAACCCCATCTTTCTAACCGGTCAGCTTCGTTGTAGCAGATCCATCCAGGAGGACTCAAAGCCTGGATTTCGTCAAGTCGATTTGTTGTGCGAGGTGTGAGTCGAGTTGGGAGTGAGACCAGTGCGGACGCACCGTGAACTTTTCGACATATCGGTATCTCGTCTGGTCCCTTTCTTTACAGGGAACGATACTTGACTTCGATTACTTTGACCGTCACCGTACCAAAGTCCATTGGATGTCTCCATGAGACGCAGAGTCATCCATCTTGATCAACCTTGTCGACACCTCATTGAGCGGCTTGAGTTTGATCGATCTCGGAATTTTAGATCGTTGCTCGAATTGCGCGCTGGCCTGCTTAGACTCGTAAAAGCTGGATTTTTTTTCCTGCGTCAGCGGCTATGAGGGCGCGAAACAAATGGCAATCATAACTCCAAAGTGACCATTCTGTTGGCTTGTCAACGCCGAAAGTGGATTTTCGCCAACGTCCAATCTCCCACTGGCAAGGCACCGCAATGGCCGAAAACATACCTAAAATCATAGTAAAATGAAAAGTCCTAGGTGAGGTGGAGTGAGACAGAGACTCTGTCGCGACACAGATTTTGACACGAAGTTATCCGGAATCAACGGTTCATCTTTTACCCTTGATTTGAATACATGCATACCTGTAAATCTTTCAAGTCTGTAGAATATTGGGAGGTGCTCTGAAACCTTTTGCATTACTTACACGAACAACCCGAAAGCCATGATTTATGAATCCCTGGTCTGTGCAGGGACTGGACAGCTCCAACCCTTCGCGACGCCTGATTATCATCTCATCTCACGGACACCTAGAGCAGAAATTGTAGTTATGAAGTGATCGTTGACGGCCGGGGGTAGGATACATCAGAAATCTGATAACATGTCTTTTATACCTAACCAATAGTTCTCGTCTGTCCGCTTGCTGATTTCACCCTTGGTTAACCATGCAAAGTCTAGGGTATCGATCTGAGTCGGGACGAACTTGTCCTGCGAGAATATGGGCTTTGTAAAAGAATACCACATCCTGGAGGACATTCAGAACATGGGTTTCGACAGCGAGGGGCAGAATTCACCTCTTCGGTGCTTTGCTTGGGAGGGTGATAGACGCCTATTGGGTTTCGGCTCACCATCCAGGTGTCCATGTGTCGTCCACACTCTGCGTCGAGTCTTCGATGTGCAGCCTAGGAATCTTGTCTGAACGAATCCGACCGATGACATCCAGCGACACTCACCACATGCAAAAATTCGCCCGTTTGAACATCCCCTTGCGGAAACCGCCAGACATCTTTGCCGTTCTCTTGCGCCTTCAGCAAGAGATAGAGATTCCGCTGACCCCTCCTGTTGAGGTTCTTGGGATCGTTGGTCTCGTCTGCGTTGTGAACGCGTGACATGGAGTCGTCGACCTCGTCCTTCATGGCGATTTCCATGAGCTCGGTCGCCTCGTTCCGTTCCTCGGAGGGATCCAAACCAAACGGTGCACCGAATGCCCTGCGCTCGCGTCTTCTCTCCTCGATGTTGAACCGCGTCTCGAGGGGTGAGCCTTGCTTGAAGTAAAACTCGGTGGGGAAGGGGTTGCGCAAGGCACGGTGTATGCGGGCCTGGTAGACATAAAAGGCTTTTTCAAAGGGTGTCGGCGTGCGTGTGAGGAGTGGGTGAACGGTTGAGAATGATAGCGGTGTGCAAGTTTGGACGAGTGCGGGTGCTGGATGTCGCTTCTGTCGCAAACGCACGTCTGCCAAACTGGCGAGCGAACATGGCGAAGAGTGTAATCTGGTATGTCGCATTTTCTCGACTCAAGTGACCTGATGACCGTGAGAAAAAAGGGCCTATGACGGTGAACTTGGTGCATTCGATTAGCTTCGACCTCTCGCCATGTCGGCCTCGCTCGTCTCTAATGCCTACCTCGACGAGAACTCGGCAAAGATCAGGTCGAAACCTGTCCCATGGGAGGTGCGCACGTCCTCTCTCCTCACTTCGTTGCTGACCTGCCTGGCAGGGATACCAGCGCGCGGAACTCGTCACTTCGGAGGAGCTTGCACTCATCAAAAAGGTAGACAGACAACCCAGGGCAAAGACAGAGTCCATCCTCGTCTCCGACGGCCAGATATACGCGGTTCTCTATCTCCGCTTGCTCAAGAAACTTCAGAGAGTCGATACCATGCAGTGCCTCCTCGTCTTGATCGCTGACGCACTCTTGGGTGAGTTGCGCGTGCTTGGTATCTGGGTTTCAGTGGATTGATGCCGTAAATGGATAGATCACGATGAACGGATACCGCTCTTCACGAGAGCTGCGCAATCGGACCCCGACCTGCCTTACTTGCCGCTCCTAAGGTAGGTCTTCCTCTCGCTGTTCGATGGCAAGATCTTCACGTGACATCCAGGACTCTAGACGCTCAAGATGAATTTGTGCAGCTCAAGTCTGCACAGATCCTCACCATACTCCTCAGTTCTGAGTCCACTCCGCTTCAACATCAACACCTGCAACCTTTCTTGAGGCTCCTTGCATCCCTCGTTCAGGGCCAATCACCAAACAAGCGCGACGTCGCAGTTCAATGCCTAGAGGCCTTATTGGCCCGCCCAGATTGCCGCAAAGCGGTTTGGGCTATCCCGGGTATCATTGCTGGGTATGTCTCGCCTCTGTGTTTTACCTACCAGGGTCCCATCTTTCTCGGGTCAGGTTGGTAGACATCCTTCGTCATAGACCAACCCCTCAGATGAGCTATCAAGTCATATTCTGCTTGTGGCTTTTGACGTTCGAACAAGACGTCGCTGCCCAGATCAACAAGTTGGTGACTCGTTTCTCTACAATAATAACGATCACCGAGCATTACCCACAGGAAATTCGATATCGTACCCCTACTGATATCGGTTGCGCAGGTGGCAGCTAAAGAGAAGGTCATCCGCGTGATTGTCGCCACGTTCCGGGTAAGTATTACCTTCAGTTGTGTTAGTCACTCATAATACCCTCTCCCTAGAATCTTATAACGAAGGCTCCTTCTGCCAATCTGCCAGCCATGTTGGTCGCGCACCTACTTTCGTTCTCCAAGAACCTATCTGCTCGTAAATTTTCCGACGAGGACATTCTTGAAGACGTTCAGTTTGTCCGAGACGAGCTAGAACGCAACTTTGAGAGCTTGACGTGAGCGACGCAACGAAACTTGGTTATTCGGCTTGCTGATGCCGACTCAAGCACCTATGACGAGTATGTCTCTGAGCTGGCGTCTGGTCATCTATCCTGGACGCCTGTGCACGAGTCGGACGATTTTTGGCGCGAAAATGCGTCCAAGTTGAATGAGAAGGACTATGAACAGCTCAAGTCGGTGTTGTTTCGCATGTTGGTACATGATTGGACATTGAACCAGCCTCTCCAGGATCCTCGTCCGCCTATTGAATACTGAAGATCCCCTCGTACTCGCTGTCGCAGTGCACGATCTCGGTCGGTATGTCAAGCACTGCGAACGAGGGAAGAAGTAAGTCATCACCTCTCTGGATTGGTCTTACTAGATCGACATTGCATTCCTAGAGTTATCACAGACCTGGGGGCCAAAGCACGAGCGATGGAACTCATGACACACCCAAACTCAGACGTGCGCTACCACGCGCTCGTCTCCGTCCAGCAACTTGTTAGTCACCCGTGGATTACTGTATGACCGATGGACCCCGCAATGCTCTGGGATCACGTGCGGAATCAAGACAATGGGTAACGTACAACAAGGAAGCATTTCGTAGAACAGATGACTATAATAGGGTATGTCACGGCTGGATCCATACCTCTGCGATGACATCCAGTTCCTTCAACGTACATGGTTCCTTGGTCGCAACATATGTGCCTGGTTCAACATCTGCATCTGAGAGATGATCGCCGACGAGGATGAGTCGAAGTCCACCTGCGCAGACAAAGCCAGTGCGGAGTGGTAGGAAGGCGAGTTCGAACGTTTGGCTTGCTTCGACGCGAGGTAGGTCGCCTGCTAGAATGTCCTGCTGTGTGAGGTCGAAGGGGTCTAACGGCATTGCGGATGAACCAAGGAACGAGCAACCGTGGAGTTTTGCATTCCTCGTTTCGTCTAGTGTTTCGAAATAGGGTGGCGGCAGCGATAACATGGGGTCATCTCCGGCAGCGACCAATTGCTGGGGCGACGACACGAGCGCTTGTTCGCCCACTAAATTGATCGGCGCCTGCGTCGGGGTCGTCAGGCCAGGTACGTAGGGCGAAATACGAGAAGGTGTCGGACTGCTCGCCACTGGTATCTCTGGCACATTCTGAGCGGAAATCCGCCGAGGCATGAGGTGTTGCACGACAAAGCGAGCCCGCCGACGTCGACCTCGCGGGATCGTGGCCGCGACGCTCAGCCTGAGTCCGAGCGTAAAGGGTTTCCCCACCCGGACCGTGTCTCCAGCGCGTCGTACGACGACGAGGTCGACGTCCAGATCCGACACAGGTTCTGGGATGACGAGCGGTTGTGGTTGTGTACCCGAGACCGAGGGCGCGGGGGACAGAGGGCGCGGGGTGGGGATCGGTGTTCCGGGTTGGTGCCGGGGGCGGAAGGGAGAGCTGGATCTTAGCATACCTGGGGGTGGTGAGCTGGGTCGGGATGCTGGGAGTTGGGGAGAGCGGGGTCGGGATGGGCTGGAGGGGGTACCTTGTGGTGCACGTTGGAGGTAGGGCGGGATAGCGCTGGGGGCTTGCGACGGTATCGGTGGAGGTGGCTGCTGTGGGCCCGGGATTCTGCGCGAGAGCATCTGTCATGAGCACAGGGACGTGCGTTGAGCATCCATCTCGAGTACTGACGGGGCACGAACGATGGCGAGAATGACACTCACAGAAGTTAGCAGACGACCTGGTTCGCCGAATTTGGAGCGCCATGAGATATCAAGTCGGCCGAGGGGAATCACAGCTCCGGGTGGATGTGTTTCCGGAAAGGTCGGTACGCTGGTTGGGGAGAGGATGTATATGTATTGTCGAACGGCCTGGGGCTGCATGAGCGCCATCGAACCTGAAAACAACTGTTGTAGGGCTTGCGTGCCGTCGTGCGAGGGATCTGAATCGGGATCGGGGACGGACAAACGGCTCGCGTCCAATGCGCGCCAGCCCTCTGCACACTCGAATTCCATCCGGTCAAACCACATGGTTTCTTGTGTCATGTTTTGGATGTGGACTTCGAGGAATACTTTTTCGCGTTCGAGGGGGTGGAGGAGGGCTGAGGGTGATTTCGGGGCGTGGACTTTGGTCTTGACGGACAGGGGATTGGTGACCTGTCCCAATCCTCAACACACACACAAAAAGAAAAAGAAAAGAAGAGGAAAGGCGAACGAAAGCGTACCAAAAACTTGTAAAATTTTCGAAAGCTTTGCAAGCTCTGTTCATCCGACCCCTCCACCGGCCCCGGTGCATAAGGATACCCAGGCGGAAGCCGATACGTGACCGTACATGACAACACGTGTTGACCGAGTTCCTTCACCTCGTGGTGCACGACGTGCTCGAGCGCGTCCCCCGCCGCGAGCGTACATTCCGCTCCGCCGATCTCGTACAGAAGCGACTTGGAACTCGTGGTTTGCATCTCGAGGGAGATATGGACGCCTTGGACTGCTGCGTGCGTTTCATTGTTGACGGAGAAGCAGCAAGAAAATGTTTCGCCGAGCTGGATGGCGCCGAATGCGGAGGGGAGGGTGAGGAATTCGGAGACGTGCGTGAGGTCGCGTAGGGTCTTGGGGTGACCGGGGAGCGGGGTCGTACCTTGGAGAGAGAGGATCGATGCGGTGGAATGGGCGGAAAAGGAGGAGGAGCTGGAGTAGAAGGGTTCCCAAGCGGCCGCGAGTGCGGGCCGCTATGAGCAATAATGATTATCATTCGTGGTGAGTATAGGGAGCTCCGAGTGGGAAGCAACCACGCACAGATACCCGCATTACCTTCAGCGATAGAAGATGGCCTTGTCCATCAGCAGTCGCCATGTTGGAACTTATGGTAAATGAGGGTGTCCCAGAGACGCAGTAATTATCTATGGACGATCAACTTGAACACCGTAGTCCAGAGGCGTTGTTTGTCTTTGTTATATTTCAAAGCCCCCGCCTTCCATAATAAATTGGGATGCAGACAACACAACGCTCATGCCATTGAGTCGAGATTTGATTACTACCCGCATGAACGGAGATCATAAGATATAAGAAGAAAAAAGAGCACATGATAAATCGATGCGGTATGTGAAAAATAACCCCTCGAAATTGACTGGTATCAAGTCCCCCTCGCCAATGTCTTCTTCAAGTCCATGTTCCGCTTCTCCAATGTCTGGATCCTCACCTGTGCCTCGTACATCTTCTTAAACAAGTATCTCCGCCTCTCCATCGATGCTCGCCTGCTCTTCCACAGGGACTGGAAAAACGTCTCAGTTCCGGTGATATCTTGTAGCGTGGCGAGTTCGGCTTCGCAAGCTTTGACCGTACTGTCCGCACCAGCGATTAGTTTGTCGTTTACCGCCATGTCTTGCGTTGCTCGGAAGACGGGGTCTGCGGCAGAATTAGCGACGTAGTCGTAGTGGAGACCGGTGGAGGTACCCACCATTTACAAGTCTCTCAAAGACGTATTTGAATACAGGTTTTCCTGGGCGTATGGTAGACGGTCGGCCTGACCACGATGCCTCAGAAAAAATCCTTTTGCATGATCTAAGTGAATGTAACACACCGTGCAAAGTTCCGATAGAGATCAACTCCATATGCTCCATAGAGCGCAAAGCGATTTCATCTCCCTTGAACGGGAAGTTTGCCAATACATCGTAGTAAGGAAGCTGCATGTTTGGATTACTGGTGAGCCCTGTCCAGGACTTGCAACGGCATAATTGGGGAGACTCACTTCTGTTTTCTGCGCGAGCTGCTTGAGCACTGTCCAGGCCTGCTCGCGTGTCCATGGCAAAGATTTGGCATCCTCAATGTCCTCCCCAAATGCGCTCTTCCGAAGCTCGCCGACACTGCGGGAGATGATGTCTTCGACGGCGTCCTCAACGGCCTGACCGCTGCGAACTTTGTAGATTAACTGGATGTCGTGGTTAACACATTGTTTAAATAGGATGGTGGGACACTGACGATCTCAAGATCACTCGCGCGACCGCCAAGGCATTCAATACTAGCTACCTCTGGTCCTGTCAGCTCAGCAGTCATCCCGACTTCACGTAGACGTTGTTTCACGAACGCCAAGGCACTGCCAGCGTCTGCGTCGTACAGGGGAATAGAGTATAGAGGCTTTGATGGAAGAGCTGATAGTAAGAATGATGAGTGAGTCGTTGAGTTACCGATGATGAATTTATACCACGTGTGATTAGCTTCGCGTTCTCTCTGTTGTCGCTGACAACGACGACATGTGCAATCTGGAAAAGTACGTCGGTGAAGCATGAAGAGACATCACGGCAAGATCGCCTACCTTGTTCTCAACCAGGCTTGCCGCCCACTGGCTGAGCACATCCTGTAGTTCTTCCCTATAAACGCTACCGCGCGCGCCGTAGTTCGTAATGACTACAATGGGAAGGGCCGCAATGGCTTCAAGCTCCTCTGCACTCCTTTCCTTTCTTCTGAGCTCGCCTTCCACTTCTTTCTCCGCTTTAAGCTCTTCCATCACGAGAGCTCCGTCCTCCCCACCCGCTCCAACATCACTATCCGCTACACCGAAAACCTCATCACCGACACCAAGCTCGGACATGATACCGTTCCCGGCAACGCAGTCTAACCTGCCATCATGCCAGGTACCCTGGCGAATTTGCTCTGTTCGGCGCGCTTCCTCAATCTTACGGGCTTCCGCTTCGCGCTGAGCTTTGAATTCTTGTTTGGTAGCTTTGCGAAGTGATCGGTTTACATTCATGAGAGCTATTCCAACTACTTCAAGGATTTGTTTCAGCTGGTCCGGGAGCGAGCTGCTAAAACCCGCTTCACGTGTGTATACAGTGAACAAAGGTGAAATTATAGAGGGGGTATGACCGACCTTTTTGACCAATGACACCCATGCTTGCGATATCGATGACGTTGGTAAGAGAATTCAGGAAGGTGAAGATAGGTCTGTAACCTGTTTGCTCTGCCAGAGCAGCTACAAGCCTGGTATCAGACGTGGTTTTATTGAGCTCTGCACAATCGATGACTAGAGTTTTCCTGTGGATAATACGTCTCAGATGCCTGGAAAGTAATCGGAAGCTCTACTTACCGGCCACTGTCTTGCAATACGGCGGATACAAAATGAGATTTCCCGCTACCCTGGGGACCGTGAACGAACGCAACGGTTACTGCGAACTGCATGAGCGACGGTTGTGTGATATTCCGGTAAGAAAACGAACATACATGGAGGGTCAGTTAAATAGCTTCTCAGTGCATTTTCTGCTTCTCTGCGCTCCTTCCATCCACCTAGATCTGCTACTGGGCTATCTTCAGATGTGGATGAGAGGAATAATCGTTCGAGAGCGTGAGTTCGCAGCCACTTGAAGAGTTCGTATTCTTTTGGAGGTTCAGTCTCCTCAGTGTCGATTAGCAAGGAGATGGCTAACCTCTGTAATCAAACCAATTCAACATCTTCCCTTCGATGGAGAGCGCTCGGATAGGGTCAAAAACCTGTGCACAGCAGGTTAGTGCGCGTCTCAAATATTCATTCAGAGCTTACAGTGTATGTCAATGTGCCAAGCAAGAAGAATAGAATAGGAAGAACTATTCTTGGATGAGCGGTGAGCCAATTGCGGATAGCATGCGCCTGGAGGGGTCGCTGGTAAAGAATTTGGAAGCGTGTGGGTTGGTTGTTATTCAGGAATTGATATCCATGGATGGCATTGCGTGCGATAGCGGCCGAACGAACGCGTACAAAGGAAACATCCGCGGAACGAAGAGTTCCAGCAGGGACCGGCTTCGGAGGGATTAAGTCGTGTATGTGGCCGTATGGCTGCTGAACAAGTGAGAATGGTCACTATCAAAGCAATAACTAAACAACTTGCGCGGAGGAGCTCGTAGAGGGTTTCCTCTTGGACATCGGGTCCCTCAAACCCAACTTTCAAAAGGGGAGAGGGATACCTATGCATATCCTGATAGTGTGTTATGAGTGCGCTTTACTATGCCGTGTATGAACGGACCTCCAGCCATGGTTGACCTTTGACAAGCCAGACATTGCCCCAGTCGAGGCCAGCCCAGGAAGGCATGGCATGGTTGTCGGCTTCTGCCCTCAGTTCGTCTTCAATGTCTTTCAGTGCACTCTGTTTGTCTCTAGCACTATAGGTAAATTTCACAAAGACACCGCCATCCTTTTGGTATGGTTGAAGAGAGAGGACCTTGAACCCGTGTGTCTTGACGACAGAAAGGCGGGATTCTAGTTCCCCTAGAAGTGACTCTTCACGAAATACGCCGATATAATGGCGGACACTGGGGTAGCACTGGCAATCAGAGATAGTAGAGTGACTCCACGATCGGGACGTGCGTACTCCCAAATGCCCATTCGGATGGGAAAGACAGAATCGACGAATAGCCAGCCCTCCTGGGCGCGACCACGTGTAAATGCGACAACCACTGGTAATAATTGCAGAGACTCACTGCCGCACTGACTGCAGGGCCGTCGGCGCTGCCCGTCAATTTCCGAATGCCAGGGGCTCTTGTTACAGTAGCAGCTACACGTCGCACTGCTGAGCTGGTCGCGGTACTTCGGACGACCAAACCTAAAACATTTCGAGACAACATACGAATTTTTGTCTTCGTTGTGTTGTACTGTTGCAGATCTCAAGTCAAGAAATACAGTACTTGAACTGGTTTCCTACACCGGGGTAACCGCGGGAAAATAGTTCCTTTTCGAGGGTCCTCCATGGCCAAGACAAATTGTTTTTACCTGGCGTGTTGATGCGAGGCCTCGTTCTCCACTACCACCGTCGTCCACGTCCACGTCCACGTCCGCTTCGCCATTCTGCTCACCGTCCAAGACAGCGATGAGCATTTATACCCATCAAAATCATGCCGCTCCCCTTGCTCGCTCAAATTCCTTCTTTGGCACTATCAAAAACATCGTCACCGCCCCCTTTTCCTGGTTCGGGGGTTCAGACGATGAGTTCGAGGACACGAAAGGAAAGCGGAGGCGACTTCCAGCTGCCTCTGAGGATACACATATGGAGGATGAGAGTGTGCCGAGTAGGGCTAAGAGGATGAGGGTCAACTCACCCGACAGAGACACCCAACCATACCTTGATCCCCCCAGATCTGCCTTCACCCAACCACGGCGCACCTCAGACAAATTTACGTCCGGCGCCGTTCGCGATATCACTAGGTCTCCTCGGAAAACGTTACATATTCCATCGACCTCGAATCAGTTACCACGTAACAGACGTACGCTATCTCCCCTTCCCAGTGGTTCACACCTCAAACCTCAGGGGATAACACGCACGATGTCTCTCGATCCGCCGTCTCATTCTAGCTTCTCGTCTCGTATACAGGCTGCTCCTACAATCCTGGATCTCCAATCAGAGCCAAATCACGCGGGGGATTCCATGTCTACCAGTCGGGACGTATCCATGTCCCCACGACGTCTCCGCGTTCGCTCGTCACTCACTCCTCAGCCTTCCAATTCTGGTTTTGGTCCTGTCGTTCCACCACGTCGGGAGCCTGGTCCAGACGAGCCCCCTCCTCTGACTGCTCTGATGTCGAATCCCATGTTCGTAAAACCCCCACCTGCCGTTCAGAAGCAGGTCGTTGCGGAACCCCAAAAGCAATTAACTCTAGGGACCCTAATAGACTCTCAGCGTAGCGTATGCCCTATGTTCCTGTAGGACGAGGACGAGCCACTGATCATCTATTCCAGGCACGCGCACCAGCTCGTCAAAGCTCTATCTTGTTCGGAACAGGGTCCATGACGGATGTTTCTGCGCGTATGCCCATTATCTTATCGAATGTTCTCTCGTGACTCGACTCATATTTAGCAGGACATCTCTGGCCAGTTAACAAAGCCGAAATGGCTTTGCATGAGTTAGAGGTTTACAAGACTCCGTTGCTGCCTACACGATTGAAGGGCGCCACTGCTGTCCCGGATATGTTCCTACACAAGGAAAAGAAGCATATCACGCTAATGACTGAGGACAGACCTGTCAAGCCTCGACTTGGAACAAAGAGTAAAGGGAAAGAAAAGGGAAAGAGGAAGGAGAGGGAATCGATGAATGGGACGAAACCGTATGCGGGGGAAGGGGGCATGAAAAAGTGGCTGGCAAGGCGCAAGAAGGAGGAAGAGGAAGCAAAGGAGAAGGAGAGAGCCGAGGCAATGGAAGATGAAAGAGCAGAAGAGGAGAATAAATGCAAGGAGGCCGAAGTACAGAAGAAGAAACGTGAGGAAGAGCTTAAGGTTCCTCCACCCCCACCTCCAGCTCCTGTATTCGAGCCAAGAGTGTCTCGTGAAGGGCCTATAAGCTCTTTATTGCGAGTGGGTCGTACGAGGATTGGTCGAAACCACATAGAGCGCCCAGTATCGCGGCGTGCGAAGTTCTCCGCAGCCTTTGAAGATGAAGACGAAGATATGGAAGAGTCTCGCGCGGCAGAGCAGAAAGTACTTGAGGAAGCAGCTGGGAAAGCACCAGCATTCGAGTTTCCTGCGGGCTTTACGTTCGCCAAAGAGGTGGGTTGCAGAGTCTATCGACTGGGTACCTCGCTTACACTTCATAGATAATTATTACGCATGACTTGACCCATGCAAAGGAACCACCGATTACTTCGCTCCCGTTTTCCCTCACTAAACCCACACCACTGCCTTCTGCGGCTGAAATAGTGAACCCGGCTCTAATCCCAGTCCTGACGACTCCAGCTCCAGCCTTGCCCAAGATAGCACTCATGCCTCCTACGCCTGATGCTGTAAAAGTTGCTCCAGAGGCCCCAGCAATAGTAGCACCAATATCCGGTGCTGCAGCGATTGGAGTACCAAACTTTTTCGCCGGTTCCTCCGTTTTGGCCAAGGCACCGAATATGACAACACCACCTGCTTCATTTTTCACTGCCTCTGCGGTGGAACAGCTAAAGCCCTCCGAAGTTCCGGAATCACATGTACCAAAGACGGCTGATGCAGTTCCATCGCCATTCGGTGCTCCGTCGCGGCCTATATCCATATTTGCCACGCCTACTCCTGACTCTGCGGCCGCCTCTTCCACTTTCGCAGCTCTTCCTACATTACCGAAGGCAGCCGAAAAGCCTACGACGGCTACACCATCTCTGGCCCCACCTTTCGCATTCGGGGCACCCGCGAGACCGGTTGAATCTGTTCCAGTGCCTACTCCCAATCGACCATCCGAACAGCCACCACCAGCAGAGCTCGCGAAGCCTATTGTCCCATCAAATGGTATTCCCTTGTTTGGTGCTCCACCTCCAGCACCATCGGCTCCAGCTTCGATTTTGACACCCGCTGCGCCTGCCGCTATCGTTGAAGCGCCAAAGAGTGACTTCACCTTCGGTCAGCCGGCCCCTGTTACCACATCAACAACAGCCCCGGCACCGGTGATAGTACCACCTACAGCCAATACAGCCAAATCTCTGTTCGGTACTCCCCCATCTACGACTCCGTTCTCGTTCGAACAGCGTCCTAGCACTGCTCCGGCCGAGGTAAAGCCTGCAGCGAATCCATTTTCCTTCGCAACATCCTCCACGGCAGAGAAGAAACCTACGACGGGTTTCACCTTTGGCTCTTCGACTACCTCAACAGCAGCCCCTGTTGTTCCATCTGCATTCAGCTTTGGTGCCACCCCTAGTGGAACAACAGCGGCAGATGTCTCCAGTAAACCTTTCACGTTTGGGCCAACTGCGTCAGCTAGGCCTGTCACACCTCCGAAAGCTGTGCAAGAGGTGACGATGGACGAGAGCCCAGCGAGGGACATGGTGCTAAATGGCAATGGCAAAGCACCGGAAAGACCAACGCTCGATTTCTCCTTCAATACGCCGAGCGGATCTGCATTGTTCGCTCAGAGCCCAGCTACGACCACTGCCCCCTTTAATTTTGGTGCCCCAGGTGCGACCGTCAATCCATTTGCAAAAGAAGAGAAGAAGGAGACTAAGCCTGCGGTCTCCTTTGCTGGCTTCGGGCAAACATCTTCTACTGGTTTCTCATTTAGTCAAAAACCACCAGAGAGTCCGGTGACGACTGCGCCTGCGCCTGCTCCCTTTCAATTTTCACAGCCGTCTCCAAGTGCTGCTCCAGCATCACCATTCTCGTTTGCTGCACCTGCTTCTGCGGGTCCCTTCGGTCAACCCTCGACGGCTTCTGCGCCATCCAGTCCCTCGACGTTTAACCGGCCTGCATCGTTCACCTTCGGGACACCCACCACGGCGCAGCCAGCAGCCAGTGGATTCGGATTTGGGACAGGCAGTCAACCTGCTTCCCCTGCTACTGGCAATACTACACTTCCGTCTGGAACGACCGGGGGAGCACCATTTACATTTGGTGGAGGGGCCAATGCGGCTGCCACCCCTGCCGTTGGCTTTGGTGCACCAGCGGGACCGGCGGGAGGATCGTTGTTTACGATGGGGTCTGCACCACCCCCCGCGGAAGGGGCGGGTGCAAGACGAATAAAAGGACTTCCGCGACGCGGCGGGAGACGGTGACGGCGATTGCAAACGTGGCACGGCGGCCGGTGGATGAATACAAGGATGTTTCTGCGCTATTCCCTTTTGTTTCGCTCTGAAAACGGACGAATGCTTGCTTTCCTCTCATATTCTTGCGCTACCCCTCATCGCCTACACTGATGTTAAGCATCGACGGTATGACCTGCTGAAAAAGCATGCGTCGTTTTGTAGGTTTTCGCTCTCATCCAGCTTATATCGGGAGTTCTTGTCTCTAGACATTCTCTTCGAGGATCGGCATTACTGGCGTTGCACGCTGGGTGGCTGACGGCCACCACTCACTCACACTCTTGATTTTTCTTTGTTTCTCGCATCCTCACTGCAATCCCCGACGCTGAAGGCCTCGTAGATTCAAGTTGCATAGTCTGCTCCATCACATTACCAGCCCCGCATACATACTATCTTGTTGTGTTTTCTTCTCTCCCTGGGTAGATACGTTTCTCGTGCATGCTCTGCTGCGCGTTGTAGATATACTTGTGGCGACGCGCGACGCGTCTGCTATGACACTTGGATTGACCACCACACCACCGAGAGAGCCAAACGCCTGAACGCGTGCCCAGTAGTCGTGCGACATGCCTCGCGAAATCGTCTCAATCCAACTCGGACAATGCGGAAATCAAAGTGCGTCCCTTGCTGTTCCCAACATGTCCGGGCGTCATCTAACGCGAGCGTGTCCATCCTCCAACGTCGCCCGCGCCTGCGTTCACGGCTGTCGCTGCCAAAACAATTACAACGGTATGACGATGATGAATACAATCAAGTGGGTGCCGTGTACTGGCAGCGACTCTGTGCCGAACACGGGATCAACAAAGAGGGCATCCTCGAAGACTGGGCGACGGAAGGTGGCGATCGCAAAGACGTGTTTTTCTACCAAGCAGACGACGAGCATTACATCCCGCGTGCTATTCTCGTCGATCTCGAGCCTCGAGTACGTTTCGGTGTCCCGTTCCCGCACCCTTTTTTGTGTTTGCGTTCTTGTCGAACTAACGTCGACAGGTGATTAATAACATATTGTCTTCGTCATGGGCGAATCTGTATAACCCGGAGAATATATTTATGTCAAAGGATGGTGGAGGGGCAGGGAATAATTGGGCGCATGGGTATGCGTCGGGAGAGAAATTGTACGAGGAGGTGATGGAGATGATCGATAGAGAGGCGGAAGGGAGCGACTCGCTAGAGGTACGCACACATCAAATCCTCTCTTCGCCGTTGGTCATATTGACTGACACGTTCCCCTGTTTCAGGGATTTATGCTCATGCACTCCATCGCTGGCGGAACAGGTTCTGGGTTTGGCTCGTTCGTACTCGAGCGGCTGAACGACAAGTTCCCGAAGAAGCTCATCCAGACGTATTCTGTCTTTCCCAATGCACAAGAGGGCGACGTCGTCGTACAGCCTTACAACTCCCTCCTCACACTCAAACGACTGACGAACCACGCCGATTCGGTCGTTGTGCTCGACAATGGCGCCCTGGCGCGGATAGCGGCCGATAGGCTGCATGTACAGACGCCCACCTTTGATCAGACGAATCAGCTCGTGAGCGTAGCATCTCTTTTATCGCCAAACGTGGATGGCGCTGATGTCACTCTTGTTGTGTGGCAGGTGTCGACGGTCATAGCTGCGAGTACGCAGACGCTGCGTTATCCTGGTTATATGAACAATGACCTTGTGGGCATCATCGCGTCCCTCATTCCTACACCTCGATGCCACTTCTTGATGACGTCCTATACCCCATTCACGAGCGACCAAATTGACAAGGTCGGTTCACTGTCTTACACGATCGTCCTCGGACTCTCCTACTCACCGTGGGTGATTCCTAGGCGAAACCCATCCGGCGCACGACAGTTCTAGACGTCATGCGCCGTCTGCTACAACCGAAAAACCGCATGGTATCGACGACGCCCAGCAAAACCGCCTGCTACATCTCCATCCTCAATATCATCCAGGGTGACGTTGACCCCACCGACGTGAGACGATGACAGACCCTCGATGTGTCCGTTCGACGTGCTGACCGTGACCGTGTGATGGTTATAGGTACATCAGTCGTTGCTTCGCATACGAGAACGACAGTTGGCCAATTTCATTCCGTGGGGGCCTGCGTCGATACAGGTGGCATTGACGCGTCGCTCGCCGTATCTGACTACGAACCATCGAGTGAGCGGACTGATGCTCGCCAACCACACGAGCATTGCGTCCGTACGTCTTTTTATCCTCTTTCCAGGATTCGGTGCGGCTACTGATCTCCCGTCGTTGTAGCTGTTCAAGCGCATGTTGGACCAGTTCGACCGTCTCAGAAAGCGGAATGCGTTCTTGGAACAGTACAAGAAGGAAAAGATGTTTGAAAACTCTCTGGAAGAATTTGACGATGCGAGGTGAGGGTGATGTGGTAACTTTCGGTTGTGTATCTTGACGTCTCTCTTTCTAGAGCCACGGCGGAGGAACTGCTCAAAGAGTACAAAGCTTGCGAAAGTGCAGATTATATCACATATGTAGGTCCTTCGTTTCTGCGTGTCCGTCATAGCTAATCACACTGGCTACAGGGCGCACACGAAGAAGGATCGTGAAAGTGTATCGAATGACCACAGCACACCAATTGTCCACATTGCCTCATCTTTGTTTCTTGTACTCCATTTTACTAGTGCTCAGACATCACGCTTGTTTTCCAAGAAAATACATTGTAGGATGAGATCTAATGATGACGCAGAACACAGGCAATATTGTGATAGTAATATCCATGGCGGTCTAAGTCCGTCGATATTAAAGGACTACGGAGGGGTCAAATTACGACTTCTTTGGCCCCTCCAGCTTCTTCCCAATGTCCGAACCTGGAACCGAACATCAATTTCGCCATGCTAGATGAGACAGTGGATAATACATACCACGAAGTTTGACTCCCAAGGTTCTCTCCATCTTGGAGAGAATTTGGGGACTGGGAATAGCCTTGCCGGATTCGTAATCCTGGATGACAGAGGGCTTCTCGTTTATCTTTTGGGCGAGATCCTTCTGTGTCAGCTGCTTCTCCATACGAGCGGTCTGGATGGCCTATGGCGCACACATGTGCATGAGTGAGAATACGAGACATGGGACGGGGAGGAATACTGACCTTGCCGACAGAGGCATTGACCTTGGGAGGAGGTGCGACCTCGTTCTCGCGATCAAGCTTTGCTATCTTCTGGTGATCAGGGCCTAGGGGGGCACACTTTCAGTGAGCCAAAGAGTCAGACTGCGGAGCAAGCGAGCAATACGCACCAACATGTGCCTTGTTCCCACCGCCGGTGACTTTCTTGTCTGTCGCAACGACGGCTCCGGTTCGACGTGCCTACGTCCAAGGGGGGTGAGTGATTCCAAGCAGCATCACGAGTCGACTTACGGCTGTAGAGAGAGAGAGAAGGATGAGCGGGGCGACAAAAGAGAGCTGTGCCGGCAAGAGACTTACCGTTGAGGTCAGCGGCGTTGCGAGCGACCTTTGGGGCTTTAGCTTTGGAGCCGATGACGGTCTTGCTATCCCAGTCGAGGTTACCGTTCATCGTAAAGGTAGTGCTTTTCTATTGTGGTTGGGTATGGTGCTGGTTGAAGGTCAATGTCAGTCTACTTTTGACACGTTCGGCGGCTCGGAAATGCAGTTATGTCACAATGTCACGGAGTGTGACATTGACTCATACTGAGCCGACTGTGAGTCTCTTTCCTGCCAAAACGCTCGTAACCTCTACTGACTTTGGATTATCAGCAAGCCTCAACTTGGGCTCATCAAAGCAATCCAGCTCATTGGCAGGCCCATCAGCCAAGGAATATGACTCGAACCTGCATTTCGGCCGCGTGACTGCATGAGGCGGCAATGAGCGAAATGAAGATGAGGAACCTATAAAATCTTCCACAAGTCGTTCACACGAAGAGTCGACGTACGTTCGCTCATTTCTTTCACCATTTCCTTATGTTTGAGCATTATGGTTTCTACCAACACGACATCTCCAGCTGTTCTCGACTCATCCTTGGACTTTGAACCTTCATGCTTTGAAATCCTCAACGTACTTCGTTCTCGTCTGTTTTTGGCCAGGACCAAGCTCGTGGAGAAAATCGAGATTGCCCAACTGGATGAGGAGCCCGGCAGTGTTTCGTGGGTGGAGTTCTCTCCATCTTACCATTCGCACTTAGTCAAGTGCACACTGTCCCTCCTCCCGAGGCTGGCCCCCTCTGCCATTCCTATGGCAAAAAGGGCCATGTTCGTGTACATTTTAGAGGTTCTGAACCGAGAGGATGATGATATTTTCAGACTCCTCCAACATGGGAAGTCACAAGACAACCGTGTTCAAAGGGAAAAGAACCGTCTTGCACGCAAACGCTCGCGTGCTGCTAAGCGGGAGCGTGAACGTGAAGCTGCAAAGCGGATCGTTCCCCCCACTGGTTCCACTGTCGTCAGTATTCCTGATGGCAAAAAGTGCGCCAGTTGTGGGCGGTTGTTCAACAGCCGGAAACGCTACTCCAAGCATGCGTGCGTGCGCAAGGAGAAGAAGCAAAATATCCTACAAAGCCCCTCTGACTCTTCGGAGTCGGAGAGTCGTGCTTCGACTCCGACCAATACATACTCCACAGTCGAGCCCTCGGTAACTGGCACCTCGGGGGATTCGGGACCCTTGGATTTGGAAACCCAGCTTTCTGAACAGCTGTTTACTGTTGAAGGTTCGCTGGGGGAATATCTCCGATGGGTTTTCGAGACACATAAGTGGGACAAGTTCCTTGTATGCGAGGGGAGGTACGGGACTTCCTGTGACAAGGTCGCGCATGGCGTGATCATACACGGCAATCACGAAACCTCCTCCTACCTCAAATGCGAGGACTGTGGCGCTGGTCGTTTTGAACTCCAGCCTTTCCCGCAGTTTCTACTCGATGCTTTGGTCAAGCAGCGTGGAGATGCCGACCCGGTGCTTTAATACAACGTCGGCTAGGATAACGTTTATCGCAGGTTGGGTGATGCACCCATTAAATGCCCTCTAGCGGGGATGCAAAACGCCTGGAACCATTGAACAATATTCTCCACATCCGTCATCGCGCCTCCTCCTTCCTCGCCGTCGATCCATCACTGCTATCCAGCAAATTCCTCAAATTTGTAGACGAATTATGCAAACGTCACATTGCCGCGCTGCTCGAATTGCATACCAGACATGCACCACTCAACAAACACCTACACCGTATATGAAACTCATTAACCGCATACTTCCCGAACTGCGACAACGACCGTTACGACCTTTTACTTCACCCTCGACTCCCTCCACTTCAGTACCCAAAGGGCTTGGCTCCGCGGGAAGCTAATGGACACCGCCGAAAGACCGCGATGTGCATAATCCCTGCTTATGATGTAGCTCATCAACCCGTCCATACGACTCAGATTTCGTACCTACTCTCAAAGTCTTTCTCAGTACACCGACAACCAGCTTAGCTACTTTCTCGTACACATTCTTTAGCATAGCATATGTGCACTACATGTGTCTAGCCTGGTAGGGCAATTGAAAAAGTTCACACGGCCTACTTGGTCTCTTTGGTGTGGTCTAAACTGTCCCGTTGAACCATGCCCAACGCATCCTTCCTACACGTCGCCTGCTTCGCCGTCGGTGCAGTCGTCGGAGGCGGCGTCGCGACAGTCGTGTCCGCCCGCAAACCCAACCCAACCCCACCACCCGCCATTATCGACCTAGACCAAAAGGGAGACGCGAAAATATCCACCGCTCTGGCCACCGTACCTACCCTGTCCGCGGTACTCAAATACGGGCACCCAGGTGGGTGTCCCCCCAAGTCCGTCGGCGAAAAAATGAGAACGATTGACTGGTCGTGCAGGACCGGTCCCGGATCTCCTCGTGCGCAAGGCATATACAGCCGCGTACGATAGACGGTTGCGTCATCCTGCCTGGGTAAGTTCACCCTTTTTTTTTTGCTGTCCGTTGATGCCGAGCGCGTCATGCTCTGGTTTTCAGACAGCCGAACACCTCACCCTCGCCTCGTTGGGTAAATCTGCTGTCGCGTCTGCCTCGGACGAGGGCGCGGGCGACAGGACGAGGTCGACCTTTACCGAAGACGACTCGTTGCCCACCGTGTTCCGCGCGAAACTCCAGGATTATTTCAAGAGCGGATATGATCGGGGACACATGTATGTCTTTTGTCTCGACGCGTTCGTGGGATGGGAGGATGAACTGATGACGACGGTGGGGTAGGGTACCTGCCGCAGACGCAAAGACATCTCAGGAAGCCATGGACGAGACTTTCTTGTTGTCCAATATCGCGCCGCAGGTCGGCGTAGGGTTCAACCGTCATTGTGCGCTTCAGATGCCTTTGGCTCCGTCGAAACCTACCGTTGATTCTTCTCCCCCCTATAACAGACTGGGCTTACGTCGAAGACTGGTGTAGAAGACTCACGAAATCGTTTTCCGACGTCTACGTCTTCACCATCCCCCTCTACCTTCCTCACAAAGACCCAGACGGCAGGTGGCGTGTGGTACGTGTTTCATCTACCCTGAATCACTCATGTTCACCCTACGCCCACGACGAAAAATAAAATAAAGAATTACGAAGTCATTGGTTCACCGCCCAACATCGCCGTACCGACCCACTTTGCAAAGGTCATCCTCGCATCAAGACCGTCCTCACCCTCGACGCCCGACATACCCGAAATATCCACCGGCGCATTCGTCCTCCCGAATGCGATCATCCCAGACGAAGCGCCGCTCGAGACTTTCGTCATGCCAGGTAAGTTCCTGTTTCGCCCCTTCCCCCCTTTAAAAAAAATCTCTCGCTCACGTTACTCGAACCGTAGTGGACACCGTCGAACGCGCCGCCGGTCTCACCCTTTTCTCCGACGGCCTCAAGCACGCTTCGAAACATATCTGCAAGAGCACCAAGTGCGAGGTGATCGTGCGCCGGTTTGACGAGGCGCAGAAACGACCAGAAATGCGACGGGCGGTGTCTGCACCGCGTTAAAGCAGGATCACCGGTAGGTTCTGGTTTGGCGTCTCCTTCCACGACGCGGCGCGTGGAAGGTGACGTTTTTAGCGTGATTATGAGCGTACATACTACGTACGCCATGTGTTGGTTCGGTTAGGCATCGGCTCGCGTTGCGAAACGACGGTGCTTGAACGTCCAGGGAAATGAGACAGGGTGGCGACGATATGGGTGCATCAAGCAACAATATATTTACTGACGGTACCTATCATATATATATATATCGAATTGAAAATCCATCCAGCGATATGAGAGATGAGTTGATGATCGATGAGACCGGGAGTGATGTGCAGGGAAACGAGCAATGCAATTGCAAGAGCCCAATACCCCGGGGAGACAGAAAGAGAAACGATGTAGGAAGGGAGGAGCCTAGGTCGATTTTATATGGGAGATGTAGCGATGCGGTATACAATTTATATCAGACGGGGGAGGATACGTGACGAAGCGAATATGCGATGGCACACTCATGAATCGAAATGGAGAGCAGCAAAAAAAAAAAAAAGAAAAAAAAACCGGGACAAAACAACGCAAAGCCATTGAAATTAAATGCAAGGGATCCTGCATATCAGGCATATATACGTCTCAAGGAAATGCCTATACTTGCCTACGAAACGGTTCAAGGGGGTGAAAAAGATACGTCTATATCTCCAGAGGTTCGTGCGTGCGTGCCTCGAGGCCACTTCCACGCGCCTGCGCATCCGTATTTGTCGCCTTTCGTGGCCCGAATCCACCGATTCCAGGACCACGTGGCTGCCTCATGACACCGACACCAGAACTTTCGTTCAGGCCTCCGCCGAGCGAACCGATAATGTTGGAGGGGAGGCTCGGGACTGGAGGCATGCTGCTCAGGTTGTTGCCGAATAGGGACGCAAAACCTCCTGGAGAGCGGCGAGACGGAGAAGCGATAGTGGCATAACCCTCTCGGATGTTCCCGTTGGATGCACGTGTGGTGAGGCGTGGAGCTTGCATATGCAGGGTCTTCATGTCGGGCATTGATTTTTTCATGCGGAGGGCGTTTACAGGCTGAGACTGGGAAGTGGAAGCCGAAAGGTATGCGGAAGGGGCGCGCGATAAAGTCGGTGGCTGAGTTCTCTGCATTGTAAATGACATAAGTTGGGCTTCGTGAACGTAAACATAAGCGATAGAAACTTGCCCTGTTAGGATCAATTCGGGTTACGACGGCGTACCTATCTTCGCCTTCGCCGACTGAGTAATGATACACGCCGAGTTTCTGAGCAATCAAATGAACTACCCTCCTTTGCTTTGGGGAAAGCGTCCGTGAGAACGCCAGTTCGTCCCTCATGCGGTCGTCCTTGAAGAGGAGGATCCTAGAGTAAATCTCGAGAGTCGAGGGGTCATTCAAGTCCAGCTCGTTAGACGGTGACGCTTTTTCCGACGGATTTGGCGTTGCCGGTGCCACGGGCGGAGAAGTCGGAGGGTTAAAGCCCTGCGCGATCGGAAGGGGTGGCACAGGTGGCGGGGAATACTGCGGTTGTTGATATGCCGCCCCAGTCGAGAAAGAACGCTGAGGGGTGAAAGTTGGGGCAGCAATGGGCCCAAAGTCGTCGTAAGAGTGGTGGATCGCGACTGCTGCTGCTGCCACAGCCTGCTGTTCCTTTTCCAACTGCATTGAGCGCATGCGACGGATCGCTTTTTCTCTCTCGATACGCTCTTTTTCACCTGCCTGTAAAACTTTTTTGTATTCCACGCGGAGTTTACGGCCTTGAACATCGAAACCGTTCAAGGCAGCCACGACCGCATCTGCGTCGGCAGCCTGACGGAAGTTGGCAAAGGCCAAGCCGCGGAAGGAGCCCTGTTGATCGAGATGGTAGTTGAAGGCATATGGGGTAGGAATCGACAAAGATGCCTAGAAAAGATGAGATTGATCAAACCATCAAGGAGCCGACTTACGATGATATCAAGGAGGGTTTCGCGTTTGACGTTGAAAGGTATGTTCTTGATGACAATAGCAGTGGGTATGATTTCGTCATCGGGATTCTGTCCGGGTGTGGAAGGACCTATGGGAGGGGGAGCGAGATGACCCATAGGGGGGGAGCCACCAGAGGACGAGAAATCAGAATTGTTGTGAGGTGAGAGAGAACGGTTTTCGGGGACGGGTACGGAATTGTCGAGCCATTGCTAAGGAATGAAAGTGAGGTTGGATGGAGGGGGAGGGGGATGAGGGGAGATGGACGCACGGTGGGAAGGCCGCCACGGAGAGGCTTCATCTTGAGCGGGGAAGGGCTCATATTGAGGGGATTGTAGAGAGACTGAGCCGAGATCGGAGGGGATGTAGTGAAGTGGTACTGCTGTCTGCCGTTGCCTGAGGCTGAACCATCATAATCGTAAGTGTCGTTGAGACGCTGCTGGGAGGGTTGGGTGTTGAGGGACAAAGAGGACATGTCAGGTGTTGGAGAATTCGTCATGATGGAAACTTTATAAGATGTATACCGCAGAAAGCCTTTAAATCAGTCGTGAACAGGAAGAAAGAGAAGAAAAAAAATCCAGAGGGAGGAGAGGGAGAAAAGTGTATAAGAAAAAGATGTCGACTACGCCTTGTCTTGAAGAAACTAATAAACGACGCCCCCACGCCACCATGTCCTGAAATCAATTATTCCATAAAAACCCCCCATCCGAAATGTTTTGGCAAGTCGCGGAGTAGCGACCACCTCCTCAGTGAGTTTATTGCATTTCGACAGCAACGACAAGAAGAGAATATGCGAAGCAGCGGCGGCGGTATACTGCAACGTCGAGCTAAAACATTCACCAAATACAATATAATGAGTGTACATATTGAACCTGCTATCCAGCACAAGGTATTGACGACCAGCAGCAAAGAAAGAAAGAAAGAAAAAAACCAGTGAAGATACCAGATCCCAACTCCATGGTTACATGCCCATTGCCGCTGGCTGTGGCAGCGCTAGAATTTTATCCACGTCAACCACGCAGTTGACACACGAAGAGTCATCCCATGGCCCTCGCACTCTCTTGGTCGGACTACGGGTAGGGGTTGAGGTGGGAGTCGAATCGCCGCTGCTACTTGGCCGGCAGATAGCAGCTAGCTCGAGATCAAAGGGTGGCAGGTCGGGAAAGATGAGGTGATCAGAATTTGTGGGCCGCATCCGGGGCAATGGGGAAGGAGCCCACGGAAGTGAGGCCTCGGGTTGAAAGACGGGGCGAGGGACGGTTGGGAGGATGTGTTTGGGTTGGGAACGGGGTGGGAGAGGACCCTGGAAGAGACGGAGGGAAGAGGGAGGTCCACGACGACGCATGGTGAATATGACCCAGTAGAAAACGAAGGTGATGAGTTGCTGCTCGAATATCTGGTCAGATGGAAATAGGAACGGAAGACGCGAACACGCACCTCGCTTTTATTGCGAACAGAGATGTGGAATCAATCCAACCAACAATGAAAGAAACCAAAATGAGTGTCGAATGCTCAAGCAGAGATGAAGGATATGAGACAAAGCAGTCGGTATCCATGATCCCCATTTCGGGCAAGTCTAATATCACGCCATCTCATGATCTATCGCATTTCTTGACACCGCAAACTCAGTCGACGCCAAGACCGAATACATTGAAACAAGGTACAGATCTACGGAAACTACAGCTAGTCGTAATCACAAACGCAACTTCATGAGTTGTCGAGGGGACGATAGTGTTTCACGAGCTGGATTTTGTATGCTGATGACGAAATCCTTGAGTGGGTCAAAGAGGACGCAAGAAGACGTGCACTTGCCTTCTGGGTCATTCCAAAGTCCGGCAGCATCACCATTCAACGGAGAAGCATTGTTTGGTTCTTGAACCACAGGTTAATCTCGGCGGGAACATACGCATAACATGGCCACCTACCTCCCAGCAATGACTGCAAAGATAAAAGGACTGTTTGTACACTGTAAACAGCAGACCACTTATCCTGATGCCCGATTTAGCACAATGACCACAGGACTCGACAAGATACATGCCTGCAAAATGTCCAGGCAGATGGCACCACTCTGGATGTCTACATTCGGGTGGTAACATGGCGTGTCGAATTTGATGGTGGGAGCGGTGTAGGGATAGTTGCTAGGGAATGAGATTGAGATGCGGAACGCCAATCCAGCGTAGATCTTTGCCACAAGTCAGCAGTATACTCGAGGATCCATTGCAAAGACGAACTGTCCCAGCGGCACCTTCTATCGTTCCAGCCCACTCGAATAGATTGGAGTCGTTCTTGGGGAATGCAGACTATCGAAAAATTAGTACTGGAGACTCGGTATAAGATGAATGTGTCACGAACGATGCCAGGGGAAGACGACATCTATTCGATGGAGTCAGAATTGAACAAGGCTAGTTTGGGCAGACAACGCACCATGAGCGACATAAGCTCGCTACCCAGTCTAGAAATCGCTCATCAATCGTCGTGCTCACATGCGAGGCAATGAGACAATTCTTACCGTTTCGTCACGCTGCCCGGGCCATCTGCAGCTAAGCCGGGGGTGGTTGATTTTTGAGAAGTTCGTGGAGGAGCGAGCGAGGATGTGATCTGGTCCATTATTTCGTGAGTGGGGAGAAGGTCAAAAAGTACAACAAGTTGGAAAAGAACGAGACGCGCTCATCACGTGAGGCTCATTGAGGATGACAAACTCGATCACAAACAATCCACAGTATGGGATTGGTACACTCGCATGAGGCGGACGCGCTCTTCGTTTGGGCGTACTTTCTTGCAGTTTCTGCTGCTGGCCAGCTCTACACTTGAGCGTGCTGTTCTTAATGTATGCCCTTCATAATGTCGTAGTAGCATTTTTTATCGGTTCACGTGGAGTAATCTGTCAGCATCAGCTGAGGTTCGGCTGTTTTTACTTTCTCTCCGTGCTGGCAGTTTACACACACACGGCCTGTGGATGCGCAGTTTTGCCGCCAGTTTTTGGATCACTCGTCCTATTCGTGCCTTTAACTTATAACACCTCTATAACATCTTGCTCGTCGGCACCATGACCTCTCATTTCACGCCAACACCCGCAGAGCTCGCCCTCGTCAACCAGATATTTGCCCAGGCAGACACCCAGAAGATAGGCATCCTCACCGGCGACGTCGCAGTCAAACTATTTGGCGGTGCAAAGCTTGCACCGACTGTCCTCGGTGAAATATGGAACATTGCAGACGAGGACAACAACGGGTTCCTCACCAGAAAGGGCGTCGCCGTCGCCGTCCGTCTTATGGGTTGGGCTCAGAAGGGAGAGAAGATCTCACAAGCGTTGCTCAGCAAATGTGCGGTTATGGTCCTCTCTTTGGTGCCCTCGCTGACGTTCGTGCAACAGCGGGTCCGCTCGCCGCCATCGAGGGCGTTCATGCGCCTTTGGTTCCGCAAGGCACTGGCATGTCAATGCCGAAATCTCCTCCGCCAGGTTTACCTCCCATCACACCGCAAGACAGGACCAAGTTTGCGAGGCTCTTCCAGGGTTGTGGACCAGTAAACGGTCTATTAAGTGGTACGCCGGGCTTTTCTTGGTCGGATGCGGACTGACGCAAGCTCTGCAAAAGGTGACAAAGCCCGCGATGTCTTCGTCAAGTCCAAGCTTCCTGTCGACAAGTTGTCGCAGATATGGTCCGTATCTCTTTGGTCTTGACGTTGTATGGTTATCCAACCTTTCTTTCAGGTTTTTGGCAGACACGCAAGATCGCGGCGTGCTCGACTTGACCGACTTTACGATAGCCATGTACTTAATTCAAGCAACCATGTCCAACCAGTTATCCTTCATACCCACGTCGCTCCCTCCAGGATTGTATGAGCAAGCAGCTGGAGCCACCGTAGTTGCACACGCAACTGGCAGTAGCGCGCACCCCGCGAGCCCAGCGACATCAGCATCATTTCCACCCCCTGTCAAACATCCATCTGTACAGACAAACTTTACGGGTCAACCGAATCTGGCACCCATACCTCGCTCCCGACGATCTGTGCCAGTTCCTCAAACACCTGCTGTCCCACCTTTCCCCAGTATCGTTCCTCAAGCTACAGGACTCTGGGACGTTACACCTGTTGAGAAAACCAACGCAGACCGTTTCTTTGATAACTTGGATTCGCACAACCGGGGATACATTGAAGGCGATGTTACCGTTCCCTTCATGTTGCAGTCCAAATTGCCAGAGGAAGTTCTCGCTCAAGTATGGTACGTCCAATCCCTCGTGATTCTTTGCATATAATCTGATTCCTTTCGCAAGGGATCTTGCCGACATCAACAACGATGGACGTTTGACACGCGACGGGTTTGCGGTAGCGATGCATCTAATCCAAGGCAAACTATTGGGCAGGGAGATCCCAGCTACACTTCCCCCAACCCTCGTACCTCCCTCCATGCGATCGAACGGTCCCGCTTCACCGTTTGCGGCCACGCCTCCTCCTCAGCCAACTGAAGCGATACATGATCTTCTGTGGGACGATTCCCCTCCGACGTCGACTGTGACTAGCCAACCTCAGCACAACGTCCTTCAACCTCTGGCGACCGGGATCGTGCCTACAGCAATCTCCCCGCCTCCGGTACCCCGCGCATCTCATGTTCCGGAGGATCCCTTTGCTTCGGCAACTCGTAATTGTGCGTTCCCGTGTTTCCTCTTTTCTTCTGGGTGACTGATCCACGCTTCGGCGTTCAACTCCAGCATTCCACAAGGATCTTCTCGGAGATGATGATGACACACACCCGCCACCGCCACTACATGACCGATCTGCGGAAATTGGAAACCTCCAAAATCAGGTCAACTCCACGAATAGGTCACTGCAGAACGCCAAGGCCGAGCGAGAAGCCTTGGAAGCCACACTCGCTAACCAAGCGGCTCAGCTCTCTGCTTTGGAGACACAACTCGCTTCTGCGAAAGCTTCCTTTGAGACGGAGACGAGTACGCTGAACACATTCAAGGAACGTCACTCAAACCAGAATGCCGAGATCCAGAAAGTGAGAGAAGAGCTGATTAGGAGCGAGAGCGACCTCAGTGCGATTCGCGTGGAGAAGGCGGAGATCGAAGGATCATTCTTGCGGGATAAGGAGGACGTTCGTGACCTCAATCGTCGCATGGCTGAGGTGACCACGCAGATCGCTGCTACCAAGCAAGAGGTCGAGAAAGCCAAAAAGGATGCCAAGCAACAAAAAGGTCTTCTCGCGATTGCCCGCAAACAGCTTGCAACAAAGGAGTCTGAGAAGGTCAAGGTTGACCAGGAGCTCGAAGAAGCGCAGGAGGATCTTGCCAGTACTGTCAAGGAACGAGAGGAAGCCGAGGCCGAAGCCGAAGCTGGGAAAGCGTTGACCCCGCCACAGTCACTCCCCGATTCCGAGAGGCTCAAGTCTCCCGCTGATTCGTTATTATCATTTGCTGCTGCTCACCCATTGCCAATTACTCCTGACGTTACAGGTGGCAGTCCCTTGAGCCCCAGCAGCGGCAAGAGTAACAACCCGTTCGAGAGATTAGCGATGTCCTCGGGGACATCAACTCCTCGGTCACATTCGCCTTATGGGTCCTTCTCAACTGCATCCGTACCACTCCCCCCTGGTCTGTCTCCACCTGGTGTGGCGGTTACGACAATCGACAACCCATTTAGCATCACCCAGGCCTTTGGTTCCACACCGCAACTATCTTCCGAGGATGCTCCGGACAATGATACGGCAGATGTGGGTGTGAGCACGCCGAAAGTCAAAGCAACGCTCGGAGAGTTTGGCGAAATCATCTCCTCGCCCACGGATGAAGAGCTGTTCAGCACACCTCCAAACAGTATCACGCCTGTGCACCTTGGCGGTGAAGCAACGCCTCACTATCACTCGTTGGACACTGCTGCCGTTCTTTTCCCTGCCCTGGATGACATTGCATCTGGGCAAGGTGATGGCAAAGCGAACGACACAGAGTTATCAACGGATCTTCACGACTTGGATATCAACGAAGCGGACAGCGACACGGATAGTGATGAGGAGGAAGGCCACAAGGGAACTTTGCAAGATCAGGAGAGTCATCCCCCCGAGGCACCGCCAAGCAAGAACGAATCTGCGCTGTCCGTTTCCCCCGTCTCATTCGACGATATCTTTGGTGCTACCAATGATGCACCGGTAGAGATTGCACCAGGGGCCGCACCGCAGACGGATAAGCTTTCACCACCTCAGAATGGTTCAGCCGCATTCGACGCATTCGGTGTGCCCCTGACGAAGCCTGCTACTACACCTGAAGATGGTCACGATTCAGAGTTCACTTTTATCAATACGCCTGTCAATGCGTCAAGCAAGGACAGCAGTGGCCTAAACAGTTTCGACGAAGGGTTCGGCAAGAGTTCATCCAGCGTCCCTGCGCAGACACCGTCGAACTTCTCGTTCGAGTCTGCGTTTGAGGACAACTTTGATTTTAACACTTCGTCAGGGACGGCGATCGAATTCCCATCTACCACCTCATCTGATGCACCCTCTGCGAATGGTAGCAATGCGACCCAACAAAACGTGGCGGCAACTGTAAATAGCACACGAGATATCTTCTCCTCGCCTGTGAATGGTGGCCCACCAGCCACTGTAAACACAGGCCCCGCACAAGCACCGGTCTCGTTTGATGATGCTTTCTCATCGGGCCCCTGGTCCGTCAATACAGGTGCTCCGCAACCTGGGAAGACGGTGGCGGACCAGTCGGGTTTAGGTAGCATCTCATTCGAAGAAGCATTCGGAGGGCTTGAATCGGCTCAGGCGCTGAGACTTGATGATTCATTCTCGCGGGCCTCGAATGCGTTGACCAATCCGATGTCTCCACCGCATGTTGATACTGGGAAGCAGCTTCCTGTGTCACCTCCGACGTCCCCACGGGGTCCCATTTTCTCCACACGTTACCTCGTCGATACGCTCCAGTTCCCCCCAGCCACGTGCCACGTCGCCACCACCTCGGGTCGCATCTCCAAAGACGCAGCGGCCGTCGACCTCTTCATCAAAAGAAGTTGTACACGAGAAGCCCGTTCCACCGCCACGTCATTCCAAACTGAGTGTGCGTCTTATTTTCAACGTGCCTAGTGCCTGTCTGATTTGTGTTTTCCAGATTCGCCTGCCCTTTGGCAGACGAAAGAAACAGGATACGGCCCCACCTGTGCCCGCATCACATCCCGCCCAACACCCCGCGCGGGTTGAAGAGCTGGGTACGGCCACACCGGCGGTCGACGACGATGTCGAGCCCGTTAAGCAGCTCGCGGCGATGGGATTCAGCCGCAACCAAGCAGTTGCGGCACTTGAAGCGCACGGTTATGATATTCCAGGAGCATTGAATAGTCTGCTGGGTGCGGCATGAGGAGATCGGTCACGATGCACCATAGTATTTAAGGAGCCATTTCTCTCTCCTTGTTTTTCTTCTTGTTTCGACATTCGCGTGGTTTCTCCTTCAAGAATCGGCGGTGGACGTCCTTTGATCTTTCTGGAATACAATACTCACATGGCATGCACGCTCATTCCTATGAAATCTCTCCTTGTTTTTTTTCTTTTCTTTTTTTCCATGAATGGATCCCTCGGTGTTTTGTCAACGATATCCTGCAGGGAGTGAATTCCCCACTGATTGGACCCCTGTTCGAATTCTCACGCGTGGCCCAAACCGTTTTCCCGATTATGAGAGAATGTGTAGCGCTTGCGAGCCATTTGCAGAGGACAAAACAGGTCAGAACAAGGTACGCGATGCTGTGGGGGATTGGTTCGAACACTGAAGACGTAAAAAAGGACAGGCGCGAAAAAAGCCTTGTTTTTGTCGAGAATTCAGGCTTTAAATTATGATTAGCATCGGGTCAGCCGAGACGAGACGTGCCTTGGACACACGCAACCCCGAGCACCATCTACAGAGCCTATTTAACCACTCGCTTCCCCCACAGTTACCCCATTCCCTTCCTTCCCATGCCCGCATTCGATATCATAGTCGTAGGCTCGGGCGGCGGTCTCGACGAGACCAACTTGTCTGGGTATGTCTCCTCGAGTCCACCAATCCATGCCCACCTCTTTTTCCTCAACCCCGTCCGTCGTGCTTGCACAGATATCTGGTCAAGCCGTGTAATGCCTCTTGGGACGATGGCATCATTGCGCTCGAAGCAGGTGCGTTCCTATATCCACCGGACACGCGTTGTTTTGCTGATCATTATCGACCCTCCCCCCCCCCAAGGGTCCGGGCACGGTGCGCTCAAGTATATCATGAAGGGGAACCCAGACATTTTTGGTCAGCGCCCTGCAGACGAGGATCCCTCGAAAAAGATCACGCCTTTTACTATATACTCCAACGTCAAGTGAGCGCATCTCTCACTATATCGAAAAAAAAAAAAAAAAAAACTGAACGACGTATTAGATGTTTCCTCCTCACGCACGCACATTTGGACCACATCAGTTCTCTAGTCATGGCTGCCGGCACGTTCGGAGGCTGTAGTAAACGCATATATGGTTCCCCGCAGACGCTCAAAGATCTAGAGACCGTTTTCTCTCCGATCGTGTATGGCCGAGATTAGCCACCTATGACGAGACAAATCCGTTTATATCGCTTGGTCTATCACGCGTGAGTCTCGTGCGCCGTTCAGTCATCGCATCCCACCAAACTCCGATATCAGAGCTAACCACGTTTACCTCTCACATATGAATAATACGAACGGCGCCGTCTAGACTCCACGCCGATGGTAAATACAAGACGATATTCCCCGACATCGCGGTGCGCAGCATGATGATCAGTCATGGCAAGAACGAGCTGGGGTGCTACGAGAGCTCGTGCTTCTTCATCAAACACATACCTTCCAACCACGAATTCGTCTTCTTTGGCGACGTCGAACCCGACAGCGTCGCCGTCAAACCGAGGAACGTCACCGTCTGGCGGGCAGCGGCGCCCAAGATCCCGCACGATCTCTCGGCCGTGTTTATCGAATGCTCCTATCCCGCTGGTCGGCCGGACGACGTCCTGTGGGGCCACCTCACTCCGAACCATCTCGTCCAGGAGATGATCTCGCTCGCGACCGAGGTCGTTCTCGCACGTAAATCTCCAGAGGGGTCGTCGCGTCCCAGGAAGAAACAAAAGAAGGACCCCCTCCCGCCTGAAGCGCTACACGGCGCGCTCGCGGGTCTGAGGGTGTATGTCATGCACTGCAAGGAGCATTTCAGCACGGAGCGGCCGATAAGCCATGTCATTGGGGATCAGTGTCGGGAGATGCTCGCGCCGCACAAGCTTGGTTTGGAGCTGCTGACGGCAGACCAGGGCATGAAGATTGGTGTGTCGTCCCCTCCGCATGCCATGGGTATACTGACGTGCGTTTTCCGACAGTCATCTGAAATAGTTCCCGTCCCCCCCCCTTTTTTTTTATTCTTTGCGCTATATATATTTTTTTCGAGGAATTTACTTCTTTTCACTGTATACCTAACCACTGTAGCCTTATTATCTTTACGACTCCCGAATTGGCCGCATCGTCGCTCGCGGCCCCACGATGTACTTACTCTTCTTTTGGACATATGTCTGCGGCACCACCGTGTTTTTGGGTCTTTTTTTTATTCGTAATAGCAAGCACCCCTGTTTTTATTATTGACGCTCGCCCGTCGTCATGAAGAATCCTTTTTTTTTTTTCCCTTGTTCGCCACGTTGCGACCAACACAAATCATCAACGACAGCGCAGAAACGAGAGAATAAGTACGATGAAAGAATTCCCGTCCTATAATGCGTATATACGTACGACAGACAAAGGAGTGTCTAACTCGAAAGAAGGAAAAAAAAGGTGAGCCGAGGCAAGGTGAGCAAATACCTAGCCCAGATCCAGAAGAAGAAAATCGTATAAAGACGTGCGCGTGATAGCAAGGTCATGGCAAAAAAAAAGAGAAAGAAAGAAAAAAGAACTATGAAGACGCGTAAAGTTTGACGACGCCGTCTGCACCTGCGCTTGCCATGAACGGCAACGAGGGATGAAATTCAACGTCCAACACGCCCTCCCTCGCCTTTTCTCGGTGCGTCGTCATCTCCTGCGTACACGTCCGCGAACCAAGCAAATCCCAGAACCGTGTCGAGCAATCGTGCGAACCAGAGACGAGTGAGAAACCGGCAGCGTCGATCGAAAGCGAGGTGACGCCGTCCAAGTGTGCGGGCATCGTGTGTGTACATTGTCCTGTCATGAGAAGATCAGAAGGAAAAAAAAAAAAGGATCTGGTCCAAATTAGATCCGCACCGGTGATGATGTCAAAAATACGGATAAACTTGTCCTCGTGAGCAGTAACGATGAAGGACATTGTCGGATGTGATACGAGCCGGTTCACTTGGGCCGCAGGCGTCCCGTCTGCGTGACATGTTTAGTCCTCGAGGAGACACGGCAGGACGGATGATCAACTCACCGTACGTCGCATCCGTAGCCAATCGTGAGACTTCTTTACCAGTCTCAATGTCAAATATTTTGACGACCGCATTTTGGTATGCCACAGCCACCTTCTTCAAGTCTGTTTTGATTGCTTCGACGGCTGTGGCTCCACGGTCGTCCTTTTCATCTTCGCCATCCGTCCCTTCTCGTTCCAAGCCAGAGTAACCCCATGACAACCGGAGTGAGCCGGCTTCTGGCCCACTCACATCCCACACCTTTACAACACCTTCAGCGCCACAGCTGACGAGCGTGCTTTCGTCCCTGACAAGTGCGAGATCCCACACAGCGTCCGTGTGGCCGACAAGTTCGCCTCGAGAAGATGACTCATCGTACGGTGCATAGGTCGTGTGTGAGGGTAGTGGAAGCGCCCATACTCGGATGCTCGAGTCGAGGGATGCACTGTACAACAGCTGGCGCGTTGGGGAGTGAACAAGACGGGTGATGGCAGCAGAATGACCGCGTAGAGTAAGCTGAGGCTCGCTCTCTGTCGTGACACGAGCACTGTGAAAGCATGAGTAACAAACAGGCGAACAAGAACCGCTAACGCACGTAGAGGATGCCAGACTAGCTACGTCCATACGCCATATTTTGACCGTACAGTCATCACCGCCAGTGGCCAGGCACAGTTCGGTGGGGTGGAACGCCAGTGCGCGGACTGCGTCGAGATGGCTTGAAAACCGGGGATCAGCCAACAGTTGACCAGAGATAGATCGAAAACTCACTTCCTCAGCGTCCGTTTAGCTTTCCAGAGTTTCGTGCTTTCACCATCCGCCTCATCGACAACACCAACCGCCTCGGATTCATCCTCTTCCTCGCCGACCTCTTCTGGCTCCTCTTCTTCACTCTCCCTCCACTGTTGGACATGTTGCTCGTAAGATGAACGTAGTTTCTCTTTCCACTCTCCTGCGTCGTCAGGACGGAAAATCATTGTCGTTTGCTTCGGAACGTCACCCTCTTGGCGGATCACAGACCCCTGTCCAATTCCGTCCTGCCGTTGTTGCAAAGTCTGCGTCTGTGGTTGGGAAGGGGGTTGAGATGAAGCAAGGTTACGTTGCAGTTGGTTTTCTTGTGATTGTTGAGGTTGCACCTGGACCGGAGCTGGCTGCTGTTGCTGGTACATCCCTGGCCCAGCAATAGCAAGCTGATTCGCTCGTTCAAGCGGGCCCGAGGACGGAGGTGCATTTCCGGGGCCGGACATGACACCAATAGCGCCGGAACCAGTGCTACTTCCGAGCATCGGGAACTCCTTTCCTGGTGCGCCGACGTTGCTGATCCCGGGACCGCCCGAATCTGGAAGTTGCTTCCTAGGTCGTCCGTTATATATCGTATCAAAGGGAGAGGGTCCTTGGCCTTGCGCCATGCCTTGCCCTTGTCCCACACTACCCATACCGCCACCAAGTCCAACTCCCCCGGTGGAACCAGGATTCATGACATTGCCACTGGGACCCATGCTTGGGTTCGGGTTGGAGATGAGTGGGCGGTTCGGAAGCGGGTTCATTGCTTGAGGTGAAGTCAGGTACGATATTTCTTGGAGACACTGTTTGAGGTACTCTCGGCTCCTTGCACGCGATTTGGGATCACGCCCAGTGGGAGCTTTATTCAAAGCAGCAACCGCGGATGGTACAGAGGCGGGGACAGGAGGAACAACAGAAGGGGCACGGGGAGCGATGCCGTTTGGTACTTTCTCAGATGGAAGTGGCGAATCTGCAGATGAGACACCACATTATTGTGATTCACAAAGAAACAGAAAACCCACATACCATCACTTCGAGGTGAACTTCCACTACTTCCATCTTTGTGACCCTGAGTATCATCTTTTGCGCTCTGTTGAATAGCAGCCAGCTTGGACGGGAGTGCTGTTGTCGACGGGGGAGCAAGTTGCTTTGAACTATGTGTATCACAGATTGTGATGGAAAATAAAATTGGAGACATGAACAAGAGTACGTGGCGAGTGGGCAAGCGGCGGGGGCTCACCGTTCCATGCGGAGAGCATATTCCAGCATCTTGATACGTCGCATAAGGTCCAATTTGACGTTCTCGAACGAACGACGCTCTCCTTCGAGAAGGGCGATGCGTGCCTACAAGGAGTGGACGATGAGCACGGGGGAACACGATAGCACATGATGGCGGTATCCAGGAAGAGGGAAAAAAGCGCGTGGCAGACACAAAGACGCTGCATCGAGCCCGCGAGTTGGATCGAGACAGAAACAGAGAGATGAATGTGCATAGAAAACAAACGACACTGACCCTCATCTCTGCCCTCTCGATCTCCCACTCGTTTCTGTCGCGCTCATATCGACGCCATTCTGTCTGCAAAAAGTGCAAGACACTCGACAAGGTGAAGTCCTGGCCATTTTGGGGTGGAGGTGGAGGGATGCCCTGGCCCTGGCCCAGTTGACCGAGTGGGTTCTGCTGCTGGGGTGGTGGGACTTGATTTCCCTGCGGGTTGGGTTGGGGTGGAGGCACCTGGAGCGTGCCGAGCATGGGGATTTGGATTGTCTGTGGATGGTGAATGTTGGGCGGGCCTTGTTGTGGAGAAGCTGAATTATTTTGGGCGTGGTAAGCACCGTTGAGTTGATGGAGCACGTCGCGTTGTTGGGAGGCGGTGAGGGTATTCTGCGAGTGCTGCTGGCGCTGTTGCTGCTGCTGCTGCTGTGCCGGGGACTTGAGGTTCAAGAGGAGTCGGGGCGTGGTGAGCATCGTCCCGGGTGACGAGCGGAGCACTTGTTAAATGTTTGCTGTCTACAAACAACCGACGCTCTTCACGACGGTCCACGTCGAGCTCACTTGTCGACGAGGTTAACGACGGCGACAAAGGAAAAAGATGGCCAACAGAATCTACACGGTGCTCCCATTTCACAAATTCACAGAGTCACACCCGAAACTCTTTTTTTTTATGTACATACTTACTTGCACGTTTCACTCAACAATCCAAGAGGATACAGAAATTATTCCTTCTCCCCTCCCGACAGACGCTTTTCTTTCGGAACTCGTCCATCTTCAACGGACTGTCTGGTGCAATCTTTCGGTAGAGCCAATATGCCATCTTCCCGCCTTGTCTCCATTTGGTCTCCACCTCCGCAAACCCAATCGTAGTCATGAGCAGCTCAAGGCGCTCGAACGACATGTAGCGCGAGTTCTCGACACATGGCAAGGGGAGCTGTGGGCTGGTTGAGCCACACAGCCAGAGAGTGCATCCGAAAGACTTACTGCGAGAAATAACAAGCCTGACGGACGCAGGAATGTATGTGCCAAGATGAGCATTCGTCCTGCCAACACATGAGAACTACAAGACATGCAATCCAGAACGAATTACCTCTATCTTTTGGCTCGGGCACAAAGTTCACCACCAGGCTAAGACTGATGAGGTCCCATCTCTCGGTGTGCTCGTCTACGTCCATGGACAGAAAGTCCTGCTCGATGATGGATGGATGTCTGCTTCGAAGGTCGATAGGTGTTGTCGTTATCCATGACGAACACGACGCGTAGTTGTCTGGTTTCAGTGCACCAACTTCCAATAAGCTAAGGGATGCACCAATGGCAATTAGATTCGGTGTACTGAGAAGACGGTGTGCGCACCTCAGGGACCCCTTCTCATCTCTCTGGGCCAAGCCCATACCGACGAGCCACTTGATCAGGACCTTTTCGCTTCCCCCTCCCCGGTCCCCACCCTGCCCAATGCTCGACATTCGTTGATACGCCGCCAACCCTCCAAGGTGCTCAATCTCCTGCTCCACGTCCCGCAGCTCCTTTGCATTGGACGGACTAGATGCATTCTTCTGAAGCTGCCTTTGCTTCTTGAGGAGAACATGGAAGCGCCTGATCAACGTCCTCGTCGTGTGGGGATTGCTGCTACCATTCGCTGTTGGGTGGTGTTTTTCTGTCAAGGTAATCGGTATTTTCTTCTTGCGGGCGTTACGCATGGCTGTCAAGAAATGACTACACCTCTTACTAACTCTTTGCTCTTTTGCTGCAGACCAACGACACTTCCTTGAAAGGCCCGGGGTCAATATGACACTGCGTATTCCTCTAACCTTTCCAACAACATCGACATCCACTGCTGTAATCATTGAACTTGAATGTTTGATCTTCGTCATGTCACAACCGCCTATAAACTAATCACCCATCGTAAAAACTTGCGCGCGGTCGACAATATCATTGGCAGTGCACGAGACACAGTCTTCTCGTACATGGGCACGTTGCGTTTCTTGTCACTTGCATTATTGAACGCAGATCGAACAGATGCGCGAATTGACATGCGCTAAAGCACCCCTTCTAGGCCTCTTACGCTCCGCGGACAGTAATGTCTATACAGCGGGGATTTTCCCATCGGGAGCGAGCAAGGGGGGCGCAGACCGCTGTAACCACCCAAGCAATTTCCCAAAAACCTTAACATGAGACCGTGCCTCAGCATACACACGTCGAAATGGCGACACTCTCCGTCACACGCCATCAAACGCAGATTGATACGGACCCTTGGCCTGGCTGGAAAGTGACGATTGGAGGTGGACCATGATCTGATCACCGTTGCGTGAGAAGCCAACGGTACTGTGGGTGGGTAACCATCAGCGATCTCGCGACAATTGATCCATAACCACTAACAAGGGACAGACGAACGCGGTAACCTGAATCTCGCGTCAAAACCGGTCTGCTATTTACCCACCGAATGCTACGTCACTTCCTTTGCCGACTTGATAGTTGGATGTTGAGCTTCAAGTCGCAACACGTTGGTATGAGATATCGCCACACGTGATCATTTTAGCTGACAACCAAGCTGATCGTCAACATCGGTCGGGGTGGTCGCACTGCGGCGAAACGGTTGAGCGAAGCTTGCCTCATCTCATCCGTAGATAAGTTACATTGCTGTGGCATTTATGGGGACTGCCTAGCGGCGGGTAGCAAGACAATCCCCGTGGCGTTGTTCCTCCACTGGTAAGTTACACCAACCCGGTGTACAAGGTGAAACCAAAACCAATACAATTCATAAAATCTAACAAATACAACCACCTGACCAACGAATGAGAGTTTCAAAGAAAGTACACCGCGTCTAGCGCTTCGGGAGTTATATAAGGACGACGAAGAAGGATCACAAAACGAAGAGACCAGAGAAACGGTAAAAGATACTAAGGATACATTCAAGAGGAGGTTTGGTCAAAAGAAGTAAACCGCATATCACCCCAGGTGATCTCTTCATACAAAGCCGTGTCCACCCCTCTTGGCGTCGATTTTCTCAAAACGGTCCTCTTCTTGTCGCTGCTGTGTGTCAATGCCAGTTAAGACAATGAACTAAGGTCGCTTACCTTCTTAATAACACACATGTTTGCCAGGAAGAGACCGATGACAATCGCCATAAATCCATACATAGTACTAACGCCAGCTAAGAGGACGTCCTCTGCAAGTTGAGGGGTACTTACCTGAAGACGTCATTTAATTTCGTGTCTGCAAATTTGGTGATAGGAGTGACGCAGGAGTTGTTCACTTTCATAGCCGCAGTTACATTGGGACAGAAGGTACCACCAAACGCAACTTCATCAGTGGCACCAAAGTAACCACAGCACATGAACTGTGTGATGCATGAGAATCCACACGAAAATTAGTCCATCATCGCGCCTGCGCACCGTGTCCTGGACGGCAATCCTGGTAACATTGCTCTGCATTCCAAACACTTTGTGATAGTTATTGCGCTCGTGAAGCGTGAAGAACCAAATGTATGTGCCGACGAAGAGAATCGCGATGCCATTGACGAGGAGCAACCAGTTGAACATGACAAGGGGTCTCTTGCCCCGCAAGGCAATGAGAACGAGGGAGCTGGCAAAGGTTACCAGGAAGATTATTCCCAGAATAGTTCCACCTGCAGAGAAATATGAGGGTCGATGCAAAGTTCCTGGACGATAATGGTACCAATGAGGTCAAAGGAGCTAAATGTGATGTTGAGGAGTAGGTCGGGCTTGCGCCAGACGAGCGAGAGAATGAGCGTTACGACTCCCGCAGCCAGGAGGGAGGCATCAAAGAAAAACCAGGCAAGCATGAGTCGCTTGGACACCATCTTGGCGAGAGCGGTTTGTGCCGGTTGCTTCAATACGATAGTTTTCCGGAGTGTACAAGTACAAAACTAGACCAGCTAGAGTCCGTCAAAGGACGATCAACGCCAAACGGGCTGGCCTGCAGCAAGAGAAGGCAATGAGCAAGGTTATGACAGCTGACAGCGGTAATAAAAACTTACGCGGCGCTAGTAGTTCCTGATGGTTTCTATCACGGTAAACCAAGAATTAGTGTTTCAGGCCCTGGCCTGAAATGAAGGACAGAAATGAAGGGAAGAGAGAGGAAGAGAAAGGAAGAGGAGTGGGGGGATAAATAATGTACAGAAGGTCACCATGGCCACTCTCCTCTCTCGGTACAATGATAGATACCGTCTCATACTCACACAACAAGGCCAAGTGAACCGTCTCAAAAATTCTCACGTATCCACTCCTTTTGTCCATTTCCATTATCCGTTGCGCAACTCAATATGTCCTCCGACTCGCTCACGCAGGGCGGTGGTTCCCTCCTGGTGGCCTGGCAACTCAAGTCTAAACACGTTCTCATCGTCGGGGGTGGAGACGTTGCCTCGGGTCGCATCGAATCTGTGCTCGTTGCGGATGCGCGGGTCACCATCATCTGTCCCTGCACCGGCTTGCATCCCCTCACGAAAAAGTTCATCGACGGTCCCCATCAGATAACATACCACGACCGCGTTTTCGGCGGTGCTGACGACCTCGTCGGTGTCGACATGGTGCTTACCGCTATTGACGACGTTGCACAGTCTCGCGTTATTTGCTCTCTCTGCAGGGAGCGCAAAATCCCGGTCAACGTCGCTGACATTCCAGAATCCTGCGATTTCTACTTTGGCTCTCAGATTCGCAATGGACCACTACAGATAATGATATCTACGAATGGGCAGAGCCCGAAGTTCGCGAACCTCATTAAACGGAGGATCGAGCACAGTCTCCCGGAACAAGCTGGGAAAGCAATCGAGAAGGTGGGAGAATTACGGGTGAAGCTCAGAGAAAGGGCTCCCGGTGTCGGAGGTCCAGTGAGCAAACGTCGGATGAAGTGGATGGTGGACCTCTGCACCTCCTGGGAAATGGAAGACCTGGTAATGCTAAACGAGGAGATGATGAAGAGGTTATTAGATGACGGTTGGGAGAACAATGCGATACCACGCCCTGAAGCTGTCGGTGGGATCTCCAAACGCGGCGAGCGTACCAGTGGTACCGCATTTTCGCTCAGTACGTTTGTTCTCCCATCGCTTGCGTTCGCCACCGGCGCTGCTGCGGCTACCATTTTACTCGCGTCCCGCATCCGGTGATCGCGGGAAGTTCGACTTTCGCTCTCTGGTACGTGGTCTGGATGGTTACAATGGTCATAGTTCCACAACGGAAATTATTTCAGGCAACGTTTCGTCGTGCTAATTTGGCGCGTTGTAAAACTCTCTTAAATGTTGCGATTGTACCCCATAGTGATTTGGCGACCAAAAAGCAGTTGACTTGATCGTAGCGGCGCTCGCGACGGTCCCGACTCCTGGGGGATTCTGGGTTCACAGCCAGAGACCGACTATATTGCAGACGGCAGGTTGGATTCTGAGCCCCTTTTTGATCAACAGTCCTCCGAGTTGCGTGGAAGATTGTCTATGAGATTGTGTGTCACACATTGTCGTCTTGCATAAACGTGGTCATGCGCTAGTTTTTGCGGGTCTCGACGATATGATATCCACTGTACCATCTTAGTCCGGGGTTGTGCTTGACCAGCGCGTCGGGATCGACGTTGTGGCAGTGCAGAGAGAGGGGCGAGAGACCATAAGAGGGAGCAGCAGGGGGGTCGAGAGAGGTCGCGGCAGGGTCCAACCCAACGGAAATCGACGACGCAAAGGGGATTGTGGATGGTGTGGACACGACGTGACGATGGTGGAGTGTATCAAGATTGCCGCCGTTATGTGGAACAATAGACATGCGGCAGTACCACAGATGCTGTGGATCTTGAATCGCTGTCCATCATTTGTGGGTACTCCGTTGACGATATAAAAGCGGCTCGTCGAATGGCTTGGTACTACAACAATCCGACATCATGCCCCTCGACATACACCCAGATCGCTTCGACGCTGCCACTCATCACGAGCTCGATAGGGCGGTAGATAAGGCTGTTGAAGATGTTTTGGGTGACGTCTCAGATCTCAGTTCCAGCCTTGAATATGGCGCACTCCTTAATGCTATCATTGGACATTCCAACGGTGACTTGGACACGAGGTACCTTGATGTGGGGCAAGCAGTAAAGCTGATCAACACCCACGGAGAGTTACGAGATATACTCGATTCTGCTTGGAAGCACAAATCCTACCGCGAAATTCGAAACCTCGGTACGTGTCTTGGCTTCTTGTCCGACATTTGTTGACGATCCCTCTACAAGCTATCCTCAAAACACCAGCAGCGGTACCGGAACTACCAAAACCAGACCCCATCACAGAAACTGGTAAGTGCTTGACATCTTACCATCTGACCAAAACCACATGGACTGACGACCTCGGATAGACCTAGCTCGAGGCCTCTCAGGGTCCTTCGAGGCAAAATACCGTGGTGCAGCTGTCGACGGCTTCTACGAGTATCTGATACACAATGAGAAACTGTTCAAGAAGAATGAGGTCGCTCCTGGGCCCGGGTACTATGCAAAATTTTGTTCCATCGTCCAAAGTTCGGGAACAGGTAAATCAAGAGTGCTCACCGAGGTAAACGACTCTCGTTTTCACAAGCATATACGGCGACTGAATCAATCCCCAGTTAAGAAAAAAGGATGTCATCGTAATTTACATGAACTTGCGCGAGGAAAAAGATGTCGTGGGTTTCCCCGGGCGTGATCCAATTCCGTCGGACATCTTGACGAATTTCCCCTCTACCGCGGAGGGGTACCAAACAATCTGTTACGCCTTCTTCATCGCGATTTTTGACACGCTCGACGAGCATCTCTCGAGCAACTACACCACACGCAGTGCAAAGGCAGGCATCATGCGTTGGGTCGACCAGATGTGCGATATGAACTTCCCTCCGAGGTCCACTGCCAGGAGGGATTTCTTCGACAAACTCAGTGGAAAATACGAAAAGGTGTGTGATATATTGTGCTGTACACCAATGCGATTTCACAACCTTCTATAGGTTCATGCCGGTCTCGCCCAAAGCCTCCTTTCACAATCTAGCAGCGCACCGACAATGGGATCTTCCGTGCCGGCTGTCGATTCGAAGGCTACAGAGACAGAGGTTGGTAAAGCTACCGAGAAGCTGGGAAAGCTCTCCTTATCTGGTAAATATTTCAACTCGTGTCGGAGAACTCATGGCTGAGCAACGCGGTCCGAACCAGAACAAAAAGTACAACCCCTTGTCTCCTCCCATTTTTCTGCAGTTCTTTCTACTGCCTACAAGAAAGTCGGTGCTCGTCTCGCGAGCATATTCCCCGATGCTCCCCACGAGCCCAGGTTGGTGATCGCAATCGACGAAGCACACCCGCTTAGTCCAACCATTCCAATTCGAGATGGATACCGCCCGGCAGACATTTTTTGCAGAGCAGTCAGCGATTACACATACGCTGAGAACTATGGTGTCTGGGTCGTATTTGCCTCGACGACTTCGAAAGTGGCCGACTTTTCGCCCCCAAATCAGAAATGTAAGTGTGGCGACGAGTCCTCACGAACTCGCTAATCATCTATCGACTCAGATAACTCTGCTCGCGTGGCTGTCGATGGCGAACAGCTTTTCCCACCGTACACTCAGCTGGGGTGGGACCAGAGCGCATTGGGTCTTGGGGAAATTGCCGTGGAGGACGTTTCAAGATTAGATCACATCCTGGGATATGGGAGACCCTTGTAAGACACCTTCCCTCTCGAGCTGTTGTCGCCCCATACTTACTCAACTCGTACTCGACGCCGGACAGGTGGATATCTCTCAAGACCGCGCACGGGCAAACGCGCAAAGTGCTGCGAACAGCGTCCTCGAAGTTATACGGGGCTGGACGTTTCGATCCTCGTGACACCAACCACGTCCTCGCGATACTGGGACAGCGATTCGGTCTGAATATCACGTTGGGACACCCAGATTCGGTCGAGTATCTGGAGAGAGGTGTGGCGAGCCACCTGCGCATATGTCTCGCGACGACCCTCGACCGCAATTGGAGATTCACAAGCTATCCATCCGAACCGCTCCTGTCGTGCGTGGCCGCGAGCGATCTCCATACAGAGCCCACCATGTTGGGAGACGCTCTGGGGACCCTATTGAAGACAATCAACTCTGGCATGATCGACATGGGTCAACGTGGCGAGCTGGCCAGCCGATTGCTGTGGCTTCTGGCCAAAGACTTCTTCATCCGCACGCACGCGAAGAATGTGGCCACCGCGATGCCAACGACATGGGAAGGCCATCTCGCCGACTGCCAAATGATCCCCGTTGTGGATTGGCTTGAATTCGTCTTCGGACCCCAGATGTGGGACGAGGATGACGCTCAAGCATCGCTAGCACGCAAAACGTTCGAGCATGCATATCTGAATTTCTCGCACTGGGTTTGCATGGAAGCGAACATCGCTGGGTCGAAGGAAGAGAACGTATTAGGGTTCGTCTTCCGACCTCTTTTTTCTCGACGTAACAGCGAAGCTGATGACCCACACCCCATGTAGCTTGGAGGAGTGGACTCTACGCCACTGGCAGAGGACCAGTGCGGTGCAGTGTTGTCACCAACAACCTCTCGTCGACAAGATGATACCGATCTATTTCAAGGGCGGACCCGAAAATGCGTCATCGGCGTCGCGAATGTCGCAGATCCTCGTCTCCGACAAGGCTCGGGAGTCGAAGAGTTCCAAGGATGCTTTGCACAACATTACCCGCAGAAGTCGATATCTGAGCAGCCAAGACGGGAAACAAGGCTCTGATTCCCTCCCTTACATTGCCATCTTGGCCGACCTCGGTCAACCGCCATCGTTCTCCGTCACCTTCCCTGAGCGGGACGTCGACGACCGGTGTCTGCGCGTCTACGCTGCTGGTGTCGACACCACCACCTATCCGTTTTTGACCAGCCACCCGGCGCTCATGCATGCTCTCCAAAACCTCGTGCACCTGCAGCAGATACCCGAAACCGAACGACCTTTCACGGAATACCTGAATGCGCAGGTGAAGTACGGCAGTACGGCGACTCCTGAACATATGGTATGGGAACACGGGAGGGATGTTCCGAGTGTAAAAGGAAAATCTGCTCGGCGAGTCTAGGTTGAGGTTATGTTTGTAATATCATTCGTTGTCACTGGGATTGTAACGTGCAAGCGCTTCTGAGTGGTCGGAAAACAACACGCAAAACGGTCACAGGTTGTTTGTTTGAGGTAGACAAGGCCACACTCGAGGTTGTCGACTACTGTTTCTAATTATATCCATGTAACGTAGTACAAGTGTGTCAGATGTGGTGGCATGGTAGTATACAACGAGCCGCAACGTCTCGGGGTAACGAAATTCAATTAGTAGTTTGGTAAGAGACTTTAGACGTCCTTGACTTGTTCCTCCAAGTATTGCCACAGCTTCTTCCCAACCTCGGATCCTGCGTATTGGCGCGTGGCGTACCGATGCGTGCCCACGGAATGAGGTACTATAGAAAATCACCGCGTGATCATTATCGAGGACGCGGGCAACTCTTGAAGCGCACGTACCTTGCCGTTCAGAGACTTGCCGTCGGCCACCGTTCCTGCGTATAGCTGGGTGATAGCCCCATACGACACCGGACGGAACATGGCATTCTGTGCAGTGAGTCGTCAGACAAAGCACCCGAGATACCATCATGAAGCCCTGAAAACACATACCGTGAACAACACGAAAGCACCACCCGAATGCCGCTGTAGTCCAGTCTCGATACCTCCTATTGAGTGCACGCGTGAGCGATGTGATGATTGCTTGGGCTAGCTGAGCTCAGATGGATGTATACTGACCTGGGTTCAACGACGTCGAGACAATGCCCTGGTCTCCGTACCGTCGTGTCAGCTCAGCAGCGAAGACGATATTCCCCTAACGATACCATGAGTGGAATTGAACCTAGTAACATAGTTGGAGCGACCTCACCGTCTTACTCTGTGCGTACAGTTTCCATGTCCCGGCTTTTCTGCGCGCTGGTCCATCTTTTATGGTTTCATGATCGAGACCGCCGAACCAGTGAGTATTAGACGAGGTGTTGACGACCCTGCTTCAAGACGATGATCTCCCGGAGAGTGTACAAAACTAGACCACCTAGAGTCCGTCAAAGGACGATCAACGCCAAACGGGCCGGCCTGCAGCAAGAGAAGGTGGAAGGCAATGAGCCAGGTTATGTCAGCTGACAGCGGTAGTAAGAGCTTACGCGGTACTAGTTCCTGGTGGTTTCTATCACGGTAAACCAAAAATTAGTGTTTCATCCCCTGGCCTGAAATGAAGGACGGAAATGGAGGAAAGAGAGAGGAGGAGCTCGACGAGGCTCGGGAGTGGGGGGTTAAACTTTAAGAAGGTCACCATAGCCACTCACGTATCCACACCTTTTGTCCATTTCCATTATCCGTTGCGCAACTCAATGTGTCGTGCGACGACTCGCTCACACAGGGCGGTGGTTTCCTCCTAGTGGCCTGGCAACTCAAGTCTAAACACGTTCTCATCGTCGGGGGTGGAGACGTTGCCTCAAGTCGCATCGAATCTGTGCTCGTTGCGGACGCGCGGGTCACCATCATCTGTCCCTGCACCGGCTTGCATCCCCTCACGAAAAAGTTCATCGACGGTCCCCATCAGATAACATACCACGACCACGTTTTCGGCGGTGCTGATGATAATAATTAGAAACAGTAGTCGACAACCTCGAGTGTGGCCTTGTCTACCTCAAACAAACAACCTGTGACCGTTTTGCGTGTTGTTTTCCGACCAATCACTCAGAAGCGCTTGCACGTTACAATCCCAGTGACAACGAATGATATTACAAACATAACCTCAACCTAGACCCGCCGAGCAGATTTTCCTTTTACACTCGGAACATCCCTCCCGTGTTCCCATACCATATGTTCAGGAGTCGCCGTACTGCCGTACTTCACCTGCGCATTCAGGTATTCCGTGAAAGGTCGTTCGGTTTCGGGTATCTGCTGCAGGTGCACGAGGTTTTGGAGAGCATGCATGAGCGCCGGGTGGCTGGTCAAAAACGGATAGGTGGTGGTGTCGACACCAGCAGCGTAGACGCGCAGACACCGGTCGTCGACGTCCCGCTCAGGGAAGGTGACGGAGAACGATGGCGGTTGACCGAGGTCGGCCAAGATGGCAATGTAAGGGAGGGAATCAGAGCCTTGTTTCCCGTCTTGGCTGCTCAGATATCGACTTCTGCGGGTAATGTTGTGCAAAGCATCCTTGGAACTCTTCGACTCCCGAGCCTTGTCGGAGACGAGGATCTGCGACATTCGCGACGCCGCTGACGCATTTTCGGGTCCGCCCTTGAAATAGATCGGTATCATCTTGTCGACGAGAGGTTGTTGGTGACAACACTGCACCGCACTGGTCCTCTGCCAGTGGCGTAGAGTCCACTCCTCCAAGCTACATGGGGTGTGGGTCATCAGCTTCGCTGTTACGTCGAGAAAAAAGAGGTCGGAAGACGAACCCTAATACGTTCTCTTCCTTCGACCCAGCGATGTTCGCTTCCATGCAAACCCAATGCGAGAAATTCAGATATGCATGCTCGAACGTTTTGCGTGCTAGCGATGCTTGAGCGTCATCCTCGTCCCACATCTGGGGTCCGAAGACGAATTCAAGCCAATCCACAACGGGGATCATTTGGCAGTCGGCGAGATGGCCTTCCCATGTCGTTGGCATCGCGGTGGCCACATTCTTCGCGTGCGTGCGGATGAAGAAGTCTTTGGCCAGAAGCCACAGCAATCGGCTGGCCAGCTCGCCACGTTGACCCATGTCGATCATGCCAGAGTTGATTGTCTTCAATAGGGTCCCCAGAGCGTCTCCCAACATGGTGGGCTCTGTATGGAGATCGCTTGCGGCCACGCACGACAGGAGCGGTTCGGATGGATAGCTTGTGAATCTCCAATTGCGGTCGAGGGTCGTCGCGAGACATATGCGCAGGTGGCTCGCCACACCTCTCTCCAGATACTCGACCGAATCTGGGTGTCCCAACGTGATATTCAGACCGAATCGCTGTCCCAGTATCGCGAGGACGTGGTTGGTGTCACGAGGATCGAAACGTCCAGCCCCGTATAACTTCGAGGACGCTGTTCGCAGCACTTTGCGCGTTTGCCCGTGCGCGGTCTTGAGAGATATCCACCTATCCGGCGTCGAGTACGAGTTGAGTAAGTATGGGGCGACAACAGCTCGAGAGGGAAGGTGTCTTACAAGGGTCTCCCATATCCCAGGATGTGATCTAATCTTGAAACGTCCTCCACGGCAATTTCCCCAAGACCCAATGCGCTCTGGTCCCACCCCAGCTGAGTGTACGGTGGGAAAAGCTGTTCGCCATCGACAGCCACGCGAGCAGAGTTATCTGAGTCGATAGATGATTAGCGAGTTCGTGAGGACTCGTCGCCACACTTACATTTCTGATTTGGGGGCGAAAAGTCGGCCACTTTCGAAGTCGTCGAGGCAAATACGACCCAGACACCATAGTTCTCAGCGTATGTGTAATCGCTGACTGCTCTGCAAAAAATGTCTGCCGGGCGGTATCCATCTCGAATTGGAATGGTTGGACTAAGCGGGTGTGCTTCGTCGATCGCGATCACCAACTTGGGCTCGTGGGGAGCATCGGGGAATATGCTCGCGAGACGAGCACCGACTTTCTTGTAGGCAGCAGAAAGAACTGCAGAAAAATGGGAGGAGACAAGGGGTTGTACTTTTTGTTCTGGTTCGGACCGCGTTGCTCAGCCATGAGTTCTCCGACACGAGTTGAAATATTTACCAGATAAGGAGAGCTTTCCCAGCTTCTCGGTAGCTTTACCAACCTCTGTCTCTGTGGCCTTCGAATCGACAGCCGGCACGGAAGAACCCATTGTCGGTGCGCTGCTAGATTGTGAAAGGAGGCTTTGGGCGAGACCGGCATGAACCTATAGAAGGTTGTGAAATCGCATTGGTGTACAGCACAATATATCACACACCTTTTCGTATTTTCCACTGAGTTTGTCGAAGAAATCCCTCCTGGCAGTGGACCTCGGAGGGAAGGTCATATCGCACATCTGGTCGACCCAACGCATGATGCCTGCCTTTGCACTGCGTGTGGTGTAGTTGCTCGAGAGATGCTCGTCGAGCGTGTCAAAAATCGCGATGAAGAAGGCGTAACAGATTGTTTGGTACCCCTCCGCGGTAGAGGGGAAATTCGTCAAGATGTCCGAAGGAATTGGATCACGCCCGGGGAAACCCACGACATCTTTTTCCTCGCGCAAGTTCATGTAAATTACGATGACATCCTTTTTTCTTAACTGGGGATTGATTCAGTCGCCGCATATGCTTGTGAAAACGAGAGTCGTTTACCTCGGTGAGCACTCTTGATTTACCTGTTCCCGAACTTTGGACGATGGAACAAAATTTTGCATAGTACCCGGGCCCAGGAGCGACCTCATTCTTCTTGAACAGTTTCTCATTGTGTATCAGATACTCGTAGAAGCCGTCGACAGCTGCGCCACGGTATTTTGCCTCGAAGGACCCTGAGAGGCCTCGAGCTAGGTCTATCCGAGGTCGTCAGTCCATGTGGTTTCTGGTCAGATGGTAAGATGTTGAAGCACTTACCAGTTTCTGTGATGGGATCTGGTTTTGGTAGTTCCGGTACCGCTGCTGGTGCTTTGAGGATAGCTTGTAGAGGGATCGTCAACAGATGTTGGACAGGAAGCCAAGACACGTACCGAGGTTTCGAATTTCGCGGTAGGATTTACCCTTCCAAGCAGAACCGAGCATATCTCGCAACTCTCCATGGGTTTTGATCAGCTTCATTGCTTGCCCCACATCTAAGGTACTTCGTGTCCATGTCACCGTTAGAGTTTTCAATGATAGCATGGAGGAGTGCGTAATATTCAAGGCTGGAACTGAGATCGGAAACGTCACCAAAACCATCTTCAACAGCCTTGTCTACCGCCCTATCGAGCTCGTGATGAGTGGCAGCGTCGAAGCGATCTGGGAGTATGTCGAGGGGCATGATGTCGGATTGTTGTAGTACCAAGCCATTCGACGAGCCGCTTTTATATCGTCAACGGAGTACCCACAAATGATGGACAGCGATTCAAGATCCACAGCATTTACGGTGGTACTGCCGCATGTCTATTGTTCCACACAACGGCGGCAATCTTGGCACACTCCACCATCATCACGTCGTGTCCACACAATCCACAATCCCCTTTGCGTCGTCGATTTCCGTTGGGTCGATGTTGGACGTTGGATGTTGGACAGCGAGGGCGCTCTACCGGTTCTCGGCACCTGCCGCGACCTCTCTCGACCCCCCTGCTGATCCCTCTTATGGTCTCTCGCCCCTCTCTCTGCACTACCACAACGTCGATCCCGACGCGCTTGATATACCCTTGTGAAGGTAGGACCGTACAGCGTAAGACTCAGGTGGTACAGCGGATATATATACTCATGATGCATATCGTCGGGACCCGCACAAACCTAGCGCATCACCACGGTTAGTCAAGACGACGATGTGTGACACGCGAATTCATAGATAATATAACCCGAGTCGATAATTTTCCACGCAAGAGGATCAGCATGTGGGATTATTATTATTGATTGAGATGATGAAGGTAAGTTGACGAGGGACTCAGAATCCAACCTGCCGTCCGCAATTAATATAGCTTTCGCTGTTGAAAAAAAAAGTTCGAATGCGAGTGGTTAATGTGTGATTCCAACAGCTCCTAGGGTTCCCGATGACACGGAATTACATGCCAAAAAATCACATGTTTTGGTCGGACGGCCTGGGCATTAAATGCTTTTCGGTGGCCAAATCACTCCTACAAGATGCTGTGTTGTAGCCCTACATTCAGACTGTCAACAGTCTGTGTTCGAAAGGCGTCAACATACCTAAGGTAACACTCATGTGAATCCACTTATAATAACAACTGTCCTGAAAATGGATGCCACGCACTACTAATTTCTGTTCATCCGACCGATATACTTACTTCCACAACGAAATCCCAACATTTATAGATGATCTTACATCACGCTAAATTAGCATGACGAAACGTTGCCTGAAATGACCATTGTAACCATCCAGACCACGTACCAGAGAGCGAAAGTCGAACTTCTGCGATCACCGGATGCAGGACTCGAGTAAAATGGTAGCGGTGGCATGGTAGTATACAACGAGCCGCAACGTCTCGGGGTAACGAAATTCAATTAGTAGTTTGGTAAGAGACGACAGACTTTAGACGTCCTTGACTTGTTCTTCCAAGTATTGCCACAGCTTCTTCCCAACCTCGGGATCCTGCGTATTGGCGCGTGGCGTACCGATGCGTGCCCACGGAATGAGGTACTATAGAAAATCACCGCGTGATCATTATCGAGGACGCGGGCAACTCTTGAAGCGCACGTACCTTGCCGTTCAGAGACTTGCCGTCGGCCACCGTTCCTGCGTATAGCTGGGTGATAGCCCCATACGACACCGGACGGAGCATGGCATTCTGTGCAGTGAGTCGTCAGACAAAGCACCCGAGATACCACCATGAAGCCCTGAAAACACATGCCGTGAACAACACGAAAGCACCACCCGAATGCCGCTGTAGTCCAGTCTCGATACCTCCTATTGAGTGCACGCGTGAGCGATGTGATGATTGCTTGGGCTAGCTAAGCTCAGATGGATGTATACTGACCTGGGTTCAACGACGTCGAGACAATGCCCTGGTCTCCGTACCGTCGTGTCAGCTCAGCAGCGAAGACGATATTCCCCTAACGATACCATGAGTGGAATTGAACCTAGTAACATAGTTGGAGCGACCTCACCGTCTTACTCTGTGCGTACAGTTTCCATGTCCCGGCTTTTCTGCGCGCTGGTCCATCTTTTAAGGTTTCGTGATCGATACCGCCGAACCAGTGAGTATTAGACGAGGTGTTGACGACCCTGGCGATACCGTCTGGTGCTGATTTTGCGGTGGAGAGTAGGATAGGAAGGACGAGTTTGGTAAAGTAGAAATGGCCGAGGACATTGGTACCGAATTGAAGGTCATACCCATCATCTGTGAGCAAATCAATGGGGGGGTTCATCACACCGCTGATCCGACAACGTAGGTCAGCAATTCCTGATGAAAAATCACCGGGAATTTGTGCTTACGCGTTGTTAAATAGAACGTTCAGTTGTGTCTCCTTACTAATTACCAAGTGTTAATTTCCCCTAATTACCATGAAAGGGATAGAAGCCTTACGAATTGAATTCCTGGGCCGCTGCCTTGACGCTCTTCAGGTTTGCAAGATTCACAACAAGGAGGTTGGCATCTTTGCCAGTAGTGTCCTTGAGTTCTTTGAGGGTTGCTTCACCTTTGGATTGATCACGGGCAGTGATCCAAACTTTGGCATTCTTTGTTAGCAACACCTAAAAGATTGGTTAGTTGAGTGTGAAACACATAGAGAGCAAGCCTGAATACTTGGAGGAGCAAGCTTGGAGCTGATACTTACCCTAGCAGTCTCTTTGCCGATACCAGCCGTGGCGCCGGTGACGAGGACGACCTTGCCGGCCATGTCTGGTACGTCCGCGGCTGTGAAGCTGGGGGTACCAGTCCAGAGGTTTTCGTTGATAATGGAGGAGATTACTCCCATGTTGGATACGATAGTCAATTTGGAGGGGATGGGTTCTGAGTTGGGAATCACACAAGAAGAGACAAAATATATAGCACGTCGCCAAGCAAGCTGGAGGCAAAATGAGTGACAAATGGCTTCTTACAATAGAGTCCGCGTCACTAGATGTGATCAGTCCGCAGTACCTTCGTGCCAAAGAGGATGTCGAAGTATCGATCGGAGAAGCAGTGAAATCAGCGTCTGACACATCCGAACTCGAACTTGAAGTGAGAGCATGGGCGGTACCATGATCTGCTTCATGGAGGGCTGCCACAGATGCCCCGCTAGCTAATAATGCAGAGATGAGAGGTTGCGGCGCAGGATCAAGATCTTCAGACTGTGCACACTTATTGTTTTGTGTTTCCCCTGGCTAATAGACGAGGACACGAAGAAAGAGCGACCAGCTGATTGAGTGGTAATGAAGTCGAGCTTGCGCCGCTGCGATTTAAGTAATTACGGCCGTTTCGAATTCAAACTCAGGCCTGTAAGATGGCGACTCGGATGTTGCCTTGCTGCCGCAAAAATGCTTTTTGATCTTTTTTATAACCCATAGCTCTTTGGCGGTCCCAACCGTATGCATTACTGTGACTTTTTCAACTGTATCTCCTTGTCTCAAGGTGGCCCGTCTAACCGCGCGTGTGTGGGATATGGAAAATTTACGCCCTCGCGCGTTCATTACTGCTCTCATTACAACATGTGGGTTATCAATCAAAATTGCGCTCTACCAAAACAGCCATCGTCAAGGCTAAGCCTACTGGGCGACGTGACTGTGAGATTATCGACCCCCACCAAGACCCACGCGGAAGATAATCGATAATCAGCTACCCATAGAGTCCTACCAAGATGTCCTCCCTCTGCTTCAGTGGTCCCTCCCGTTTTTACAAGGAGCTCGCAGAGCTGCATGTGCCAACATCGGCCAAGTTTATCAACACTACAACTACATCCAGCGTCTCAGGTCTGCAAGTTTACCCTCTCCGGCTCCCTTGTCTAACACCTCATCATCGCAGTCGTCCGCATCACCTATTCAATTCGTGACCATGAACGAAATGTGAAGCGATCCATCACGGGAACTCTCACCTTGGGTAGCACAGATGCAGCAATCGACTCGCCAGTAATATCAATCACCCCCGATCCGTCCGAGATCTTGGCTTTCCTCTGTGCACCGTCAGAGAAACGCCATGCATTTCTCAAAGAGGTATCCGAGGCTAACGGTGAAAAGAAACGCTATGTGGAAGTCTGGTCAAGCATTCAGCTTGAGGCATCACTTGAAGTCACGAAGCAACATGGGCAATTTCACACAGATGGTATAATATTGACTCCGTTGTTGCCCTTATGTACTGACTTCCTTCACCCTCTTAGATTTCTTTAGATCGTTCTCTTTCAGTCCATCAGAAACCGCGTTATTGTACACCGCCGAAGCTAATCCCGAGATTACCGAGAAACAGAGAGATGATCCATACCCGAAATTCCGCTTCATTCCCCATTTTGGCGAACAGTTGTATACCAAGAAACGACCTGCTCTCTTTGTGTTCCGCTGGCGGTCCCCGAATGAGGTATCGCAGGGTGGCAGCGACACAACACCAGCTGCATCTCTTACAATGTTGTCATTAGACCAACCCCCCATTATCCCTGTCCTATTCGGCCAGGCAACTTTCGTAACAGAAACACGTCTCTATGCCACCGGATACGAGCAAACTGGTGATGGAAAGTTGTTGGGCGTGAAAGGATGTTTCAACCGACCAACCAGCATATGGGAACTCATCCTTCCGAGCGAAAGTCCAGAAACTGCACTGATCACGGTGTGCAAGTCCGTTAAAATCGAGACCCAAAGCCGCTCCTCTCGTTCACCCCGTGTCCTATTCGACAAAGATCGTGTTCCAACGCTTTTATTCTGGCTGTCCAGTCCCGTGGGCGGTGCACATGCATCCACAGTATCCCTTCATGTTCGTGATTTGAAGGGTACTGCTGGCGACAGGCTCCTTGTGGATGGAGTATATGATCCTTCGGCTCAGGAGTTCCCAGGTCTGTACACCGAGTACAACCTGGCCGATAGCCCATTCCTCAGACTCGGCGATAAGACATACGTTTTGGTACAGTCGCTTTGGCGCTCTCGTCCGACACTAATTTCAATCAACGTGGAAAATGGCGCTGTAGTCGATTTGACACCTGTCCTGGATAGCCAGGCATTGCATAGCTGGAGTTTACTCGCAACCGATGGAGCGCGCTCTGTGATATGCTCACGGAGCACCCCAACCTCTCCACCGGAAACGGTTCTTCTAACTTTGACACAAGACGGACTCCCAGGAAATGTCCAGGTCCTCGATAGACCAGTTGTTTCTCCCAAACGTGCGCATAACACGATTTAAAGAAATAACTCCCATCCCTAATTTAAGTTACAGTTCAGGAAGCCATTGATCGCCTCGACGCTTGTATCATACCCATTCCAAATAGATATCCTGTCGAAACTATCGTCATTCGATCGAAAGAGTCTGTGCAAGGACACAAGCCTGTCTGCCTGACGATTCCACATGGAGGACCACACGCGTCCAGTGTTACGTCCTTCACGCCAGGTGTTCTCGCTTATGCCCTTGAAGGTTGTAAGTCAGCCGGTCTGCATCCTTTGTCCGGGCAGGTGATAGAATCATGGCTCCAGATACCATATCGTTACCGAATTACACTGGTTCCATGGGTTTTGGCGAGAAATTTATCCAAGACCTTCTCGGGAAATGCGGGAGCCTCGACGTTGCGGACTGTATCGCGACAGTCGAGGAACTCATCAATCTCGGACTGTCTGAGCCAGGAAGACAAGTTGTCCAAGGTGGAAGCCACGGAGGCTTCCTCGCCGCGCATCGTACGTCTCAAACCTTTATCTCACCCTCAGCCAATCCAACGAAGCTCATCCACGACCTTGGTAGTCATCGGCCAGCACCCCGACGTGTTCAGAGCGGCAATCATGCGCAACCCCGTCATCTCCGCCGGCGAGCTCTGCGCTTCCGACATCTCGGATTGGCCGTTCCGTGAATTCGGACTCCCGTTTGAAGCTGGTACACACGTCACTCCGGATAGCTTCGCCACGCTCTATGCTGCCTCGCCGATTGCACACGTGGATCGCGTGAGGACGCCGGTGTTGATATTATTGGGCGAGGACGATCTCCGCGTGCCACCGACGCAAGGAAGGGGGTATTATCATGCATTGAAGGGAAGGGGACGGGTGGTGGAGATGTTGGTGTTCCCGAAAGAAACACATCCGATCGATGGCGTGGAGGCCGCAAGGGTGTCGTTCGAAGCTGGGCGGGATTGGTTTCGAGCATTTGCTACGCAGAAAAGCGATATTTAGGGTCGAGGTGGTTACATATATACGATGTACTACGAAGTGGGACTCGTTGTACACCAAACGAAAGAGATCACTGCGGGGTGTTATTACCATCCACCCCGGGCGGCTCGTGCTTTACATCCCAACCGTGACCATGTCGCGGCTGTCCATTGTGCACTGGAACGACGTGTACCGCGTTACGCCTCAGAAGATCACCGCGGACGGTGACACGATCGACGTCACCCAGTTCGCTGCCCTCTTGGACGATATTCGACGCAAGTGGCGCGTGAGATCAGACGGGGCACGCGATGGCCTCTCACTATTCTCTGGCGACCTGTTTTCGCCATCGGTCGAGAGTACGGTGACCCGAGGAAGCCACATGGTGAGACGAGGCTTTTGCGTGTACCTTCTTCAGATCGGGTAAGTTGATGGCTGGTCTGTATAGGTTCCAGTGATGAATGAGCTTGCACCGGATGTCGCGTTGACGGGTTTGTACATCATTATCGGGGGACCTCTGTAACTACTCCGCTAATCAGGCGCATTACAAGGCAACCACGACTTTGATTTTGGTTTGTACCAATTGAATTCGGTTCGTTCGATGCACGATGCTGACCACCGTCATGCCTTGTAGGATACCCGCATCTCTCGAAATTGGTCGATGACACGAAGTTTGTGAGTTCTCTGTCCGAGTTTCGCGTAAACCGTCTCATGTGTTCTCGAGCCCTGGCTTCTGAGCAACATCGTCGACGAGAATACTAACAACATTCCGGAACACTTACATCTCTTCAAGGTGCTAGAGCGGTCGGGCATCAGGATCGGAATCATTGGCCTTGTCGAAGAGTCTGTGTCCCATCTTACAAGGATTGACATACCTCACGACTCTGTTCCACAGAAGCTGGATCACCACGGTATCAGCATGGCCACCCAATTTCAAGTTCAAGGACATGGCAAAGACTGGTAGAGAATTGTCACAGCGATTGCGCGGGGAGCATCGATGTGACCTTATAATCGCATTGACTCACGCTCGGTAGGGGAGTCCCATTCATGCACTCGAATGTATCGCTGATACATTCGTAGGGTTCCAAATGTAACATCATGACTCGCCGATCGAAAATATTCGCTCACCCTTATAACCACAGGACATCCAGCTAGCAACAGATTTATTAGCTTCGTCTCCTTCCGCTCAAAAAAACCGTTCCATAGCTGGGGAACACGGGGTAGACATCATCTTGGGTGGCCACGACCACCTCTACTTCGCATCAAAAGGTGTGACTACTTGGGATGGATACGACGTTTCAAAGCCGAGCATTGGATCTGAGGGTGATGATGGTGACATACTGGTGGTTAAGAGCGGAACAGACTTTAGAGAACTGAGTGAACTCACACTAGAGCTCGAAGATACCCCTCCAGGTAGCATTAGGAAGAAAGTGATCAAAGCTGTCCATGGTGAGTGTTCATTCTTTATCTTACGCCCTTTCGGAGAAATTAGACGGCTGTGTTGGTGTCTAGGTAAACGCCATAAGATCCAGCCTGGTATGCCGTCTTCGAAGAACCTGCAGAAAATCCTTCACGACATACTGTCGTCGGTATCCGAGTCGTTGAAAGCACCTGTATGCATCACCGAAGTAGCACTGGATTTGCGATCATACCTCCTGCGCACAGACGAGGTATGCGGATTCGCTCACCTGGTTAGGATAACTTATGTACTCTCTTGTCCAGACGGCAGCGGGGAATTGGTTCGCAGACGTCTTGAGGCACGCATACGACGATGCGTTGTCTACGAAATGTGGCAGCGGCTCTGATGGGGTCCTCATATGTGCAGGAACACTACGAGGAGACACACTGTATTCTCCAGGTATAGGTCTATCTGGCAGATAGCGACTGTCGCACCCACTGAGACTATTGAAGGCGTAATCACGCTCGGGAACATCCTGGAGATTTTACCTTTCGACGATCCAACGGTTGTACTCGAGCTAGACGGGGAAACTTTGTGGGATGCGCTCGAGGGAGCGTTATCCACATACCCCGCACAAGAAGGGCAAGTAGTCAGCGCATGGTTTGTTAATTGTCACTGACGGGTGGTTTAAGACGGTTCCCCATCGTATCTGGTTTACGCGTCTCTTGGGATTCTCGTCGCCCGTCTGGTCAGCGTGTACTTGGAGTTTGGCTCCTACAGGAAGTGCCAAAGACGTCGTTGGAAAACTCCCGTACCAGCTCTAGTTCAGGAACTCCCGCCCTCGTGGATGGTGAATCTATCAAGAGGGAGAAGAACGGGCGGACATACAAGATTGTAACGAGAGAGTACATGGCTACTGGGCATGATGGGTACACAGCCCTCCTTGGACATGAATATCTCATTGATGACGAGGACGGGCAACTGATGAGTAGTCTCGTTAGGAAGTACTTACTTGGTGAGTATTGATATGCTGGGCGAAGCGCATCTCATGACTGCGTTGGCAGGGGGTCACTATGTTAACAAGATGGTTCACCTACGTGAGAAGAATCAGGAAACAGATCACCTTCACTCAGAAACGGCTGGTGTCGTCCAAAGGTGGCAGCATGCGGCTATGAGTGCGCTGCATAAGCTACGTTCTCGCGTACACTACATGGATCACTTCAATATAACCGCACGAGAGCACATGAGTGGTGTTGATTGCTGCGATGGAAAGAGGATTCGGCGGGGGAGTAGTTGGAATGGCAAGAGTGGTCATGAGAAGACCTACAATGACGATCTGCTTGTAATTCATCCAGTTGTGGATGGAAGATTTCAAGACGTGGCGAGGAGCTAGTTAAATGCATGGTGTACAGTGTAAATGTAATGACCGCCAACTTTACCATCCGAATGCAGTGTCATGAGTCTGCAATGAGAAAAATGAAATCACCCGCGCCATGGCACTATCGAAGGGGAATAACCACCACAATGTTCTACTCTACTGAAGGAATAGTGACTTCAGGGACTTGGACTGGTGGTGGTGGGTCGCCAGTCAAGGTCCGACTATAATGTGTCAAGATACCGATGGATGAGCCAATGCCAGCGCCGCCTAAAACCACTTTAAAAGAAGCGTGAGCGGGTTTTGTTTGCTGGAACTCGGATCCTACTCACAGTTTATCGTACTTGCTCTCCTCCAAAATAGGGCGGGGGTGAGGACGGCAAAGAGCAAGGCACCGATGGTGGAATGGTCGTCCCCCCGCAACGACGCGGTCTACAGGAAGGTGAGTACGAAGCACGCGAGTTGATTCAAGGAGAACGTACGTCGTAGGCGCTACGGATGTGCCTGTTTCTGACAGTGACCTCACTGGAGTTGGCGGACCGGACATATTCAAACCCTCCACCCGTCGCGCATCCTGTACCAGCATGAACGAAAGCACAAAATGAGTGGGTAGAAGCTTACCAACTGCTCCTCCGACCCAAGTCGCGCGTAGGAAGCGATTTATGCTGAACTGAGCTCGGCCTTTGCGCGCGAGTATGAACACCGTGTATGCTGGCGGTGTGAGCAGGGAGAACAGCTGGTACCCCTTGGTCATAGACCGCCGCACAAGAAACTCCACGTCCGCTGCATGGGGACCCTCGGTAGCCATCTCGACGGCAAGCGACTTTGAGTCTTTGACGCCTTCGTTGTCGCTGTCACTGTCGGCGTCGACGAGGTGGTGTATCATACCACGTGATCCGCACGGACCAAGCTTGCCCTAAGTCGGCGATGAAAGGCAAGGCAAACGCCGCTCTTTCTTGTTCCCCGACTCTGTGCATTTCCCTCGCTGCAACTGTAATGTCGGCCTCCTCGTCGATCGATGCGTATGATGCACAAATGCTTGACTTCTCTTCAGACCCGGATGTTCCAATGAACATCACAGGCTCCGCAGAATTTTTCGCAGAAGCACTGATGGACCACGATGGCCATCTTGCTGCTTCTACTTACGCCGAACACGGCAGCGTAGAGGTAGACATGGAAGAGTACGTCGGCGATAATGCAGAATACGAAATGGCCGACGAAACCGCCGAATATCAGCGCCCTCACGGGGACGAGCTACTCGACATTGAAGTTTATGACGTGTCACACGCACCTTCTCCTCAGCCCCTGCAGCCATCCATCGACGTCCCGATTGGCTCTGAACACCCAGCACCGACATCGCCAGCCTTTTCGGAGCACGCTTCCCTCCCCGAGGTGCAAGGCGAGCCGGAGTCGGACGCGCATCCCACACCCCTTGATCACCCGCCAGCTGACGTTCCCCACGTGGAGCCCTCAGCTTCAGAGGGAACTTTTTCTTCGGATTTGGTGCATCCAACTGATGCACCCGATGAAAGCATTCATCCTGCCAGTGAGTCCCACGAGCAGTTAGGCGGCACTGCCCGTACCGACGGGCAGCCGTTTGAAACGCCGGCCCTTGCTGCGGACGCGGATGATGAGGCAGGACCCCATGTTCCACCTGTCGCTGAGGAGCACCCCGCTAACTCAGAAGTGGCTCAGCACGAAAACTCAGAGCCACCGACCACTGAGTCAGCGTCTCTTGCAGGCGCTGAAAATGCTCGTGATAGCGGTCCACCGATCCAGGATAAAAAAGCCGCAGAGCAGGCACCAGTTGCGGAAGGAGAGACCGCTGATCCACTCCATATTTCGGATGATGTTTACATCGATCCCCCTCCTGCTGTTTTACTGTCTGTTACCGATCTCTCCGAGGCAGGATTTGCATTGTTCAACCAACCCATGGAGGGCGAATCTGGAGAGGAATCTCATGGCAATCAGAAAGTTTACTCGCTACTCCTTGAGAATCGGCCTACGCTATACTACGAACCTCTGAGTAGCGTCTTTGAGGCGTTACGTCAGGATGAGAGTTTACTGTCTCGCGTCCCTCACAGCTTTGAAGGTGAACTCGTACTTGACGCTTACGATCTACAGTTGGAAATTTCTGAGGTCAGTAATACCCTCGGCTGGAACACTGCTATATGCTAATTTTTATGCAGGACAACGTGCATTCACGAGAAATTAGTTTACACGATCTCAACATTTTGCACGATGGATCTGACTTTGTAGGACCTCTCCGACTTCTCCTTCGTGCTATTGTCCCGCGGTTTATCATTCGTTACTACGCACTTCAGGAGCAGATTCAGCGACTGAACGTGGCCGCCGAAACTGGGGAAGGAGAACGCGAAGAAGGTTTGTGTTACCTTTCGTGGTTACTGCCTGAAAGCTTACATTGTTCCAACAGAACATCATGAACATTATGATACAGGTGAAGAACAACCCCAACCTCAACAAGAGGAGGGAGCCAACCACCCTTCGCCACACGCCACGGTCGCTTCGGAAGGCTTGGAGGTACCGCATACCACAGAAGCCGAAGAACTTGTCAAAGAACCCGTATTTCCTCCAGAATTGACCGAAGAAAATCCACAAGAGAATTATGAACCGGAGGACATTTCTGGTGTTCAAGAACCTGTGGGCGAATATCATGAAGTTACTGGGGAGGCAACACATGCTCTCGAGGATGAGGATGATTATGAGGGTACTAATGCCGGCGGCGAAGACGAGTCTGCCAAATCCGAACGTCTAGATGCTGACCAGGTTCGCGATACAGCAGCAGAAGATACCGATGCCCCGGCGACTGTCACTGAAGAGGTATCGGAGTTCGGAAGCGAACAGGCTGAATATTTGGAGTATGTTCAGTCGGAGGAGTATGACGAACGATATGGTGAGGATCTTCCAGAGCGAGCCGGAGGGGCCTCCATTGCCCAATACGGCGAACCTCCGCACTATGAGGAAGAAGGAGAGCAAGATACATCTACAGCAGTGGATGAAACCCAGGCTGTTCTGCCCGATTCGGATGAGGATGAAGAGGACAAATCTTCGGCTACCCCAGTCCCTCCCCGCGCGGTTCTTGACACCGAACTGAGTGAGCTCGCTGGTGACAACGCCACGAATGAAGCGCTATCACGTATGTCTATTCATCGCGCTGTCTCTCTAATGTTACTGATGTACCGTCTAACTTAAGCTAAGCAAGAGAAGTCGGTCCCGAGTAATAAAGAACTCGCGATCAGCGAGTCCACGAATGAAGTTGTCCACAGTGAGTATGCTTTCCGAACGGCTCAGTATATTCGTCTAATGAGATGTTAGCAGAGCAAGCATCAGGTAATCAGGAGACATGTGCTGCTCAGGCAAAAATATTATTCTCAGAAATCAACGAGTCTGATTCCAACTTTGTTTCGATACTGGAGCGTGAAGCTGGTATGATTTTAACGATTCTCACTAGCACTTCCGCTCACAACTATGAAATAGATGCTGAATTTGACCGAACATTCAACCCCGAACAGAGCGGACAGGAAGGTAGTATTGAAGCCACCCTTCAGCACGATGAGACCTGGGACGAATGGGATGACGAAGACGCCGAAGGGGAGGACGAGGAAGACTGGATAGACCCCGATGCTGCTTCGAATCAAAGTTCTGTCACCCTTTCGAGTAAAGCGTCATCAAAAAGAAGCTACGACGAGGTAGATCCTAGCGAGGAAGTGTTTGTGGAAGATCCTCGAAATTCACCAGGTACGTCGTGTGCGTTTCCTCCGGTGTCATGTGTTAAATATCTCTGCAGGCCCAAAACGACCGCGCGTCCAATGATGTGACGCACCACTTCAGTCAGCGGCTTTGTCCACTGCTTCGCCGTACTTGCCACTGCACAGTACCCGCACCTCGCACCTGTGCGGTGCTAACTTATTATCTTCGTCCACGTATTCTCCCCACCCTTGTTGACATCACATCCATCAGGCATCCACGAGTAAGGTCAAGTACTTTCTCCACTATTTTTTCCGCGTCTTGTCCATCGCATTCCACCACTTGCATTTCATTTTGTTCGTTGTATCCATGACTGACCTTTTCAGCGTGAAAAAATCGAAGGACATCGGATTGGCATGACATGAGGTTTTGGCACGACGAGGTAATAAAGAAATTTTTACGGGAGTTGTCAAAAAGTAGAAGCAAATGAGTACATGCAACCGCTTGTTGAATCTGGAAACGGCGATTGCCGGGTGCAGAAAAAGGCGAGCAGATACGAGTCAAGGAAAAGCGTAGTTATCGATGTCACTTTACTAGACTACGATCTAACAACTTTCATGTCACTCTAACAAAATTCTCTGCCCACCTGACTGTCAGTTCAGCCTGATCCCAGGTCATTGTCTTGCCCGGTACGCGAATGGCCGACGCAGACACCTGCCGTCTCTGCACTCAGATCATAGACACACATTTCGGCCCCCTCACAGCAGTAAGCATTTGTACCAAACTTACACTCTGTCCCTCATTCCATTTCCAGAAAGTCGCGTCCGCACTGTTGACCCGAGGTCGGCTATCCCTTCCGCAACTCGTCCGTTTCACTGGGATGAAGCCGCGGGCTGTGCGCGCATCCATCATCATGCTCATACAGCACAACATTCTCTGGCATGCCCATACGGACGACGAAGGTGAAATGCTCGAGTTCAACACGCTCGAATGTCTCTTGCGGCCGAGGTTTGGGCGGTATGTGTGGTTAGCGGAGAACCAGTTCGGTCGGACGGTACGTCCCCCTCTGAGTTTCGCGTTCCATCCATTACCATAGGGCTGAGCGGTAGTCGTGTTCCTTTTTTTCCTCTGTTATCAGGGTGCGGAGATCGTACAAATTGTGTTGGATCACGGAAAGCTTCGACCACCAGATATCATATCACGACTCTCTCGATACGACCCCAAAAGTGCGTTCTCCCCCGTGCCTTTATTCCTCCAGCGTGATTCCGACGCTTCCTCCGTGTGTTGTATAGGTTCCAGTACGTATTCACAATCATTGTACAAGCTCGTGTCCGAATCATATCTCAAACCATCCACCGTCCTCTCTCACAATTCACCACGGGACAAACGGATCAAATACGAGGCTGAAGAAAAGGCCAAGATTTCTGGCTTTCCGACTGCCAAGGAGCTTCGGGAGGCCAAGATAACTGCTGGGGCGAGGCTTAGAAGAGAAGAGGAGGAGGCGGAAAAAGTTGGATTGGTGTGTGCCTTCTGGGATGCTTCCGTCACTTTGAAAGGGATTGATCAGTCAGTTTAGAAGCGGAAGGCAAAGGAGCAGCCGAGTGGACGCTCATCCAAGGTAAGGCCGTCCGTGTCCATAGAGTTGCTTGTCGAGATTGAATCTCTGCTTGGTTGTCGTGGCAGAAAAATAAGGTGGTCGAAGACATGGTAGATGTAAGTGCTCCGCTGTCTTTCCAGAGTAAATTCTCACCGCTTGTAGAACGAGGTCTACTTTCGGGTGAACTTTGACAAGTTCAACATCCATATGCGCAACAAGGTACGATCCCGCAATGCAAATGCCCCGACCCCAAGTTGATGAAGTAGACGTAGCTTATTGAGACCGCCGTTGAAGAACGGTTTAACCACAGCGCTGCTCTAGTTATGAGGGCCACCCTCAAAGCGACCGAGTCAAAACAAAAATCAGTTTCCGAGATACGTTCAGGTATATCAATCTACCTGCCTTTATACTCTGAGAAGGTCGACGACTAATATCTTTTGTTTCGGTTTTTGTTCACAAGATCCTACATCTACTGCTGCCATCGGGATGCACATTCCGGACGACGAGAACCTGTCAGAAGGACTTGCGACTACCTCCAAAAAGCCCTCGAACTCCTCTCTAATAAGAGACTACCTTGGGCTCTTGGCGTGTGCAGACAACCCGACGCCAGCTGGCAAAGCTGCATCCTATATTAGTCTCGGCGACAACAAAGTCAACGTTGAGTTTGATACCATCAGTAAGCGGTTGAGGAGACGTGTATTAGAAGCGGTGACGAGGGAGCGACATGGGGACGATGGTGTACGGATCGTCAGGCTGTTGTTGGACGTTGGAAAGATGGACGAGAAACATGTAAGTAGTCCCATTCGACCCAGATCGAGAACCTTTTGACGTCTTGCCTGGCCGTAGATAGCCAAGGTGGCGATGATGGCCAACAAGGACGTCCGACCGCTGTTGTCCGCGCTCTCTTCCGACTTTCTGATTTCGACGCAGGAAGTTCCAAGGAGTCTAGACCGCAATCCGACACGAACGTTTTATCTTTGGTGGGTCATCCCTGGTATTGATGATTCGTACCCTCAGCGGTTTAATGTCTCTTTTTGTCCAGGCACGTTGACTTAGCAAAAGCGTACTCGGCGCTGCTTGCAAGTCTTTACAAGACGCTGTACAATATTGGCGCGCGTCGACAGGCGGAGCAGGAAGAGCCCAACGTCAAGGCGGTCCTGATAAAACGGGAGCGGACGGACGTCGCTGAGAACGCGGGTCTGCTGACACGGTTGGAACGCGAGGTGCTGACGGAGTGGGAGCGGAAACGGGAGATGCTGAGCGTGTTGGAGATGCGCGTAGAGGAAGCGGTGTTTATTCTGAGAGACCTTGATCTAGGTATGGACGATGCGTAAATACAGTGTGTCGTGGTTGAGTACTATGTGAGGATGAAGGTCAGACCAGCCACATCGATACTCGAGCTTCGCAGGTTTTGGTTCCCAGACGCCTCGAGGCTTTCACAGCCTTGACGTGCTGTATATCACAACTACGAGGACCACACTGCGCTCAGACCAAGCGCTTGCATGAAATGACCACCCAAAGTCGAACAAGCTACTCCATCCACGTAGACGTCGAGGGAACCCAACTCCCTCCCCACCCTGGCCCTGGCTGGACCCGTTTCGTCTGCATCTCGGACACACACTCGCGCAAGTATCGCGTCCCGCCCGGCGACGTGCTGTTACATGGTGGCGATCTGAGCAGTTGGGGAGAATCATCGCAGCTGGCGACGACAATCGAGTGGCTAAAGTCGCTCGATCACCCCGTGAAGATGTGAGTGCCAGTGCGTCCACCGATTCGGAGGTTGCTTGTTGTTCGACGTTCCTGTGCGTTGCTCATGGATTCGTATTATAGCATCGTCGCTGGGAATCATGATGTACGTCTATCACGACGAGTGCAGAGAGATTCTCGGTTCTGAACAGTGTCATTGACAGCTGTGTCTAGATCAAGAGTGGGGTCAATATGACAGTTGGGGGTTGAATCCCAATGTCTGTCTCGCTGTCCGGCGGCGTGTCGAAAGCTGTTCTGACGACGTGATGACAGGTGATCGAACAGACTCGAGCGTATGTGCGCAGCCAATCGTCTTTCGGGCTACATTACCTCGAGCATGAGCCCTTGCACTTCACTGCGCCAACAGGGAGAGTATGGAAGGTGTATGGATCGCCGGTGAGAGCCCGTACTCCTGGCGCCATGTTCTGTGTTGATGGACTCTTACTAAAGGCAGCCCCATTCTATGTTCAAGGTGCTTTTCAATACGACACTGTAACAGAAGCCCAAGGTGTGCTCGTTCATATAACCATCGTCTGGTCTGATGATTACCCCCCCTCCAGAAATATACGGTAGAATACCCAACGATACCGAGATTCTTATAACCCATACGCCGCCGTATGGGACACTCGACAAGACAAGGAGAGGGAAACTCGCTGGATGCCAGACGCTCTCGTCCAGATTGAACGATCTGAACAATTGTCGATTACACGTCTTCGGTCACATCCACGAGGCTATGGGAGCTCGTGTCGACAAAGTAGGAAGCACGGACATTTCTCGTGTGTCGGTCAATGCGGCCATAGAAAGAAGCGAGTCAGCGTTTGTAGTTGACCTACAAAACTAGGTATCAGATATTTACTTGAAACACATGATTATTACAGCGATGATGAACATAATTCAAGAACCTGACCCCGGGACTCATACAGCAACTTTGCCCTTCTTTGAGACCTTGATACCCAGCTTGGATTTTAAATCGGGTTTGGGTTTCTTGGCCAGCGGTGCGGTGACGGCGACCTTTGAGCTGATCAGTTCCCGCGTGGATTCCGGGAGCAAGCTGTGGAGGTCAGGCTCTATGTCACCTGCTTTGCGTTTGACGGTGACGGGTTGGGACGTCGATGCTTCGGATGGTGATCCGCTTGAGCTCGACGACGACTGGCCGCCCAGTGGCGCTGGCATGGACACCTTCGAGAAAACCTCCCGCACGAGTTTCTCGTCTTCCTCCTCCTCCTCTCTCCGCAGTTGATCTTCCTCTGTTTCTAAATCCTCCGCCCGTACGCGCGCAACCATATCAACAGAGTGTCCCACCCGTTCATTTCTAGCATTCCTGGCACGGATATCTTGTAGTGCATCGAGGATGTCCATCTCGCGTTTCGCATCGACCGTTCGATTCTCGAGGGCTTTCATGGGATTGTTCTCTTCTTCTTCTAGCCGCGCAAGACGATCCTCTTCCTGACCTCCCTGTTCATCTCTCCATGGCTCAAAGTTACGCGATGCACCATGTTCCGCTGCATAATCGGTATTCTTTGGGTCTGTCTTGAACGTAATTTCTGCTGAACATAGGGTGCTGTAGATGTGGTTAGTGAAAGGGTGAGAATGATGACCAAGAGAGCCCTCACCACTTGATGTAGAATCGAAAGATCTTGATGCCATAGTAGTCTTCTCCGTCGACGGTCTCTTTACGTGCGTTGAACTTTTTACCTTTGTAGATATACTCTCCACAGGTGTTACATCGCCTATAGATCTAATTAGTCATATGAGACGGGCGAGTGATGGGTGATTCTCACATGGAGAACGGCGCCATGAGACGGACGACCTGTTGCGAGTTCTTGGGCCCTTTTCTTCGCGGGATGAGCGAAGGATCAAAATCCGGGGGGAAGTACTTGTTCAATACTACAAGATTGTCAACAAGCGTTGCCCGCAAAACGTCCAAAACGCATACCTTTTCGTTCAGACATGGTTGTGGAGAGAAGGTGTGGATGACGGTGCTGACTAATGCACGCCCTTTGATGAACGCGCTGTTAAATTTCTGGCTACCGGCGCGCTACACTCCCTACTCCGTCTTTGCTCGACGCCCCGCCTGCCCTCTCATCGCTACAACACACTGTCCAAGGGCAACATGGCAGTACAACTCAACAAAACCCTCATCAACGCTCGCCTAAAGAGCATCTACGACGGCTGGAACGTGCGTATGTTCTCGGCTTTGTGCACTGTGCATACCCTAACCTTTATCGCGGCCACTTTCCAGAATGCGAGTCTCAATGACGACCTGGGCTCAGTCGCGAACGCAGAAGCGCTCTTGTTGCTTTCCGGGGATCCCGCGGCTGAAGATGAACCCGTTCGAAAAGGCACGGCGTTCCAAGTGAGTCGGACGTGGGCCCACCAGCGCGGTAGCTGATACGCTCTTGCACAGACATGGTTACTGGGTTACGAGTTCCCCTCAACTTTATTACTTGTCGAAAAGGAGAAACTTCTCATTCTGTGCTCGGCGAGCAAAGGTACGTGTTGGACTTGGGTGCGCCGCGTCGTTATCCTAATACGCGTTTGCAATGTCCTAGCCAAAGTCCTACAACAAATAAAAGACGGGAATCCGCCGGTACCGATCGAGATCTTGGTTCAAGCCAAGGCGAAAGAACCACCGACGGACGCCCTCCCCAAGTTCATCGAGGCCTATTCGACGTACACGCGTGTTGCCACGCTCGTGAAAGAAACTTATCATGGAAAATTGATCAGTGAATGGAATCAAGGCATAGATAAGCTCGCAAATAAACCGGAACAGATTGACATGGCCCCGGCACTCTCGACTATAATGGCAGTCAAGGACGAAGACGAACTAGTAAGACTATCAATTGATACCGGGCGATATTTGGATTCTCACACTGTTCTGGCAGAAAATTATCCGTACCGCTGCGAATCTGACGTCGACACTACTCATTCACCACATTGTGCTCAAGCTCGAGACGATACTGGACAAAGAAGCCAAGATCACGCACGAACAATTCGCTGGCCAAATCGAGTCGCGAATAGGAACAGGGGATGGGGAGGGTGCGAAAGGCCCCGATATGAAGGTGTGGAGCAAGGGACGTGGGCTGAGCGAGGTGCGTTCTCGTTCTGATCATACGTGTCCATGTGGTGCTCATGAAACCCCATCCAGGTCGATTGGACGGCGACAGAGTTCTGTTACACTCCTATTATCCAATCTCGGTCCACGAGCACCGGCTACGACCTCCGTTCGACTGCTGAATCATCGACAGACCTTATAGCTCACAAAGGCGTCTTCCTCATCGCCGTTGGGTTGCGCTACAAAGGCTACTGCGCAAACCTTGGGCGTAGTATTATCGTCGATCCCTCAAAGGTCAGCACGGACCTTTGCCTCACTAGTAACAGTGCTTGACTCTGCCTCAGGAACAAGAAGAGATTTACAATCTCTTGGTCTCCCTACAGTCCGAGGTCGTACGAGAAATGAAGGACGGCAAGACACTGCGCGATGTATATCATTTTACCGTGGAATATATCCGGGAAAAGAAGCCAGACCTGGAGAAAAACTTTGTCAAGAACCTTGGTTCAGGAGTAGGTCCACGCTGTCCAATGTTTCGCAAGGCTGACCAGGTCGTAGATTGGTATCGAGTTCAGAGACTCGGCGTATCTTCTCTCACCTAAGAACGGGCGCCAACTCAGGTCGAGCATGGTGTTCAATTTGGTGTTGGGATTTTCCGATCTCATGGACGAGTCTGGAAAGAAGTGAGTCCTCTTTATCATTTCCGACGATTACGTTATGACACATTCGGGGTAGGTACGCATTGCACCTCGTCGATACTGTCCGAGTTGGTCCCGACAAAGCAACGTTCCTCACTGATGGCGTCAAATCATCAAAAGAAACGCTCTTCTTTCTGAACATAGATGAGGAAGACGAAAAGCCATCGAAAACTACCAAGGCGCCTCCGACGAAACCTATCGTCAACGGTTCACCTGTAAAGAATAAGACCGTTGGTGGAAAAGTGTTGCGCAATAAGACGCGCAGTGCCGCTCAAGAGGAAGTGTTGCAGACGACAGCCACGAAAATCAAGGAGCATCAATCGGACTTGCTTGCAAGCTTGCAAACCGTCGGCCTTTCCAAGTACTCGGAGGAAGGAGGTGGGCTTGGTGAAAAGGAGGGGAAAGGGTGGAAGCGGTTCCTCAGCTACAAGGGTGAAGGTGCGTTGCCAAAGGAAGCGGAGACCTTGAGGGTGAGTGATCGGACGTGTGACATACATTGGACGTTCATGTTGAAGCGACTCAAAGATATTCGTCGATCGCAAAGCTCAGACGATCATCCTACCTATGCACGGGTTCGCAGTGCCCTTCCACATCAACACTATAAAAAATGTCAGCAAAAGCGATGAGGGCGACTATACGTACCTTCGCATCAATTTCCAGACGCCTGGTCAACTTGCCGGAAAGAAGGATGAGACTGTATGCGCAGAATTCCTCTATACATTGTGACGAACTAACACGTCGTTCGATACCTAGCCCTTCGAGGATCCTGATGCGACTTTCGTTCGCTCCGTCACCTACCGTTCGCTAGACGGCCACCGCTTTGACCAAATCTCGAAACAGATCACAGATCTGAAGAAAGAGGTAAACAAGCGGGAACAGCAAAAGAAGGTGATGGCGGACGTCATTGAGCAAGACGTCCTGGTAGAGCTCAAGGGCAGGAGACCTCACAAGCTTCCCGAAGTGTTCGTGCGGCCTGCTCTCGACGGAAAACGACTACCGGGCGAGGTGGAGATCCACCAAAATGGTCTGCGATACCAATCACCTATGGGTTCCCAGAAGATCGGTAGGTTGACAGTGGATGGAAATGTTCACAAGAATTTAGCTAATCATGTCTGGGCAGACGTGTTGTTTGGCAACATCAAGCATTTGTTCTTCCAGCCGTGCGACAAGGAGCTGCTCGTGATCGTTCATATTCATCTCAGGGCACCCATCATGATTGGGAAGAAGAAGGCACACGTGAGTGGGAGTCACTACCCTGTCTGTCTCATCTTCATCGAGCGTGAACTAGGATATCCAATTCTTCCGAGAAGCCTCGGACGTTCAGTTTGATGAGACAGGTAATAGAAAGCGGAAGCACCGTTACGGTGATGAGGATGAGATCGAGATGGAACAACAAGAGCGGAGACGGAGGCTGATGGTTAACAAGGAGTTTAAGCTCTTTGCGGAGCGAATCGCGGAAGCTGCTTCGACTTCGGTACGCTGGACTGACTTGTTTTCTAGCGGAGCCTGACTAGATTGTGAACAGACCGGAGAAACTGTCGAAGTTGACATTCCTTTCCGAGAGTTGTCCTTTGAGGGTGTCCCTTTCCGAACCAACGTTCGGTTACAACCCACCACCGAATGTCTCGTACACCTCACCGACGCTCCTTTCCTCGTTGTCACTCTCAACGAGATCGAAATTGCATCCTTGGAACGTGTCCAATTCTCACTCAAACAGTTTGATCTCGTCCTCATTTTCAAAGACTTTACGAAAACGCCGCTCCATATCAACTCGATCCCGAGCGCTCAACTGGACGATGTCAAGAATTGGCTCGAGTATGTTGTTCTCTTTGGGTCACCCTTGTGTGTATACTGACCTCTACGCGGTGTAACGTATCTAGCTCTGTCGACATTGCGCTGAGCGAGGGTCCTGTCAACTTGAATTGGGGACCGATTATGAAGACGATCAACGAGAGTCCATATGATTTCTTCCAGCAGGGCGGATGGAGTTTCCTCGGTGGTGGTGGTGCAGAGGTGCGGTTTCCATTCGTTGTGCAAGGCGGTTGGGGATGCTGACCGCGTGTCTCTTGTCGACAGAGCGACGCCGAGGAGGAATCAGACACCGAGTCCGAGTTCGAGGCAGATCCAGAGGACCTCGTCTCCGAAGAGAGCAGTGCCGAGGAGAGTGCGTATGATGGGTCGGATGCGAGCGAGGATTCAGGGAGCGCGTCATATGACGAAGTGAGCGACGAAGGGGATGATTGGGACGAGCTTGAGCGCAAGGCGGCCAAATGTATGTGTCATGTTTGGTTGAGGTGTTGGTACTGATTGGAGGTTGTGTTTTTTTTTTGGCGTTGCAGCGGACTCGAAGCGGGGAGAGGTTGTCAAGTCGCGCGGTGATTCGGATGAGTCGGATGACGATAGACCGAAGAAGAAGAAGGGGGCTGCTGCAAAGGGTGCAAAGGGCAAAGCGAATGGGAAGCGGTGAGCGTTGCGATGAGACGTGCGTGCGTTCGGTATCGCATTGGGTTCTCCATCTCTTGTTTTTTGTTTTTTGTTTTCTGTAATACTATTTCAGTTGATCAGCGCAGTGGGCAGTGGGACCAACGACAGCGCGTCTGAATCGCCTGAAGACACAGACTAGAGAGTCGATTTAGATTATCGCCAGGCTCGAGACAAGCCTGTCCAGCTGCGAGGTTCCCTCTTTTTACACAACCAGTCGACCTCCAATTGGAGGGTGAGCTCGCACTCACGCACTCGTTCTCGTTCGCATCTCTGGCATTTATGTCACCTGTTGTTGGTTGCGAACATGTAGTGGGATAAGTATAGATAAAATATATACTTAATCAAAGTGTTATTCCATCTTTTGTGGGGTCTTCTCCGCTTGACTCTGTCCGTTCAGTCGTCTTTCCCGCCACAAGAACACACCAGCGATGGCAGCGGCGGGGCCAAGAACAATAGTTGCAATGCCATACCAAACAAGGATCCCAACGAGACTGAGCACACTGTCGGCCATCCAGAACGTCGCGAGTACGACTGAGCCGACGCCGAGAATCATATCCCACTTGATAAACTCAAGCACGCCGGCTGTCAAGGACATCGCTGCTGGATCAAATACGCCCACGACCGGTACGAACATTGTTTGCAGCGCGACGCTGTTGATGAGAACCGGCCAGACATAGATCGCGTGGAGGAGCGCGGAAGAGATAAAGGTGAACGCGAGGGTGGCCATGACGGTAGAGTGACCCGATTGGGCGTAGCGCGAGGGAGGACGGATGACTTTGTGTACAACGATGGCGATGGCGATGAGGAAGGGAAAGCCTTGCCAGGTAGCAGTCACGAATGGGCGGACGAGGAAGAGCATGAGGGTAGTGGGGAGGACGTAGCCGAGAAGGAGGCCAAAGAGGAGGGCTTCGGCGTTGGCTTGGTTGATTTTCGAGGGCGGGTTTGGGGTCGGGGTGGCGCTGGGTCGGGTGGACGCGGTGCCTGTGATGACGAAGAGGAGGGAGTAGATGGGCATGACGACGCCCATAGAGGCGAGCTGGAAGAGGGCGCCGACGGCGGTGGGCGCGCGGAGGGCGAATGAACGGCGGTCACGGGCGGCTTCGAGGAAGGGGATCAACGCGACGACACCGAGGGCCGGGAAGAGCGCGGCGAGGAGGGGATAGTAGGCGGGGTCCATGAGGGCGTGAAAGAAGACAACCATGCCGCAGAGGAGTTGGTCTGCCTTGGGGTTGTTGGTGTATCCGAGGCGAGGTGGATGCGGGGCGAGGTCGGGGTCGCATATGGCAGCGGTTTTGAATTGGAGGCCAGTTTGGACGAGGGATTGGTGGAGGAGGAGGCGGAAGGCGGCAAAGGTGATGAAGGGAAAGACGAGGAGGGGAAATAAAAGATCTGGTGGGATGGTCAGATGAATAGCGTGGAGAAAGAAAAACGTAGTTACTGGTCAGTTGCTTGGCCATGTTGAGGTTGGAGAAAAAAACGAGTGACGCTGTTTCAGTGTTTGAAAGGGGCCTTTTGAACCTTTCCGATATCTCACACAGCGACCACAACCATGTCCAACCTCGCCGACCAAGAAGTAGCTCCAGAGTACCAGTCTATATTCGACCCGCATACATGCACCCGTCGTGGCATGTGTCCCGTCACTCAGATTCGCCACCAACGCGAACCTTTTGAAAGTCATTCACTCTACTTTGAAGTACACGGTAATGGTCCACAGAAAATCATCTTTATAATGGGGTAATTGTCAATATTATCTGATAACGCGTTTGAGACTTCATTTCGTCCGCAGTTTGAACAACAGTTCATTTGCTTGGCACCATCAAGTGGACCATTTCGGCAAGCTGGAGCAGTACACCACCCTCGTCTTTGACAACCGTGGTGTCGGCATGAGCGGGTCTCCCCGGGGCCCTTATTCGTCTGTGCCCGGGTTCTTGTGCGTGCGAGATATTGACTCGGCAATAGGTCGAGCGGGATGGCAGAAGATACCCTCTGTCTCCTCGATTACCTCCAATGGACAGAAGATCGTAGCTTGCATGTTGTCGGCATATCCATGGGCGGAATGATTGCCCAAGGTAGTTGATCTATATCTCAGTGGTGGAATGTCTAACTCCCTTTCTAGAGCTTGCATACCGCATACCGCATCGAATCATGTCACTCAGTCTCGTCGTGACACGCGCTGGTGGGCATTCTTGGTCCAATATGCCCTCTGTATGTGTGCATGTAGACGCCCGGAGACGGAAGCAAATGACTAACGTGTTTCAGCTGACCGGATTTTTGCGTTTTGCGAGGTTCATCATCGTCCCCCCCCAGTTTGACTTGCGCTCATCTGGCTCTTTAACCCAGGTTGCTCACTACGTCTGACCCAGATCAGAGATTGCCAATCATCGAGAAAATGCTGTTCCCCAATGATTGGTTAGACTCCTTGGCGGAGAACGATCCCCAGGGCCGAACTAATAGAGAGGTTCAGAGGGAGGTATGTGTTTGGGTCTGTCCGAGGTGACTTCCTGTAACCCAAACCACCTGGAGCTTCTTCGTCACAGGATGGCAATCACCAAACCACAGACACTCATGGGTGCCCTTGGGCAAATGGCAGCAACTCTGACTCATAGCGTGACACCAGACCGACTTGCCAAAATCTCTGCATCCGTGCCCAAAGTTCTGATTCTCAGTGCTGCCGAGGACACACTCATTCCTCATACCGAAGGTGAGAACCTGAAGCGTCACATGCCTGAAGCGGAGTATCAGTGCTGGGAGAAAACAGGGCATGGTGTATGCGGCCAATACAAGGAGCGGTTCAACCAGCAGCTGGAAAAGGTGTTCGAGCAAGGAAAGGAGGCAGCTGTCCAGCGTGCTGACTTTTAGCTGGGCTGATGAAATTAGGCAGCCTTGATAGTAGAAAGAACGAAGCCACGTTGCATGATTACGCCGATTGGTGGTGCGGGTACATGTATAAATTCGAATTCCGGCCCCCAGGTGAGGTGTATAATCTGCAGCGATCATCAATTTAGCGAATCCACATAAAAATGGGTACTGCACATTCCACCTAGACAATGCCAAAAAAATTACCAGTGCCCAACACCCTTACCGCTCTGTCAACATCTTTTTCAACGTCGACCTCAGCGACTTTGGCGCATTCCCAATCTTTCTTCTCGAAATGACAGGTTCAATGCGCAGATTCTGCGGCCAGGACGCACCCGCCTCCTCTTGTCGCTTCTGCATGAGCTTGATGAGTGGCTCTTTAAGTGCCCTTTCTTGCTTTTTGGTGAGCGGAGGTGGGCGGACTCGGATGGGGTTAAGAGACGACTTGGGCACGACACGGGCAAGGAGGGCGGGCATCCTGCTGGATGAATGAGAGGAAAGAGACTTGTCACACGCAGTAACACATGTCACGTCACTATCGCGTCGCGTCACGCTCATAATGCTCCTGACGCTGGTGTCTCGGCATGTCGACTGCACAACTGTTTGTAGCCTACAAAGCGACAAGGGGCATGAAGCGCAGGGAATCAAACAGCGCTAGCACGACCCAGTTGTCCAAGAAACCAAGAACGTCGACCAAGGCAAAGGGGAGGCAGAAACAGGACGTGGAGCCCGTTGCTTGGCCCGAGTATTTCCAAGATGTGAGTATAAGCCAAAATTCTCCATTTTGCTGATTTTGAGGCATTTCGTTTGAAGCTTCTCAAGGTATGCACAGTCTCGGGGTACACAGAACTTGCTCACGGTGTGACGGTACGTAGGTTTTCAAGGTGAGGTAGCTGCTCGATGTTCCGGCGTTACGCTTGCTCAGATCCTATCAACGGCCTAGGCTCTCAATACTGTCCTTGCATTTGTGTCCTCGCGAAAGCATTTGGCGACCACCTTTCCGGTGATACGTTCCTCCGTGGAAGGCCTCCTGAAAAGGTTGAGTATGAGTTGCCTTCCTACCGACGCTCGACTGACACACCCGACCCCAACAGACCACTCGATCTCGCCAAAGTCGCCGAACTCAAGTTCGTGATGCCGATTTTCATGTCCATGCCCGCTGACTCGCACCCAGAGCGCTCCTCCCCGATCTCATCAAATTTGCGTACATACCACGCAATGAGCTACGCATACACGCCGAAACGCTCTCTCAACAGCAGCGCGGCGGACGTCGGAGCCCAGACTTTTCCATGCCTTCTTCGTCCCAGTTTCCTGGCGTGGAAGAAGAGGAGCACGTTTTGATACTCGATTTTGCGGAGAATTCAAAGGGGAAGAAGGAACAATCTGGGTGGGTTTTGTCATTGATGTGCGTGAGTGTGTGTTGGGTGATCATGATGACATTTCTTCAGTACCGGTCTATTCCTTCCGCCTGCGATGACGCCCCGCTCAGACGAAGAAACTGATCGAAAACCGTGATGAGCGATTCACGCGTGCTGTCAACGAGTAGGTTGATTGTTTGACATACCTGTACTTGTGTTCGGAATGTTTCCACAGGCTTCTTGCTGCGACGCCTGTAGGCGAAGATCCGGTCGCCCTTGTTCAAGCTGCTGCCAGGGACCAGATTCCTGTCAACCCAAAGTCCAAAGGCTCCACCAAAGCTGCACCGCCCGATCACAAGCTGACGATCCCAGGTTCAGAGGAGCGACCTTCCATCGACGAGGTCATCCAAGAGATTCGAGATCAGGAATGGTACAGGGACCAAATTATCGACCGCCGTACTTTCGACGCGAGAGAAGCGAGAGAAGGTAGGCCGCACTTTGCTATACAGGCTTCGAGTTTGAAAACAGATGATTTTCGCAGGGAACCTTGACGAGCCACTTTCTGAGACAATACAACAAGCGCTGCGTGATGCGAGGAAGGTCACATCGTTGTATTCGCATCAGGCGGCTGCTATTAATGCAATTGTGAAAAAGCGCCATGTTATCGTTTCGACCAGCACTGCCTCTGGAAAGAGTGTTATATATCAGGTACTTGGAAGTTGATGCTGTTAAAACATCTGTGGGATTATAACGCGTAGGTAGGTTTCCTCTGTTGAGACTGTTAGAAGAGGATCCCAGCGCAACTGCCATTTTTGTATACCCGACCAAGGTGTGTTTGACAAGGAAAACATGTATTTTGGCCAACTTTCCATGCTCTAGGCTTTGGCGCAAGATCAAAGGACAGCATTGGAACAGCTACTGTGGTCTAGTCCGAGGCTCCGACACATCAAAGTAGCGACCTATGACGGCGATACACCTCTAGAACGCAGACCGGGTTCGTTCGCTTTCTGTCCTTTTTACTTGTGCATGGCTTTGATGACATGGTTGGCAGAGATTCGGGAGAACGCGTCTGTCATATTCACCAACTTTGTGAGCGACACGCGTTTTGGAATGCGTTTGAACTCAGTTGCATCTAGGACACAATTCATGCATCGATTTTACCCCACGAAGAACTCTGGAGATCGTTTGTGGCCCCGTCGTGCTCTTTCTATGGTGCTCAGCACTGATCGGTGACTGCGCAGGTTCCTGGGTAATCTCAAGCTCGTGGTTGTCGACGAGTTACATTACTACGCCGACTTGTTTGGAAGGTACCCCGTTTCTAAACCGATTGTGAGCCTCGACGCTGATGCTCCTTTTAGCCACGTCGCACAAGTCATCCGGCGGTTCCGAAGGGTCTGTGCGGCGATTGGCAGTAAGTACCTCTCACTCGACAACCAGACTTCTCTAAAGGAATACGTGGCGACAAGATCAAGATATTATATTCGTATCTTGCAGTGCAACGATCGCAAAACCAGCACAACACATGAAGCGTCTCTTTGGCATCGAGGTACGTACCGTGCCACACGACCCTAGGCTTAGCTCAATTACGCAGCAAGTGGAGGAGGTCACGGAAGACGGTGCTCCGTCTGGGATCAAGGACTATATTGTGTGGGACCCGCCATTCGTAGACGACCGAGCACCGAAGCTGGGGCGAAATAGTTCGATATCGGAGGCAACTGTGCTGATGCGGTTTTCGATGAAGCGGGGCATTAGAGTGATTCTTTTTTGCAAGGTAGGTTTGCAGGGGCTCAACTGAAAGGACGTTAGCTGATGTTTGAGTGCGTACATTCTAGACCCGCAAAGCGTGCGAGTTGGTGAGGGGTGGTGGTGCTTTTTTTTGCGGGAGATTGCTGACGTTGTGGAGTAGGCGATGAAGACGCTTCGCACGGACCTTAGTGCAGAGGGTCGACTGGACATCCTTGCCAAGGTTATGCCATATCGCGGAGGTGCGCAGCAAAGCTTCCTTCCTCGTCTTGCCGTACGATATATCTACTTCATCGCCCCTCAGGCTACTCTCAGGAGGTGATCCTCCGCTGTGCTGTCTTATCGCAGTCAAGCTGACAGACCTTCATAGGACCGACGACGCATCGAGAACGAAGCCTTCTCTGGGAATCTTCTCGGGATCGTTGCAACGAACGCTCTCGAACTCGGAATCGACATCGGTGTTCTGGACGCTGTCATCATGCTCGGATTTCCGTACGGAATAGCGAATTTCGTGCGTCATCCCCCCTGTCTGTATCTAGAGCGAGAACGTCCCCCCAACACCACCTCCCCAGCGCCAACAAGCCGGACGAGCGGGTCGCAGGTCGCGCGACTCGCTCGCGGTCCTCGTCGCAGACAACGTGCCCATCGACCAACACTACGTTCAGCACCCCGACGACCTATTTGATAAGCCAATGAACGACCCCATGATCGATCTCGATAGCAAGGTGATCCTCGAACCGCATTTGCAGTGTGCAGCGCAGGAGATGCCGTTGTGTAAAGACGACCACGTGTACTTTGGTCCATTTCTCGGCGAACTGTGTGATGAGAAACTGAGGAAGGATAAAGACGGTTGGTGAGTGCATGCGCAAGGTATGGGAGGCGGACTGGGAGCTCAATTTCGGCACGTCTGGTGTGGGCTAGGTACCATCCACACCCCAAGTTCCTGCCGTATCCCGCCAAGCACGTGTCCATTCGAGGTGCCGAGGATGAGAAATACACGTTGGTAGATATCACAAGGGAAGTGCCAAAGATATTGGAAGAGATCGAGTTCTCGCGGGCGCTGTTCGAGGTGTACGAAGGAGGTGTGGTATGGTCATCTCATCTCCCGCGACGCTACACTAGCGCTCACATGTGCCGCATAGTTCATGCACCAAGGACTGGCATTCATCGTGAGTCGAGCTGGTCCGTGGTGTCTGCAGCTGATCGGGCGTCGGTAGGTGAAAGAAGTGAGCCACGACATGAAGATGGCAAAGCTCATCCGGGCAGACGTCAACTGGATCACTTCTCCGAGGTTCGCTCGTCCGTCTTGTTTACGTTGGGCGGTTCCTAAAGCTCAGCACGTCTTGTAGGGACTTTACGTGTGTCATTCGCTGTAAGTGGCTAGGGTGGCCTATTGACGACAGCGCTGTAGCGATGTGGACGCAAAGCAAACGTGGCGTATCAGGGCGATCCCGGACTCGCCGTCTCTCGCATATTTCGGGCGTGAGTGCACAGTGAAAATGTCGCGTGCTCATGATCGAGTTTGCTTGCAGGTGTGGACATGCTTACGGTCGTGTACGGTAAGTCACTGTGATCAGTACCGTGGACACATCTCAGGCGTACACCGGGCAGGCTTTTACAAAATCAGGTACCAGCTACCCCGCACGCGTACACACCCAGTGACTTACATCGGTCCAGGAACAAGCGCATCTTGGACGTCGTCGACGTCGACACGCCCCCCTGGGAGCGCCAAGGCACCGGATTCTGGCTCGACGTCCCAAAGCCGATCTTAGCGCTCATGCGGTCCAAAGGCTTACGACCCGCCGAAGCAATCCACTCTGCGTGTCACGCGTGGATGAACCAGTTTGCGTTGGCAGCGGAGTTGAAGACTGAATGCAAGGCTGCGGAGAAGGAGTACAAGGTCGCCACGTCGAAGCGGAAACGGCCGGCGAGGTAAGGTGGGATGGAGCGTGTGGTGTGGATCTCGCTGAGCGACTTGACGTAGGCTTATATTTTATGACGCGTCGGGCAAGAGTGGTGCCTCGGCGCAGGGTTTCGATCACGGTGGGTTCGGTTACTTGTTTACATTGTAGCCTCGAACGTCACGCACGACAGTCTCTGAGATTCTGCGCAAAGCACACGACGTTGTCGAGCGCTGTCCGTGTGCGGGAGGCTGCGCGTATTGTAAGTCCTTGTCTTTGCTCGTCTTTGACGCGCACCGCGACCTCAAACACGACATCGACTCTCCCCAGGCATCCACAGCGCAAAATGCAGAGAGGAGAACAGGGTGGCGTCCAAACTGGGAGCGCTGCTCGTCCTACGCGGGCTCCTTAATCTGGAAATCAACCCGGAGAGTATTCCGGAGGTGGTGGGCGAGGAGACGGGATTTGATACGATCGTGGAGGCGGATTATGTTCGGGCTATGGATGGGGTAGAGGTTGAACGCTAAATGGTCTGGGCGTATATATCATTGTGATTTGAAAGGAGTCTGATAATTTGGGTCTTTGATCTATGTTGCTGGAGTCAGGCAAATGTCGGCGAGTGTGGTGCCTGACCTCTCAATCATTCAAAATAACCGGTCTTCGGACTGCTATATGTTCATCGTGCGGTTTCACAGCTGATCGGAAAGCCATCCTCACCATCTCTGAGTCGGTTAAGCAGATGAGCCACCCTCGAAGCGGAACGCTTCCTCCAAATCCTAACGACCGATGTGACTTAGTACACTGCCAACCGCAACCTCGCACACCTACCGTCCACCAAGGCACGTCCCCCCCGCTCCCCGTCGCGCCCTTGTTAAAGCTCTCCTGCATCTCATCGGTCAGTTTCCACCACCGCTGCGTCTCCTCGTCGGCCGCGATCGCGGCCATGTCCTTGTCGTAGTCGTCGCCGGTGTATTTGAACGTGGCGACGAGGAGTTGGAGAGGGGGGTAGTGGTGGATGGAGTAGTCGGTGATGTGGTGACGGGCGAGGGTGGCGAGGACGGTGGGCCAGACGGCTGCATGGAGGGCTTTGTATTCCTCTGCGCGCTCTGGCTTGAGCTTGTCGGGGCATCGATGAGATGGTCGTTATCAGGAGCAGTAAATTTACCTTGATGATTTGGCAAATGCGTTTCGGTTGGGACATGCGGAGATGAGAAGTCGGAGGGGGGTTTCTAAACAATTAATTGATTTAATTAATATTTCGGAGGACACAAGGTCCAAAGTGGCTTTTGTGGACGGCAACTATAATTTTTGAAACTCCGCTCTGTCAACCACCTGTTTCACACACCTACCTGGTAGGCGCAGTTCCAGTGCATAGAAGCAAGCTCTTGTTTCGACCCAAACTATTCGCCATGGCTGAGGGAAGTAACTACGACTATCTTTTCAAGGTGCATCCTTTCCTTGTCGCCGCCTCGCCTCTGACGTAGCAGTGATGCGGTCAGGTCGTCCTAATTGGTGATTCTGGTGTAGGCAAATCGTGCGTCGCTTTTCACAAAACGGCTCTTTGGGACGCACCTTTTGACCCTCGCCCTCCCCCTTTTTTTTTGTCGTAGAAATTGTATGCACGTTCCGAGCTAGTCTTGCGGGATGGGGTATCGTTGACGATCTCGTAGTGCTCTCGCGGTTCACTCGGAACGAATTTAGCTTGGATTCGAAATCGACGATCGGCGTCGAGTTCGCTACCCGCTCTACCAACGTCGACGGTAAGATCGTCAAAGCCCAGATCTGGGATACTGCGGGACAAGAACGGTACCGGGCGATCACTTCAGCGTCAGTCCCTATACTCATGCCCTTGACCCGCTGGGCTCACAAGACGCTTGATAGATACTATCGTGGTGCAGTCGGTGCGCTGTTGGTGTACGATATCTCGAAGCATGCCACGTACGTCAACGTGACGCGGTGGTTGAAGGAACTTCGGGACCATGCCGATTCGAACATTGCGATCATGCTAGTTGGGAACAAGAGCGACCTCAAGCACCTGAGGGCTGTCCCTACGGAAGAGGCAAAGAGTTTTGCAAGTCAGTCTGGCGCCGGATGATGTTGTGGATAGGATAGTTTGGCTCATGTGTGGTTGCAGGTGAAAATGAACTGTCGTTCATTGAGACTTCGGCGCTGGACGCCTCGAATGTCGACTCGGCTTTCCAAACTATTCTCGCTGGTCAGTGCGCCATCCGTGTGTCATCGTGGGTGATGTTGATGTTGTTGGCAGATATCTACCGGATCGTGTCGAGCAAGACGCTCGAGCAATCCGCAGACGCGATCAGGGCGCCGACCAGCGATACCATCCCCGTTGCCATTGATTCGTCTGCGCCGACCAAGGCTGGTTCGTGCTGCTAAGCGGTATTTTCTGTTCGCGTGTCTGTCGTTCTAGTTGTGTATAGGTACTGTTGTCACTGCTATAATAGTACGATTTTTCACTGTGAAAAAGGTTTGCGAGCGGCGCGACCCACGGCGCGGCTGACGACATGGCCTGATCTCCTGTGACTAATTCGGCAGATCCGGCAGGTTGCGGAATTGCTTCCCTGGCCAATCACGGATCAATTATTCCAAGTTTGGTCATGCCTTACGGCGTGAGAAACTGTGGACACCAAATTTTCTGGAGGGGACAGTCTTGAACCAGCGCACTCGTGAGTAAACTCGCTGTAATCGACCATCTCGCATTCCCCGGCTTTGGGCCACGACAGCCACTAGTCCACCGGTCCGTTCTTGGCCTTTGTCTCGTCTCGAACAACAATGGCACCATCGCCCTATATAAAGGTGGTCATCTCATCTCTCTCTAGAATGGCTCACTCTTGTCGTTATCCATCCGGTCCTGCTCCTCTGTCGCCCTATGTAGTGAACACCATAATCGAGTACTTTGGTGGCAGACCGACTCCCCCCCCCAGCCCTCCCAGACCGCGTGCCACCGTTGACGACTACGCGCCCTGTCCCCCGTCCCCGCACTGCGTCCCCTCCGATGCGGAGCAAGACCAGCTGGAGTGGTCGAAAACGCTCGACGCTAGGACCACCACCTCCGTACACACCTACTATTGGTATACCTCGGAGCTGGATCATGTCACGTTGTTCGCGGACCCGAACGAACCAGATGACCAGGCTCACCCACTGGCTAACTTGCGACCCCCGCATCCGTCGGATCGCCTCATCTACGCCCACGAGTCATATGCGAACCCAAGCCCCGTATTGATCATGATGGAACGCGCAACTTTGGACACGAATGGTCTCGAAACCCAACCCGTCAACCCATTAGCCTGCACCAATCCCCTCATGCTATTCTCCCTCACCGGTGGGCGTACTCCCTTGACTGGACTGCACGATCACGACAAGCAATCACTCCTGTACTACGATATTCGTCCCCACCTATCTCCGTTCAGGCACCCCGAATGCTTCGCTTCGTACCGTTTTACCATCAGCACCGTCGAAGCCCTCCAACATTCACTCCGCACGGTATGGACCTCAGTGTATCCCACACCAATCCCCCCCGTCATTATCCGCTCGCGCGATCTCATTGGACCCTCTGCTCTGAGTCGACGTCTCGATGGTTTCGCCTTTGTCGTGCCGACCGAGGACTCGATCTGGAGCACTATTCGCCAACGTGGTGTTGACTTGGACTTTAGGCCAATGGATCCCTCGCTCACGGTCGAGACCTGCATGTGCAACAAGGGTGCTGCATTCTATTTCCCCCAACATATCGTGGCCTCCAAGTTCGCCGTAAATGTGTTTTTGGAAACAGCTGATTCTGCGACAAGAGCAAACCCTGTCTGTGAATACTTGGGTGCGTATGTGTTGCAGGCGATGGACGGAATGACCATCAATCGTACCGTCTGGATGGATATCGACCCCGAGGTTCAGCAGGCCGTCTTCGATCGCGCTCCCGACTGCTTCACCGTATCTAAACACCCCTCCCTCGGCTGGCCTCAGCTCCCATACGTCCGGTTCTGCTACTACAAGTGGGACAGTAACATCGTTGGGTTGGCGGACGAACACCCTGACCTCAATATCGCAAGTCAAGGCCTCTCCGGATGGGAAGGAGAGGAAGAGAGTGTCGACTTGGACTACTGTTTGGATGACACGGACTCTAGTGTCGATAGCCAACAGTATTGCGATTGCGATTGCGGCGTTGACCAGGATACTGCCTCTACCGCCAGTGCATACTCTACCAAACAAAAATACGTGCCCTTTTTGGATGTCCGACCAGGTGCGTAGTCGCTCTACGAGTCCACGCTGACACCTCTGTCATTTTCAGATCTCATCCCTATGCTTCATCTCATCTAATATACTTGTCTCATTCACCAGTACTGATGTATCGATTTCCTTTCCACTAATATGTTACTATGCACACTTAACACGCCTGTTGACCGGGGCTTGGTACTGACAATCATACGTTACACTCGTCGCTCCTCTTTCCCCTCTTCTTTATCCCACTCTTCTCTCGCATGTCTATTCTGTCAGCCGGGTCTTTGTAACTTTCTGAAAAATCATCCATGTCCATTGGTATCATGTTCCCATCTTCAGTCTCTTCAAGTTCATCAGTAAGGTCAGGTAATCCAAGTTCAAGAACCGTTGCGCCGTTAGATCCGAGCGAAACCACCAATGCTCCCTAGCTTGTCTTGATCTTCTCCCCCACACCTAAGTCCCCGCCAAGATCAGCATGCCTGTATCGTAGAGGAAAGAAACAGCGAAACCCACCTCGTTTCCACGCCAACCCAAACTTTGCCGCCGTGCGCGAGGCAAACAACACCGCGAGCACCAACGCACACGCCGAACGTGCAGTCTCAGGGTCTAGCGGTGCGATCTTGTCCACACCCACACCCACGCCTAGACCACCGATCTCACCCGTGCCCCCGAGTACGCCCGCGAGGACGGCGTGGAGGTCTGCCCAGAATGGCTGGGCGTGTGTCAGGGTGGCGTAGATCCCCGTGACGAGCGGGGCGCTCCAGAGGTCCGTCATCGTCCAGCCGTACGGTTGGAGTTCGGCGGGGGTGGTAAACGTGAGCGGGGTGGGGTGGAGGAAGGAGACGAGGTTGGTGATGAAGAAGCCGCCGTTGGTGATGATCTGTCGTAGGGTGTCTTGGTAAACCGCACATGCAAGAAACAATATAGAATAAACGCGCACGCACAAAGGAAGCGAGGAGCAGGGCCCAGGGGGAGTCAGACACCGCTGGCAACGGGCTGCGGAGTACGACGGGCGGTACGAGCGTACACACGAGCATCGCGCGGGTGTGACCGTCCAGCACGGCCAACGGCAGCTCCGAGTTGAGCGTCATGGGCGGTAAAAAAGGAAGTGCGTCGACGAGCGCTTGTGAGATGATGTACAACAGAGGGCCCACGCCCGAGACCATGAACGAACAAGGGACGCCGAGGAGGGGAGCTGGGCGGTTGGGGTGAGTTGGGGCTCATAGATGGGGGGGATGTACAAGGCCAGATCGATTGAAGAGGGCATACCTGCGATAGCTTCCCCACCATAGACGACTGTCAGGACAGTGAGTGCATCTCGAACGAAGGAACGGTCCTCGGGGGGAAGAAGCTTGCGGTCCGTCGCACGTCGCTTGGCATGTTCGTCCCACAAGTCCTGCCTCAGGTGCCGAAGGACATAACAGAGACGAAATGCAGCGACCAAGTCCAGGGAGCTGATCTTGAGGCCAAACCAGGAGAAAGAAGCCAACGGTGTCAACGCATGCTGGTACAGAGAAACAAAAGGTTGAAGACTCATGATCGTTGCAGAGTGAGAGTGTGTGCAGGCAGACGCTCGGTAGTCTGCTACGCCTTGTTCGGTATAACACAATTCCTAATGAGGGCACTACGGGCATCACACCATCCTTGCATAACTAGACTAACGAACATCCACACTAGTACTGTTGTACAGGAGGGGGAGGAGGAACCATGCCTGCCGGTGGTGGCATCATCCCAGGTGTAAATCCAGGTGGTGGCGGTGGGAACGTGCCCGGTGTGAACATGGGCACATTCGCTGGCGCCGACGGTGGAGGCATCCCCATCGGCATCCCAACCGGCGCACCCATCATAGGCATCGCCTGAGGCACCACCGTTTGCTGAGGTGTGAACCCAGGCGGTGGAGGCGGCTGCGCCAACGCGCCTGCAAACTGACCCTGATACGGTCCTTGGAAGCCCGGCATGGGAGGTCGCGCACCAAACGTCATCGGTGCGGGGGGTGGTCGGGCACTGACGGGCAGCGCATTGTTCTTCCGGGCTTGGGCAGCGAGGAGACGTTCCGCAGATGTACCGTGTCGTTCGCCCTTCCCATCTTTCTTGAACGCATACTGCACCGTGATGGCCTTGTTCATCAGGAATTGACCGTTCATCGATTCGATGGCTGCATCAGAGGATTCAAAGTCGGTGTACGAAACGAAGCCGTAGCCTTTTGATATTCCCGAACCTGGGTCTCGAGCAATCTGTACACGAGACGATGAATCACATATCCAAGTTGAGAGTCAGATGACTCACTTTGGCCGTTGTAGCCATAACCCCAAATGCACTGAACGTATCGTACAGCAGCCGCTCGTCCACATTCTCGTCCAGATTTCCGATGAAGAGGTTCGCACCGACATCCAGTTGTTTTTTATCAGACGAAGCCTACATCCGTGTCGTTGAGTCAGCATCCCTACGCGCAGACCAAGTCGTGGCACACCTTGTTCACTCGTATGGGCTTTCCCCATAGCTTTATCTGGTTCATGATTTTGCACGCATATTCGGCATCTTCCTCTGTCAAGAACTCACAGAAACCATAACCTTGATGCGCCATAGATACACGGTCCTTTGGTAGATGCACATTGACTAACAAACCGTAACTCAGTCCTTTGATGGACTTTGCACGACGATGGGGAGACGTACCCACTGGTCCCGCCTGTAGCATGAGCTCCCATATTATAGCGTCCGAAACTCGTTCGTCAAGGTTTCCCTGGTGGCGACGTCTGTTAGACACTCGCAACGCATGTCTTTATACAAAATCCTCACCAAGTACACTGTCGCCTCCTGATTTCTGTCATCTTGTGGCCGGGACATAGTAGTTGGCTTTGGCTATCGAAGTGGACTACCTTGCTTGGTCGGTGTCCTTCACGTGATCACAGACACGTGATCTCAGTTGATTCATTATTATTATTATTATTATTTTCCTTTTGGACAAGCCACAACAATCCCAGTGGTAAAAAAAAAACACAGTGGGAATAAAAGGTGCACAACATGCAGGTTGAAAAAAACCATAGCAGATCAAAGAAATGCAGGGTGAAAAAAAAAGTGCACAGTACATGGGTCAAAAAATGTGCTGGATTAAATGTGCAGATCTATGACACTCCAACCACCAATAAAATAATGTGATTTTTTTCTCTCCTCTGGGCAAGAACATTTAGGTGCCTTAGTTATACTACATTCAAGTGAAGCTGCTGCTACTGTGGTCAGCCAGGGCTTTGGCAGTCCACTCAATGAACTTGTCTTTGTGTTGGACTGCAAGCATCAGTAAAAACAGGACTAACTGTCCAGTGCTGTCCAGTACTAGACAGTAACATAGTGCTCATAGTGAAGGTCCAACTGGATAGTGGTTTGATAGTACTATGACAGTGTCTCATAGTCTGTTCATAGTGTGGCCATCTGTCATAGTATTCTTATAGTACTTTCATAGTGGTCATAGTATTCTCATAGTATTCTCATAGTACTTTCATAGTGGTTCATAGTGTCTCATAGTATTCTCATAGTACTTTCATAATGGTCATAGTATTCTGATAGTATCTCATAGTGTCTTATAGTATTCTCATAGTACTTTCATAGTGGTCACAGTGATGCCATAGTATACATAGTGCTTCCATAGTGGCTTAGCAATCCTAATCCTAATCCTAATCCCAGTCCCAGTCCCAGTCCCAATCCCAATCCTAATCCTAATGATTTACAAAATGAAGTGTTGACTTCATGTAATGAGTAGAGAAGGATAAAATTGAGAAACAAGAGAGTGTGGGAAAGTTTTTGAAGTCTGGCTTATTTACACACCCAAGTCAGGCTCTCAAAACAGTGACATTTAATGGAAAATATTAGTTTAATATATTTTCAATATTGTGTGAATATAAGTATGATGTGCTTGGAGTAATGTGAAGGCTGTTTGTGATATGGCATATATGATACATTTGTGTGACATAAAATCTTGAATGTCCACCAGACATTCAGAGAGGCTCCAGGGGTCATTCAGGTGTGACAACCAGTCAGCATCACTCTCTGTGCATCGGAGAGACCATATGCTGTGCTGCCATAACAGGTAAGATGTCTGACTAATGTAGCCCTGCTGTCTGCCAAACAGCCCGGGTGTTCTGGCATCATACATCAAAATGTGTGATCACTGAAAATGTGTACAAATTCAATTTACTATTGTGATAGAAATGTCTATACTGATCTGGGTGATTACAGTAAGCTAATCAAGTGTAGCCAACCTTTCCTAATGCTTCAGAACTTAGACAAATTTTTGCAAGTGAAGTCACATAACAGTTGATTATGTCACATGCAAATTTTTAAGTCATGGCTTGAGCACTCAACATTCAATGTTCAATGTCAACTATACTCTTTCCTACACTTTTTAAACACTTTTTGACTACACTTTTTGAACACTTTTTGACTACACTTTTTGTATACTTTTGACTTAGGAATAGGAATAGAATTGGAATTGGAATTGGAATTGAGATTGGGATTGGGATCAGCTTAAAATTACTACTATGACTATGACTACTATGAACACTATGAATATACTATGGATACTATAAATACACTTTCAATACTATGACACTATGAATACTATGAGTTATCTATGAAACTACTATGGCACTATGAGCACTATGATGAAATTCTGTATTTACTGATGCAAGGTGTTCAGTCCATTGGTAACACCAAACAGGCCACTAGCAAGGTACTTCAGATAGGTATGTGCTCACCATCATTGTCTATGGAACACACTCACCTTTGTGCTTGATACAAGGAATAGTGTCTGTTATAGGTGTTGAACAACAATAAATACCACTTCATCTCTCACATACTGGCATTTTTTGCTGCTTCAGACAGCATTGTTGATGAGAACTGCAGATTCATCAACCTTTGTGAGGGATAGAAGCACTTGGCCCAAGAATGCACCTGATATGATTGGATCATGGGACAAGGAATAATGGTGTATCTACATATGCTGTAAGTACCATGTCTACAAGCCAGGCTTGATGACAGGCATGATCACCAAATTTCAACACTAACTGCACATTCTGTAGATACTACCTGATACTGTATTTTACCTCCCCTAACTTTTTCCAGATGAGTGACAAGGGCACTGGCTATTGTAAGCTTATCTCATATGGGTTAGAACAGTAGTAGCTTACATAAGCAGGTCCTATTTTGGACTGCAAGTACTGTAGTTTTTTCTTTAGTGACTACACTATAGTTTTTTACAGGTTATGAGCTCTGCTTAGTGTAGAGTAGTCCATTCATCTGATCTGAATGCACACAGCGAAGGCAGCAGCATGCAAATAGATTGGTCATACTGAGCACACATGGCACAGAGGGATAGCATGCAGGTGGACCAAGCCAGGGTAGCACAACATGATCACCCAACTGTATATCCAGGAGGTATACAGATCAAGGGGAGGAAGAAGAGGTCTAGAAATGATCTGCATCCCTTGATGAACTCACCTAGACAATGAAAGGCCACCTAACAAGGCCATGCAACAACTGTGCACAGAGATGAAACAATCAATTTGGACACATTATATATATTGTACATGGACTAGAGAAGCCAGGGGGGTGTTTCTGAGGTGCAATTCACAAAGATGATGTCACAGGAGTCAATCAATGACCATGCATGCATTAGTGACTATGAGTCATGACTTGCCTTATTTGGGCACTGCTTGAGCACAGTGTGACTGAAACACAATGCAACACTTCTACAAACAATTTTATTCATTTATTTATTGGAACAAGAAAGGTAGATACTCTTTTTATTTTTTACCTACATTTTCCCCATACTCCTTGAGGGGGAGTGTTGTAAACTCATCTTATATGGGTTAGAACAGTAGTAGCTTATATAAGCAGGTTCTATTTTGGACTGTGAGTACTGTAGTTTTTTCTTTACAGCTGTTTGCAAATCTCTGTGGAAAACGAATTCTGAAAGGTTGTGCCTTGGAGACAGCCGGGAAGGGACCCCAGGTGCAGCTGAGTGGGTAGCCTGTGTAAGTGTAGATTGCTGTAGCTACATGTCGGTTCAATTTGCCTAGTACTACCTCACTTGCATGTCTGAACAACCAGCCAAGAGGCAGTATGCCTTTACTATTGCCCTCACTGTCTACTCTGCACTCAAGCAATCATCCAAGGGCAAGAGTACTACCAAACGACAAGAGAAGTCCCTCAAAACCAAGGAATTGCTTTTCCCGCTCAACGAGGACAACTATCTTGAATTCCTTGAAAGTATTCTCAAGAAGCATGGTCAGACTTAGTACAAGATTTCTAGCAAGCAACAGTTCTCATTCAAGTTCACTATGGCGAAGACAAAGAGGTATCGTTCCTACTAGTACGGTTGTGCACAGGTCACCTGGCTCACAATTTTTTTAGCCAGCGCACAAGTGAGGTGATGGATGTTGATAATGAGTCAGACTACAAAGAGATGGTCCGAAAAATTCATGATGCAGCCGGTGCCAGTGACCTTGGTGTAGCAACAAAAAATTTAGTTGACATGAAGCATGTTGAGAAACTCCTGTTGCATCAAGCAAACAGCTGCTCCAGAGACGAAGAGTCAAATATATCTGATGATAACCAAGTATTTTTTTTTTACCATAACCTGGACATTCTCTAATACATTTTCTAACAAGCCCTCGCCATTCCGATCAGCTTCAGATCTAGATGTGCACCTTGCGCGATGGCACATGAAGCTTGCAAAGATACACAAAGATGGCGATGATGGTCACCTGACATATATTGTGTCATCGCGTACTGCTATCCCACTTACTCCAGTGATGGTGCTTGACTGGGCCCGTGCTTTGATATAGTATCTCTGTAGATTCATGCTAAAAATATCTAATTTGTCCATAGGAGGAAGGCCAGGCAACGTTGAACATGCCACCTAACATCCCTTTGTTTGATGCCGCCAACAAGGTGATGTTTCTACACCCAGTGCGCAAGGCACAGGTTCAGAAAGTCGCTTCACAATCCCCACCATCTCCGAGTCCAAACGTTGCACTGGACATTCACTCACTCACATCTGTCATTCTTCTTCAGACTTTAGCCAATCTTTCATCTGTAGCTTGTAATCCAACTACCGCCACAATGCCAACAGTTCCAGCTTCAATGACACCCATTCGTTCTGTCCCCGAAAGATCCACCTCCCCTCCAATTCCATCCCCTTCCCAGCTTATGTGGTTTCTCAAATATGTGGAGACAGAGCTCCATGTTGAGAACGCTACTGTATTTGAGTGGAAACTTGTGGAGCAGCACATTGGCCCCAACATCCTCCCCAAAATTGACAACAGAATACTTGCTGTGGAGATTGGGATTCCGGCCAGTGATATAATCCATCTGAAAAAGGGTTCTATCGCCTGGTGGAATGGTCCTGATGTGAAGCGTAAGCATAGTAACACTGATCAGAGTCAATTCAGGTCGCCTACTCATCCACCCCAGAAGAGGGTCACTTATGAGAAGAAGTGCCATGATGGCGGCCAGCTGCTACTTCACTGGATCTCTGATGATTGCTAGGGATGATGACAGACCGAAAGACTATGATCTTTGGTACCAGTCTACAGATCATGGGACATGGCTTCCTGTTCCAAGAGAATTCATTGTTTGTGAGGATGGTGATGATGACACTTTAGATAGTTTCTTCAAGTAATAGGACAATATCCACATCGTTAGCCTTACAATCTATTTTCACCGTGAATTCGTTATGTCGCCATGAATTCGTTACAACAACTATACATTCATTGTGGGAGTAATTTGCAAGGCTTTACAACTAACAACTACAGTACTAGGTCCATTTCTCACTACATGATGTAGCCTGACACCCGAAAAAAGTCTTCTGCTTTGTCAGGAGTAATGCTCTGACAAGCATGTACAATTGTGGTCATTGAGAAGTCGTCAGGATAGCGCTGAAAGTATGCCTTGATCGCTGAGAACACTTGTTCAATTGGATTATAATTGGGAGAGTAGGGGGGGAGGAAGATAAGCTTGCAAACTAGTAGTAGTTAATACTATGTAAAGAACAACGTCACATATATACAGTGCATATCTTCAATAAGCATGCGGACCTCCTCAGTCTTATGGATGTGGCAATTGTCCATGACAATAATGCTATGGGGACCAGGATACAGGTTGGTGAGAGGCATCTGTACAAAAGATAAGTAAATACTATACATGAACTACGAAGACGTACCACATGTTCCTTCAAAAATCTCACGAAGCACTGACTGTCGACCAGTCCTTCTATGATATCGTATGCAATAATACCATCAAGAGTGATGGCTGGAAGGATTGAGAATCTTGTTCCTCAAACAAAGCATCTGCTGACACAGCAGCAGACATCCTTCCCTGACCAGCCATATTGGTGGGTGGATGTCTGCTTATCCTTGGCTGCTTTGTCAATAAAAAGAAGCATATTCGGATCTGGCACATCAGCAGCAATCCGATTCATATAGATCGCATGTGTCTCTTCTGTTTCATTCTGTGGCTGCACATGAAACGACTTTATGTGTGATGGAAAAGACGTTGGAGTGTTCAAAGAAGATTTGAAAGCATTACGAACTTTTGATGCTTGGCCCAAAGTTCACGCTGAAGCTCGTCAAGGTAGATGGTGTTGTGATTCTAGATAACAGTGGAAATGAAAGCAATGTCAGCAGAGGTGAGGAGTCAATGGCGCCCAGTTGTGAGAGAATATTTGCTCGGGTTGGTGATGGTGCCATATTTCGAGTACAAAGAGAGCGTCCTGTAAACTAGCGATTTCTTGATACCTAGTATGCGGCAGATATCATTGACGCTATGGTTGTCATTGTACAGGAGTGGGATTCGAGCTTTGACATTGGGAGGCATGACGTGGTAGGGCCCTGGCATGGGAGTGCAAAACAAACGTGCTTATTCAGCTGCGCAAGGCCACCCACTCAGCTGTGCCCGGAGTCCCTTTCCGGCTGTCTCCAAGGCATGACTTTTCAGAATTCGTTTTCCACAGAGATTTGAAAACAGCTGTAATGACTACACTATAGTTTTCTACAGTATGTAGATTCAATTTTCCATATTCTCTTACAGCAATGCTGGGAGAAAGTGCTGTAGCTGCAAATCCACTGGCCCTCACCATTGGCATCTACTGCCCACTATGCCTTATGAGCTTGTGAGGCCAACTGACTTGCAGATGTGGTTGCAGGCATAACCACATCAAAAAACCCTCTGTTACAGTGGTTGCTGTCCCTTGTCTGCAGTGTTTACCCAGTTATCGATGTAAAAGATAATGTAGATCCTAACATTGCACCAGCTGTTGAACTTGCAGAAGACACAGACACTCCCCCCAAACAAGTCCTACTGGCTAATGCCCTGGAGGACAGTGATCATGAGGATGATGAGCCAGAGCTTGATAAACAGGACATCATTCTTCATTGGAATGTACTGGAGGTAAGTAAACCTTGGGTCATCAGCCATCCTGCCTAAGTAGTCATTTCATGGTCAACATTTTTGAACTTCATGCCCCCCCTGCGAGCTACTGACATCCTTCACAGAGCAGATTAGGCAAGTCCCTGATGGCTTCAGAGGCTTTCTATTTGAAGTCAGGCATTAGCAGACTCAAGAGGCTTGCCTTAATGATGTCTGTGTGAATGGTTGCACTGCAGTCCTTTATTCTGAGCTAACTGAACATGAGACATCACATATTGCCATTTTTTTCCACTCATGACCCCCTCCACATCAGATATCAAGTATCAGACAAAGATTTGTGGCATATGTAACATATCATGGACAAAATTCTAGGAGAAGTCTATATGGATTCTTCCAATTCACTGATCTTCATCATGGGGCCACTGGGTTCTCTGCACCATTCACTTTGACTTCCAGTACCTCCTCTTATTTGACAGTCTTGCAGAACAGCAATCTTGGGAAAATGACTTGTCAGTACACACTCCTGCCACACCCAGTTGCTGCCTGCCTTAATGTCTCACCATAGAACATCCTCATCTTCATAATGTGGCTCAGCCACATTGGTCACTCATGTCACAGACTTCCACAAGCCCCTCAACCTCAGTGGCTTGCAGTTCCTGTTATGGTATGTCATAGACATTATCATACAGTAACTGGTGTCAAAAATCTGAAGGTGCACACATGAAACAGTGAATTGAGTGACTGAACTGGACTGACTGGACTGACCAACTCACTGATTTTACTGGATGAACTGGATGACTGGATGACTGATCTTACTGGATAACTGACTTACTGGATTGACTGAATGGACTGGATTGACTAGATAACTAAATGCCTGGTCTTACTGAATAACTTGTCCCACTGAATGATTAGCTTTATTGGATCTCTGAATTAACTAGACATTTGGATTCACTGAACAACTGGAATAACTAAAATACTGAACAATTGGAGGATTGGATTTACTAGATGACTGGATTGACTGGATGACTGAATTGACTGGCATAATTGCAATACTGGGTCACTGTGTCATTGATCTGTTGATTCTTCTGCACAATTGAAGTGACTGTATCACTGACTTACTGACTTACTGAATTAGCTGTACCATTGGATTACTGGGTTAATGGACTGCTAAGGCTACTAGAGGACTAAACTATTGGGTCACTGGAATATTGAAACTACTGTGAGACTGGATTGCTAGCTTATTGGATGATTGAAACTTCTATTACTATTGTATAGCTGGATTACTGATGTACAGTATTGAATTACTAGATACAATGGATATCTGGATTACTTGGTTGCTGGACTGCTGAAGCAATTAGAATTATTGAACCACTGAGTCTCTGTGTTATTGAAACTACCATAACTATTGGATAACTGATCAATTGTAGTCCTGCATTACTGAACTTATCAAATGACTGGATAACTAGACCATTGGGCTACTAAACAAACTAGCTCCAGTCAATCCAGTCAATCCAGTTGTATCAACATGACCTTACATTATCACCTCAGGCCATCTCATGATTCTGCAGTTTCACCTTGCTTGCAAAGCAAGGTCCATGCATGGTCACCTATTCTGCAGATTTGCTACAAGAACAAACATTGATAAAAAGGATTTGTGAATCTTGTGCCAGGTCATGAATCTTTCGCTGTATTTAGCACCTTGGATTTCTAAGATTCGCTACATGAACAAATAATGATATATTTGGAAACAGATTTGTAAATCTTTTGATGGGTTGTGAGCCCTTCGCTGTATTTGGCATCTCGGATTCCCAGTAGCACATGTCGGCATTGCAACTTGCAAGCAAGGTCCTAGTCGTCAATGACAACGCCTAATTTGTGATGATAGCCACCCTTTGAGCGAGGCTCACCTATGGTTCCCACACTTAGAGCCTAATTAAGAATGACGGCTATTGCCGTCACTATTGATTGTTTGGCTTGTTAACACTATTTTGCCAACACCGGCAATAAATATTGCCCCAAATACCAGACTTCCCGTGCATAGAGCCACCGGGTGATCGTGGCACAGCTCGGGGCCAATAGCTGTGCCTTCAGCCACGTGCCCGAACTTGTGCCTCAGCACTACGAGAGCTGAAGCCAGCAAGGTAAATGCTTCCCATGCCCCTTCCCCCCTGACCACAACACCGTCGTCGTTGCTGCCATTGTTAGTGACGTTCCCCACGCCGTCCAACATCATTCTCGTCTCCCCCAGTATCTCATCACCTCCCGTGAGTTTCCTGCTTGCAACAGACCTCAACAACGCTCTCAATCAACACTGTCGTTGTTGGTGTCGTTCCCTATGGCATTCAATGTCATTGCTCTCTCCCCCAGCATTCTAACACCTCATGCGAGCTCCCTGCTTGCCGTGGACCTCACCAACGGTCCCAAATTCTCTCCGCCATCTCCCCACGCGTTGTTGTCACTGTCTCGTGCTTCCACTCTTTTTTTCCTGCCAATCACCATCTCTCAGTCACCCACTCTGTGCTCATTTGGCATCCCAAGCCTGCCCTCGTCCCCCTTGTCTTTTCCGCCACCATCGTCGCTTGGTTTCCTGCTCTACTCGCTTCTCTGCCCCCTATCTGTCGGGCAAGTTCTCTTGCACTCATTTGACCGTCCTGCGCCCGCCTACTCTGTTCGCTTCACCACCCCTCTACCTGTTGGGCATCCCGGTCTTCCTGCACACTCGGTTTCTTGTCAGCAAGCTCATTCGCACACCTATCTTCCTCCTCAGGTCTTGCAGCCCATGTCTCGCTGCTCTTCGTCAACAAGGATTCAAGGAATTACAGTTAGGTTAGTGCACACTCTGTTTCTCATCAGCATGCTCATTCATATGCCTATCTTCCTCTTTAGGTCTACTGCCAGATGGTCGCGTCCACTTGCCTCTCCTTATGTTCTTGCTGCCCATTACTTTGCTCAATGTGTCTTATCACCTTGCAACCATGTCATTCTGACACATGGTGGATGATGTTGTGATCACCCTGTGGCTTGCAATCTGTCTGGCTAATGTAAGTATCGGTGAGATGTTAATGATTCTCTTATCATGTCATACCACTCTTCTGATCCTGACCGCTGGGCCCTAATATTGTATGTCATGCTACTCAAGCGAAGATTTGTTAACATTCTATAAAATTATGTAAAGAATCTAAACAGTCAGGACAGAACTCTGTCTCATCAGCCGAAAACAGTTGATGAAGTGGATGAAGTAAGTAATGCCAATACTATTTCTATGTTGGTCATAGTTGTAGTGCTACTATCCAGATGCATCCAAAGTCTCCCCTCAACTGTGGTTATCAGATGTGTTTGTCTGAACATCATGAGGTGAGCTTTGAGTCCTACCCTTATTATGTGTTCCTCCCCGGTCTGAGCGTCTGTGGCATGCATGCTCTGTGATTTCACTGGACTCAAGTTGCTGATTCCTTTTCTGTTGAAGTTCCTCAAATTCCGCTTCAGTCAGAGACCTCCATGATATTGTACCCAACTCCCACTTTCTAAGGAGCATTTCAAGTTGGGGAAGGGCACTGGATGCCTCACTAAGGTTTATGAAGGAGATGTTGCTCGGCCAGCCATCAATCACGACATGATAGCACTGGACCACATTTCTAAAATAGTATGCCCAATGCATCCTTGCTGACGGTTCTCTTGTGATTTCCTCTATGACCATGTAAGAACGCGAGATGAGAAAGTAGAATAGATACATACACAGTTTCTTGTTAATAATTGCATGGATATCGCTGTGCATATGATGGTTTTGTGCCGCTCCTAAGTAGCATCATGTAAGTATTCAAAGTGAAGAAATTTTCAATTTACCTTTGATTCCTTGGAGGGAAAACCCTTCCATCTTGCTAACGAGATCCTGCTTGTTGATGTGCATGACACTGCCCATAAAGTCAGTGACACCCTCTGTTGTGAAAGCAACACCCTCAAGTAGGAGGTCTGTGGATCCACGTACAGCATAAAGGATTGTTTCTGTGCCGGTGTGATGACAGAGACCATTGAGCTGCAAGTTGGGATTTAATTAGCTTGACAACAAAGCTTAGACTAGTTGTGTGCATACCTCATCTTCAATTCTTCTCAATGTGTGGGTGACATCATTGACCCGAGACCGTATATTGACCCGAAAACCAGTGGCTGTTGCCTCACGATGCTGTGAGAATTCTTCAACAAGTGCCGTTTTCGCCTCAGTGGAGAGGGTCTGGTACTTGCAGCAGTACTCTTCTACAAGCCTAGGAAGAGTGGCTCTCCCGCTCACGCCCAGTTCTAGAGGGGAAAAAAAAACACCGTAAACATATATCAGTGTGAAAATAAATCAGGATGCTGCAGGGCTTAGTACCGTGGGCATGAGCATCACGAGATTTCTTCCAGAAGAATGTGTTCCAGGCATTCACCTTGTTGTGCTTTCGGAGAAATGGTCCATGCCGGAAATACAAGTCATCCTGGACACAATGGAGGCTCTTGTGGTGGGTAGCGGCAAATTTCTTCGTTGCGTTACCAATTTCTTGCCAGGTGCTGTCAAGATTCTCCTTGAAATGGTGTGACCTGTCCCATCGCTCAGAGAGTAACATCTTCCGAGCATCTTTGTTAAGAATGACCCTTGGTTGCTGTTGGGGGATTGGCTGCAAGTGTTGTGGTGCCCTTGGCATGGCTGGTGGTATAACAGACAACTGGATCCAACGGAGACATAGAGTCAAAGACACCACATATTTATATATGCTCAATGCTAGCCACATCCCTTAATGCACCGCATGGTGCGACCCTAGTGAATAGCACAAGTAAACAGAACAAAAGGAAATCTACTGTGTAACGACAAATCAAGTGACTTTGAGGATGAACAACAACGTGAGCAACAATGTGAGAGCACCCAAACATTTCAATATGATTTCAAATGCCACCCAGAATTTCTGTATAAAAGGTAAGGAAAAATGAAGCCCAGAAACTATGATGAAACACATACCTTGCCAGCAGGCACACTGGGGCCCTGAAGGTCCTTGAGTAAGGCAGCTGCAAGGAGGGAAGCCTGGTTGGGTTTGAGGCCCCACTCAGGAGTGACGAGAGTCTTCTCCCAATGACTGGTACGCACATTGCTGATCAAATCACGGAGCTAACCAAGGATTATATCATCCAAACCGAAGCGGTCTAATATAGCATCAGAGTGAGGGCCGATACTAATTAAGGGAATGGCGGTTTGTTGTTCCGCCCATAAATTGAGAGGAGATGACGTGAAGCTCTTGGGTTCTTTCTTGACCCTACCCAACAAAAAAGCTTCAGCAGGGCGGTGTGAGCGAACAGATGTCAGAGTCTGAGGGGGCTTTTGAGTTGGCATGACGACCTTGAAAGTCCACAAAAAGTTGCCCTCTGGCAAAGCAGAGCAATGAATGGGCTACCGGCAGCATCAAGGGGGGGGCAGGATATGTTGTGGTCCAATAGCACTGATTGGAGAGCCAGAAACTATGTTGAGATGAGCAAATGTGTCCTTGAGTGAATTTTAAACATGAACATACATTCGTGGACAAGCGGCTTGACGTCTTCAAGGTTGCAACACTCTGAAAAACGGTAAAGATGGGGGATCGCCATCTCTTGACAGAATACCTGAACCATAGCAGCAATATGACCACTAAAGCTCACTTGTTGTTCGTAGAGCTCACGTGGTGTAACATAGAGATCAATGTTGACTTTGTCAGGTGTGAGCGTCGATGGAACCTTCTTGCCAGGGCATCAAATAAGAATGGATAGCCCTCCATCAAGACGATCCTGGATTGTGATCTGAGAGCAAAAGTTAGTGAAAACAGTGAGTAGTTGTGAATCAACGTACTGCATCAAATAGATCTCCCAGAGACGCGTCAACCAGTGCAGGCCTGGAAAGCCCTCGGTTCCCGGATGCGCCAATTGGGTTGAACGAAAGGTAAGATGGGTGCAGTCCACCCGAAATGCGAGTTTCATAGTGGGTGGCATCAAGATGGGCATTGTACCTCAGAAGTGCACGAGCAACAGCCTGGCGTTCATTGTTGCTGTAGCCACTGCCCAGACCAGACAAATAGAGTGATGCAAGCTGGGCCATTGTAAAGGTAGGTTGAGTAGTAGCCGCTGCCTCTACAGGTGAAACAGGCTCAGAAACTGAGGGCGTGTTGGAAGAAGATGTCATATGGTAGACAATTGAGAGTTTGAGAGAGAGAGGTGTGCCAGCATGAGTCAATAGTTGACCCTGACATTATGAATATGGTCACTCGACTCAACGATCCTCTAACATATCCAAGTGGCATACCTGGATGATATTCATTGCCTGAATGCTAGAAGACAGTGACTGTGAGATGTGAGATGTGAATGATATTGGATACCCACCAATTGTTCGAATGCATGCACTGACACCGTTGGCAACATGAGCACAAAGACACTTTCAGGCTCAAGCCACTCAACGACCATGAGGCAACCCCATTGCAATCGCACACTTTACAATAATAACACACTTTACAAGAATCATATTTGAATCAATCGTCAAAACTACCATTAGATATACACATATACATGAACAGTCCCAGTCAGCGTTCATCATTCAATCGTCATCAAAGTTCAGATATTCGGCCATCATCCGTGTAATTAACTGATCTTCCTCAAATGTAGCGGGATCATCGGTATCCTTGAAGTCATCTGACTCGCCCACATGTTGTCGGATATCAGGATCTTGTTCAGCAGTTCCTAAGTATGAAAAAAAGATCAAGCTTATGCTTCCTAAACAACGAAGACTTACCAGCTGCAGGGTGCATTGAGTTCGGAGAGACCACTTCATCAGGAGGAGGTGAACACTCTGGGGTGTTGCGAGGAGTATCAATTCCTTTGCGTGTACCAGCACCTTTGTGGCCATCATAATATGGCAATGCCTCAAGGCGATCCAAACAGTGGATATGGAGCAGATTGATACAGTGTCGGTAGCGGTACTTTCTTTTGAGCTCATGTGCAAGCTGCAGCTTCATCGTCATCAAACGAGTAATCACTCCATTAATTTCCTGTTCTTCATCATGAATGGATGTGCGTAAACGATGACTCTCCACTTCAACACGAACGATTTCTTCACATGCACGACAAAGCTTGAAGTATTTGATGGTGGCTTCATGATAAGCCGGCTTTGCCCAATCCTCAATGTGAATATCAGTGCATGCGAGTGATGAAGAAGATCGAATTCACCGATGATACTATAGTCGACAATATCTTTCCATGTTATATTTGGGTGAGGAGGATTGAGCGCTGATGCTTCCTTACTGTAGCAGCTGATTGCACTTCTGAATTGCCTCAGAATGTCACTGAAGGGCTCTGGAGATTTGCTGACGAAGCTTATAGCCTAAACAACATCAACCACTATCCAGAATCATCAAATGCATCTTACCAGTGCCTGACATGCCGAGCTTCGCAAGTTCAAATAGACGCATCACAACAAGTCGTTCTAGCTTGTCCAAAGCAGCATGATACTTTGTAATCATAGCCTCTTCCTTCCATTGGTTGTACTCGTCTCCTTCGATCTCCCAGTGTTCTTGAATATTGAGAAGGCTTTGAATGTGGCCGACAAGTGCTTCTGCATGCTGCAATTGTTGATATGCAGTGTCAACACAAACACGGGCTTTGTTGAGGGTGGTAGACATGTCAGCAAGGTTTCCAGGAAGAACATCAGATAATGCCATATTTGCGGCTTCACACACCAAACCCCATTTGCAGCTATAACGATTAGTCCAAGGTTACAAGATAGATGCACCGCACTTACTTTTTATCTGCAAGTTCATCCAGAACATGGACATACTGGATATGGAGATTATTCCGAACAGGAAGCTCCTTCAGACTGCCAAGATAGTGTTGTTCCTGTTCATGGAACTTCTCGAAAGTGCCGTCAGTAATGTCAAATTCCATCTTCAGAACATTAAGCTCAGCTGTCAGTGAGTGGACAGCTTCAGCCACAGCTCGGTAGTGGTTCCAAAGGAAAGTACCTATAAGATCACATCAGTGAAATGCAAACATTTGGTAAGGTGAAATGTACTGAGAACAGCATATTTATCAGCATTCCAGAAAGCAAAGTGTTGTTCAATAGCTTGATGATGATGGAACCTGGTGGAATGTCGTATGGTTGAGGCAAGATCATTTGATGCCAAGAAGACATGTTCACAGCCTTCACCTTCCGTATGGCCAGTTCCTCGTATGTAAAGTGGATGCCAATTGAGTTGACATTTCCGATTATGAGCATGGCCATGAAATGCACCCACCATCATTCACACATTCAGGGCCTGTGCTGTCGGTCCCAGTGTACTGTTTGACAGCATTGTGTTGAACACACAGCCGATATCATAAAATATCGCCCCATTTGGCCCATAAACTGACATCAGTTTGCCTACAATCGATAGCGGATACTTGGCCCTATAGATTGTTAGCAGTATAATAAAATATCAGGGGAAATTTACAGCTCTCTGCTCCTAACCATATCACAAGCAAGAAGGATGAAGTGATGACAGCAAACGGCAGCAAAGATCCCTGATTCTTGAAAAACTTGAAACATTTTTTTTCCATTTCTCAGGACCTGTGTTTCGCCAGCGATTAACACAAGCTGACTCACCAGTATCAGGTTCATCAACCCAGTCATCTGATAGTTCATCGCCCAAGTCAAGCTGACATCAACATTAGCATGATTTCATAAAGCCAGAACCAAGCTTACCCTGGGGCGTACATCATTTGCATACTTGTCAACGTCACTTGTGGGGATCCATAGATCCGAACGTGCTGTATGAGTGTCTTCACGTGGCACGACACCATAGGTACTTGAGTCCCAGCGCTTCAGACTATTGTTTCCATCAATTGCAACTAGCCACTCAAAGTCGAGGACTGGCTCGTCTTGAAGTGTTATGATCCCTTTCGGAAACCAATCCACAAGGCTTGGACGTGTCTTGCAGGCTACACGAGTCCTGGCTTAACGAATAAGGTGGGGAGTCTTAGGCCGTGCTATTCCTAACCCTATGATGACCGGTGGCCAAAGCTAATGGGTTATTGGAGGAAGAGTACAAATGGATTAGACTGGGGTTTCCAGTCGTCAGAGTGCTACTTTATATACATGATGAGAATGTGCACAGACCAAGCAGTGCGTGTGATAAACTACTAGGTATAGTAAGACAGAGATTAATAGGGCTGTGTGAGAAGAGCAGAAATTAAAGAGGTGTGGATCACATGAGGTATGATGTCATATGATGTCATAGGTTCTAGACCTATCATGTGATGTGTTTCCATGGTCACGTGCACAGTCACGTGACTTATGAAGAAAAGAGTTGAAGAAAATGGAAAGTAGGTGTTTGTTTGAAAAGTTTGAAAATTTCTTATATTATAACACTACCCCCTCTTTAAGACTTGAATTCCAGGCGAGTCGTTGTTTTTTCATTTTCAGTGAAGTTTTCATAAGGAGTGAAAGAGAGAAGCGAATGCTGAAATGGATAAACCATGAAGCTTGCATGGTGCGGATGGGTTTAGACGATGGAAATCTTTAACTGCATCCGGTGCAGTGATGTGAATTTCTTCAGATTCCCAAGTACGATCGGTATTGTCATAACCTTTCCAATGAACCAGATATTCTAGTTTGCCTTTCTTCATCCTGGAAGCGGCAATAAAATCAACTTCAAACTGCTCTTCCCCCTCTTCATCAATCTCTATTGCATCAGGTCAAGATTTAGGCTGTCCGGGCAGCATATCTCTGTATGGTTTGACGCGAGAGATGTTCACAGTTGGGTGAATGTGAACCGAATTTGGGAGTTTGAGCGTTACGGCGTTAGGAAGGATCCGAGTGATAGTGTAAGGACTGATCCATTTTTGAGTAAGCTTTTTTGCCGTATATGGAAGTTTTAATTTATCTGTGGACAGCCAGACTTGCTGACCAATAGAATATTCTGGTGCCATAGATCGTTTTTTATCAGAAGAGGTGATCATCCTCTCTCGTGTAGCTTCCAGCGCTTCTTCAATATCCTTATGATTACATCCCATTTTGTTCGCAAAACCCATGAGATTCCCTTCAAAACCCATACGCGGTATGTAGTTTCGTGTTACTTTGAAAGGAATTTCGCCAGTAGCCGTTGTAACGGTGTTGTTATGCAAGAATTGGGCGAGCTTCAACCAGTTGACCCAGTCGTTTTGCTTCTTTCTGGCATATGCATGGAGATACTGTTCAAGATCTCAGTTAATGCACTCAGTTTGTCCGTCTGTTTGCAGATGATATGCCGTAGAGATTTTTGTTTTATTCCAAGAAGCTTACAAAGCTCTTGTGTGAAGGCTGAAACGAACTGTGGTCCTCGATCTGAGATGAGGGTAGAAGGAAGTCCATGTGTTGACCATATATGGTCTCTAAATAGAACAGCGAGGTCCTTCGAAGAACATGTATCATAAGTGGATATAAAAATAACTTCTTTAGAAAATCTGTCCACAACAACACAAATAGCTGTAAATGATTGTGATGGAGGTAAACCTGTGATAAAGTCTACTGATAAATCTTCCCATGGTCTTTTTGCCGCGGGTAGAGGAATAACTTTTCCTGCTGGTGCATTTTGCTTACCCTTCGTGAGGGCGCACACTTGGCAGTGATCTATGTAATTTTTTACATCCTTTGTGACTCCTGGCCACGAGAAATATTGAGAAAGTGTGTGTATAGTTTTGGAATGACCGCCATGTCCTGCAATGGGCGAGTCATGACATAAGGTAATGATTTCTGTATGTAAGGGTTTGGGAACAAATATTTGGTCTTTTTCATTTTTGAATAGATTAAGTTCAGAATAGAAAAGGAAATTGTTTATGGTGTCTATGTCATATTTTTTAGATTCTTTTTGTATTTTTGTTGTAAGGTCTGAAGAGAGAGAAACATGATTTATAAAAATAGAAGGAGGGAGAATGGTGACATTTTGATTATGATCTGTAACTGCGTCGCTGTGATCGGGTCTTCTGAAAAGAGCGTCGGCTCTTCCATTTGAAGAACCTGATTTGTAAACAAAAGAATAATTAAATTCTTGGAGAAGTGCATGCCAATGTGCTTGACATCCACTAAGCGTTTGAGGCTTCTTCCAATATTCTAAGTTCTTGTGGTCAGTCCAGATTTCAAATCCTTCTCGACCGATTAGATAGTGGCGCCATTCTTCTAGGGCGCAGATTACTGCAAGTAATTCTTTGTCATAAATGGGATAGTTGCACTCTGTGCTATCAAAAGAGTGGGAAATGAAGGCGACTGGTTGCCAATTACCATCATTACATAATGTGGAGAGCACAGCTCCTGTGGCGATGTCCAAGGCATCAGTTTCCATGCGCATTTCTTGATTGCGGTTTGGATACACGAGAAGTGGCGCTTCTGTAAATTTTCTTTTTAAGTTGGAGAATGCTTCTTGTTGTTCTGGACCCCATTTGAACAGAACGTCTTTCTTGGTAAGATCGTTTAGGGGTTGGGCGATTTGTGCGAAGCCTTCTATGAATCATCTATAATAATTACAGAGTCCGAGGAAGCCTTGAAGTTGCTTCAGTCGTGTAGGTATTGGCCAATCCATGACTCCGGCTACTTTCTTCGACTGCATCTCTACCCCCTCTTTAGATACAACCATTCCTAAAAAGTCCACTTTTTCTGCTGAGAAGGTACACTTTTCTGGTTTTACATAAAGGTCGTTCTTGCGTAAGCGATGTAGAACTTCCTTTACAACTTCTTCATGTTGTTCTTTTGTCTTTTTTGATGTAAATATCATGACGTCGTCGATGTAGATGACGACTACAGCATACATGTCATTAAATATGTCGTTCATCATAGTTTGGAACGTGGGAGGAGAGTTCGTGAGTCCGAAATACATAACAGTAGGCTCGTATGCTCCGATAGGGGTGACAAAGGCTGCTTTCCATTCATCGCCTTCTTTGATATGGACATTGTTATATCCCCATCGAAGGTCCATAGCTGTAAATAAGTCTGTGTTTTTGAGTCGATCAATTAACTGTGGTATAAGAGGGAGTGGATAGAAGTTTTTGATGGTTCCTTCATTTAAATATCGGTAGTTCATAACCATTCATTTTTTACTGTCCTTTTTTGGAATAAAGAAGACAGGAGATGTCTGTGGAGATTTGGAGGGTTTGACGTAACCCTTTTTGACTTCCTTTTCGATAAATGTTCTGACTTTTTCCATCTCGATGTCCAAAAGGGGAATAACGCGTCCTTTCTTTGGGATGAAGTCTTCTTTGAGATCGATTGTGTGATCCCAATGTTTTCGTAAAGGCATCCTTTGAGATTCTTTCTCCGAGAAGACATCTAGAAATTCGTGATAAGTTAATGGAACTTTTTCTTTGAGTCCTTCTTCTATAGTACGAAGTTGAACTGGTTCGTAAGAAGAAGTGGGTCCTAGGCCCATAATTTTATAGTAAGAAGTACAGTGGGGAAAAGTAATTGTCTGTTTTACCCAATCGATGTCAGGGTTGTGGCAGTACAGCCAATCATAACCAATGATCATACGATGGGTTCCTAGCTTCAATATGTAAGCGTCTATTACTTCATAGTGTCCTTCAATTTCCACCATTAGTGTTACTGCATGACGGATCGGTCTGATAGCTCCTTCTGAACTGTCAGTGTTATGTATCTTTATGGGGTTATCAATAGTATAGAAGGGAATTCCGTGACGTTTAACGTAGTCCTAATCAATAAAAGTATGTGACGCTCCCGAATCCAGGAGGGACTGAAAACGGTAATGTGACCACTGGCCATTGATGTTGCACGATACTATGGTTTTGAGGGAGAATTCTCCGCCATAGGAAAGCGTGGATGCTTGGTTCAATGTAACCTTTGTGGGTTTATAGATATTCGATATTTTTTGTTGTTTGACAAGGGAATTAAGTACACTTAAGTCCAGTGCCGCGCTCAATTGAGACGCCCTCGCAAATCTCATTGATAAATTACGTAGAACAGAAAAAAGATCTGAGATAGGAAAGTCGCTACTGGTACATGTTGTAAGAGAAGAAAGAGAAGAAAATTGTTCATGCCGCTGAGTTCCCTCTTTACTCATTGGCGCTGTCCATTTAAAGCCTGTGCAGCTCTGGCTTTGGCCTCAACTTCGAATTTGTCTCTATAGTACGCTTCTGCCTCATCAGAAACGTATGTTCTTGCTGCTACACTTGATGCCGCTGTAGCTACGGGAGGTTGTGGAAGTGGTCGAGATGCGTATTGTTGAGATTGGGGTTCATTAAAAAAAGAGGGATACTCGTTTTCTCCCTAAGTTTGCTCGACGTACGAGCTTTGGTTCCAATCCCATATCTGTCTCTGCATTGGTGGACGACCAGTTCATTTAAACGGGTTTGTCGGGCAGTTTGGCTTTATGTGGCCGGGTTTGCCACAATGGAAACAGGTTCTTGTTTCTTTCGAAGGTCCAGCCTGCTGGACTCCTATTTCCATGGGTGCACCGTGATCTGGTTGGGTGCCCACTGCCATATATTGGGGGTGGTAAGAATTGTGTGGGGGCTGCCCACAAGGAGGAGGGAACGACAATCGAGGAGGTTGTGTTCAGATGGGTGGTCCGCGTTCATTTGCGATTTGTTTGAACGCCCTTCCTATTGTTCTGTAATTTATAACCAGATCCTCGTAATCGAAGTTCCAAGCTGGACTGTTTAGCCGAGATCTCTCGTAGATTTTGTAATCTACAGCCTTTTTGAGAAGAACTTCGGCATGATGGTCGTCTATGTACAACTCTTTCCTCAGAATCTTGAATTTTTGCAGGAACAGGTCTATGGGATGACCGTTTTGTTTTAAAGTCTCAAGTTTCCTCAAAGACTCATGCGCTAATGTATCAATACAAAAGTGTGTCTTTATTTGGTCTTGCAACCTGTTCCATGTTGGCCACACATTGGCTCCTTTTGCTGGCTGCATGACTCCGTTTGCGTCTGTCTCAATGGTCGCCTCTTCATCAAGATAGTGCTCCATTAGAAGTTGAGCAAAACTTTCTGCCTTTCCCTTGAGGCGCGAGAGGACTGCAATGTCCATGATTTTATTGTTTTTCCAGGTCTGCACGTCGACCCAGAGGCGTAGCTTTATCCACCATGGGCGGAATGTAGACCTTGTGCCATCCCATTTCCCAGGGTCGGCGATTTTCTTGGTGACATTATCTTTATCGCGTTCCTGAGTAAGGTCGGTGAGTTTTTGGACAAGCTCATCAATGTCGAGATGAGACATATTTGTCGACAGGTTTTAGAAGAGAGGTTGGGCGAAGATAGGAGCGGAAGTAGGCGATGCGATAGAGGGCAAATGTAAAGGAGGGGCGAGGAGGTCTAACTTTGTCAGGGTTTCTGATATACGTTTTCCTTTTCCTAGGTCGGTCTTCTTTCAGGACCTTACTACCCAATATCTTGCAATCAGGTTCTGGGGTCCCTACGCCTTCGTAGGAGTCGAAATATAGGTTGTTGAAAATGGTGGGCAATGGTGATAGGGGGACCAGAGTATAACTGCTTTTACTACTAGCAGGTGTAACACGGGGGAAAGTCGAGATAAATCCCCTTATCGTTACTTTGTGACATCACAGGTAATCACGAGAACCTGGGTTCACTATCGTAGAACCAGCGTACACTTAGATCGGCAACCACCTAAGAAGTGGGGCTAGTGCACTATGCCCGGTAGCAACGTTATCCTTATTTATGATGCCAGGCAAGCGTATATGCAAGCGTTTCGGCAAGTGCTTTTCTCATCACCGTCAAGTGGTGAATACTACAGATGTCCCTTAAACGCTGGGCCTGCATATAATCTCCTTAGCTCTGGAGTCTGAGCGTTGTGTATAACAGTCTAATCCAAGTGTTATGATCCCTTTCGGAAACCAATCCACAAGGCTTGGACATGTCTTGCAGGCTACATGAGTCCTGGCTTAACGAATAAGGTAGGGAGTCCTAGGCCCTGCTATTCCTAACTCTATGATGACCGGTGGCCAAAGCTAATGGGTTATTGGAGGAAGAGTACAAATGGATTAGACTGGGGTTTCCAGTCGTCAGAGTGCTACTTTATATACATGATGAGAATGTGCACAGACCAAGCAGTGCGTGTGATAAACTACTAGGTATAGTAAGACAGAGATTAATAGGGCTGTGTGAGAAGAGCAGAAATTAAAGAGGTGTGGATCACATGAGGTATGATGTCATATGATGTCATAGGTTCTAGACCTATCATGTGATGTGTTTCCATGGTCACGTGCACAGTCACGTGACTTATGAAGAAAAGAGTTGAAGAAAATGGAAAGTAGGTGTTTGTTTGAAAAGTTTGAAAATTTCTTATATTATAACATGAAGCTTGTAGAAACATGCTGGACATTCATTCAGCAGGCGCCAGTTGGATTCATCTCGTTGTAAGGCTTTCTTCAGCTCTTGATCCACATGCTCGAGAATCTCCAAATAGGCATCATAAGCCACAGATAATGCTGTAGTCAGAGAAGGCCAATATGGAACCTTGGGATATTACTAATCAGAATTATAATAGCCAAGTGTGAGTGGTTGCACTTACCTCATGTAGATGGCATAGGGGTTTCGCTTGTGCTTGAATACTGAAGCGAGGACACATGTGGTGTTGTTGACAGAAGGGAGCAAGAATATGTAGAGATATTGCAATGGTTGGATAAAGCGGAGAGCACCCTAGGTATTCATGGCGAATCAATGTTTCGTTAGGATATTGATTTGCATGCAGGGGTAATAAATGTTTCGTAGCATCGACCTAGCTGATGAATCAGGTTGGGGCACACAAAGACAAAATTGGACTTACTGAACATGTCAACCAGCTCAATCCCTGCTATGGAGCCATCACCTTCACCCGGTGGATCCACTTCACTCGGCATTCCATCACCAGAATCTCGAGATCGATAATCAAGATACGCGGAGACAAGACAGTCCATTTGAGTATTCCAATGGTGGCTCTGAGTCTCCACACGGTCGGCACGAGTGCGGGGATCAACACGGCTGAAAAGACTTGAGGACAAGAAATGAGACGGAAAGGAAACATACTGGTGGCCACTGGCTTGCATCACTTGTTCTACAAGATCATCAAATGCCTTGTATTCACCACCCTCATGGCTCAGTCCAAAGGCTTCTTCACCTATGGGAACTACTGGAGGCTGTTCATCATCATATGTTCCATGGTCAACAAACATTTGTTTGGCGACATCTTGTTCATCGATAGACATCACTATAATATCATGTCAGCAGTAAAGACAAGAAATGTGGTAATTCAACTAACCTTGGAGATCAGCACGTCGTTTGGAAGCTATAACTTGTAGACACTCAGCCTGTTTTCCAGCGGAGAGACGTTCAAAGTGGCAGCTGTGTCCATGAAAACAATGGGACTTGATCGATTTTGAGATTCCTCGGATCCTCATCGACGAAGAGCGACGAGACATTGGCTGCAAGACCTGAGGAGGAAGATAGGTGTGCGAATGAGCTTGCCGACAAGAAACCGAGTGTGCAGGAAGACCGGGATGCCCAACAGGTAGAGGGGTGGTGAAGCGAACAGAGTAGGCGGGCGCAGGACGGTCAAATGAGTGCAAGAGAACTTGCCCGACAGGTAGGGGGCAGAGAAGCGAGTAGAGCAGGAAACCAAGCGACGATGGCGGCGGAAAAGACAAGGGGGACGAGGGCAGGCTTGGGATGCCAAACGAGCACAGAGTGGGTGACTGAGAGATGGTGATTGGCAGGAAAAAAAGAGTGGAAGCACGAGACAGTGACAACAACGCATGGGGAGATGGCAGAGAGAATTTGGGACCGTTGGTGAGGTCCACGGCAAACAGGGAGCTCGCGTGAGGTGTTAGAACGCTGGGGGAGAGAGCAATGGCATTGAACGCCGTGGGGAACGACACCAACAACGACATGGTGTTGATTGAGAGCGTTGTTGAGGTCTGTTGCAAGCAGGAAACTCACGGGAGGTGATGAGATGCTGGGGGAGACGAGAATGACGTTGGACGGCGTGGGGAACGTCACTAACAATGGCGGCAACGACGACGATGACGACGACGGTGTTGTGCTCAGGGGGGAAGGGGCGTGGGAAGCATTTACCTTGCTGGCTTCAGCTCTCGTAGTGCTGAGGCACGAGTTCGGGCACGTGGCCGAAGGCACAGCTATTGGCCCCGAGCTGTGCCGCGACCACCCGGTGGCTCTGTGCGCGGGAAGTCCGGTATTTGGGGCAATATTTATTGCCGGTGTTGGCAAAATAGTGTTAACAAGCCAAACAATCAATAGTGACGGCAATAGCCGTCATTCTTAATTAGGCTCTAAGTGTGGGAACCATAGGTGTTGATCTGAGCGCTGAGCCACCTATGCGGCGGTGACTATTCCAACCCCTATATCTACTGCAGTCACCATGTCCACTGGCAAACATCGTCTAGACCACACTGCAAAGGAGGAATCGGAAGTTACTCCAAAGGCTCCCAAGTTTGGAGACTCTAGAGATGAATACAAGACAGCGGATGAAAAGATACACCAACGTATCTTGCAGATGCAGGTATTCGGATTCCCGCCCGCCGACTCGCGAGTCAATGCACTGCGGATCATTTACTGCCAGGCCGCATCCGATAGACGCATTGAAACGGCTCCCGAGATTGGTTGGTGTGTGGGTCTGGTCGAGAGCGACCCTGATTTTTCGAAAGCTCTGCAAAATGCCATTGACGAGGGACACTACAAAGACGTCACGAGCTCGGGTAGGTACAGAGATCTCTGTTACTTTCCTCACACATGATCATCTCTGTCAGCCATTACTCGATACATCGCCGACCACACTTCGGATCAAAAACAGCCGGGTCGGAGTGCTGAGGGCCATGTCAAATCCCCGAGCCCTACGAGTACTGGTGGTGAGTAACTATCTTGTTGTTCATAACGTCCGTCCCGTTTTCGTGGTGCTTATCTGTAGCTGGCAAGTCATTTCCTGAGTTTGTGCCTTGACTGTACTGATTGAGGTTCCATCACAAGCTGCGCAATTGGCATGGTCCGAGCCATACTGTGGAAGTTGTCACGAGATCTTGTTGAAGAATATCAACGCTATGGAACGTCGAGAGGATTATGCTACTTCTGTCGCGATTATCCAGAGCTCTGGCACAGGAAAATCTCGTATGGTCGACGAGCAGGCTAACCTGGTCTTCACGATCCCGTTCAATCTTCGTGATCCCAAGGACCAGATAAGTGATTCGTGCCCATGTCGGCCTTGCACAAGGTGCTAATTGCTGTCTGATTGTCAGCTGGGGCATATCCGCCCGAAGATACTGAAGTTAGGAATTACTTCTGCAACAAGCCGGAGTTCGCAAGCATGCTTGTAGCTCTGGATCGCACCAATTTGTTCTTCGGACACCTATTTTTACAAGTCGCCAATGAAGTGCGACAAGTCTTCTCGGCAGATAGGAAAATATCTCCAAATTGCCTTGCGCGCCGCTGGAGGACATATCTGTCAGAGGGCCAGAAGCGATCTCAGCTATACAAGAATGTCGTAAAGGCATGCAGCACGGATTGGCTGGTCAGTATGTTGAATATTTACTTGTTTTTGATTTCATCGTGATCATGTTTGACCTACTTAGGGTAAATACAGCATCAAACTGTATGCAGAATCACAGTCAAGAGTGTTGCTGTCGGTCTTGGCGACTTTTTGCAACTATGCGAAATCGAATGATGTTAAAGTTATGTTGTACTTCGACGAAGCACATGAGTTCAATTATTCCATCGCAGACGACACGGATGGAAAAACATTGTATCATGTTGTGCAGTCAAGTTTGAATGACTTTGGAAGATCTTTTTTCACCATATTTCTTTCCACCCAATCGTCTCTGACATTGTTGGCTCCAACTGCTGCGGCAGCTCGGTCCGCTCGGCAGCAAAATACGACGAAACCTCATCCTCCAATCACGGAGACACCATTTGACTGCCACCCGAGTTTCCCACTCCAACGTGGAGAATTCAAGTTGAAGGATCTTGGGGACCTCCGCTTTCTGGCGCGCTTTGGGAGGCCATTGTATGAGACCCAGTCCACTTGGCTTCTCTTTCATTAATCTCGGTGTTGTAGGTTCTGGACTATGCTCCAACAACCGGAGGACGATGGAGTCGTCCACGAAGCCATGAATCTAGCACGCAAGAAACTCGTTTTTGACGACGACATCAACAAGATCGAACACTCCGAGACGGCAATGCTTGCGATCTTAGATGTCTTGATCACAATCCACTTTGAGCCAAGGCGGGACACGGCGCACAAGACCGAAATGGAGATGGTTGCGAGTCACATGAGGACCGCTTTCTCCGTTCCAGATCATCCCCTCTACATCCGCTCCGGATACCCATCCGAGCCTTTCCTTGCGGAGGCTGCATCACGTCAAATGTACCTCTACATGCGAGATTCGCCAAGTACGATGATCTCCATCCTGAAGAACAATCTCGATCATGGCCTGATCGACCTCGGTCAGAGGGGTGAGGTCGTCATGCGGGTCCTTCTCATGAAGGCATACATGGAAGCCATTGTCGCTGAGCAAGGTAACCAGGGTCCGCAGCCGAACTTCAGCAAGGGTTGTAGCTTCCTCCAGTTTCTGAAAGCCCTGTTTGCAGATGGGCACCATGACCGGATCCTAAAGGCTACTCCGGAGAACGGGGTCGAGGCACGTACTCTCGAAGATGCCTTTAAAGATGCAGTTGTGCGGTTCACACATTTCGTCAAAGCGGTCGGCGACTCTGTTGTGGAAACCACAGCCATGGAACTCGGTTTTGTGAGGGGTTCGGCGTTTATCTGTCACAACCGCCAGAAAGACGTCGACATCGTCATTCCAGTTTTACTTGACAAAGATGACACGGTGGCAGAGTCCTCAATGTCTGCACTGCTCATACAGGTGAAACGGCGGAAAAAGGCGGGCAGCACCAATGCCTACACCATTGACCAGAGGACGCTCGACTTCTTCCCGGGTCGTTCTACCACCCAGAAATCTTCAAGGCCGTATGTGACACTTCTCGCTGAGCTAGGTGTCGATGTTACCTCGAAATCCGACATTGACATCTTAGACGTCAGTCAAAGCCCACGGCGCACCTCCTCTCGCCTTGAAGCCAAGCGACCGGCAGAGCATCCAAAGTACAGCCTTCGAGCTGAGGGGTGCACGAATAGGACATGGAAAGTTATCAACAGTACGGAGCATGCAGACTACATCCAGGCCTTGGGCAGAGATGATTTTTTGGATGACCATCCGAGACAAAACGAGGAGTCGCTGCAACTCGTTCGCCAAACGCTGCCATTCTGGTACGAAGATGCAGCATGGGTCTCCGAACCCCCAGAGAGAGCTCAGCCGAGTGCGACAGTGGACGTTGACGATGGAAGTGAGCTGCCGGAGGAGGAGCCGATGGATGAAGACTCGGATCCATAGTTCGCGAGTTGTAGACTGTTGAACGTTGAACCAACAAACGAGCGAAACCAGTTAGTATTGGGGTAAATTTCACAAACTCGTACTACAGTAACCAAGTGCCTGTGTGTCTGTATGTTGTTAGGGCCGTCGCGATCCCCCCACTTGGGTGTTTTTCTGGTTGACCACGGATCCAAGTATCTGAATCACTTGGTCCGAGCCCGATCCCTTCTGAACAGGGACTCACTGGTATTCGCATCAACGAACTCCTCGCATTATAATAATGACCCGCTCCGCTGATGACCTGGAGCCATATTCGCAATCAGTTCCAAGTTGTAGGATTGTCCGCCGAGCGCTGTAAACGTTCGTGACCCGTTTTCCATCAATTAAAAAAGAGAAGAGCAGAAAGGGGAAAAGTGTGAACTGATGGACTCACGAACTGAAGAATTTGCTCCTGACGACGACCGTACCAGGTCGACCAGCGTGCCACACCACGCGGCCGACCTCGGCTTCACTCAGGCCAGGATTCCATGCTCACCCGCTTCACCGTCGTCGTCGTCGTCGATGCGCTGAGAAAACCCTGCGTCTCGATCCGGTAGAGAACACGACCTTCTGGAGAGACGAGGACAGTGTTGAACAGACTATCCTGTGCCAATGAAAAGTTCATCGTGTTCGACGATAGAAGGGGGAGTTGGGCCAGCGATTTCGGTCACGAACGTTGGGAGAGCGTGCCGAGAGAGGACCCAGATTCTGCCACGCTGGCCGTTCGCCGATGAACATTCGGTGTGGACGTCGGCCAGCATCAACTGGACTACAAACGTGCGGTTTTCGCGATCCCAACAAGAACTAGCATCCGCCTTGTATCTGATTGGTTCACGCCAAAAGGGGTTATCTACACCGAACGATTATTGCAGAGAATACTCACGACGTTGTCCAACATGACCTCCTCACTCGACTACACGTCGATAGAACACCCAAGGTCCGTCCTTGTCTCTCACAGAACATGGCCACCAACTCCAAACCCGCAGATGGAAAAACCTCCCCCCACCGCCCAACTTTTCCAACCTCCATTCCACCCACGTACGTCCCCCACCGTGCCGATTTGACAAAACTCTCAACCCTTCTTTCACCACCAGACAAAGACCCCCGCCAAGGCGGCAGCAGCAGCCGCAGCCTCCTACGCAGCCCTCAAAGAAAAACGCGCTTGGGACCTCGCCATCGCCCCCGCTAAATCCCTCCCCATGCAAGCCTTCATGCTCTACATGTCCGGCGGCGGCGTCCAGATCTTCAGCATGGGCATCGTCCTCATGCTCCTCGTTACGCCTATCAAGAACATCGCTGGGATGAACGCTGGTGCGTTGCCCCTCCCTCTTTTCCTCTTCATGGTCAAACACCTCACCTCACGTCGACAGCATTTGCCCCCTTCATGCCCACCAGCGCCTCCCCCATCGCCCTCCCACTCCAAAAACTCACCTACGTCCTCTGCAACCTCCTCACCCTCGCTGTCGGCCTCTGGAAATGCCGCTCAATGGGCCTCTTCCCCACCGGAACTGGCGACTGGCTCGCCTTTGAAACCCGCGGCGTGGTGCGTTGCGTTTTTTCTCACTCTCTGCATGTTTTTTGGGGCATGAAACAAGAACCGTGTCCTTTTTTGCCCTGCTTCCTTTTTTCCCGTGGTGCTAAGTCCCTTTTCGTTGCCAGCCTCGGGAAATATCGCTCTTGTAAATCGAATCCGCTTATTCCCCTACACGCAAGACCGGAACACGACGTCGCCGAGGGACACGAGATTCACCCCAAGATGCCTGATGCCATTCTCTACAGAGAAACATGATTCCTATCACGAGCAAAGGGGTATACCATCTAAACCATTCCTGTACTTCCACTTTCCCAAGAATCATCCATGGGTTTTCTCCGTCATCATTATCACCGGAAATACGGGATAAAAGAGGGGCGAGAAGGAAACAAAAAACAAAGATTAGGTTGCAGTTTCGGTGTAGACGGGTGACCAAATGCCCCTCCGTCGGAATTTACTCAGTGCAGTGGAGAAGCCATAAATGGTGTTGAAAGAACATCGTGGATGGGTAAAAAAAATCATAGCCCAAAGTGTTACGCGAGAGGGAAAAGGGACGACACAAGGAGCTATAGAGAAACGTCAAGGATATATGAGGCAGAGGTGAAGCGTAAACAGAGTCGTTAAGAGATGGAAGATATCAAATGAAACATTCCCGTGGGACTGAGCTACATTAAACGATGACACATTTCTGTCTTTTCTTGACCACGGGAGGCTCGAGAGCAGCGACAATGGCCTGTTGCCGGCATCAACACGGTCCAGACGCGCCAAATGAACCCAGAAGCTCAGACGTACCTCATCGAACACGTTCTTCAAGCCCTTCTGCGTCAGAGCCGAGCACTCCACATATTTGACCGCTCCAAGTTCCCTCGCAAGGCGTTCTCCCAGCTCACTCGTTACGGGTCGCTGCTTCTGTCTAGCGAGTTTCTCAATGACTTGGCTGTCGTCCCGCAGATCGATTTGCGTGCCGACAATGAGGCACGGCACGCCCGGACAGTGATGATGTACCTCCGGGAACCATTTCTCCTTTACGTTTTCAAACGACGCAGGGGAGGTAACACTAAAGCAAACAAGAAAGACGTCCGTTTGCGGGTATGATAATGGACGGAGACGGTCATAATCCTCTTGACCTGTCAAACAAATCATTCGTGTGACAGTGAACAACGAGCCGAACAAGGCGACGAACCGGCAGTATCAAACAACCCAAGCGTATACGGATCTTCACCAATCATTACCGTCACGGCGTAGTTATCAAAGACCTAGCATATAGGCTTGCGTCTGCCCAGCGAGTGGAGCAGCAACGGGAGGGAAGACGTACAGTCGGAACATACTCGCTCGGAAATTTGTTGGTAGTGTACGATATCAAAAGACAAGTCTGTGCAACGTCACGTTCACTGGTGTGCCCGGATCAGAGCATAGAAACCAGTCGTCACTCACCTTGCCAACAGCACCATCCCCTACTACAACACATTTAATGGTTTGCATGTCGTCGAGATAGTTCTAACACGAGTCGTAGTGACGCTTCACTGGGGTGTGACTAGATCAGAACCACGCGGGGGGTGTACGCACGAGACCCGTTTTAGAACGCTTTGCCCGTCCACACTGCTGCAGCATGACAACCACGTTGCCGAGGCTGTGCGACGCCAGCAGAACGCCCACTAGGTGGTGGCGCGGGAGGAACACTTGATTAACTCACCGGGTGGGAAGGATTGATTGGCAAGACGCGAGCTTGTCTGACTTGAGAAAGTACAACTAACGCAATCACGGCGAGCACGGTTGGTTTCTGGTGTGCAGAGGAAGACCGGTGAGTGGTCGCCGGACTCATGGGGGCGGCAGCGACGAGAGGGGAACAAAAAGCGACGTACAAAGGACGGGAAAGTTGCGGGGTCGATGTTGGCGACGACGAGCGGCCTCGACACGAAATCGCAAGGTCGACCTACTCATCATTCGCGACATGAACCGGCCCTAAGCAGACAAATACACACAAATAGCCTTGGAGAAAAATAAAATAAAAGAAAAAGAGAAAACAACAAACAAACTGTCTCAGATCCGAGTCTATCTTCGTGCTACGCATACAGATATTATAGTGTGCATGCTCATATCATAGCGAAAAAGGGTTGTGCAGTACTGATACAGTGTATCCTTCCCCATCGCCTCCATGGTCCACATTACGGTGCTGTAGGTGTTTTAGCAGTATGCAAGATCCTGTCGTAGCTGGAAACATGTTGAACACCGGCGTTCTGCTTGGGAATTCAGAGACTCGCAATGGCTCAGGATAAAGATTACCGTACAAATCATGACTCCATTAAGGGAGGCTTCCACCAAGAGAGAACTCCTCGCTTGGTACCAGTAACTATACACGCTTGTGAGCCACGGTCGAAACACTGCAAAAACAAACATCAGCCTAGTAGACGCCGAAGGGTCTTACGGACTCACAGCAACCGCCTGCACTTGTTCGGCTAAAAGGTAGTCACACGGTCAGCCCGCGCTTACGTGCCGCAGTGAAAGAACGCCACTCACATTCGCCGTGATCCAGCCCGCAGATCACCTCCCCCTTGGCCTTATCCCACACCAGCAGGTTGCTCTCTGTCGACCCAAACAAAACCGTCTTGCAGTTGCTGGCGAATACGGCGCCAAAACCTTGCCGTTGTTCACCCGAAGAGTCCCCATTCATGGAATAGACTTGCTCAATCTTGCCCTTGTGATCCGTCTGCTGAATTCCAACCAAATGAGCCCGTCCTCCTGCCTGCGACACCAATGCGTGTGTGCCCGACCCATTGACATCCAAGTGGTATCTGCAGCTAAGTGTCAACCGACGTTGTGTGTTGGAGTAAAAATAACCCACACTTTGGCTTTGAGGAAGGCGTACGCGCGCAGTGTTCCATTTGGCACTTGACAATACCACCTGGACACATCCCGTCGTTAGACCAAGCCAGACAAGCACAGGAAATATGCATACAAAACCCCATCGCTAGTACCGCCAATCAACGCCTCTCCATCCTCGACAAACTGAATAGACGTCACATTTTGCCGCAGAATCGACCGTTGTGGTTGCCAAGTGCCTATCCCTGGTGTTCAACGGTAGTACCGTGCATTCACAAAAATCGCTGACCTTTGATCCATATCCAAACTTTAACTCCTATCCGCGGGAACGCAACAGCAATTCTGTCACGTCTGTATGCAAAACAGACCGAATCCTCCTTGCCAGCGTCCAATAACTTTGCCCACTGCCAATGGTTCTGATTCTGTTCAGGATACATCAGACATATATTTATACAATGCCAAAGCGAAAACGCACCGTACGCGTCCACTTGCTGATAATCCCATCCTGTCCCAACGAAACAACGCCCATATCATCCGACATCCAAGCGACGGCCATGATCGGTGCATTTTGTCCAAGTCGAGCTGTCTCCACTTTACTTGTCATGTTCCATATTCGAATCGTGCGGTCATTGCATATGACAGCCAACCGTTCCCCGTCCGAACTGAACGAAACGTAGTTGATCCCTCGGTCCTCATCACTCTTAATCTGCACTGCGTGCATCGGGTCGCGACACGGCCACGAGACCGTCCGTTTGCGTGGACGGGCGTTCTCGGCGTCTACGTCGGTGTCAGACGTCAACGCGCGTTTCTTGCCCTTGAAATCGCGCGAAGGCGTTGAACTGTTTGATCCTATCGGTCCAAGCGATTGGGGTGTATAATGGAGGACGGTGGGAGCTGCGGATGCGGGAATGAGAGGTCGAGGTGCTTGTATAGGGATATTTTGGGCCGAGGCACTAGTGGGAGACTGAGAAAAGGACGCACTTGCCCAATCGTTGCATTCTGAATATGATTATAAAGATCTAGGTCCAGTGTGACCACGACCAGGGACTCACCGTGCTTGATTTGCGGTGTCGAAGATACAGGTTGGGCGAACAGTCCAAACCTACCCCGGTCCGCGGGTGCGGCCGACTTGGGACCCGACGAACTATGCAAGAATCCAGGCGGAGATGGTGATGAATATGGTGCAAGACCAGAAAGGCCAGGTGGTGTTGTCGACGATCGAGTGCTTTCAGGTGTAAGTGGTCGTACAAGTGGAAGAGAGCCCCTCGCAATTGGCGGTGAGGCACTTATCTCGCCTGCCGCCGCCGCCGTATGTGCATTCGTCTGTTTATTGTATGGCCAGCCATTCCCAACCACCACCTTCCTTCTGGGTCCCGGTCGCGGCGATGACACCCGAGCACTAGGTTTTGGGGGTGGCGGTGGAGGGTGCCTCGATGGACGGATATTGAGAGGATTAGAAATTGAACCGGTTGATGTGTATGACAGCCGTGGGTCATTGGCAGACCTTACAGGTTGATAACCGGGTTTCCCAACACTAGAGCTTGGCCCACTAGGATGTATCATGGGGTCAGATGGTCTAGACGGTAATGAAAATAATGCTGGTTGTTGATGGGGTTGGAGTGGGGTTGAGAACGGCTGGGTCAGGGGCGGAGGCAATCTGGTTTCTGGGACTATCAACTTCAATGACTGCGGGACTGGAGATTCCTTGAGTGGGGGAACGCTTTCGGGTGCAGTCGGCTCTGTCTTGATCGGTAGCTGCTCAACCGGGTTGGGCTATTCGACATCGTCATCGATGCAATTCCAGGGGAACCTATTCACCTAACTTACCATCTCATCAGAAAGGCTCGAGCGGTCCGAGGAATCCTTCCTGGTCGTCAGTGAGTCCTTTTCTCCCACGAACTCCGTTATAAATCCACCCGAAACGAATGGGTTCTTGATAGGTGCGCACTTAGGGACCGCAGTTACGACAGGAGGGAGTTCATGCTTCTCAGTTACGGATTCGGTAGTAAAAGGTGCCGAGGTGGTCGCCACGGTCGACGCAGGAGAAGCCACTATGGTCTGAGCTGATGGCGGCACTGGCGTTTGTGCGGCAACATGGGATTTTATAGGCGCTAAGGGAAGGACGAGGGGTGAAGGAGGATGAGCGCGGCGAGAAGTGGCTCCTGTGATAAAACCTGGGATATCATCATCAGAAGCAGAAGACTGTGATGAGGGCGACGACTGGAGGTCCATGTCGACGGTCTCGGAGGATACAGGGCTGATCTGCGACGTCCTGCTAGCGGCATCCTCGATGTGGTTCCACGGCGCTTCGGGTTTCTCCACCGGCGCTTGCTGTGTGGTAGATGCTGTAGACAGCGCTTTACCTATTGTAGCAGGGGTTGGCTGCACAGGCGTGGATGGGACCTCGATGGGGGATGGACTGCGAAGATGGATAGGTGATTGAGGAGGTGTGCTAGGCGGTGAGCCTATGCTCATCGGAGACAAACTTCGGGAGCGATCATCGTTCGGTATCTACAGTGGCTGAGAATATGTTCTATAATTGTATAAAATGCACTTACCGGACGGTCATCAGGCGGCGGGATCAATTTTAGTGATGTGTCTGGCTCTGATACTTGCACAGGTTCTTTCACAGGAGTCGATGGCGCTCCGGGTGATTGATGAGTGGGAAGTGACAAAGTCTCCTGCACGAGGATGGTGGGGAGGACTACCTGGACAGCACTCACAGACTGGACTTGGACGCCGACGGAGACATGTGTAGCCGGCGGTGGGATGAAGGTATCTAAGAGCGACATACCGAACGCTCGCATGGATGATGTATGGGAGGGAGAAGGGGTATACTCACCTTCGACCAAGCTCACCTGTTCGTGTTGTTTCGTCCACGTTCTCCGCATCTTGGGAGGGATGACGTGAGAAACGGGAGGGTCAGAGAAGGTATCATCATGAGCGATCTGTTTTTCAACCTCCTCCTCCTCTTCCGAGTTTAAGTCAGGGATGGTGGAGAGGTCACCTTCGAACATGACGGCCTGGTCAGTGAACGAGCCGTCTTCTGAGGCTACTGAGAGAAGAATTTCCTTGCCGGGCTTGACCTCGATTCTCTTCTGGGCAAAAAGACTAAAGTATGCGACGGGGCCTCTTCCAGGAGGGTAGGTAGAGTCTTCTGAGAGCTCTACACGTCTAAGGACGACGTGAGCTTTCTGACTTGCGCCATGGCGTCGAAAGCGAAGGGCCCCCTTTACGCCGAGGATGGAGGCGACGGAGGGGGGTTGAAATTGTGAAAATGACTCGCTTGTGGAGTCATCCATCACACGACCTTTTTGACTTTGGCCTCGTTCGTGCTCGTGAAAGCGTCGGCCAGTGAATCGACCGCTGTGTCGGTCACAGAAAGACTTGGCTACCAGACGGTATAAAATCACGTGATCCGTGAGAACCACCACACATTCAACGAAAATTTCTGTTCCTATGCTCGCACGACGCACACCCAACATCTCAACTCGGCGCCAATCCCAACCTCATAGCGTTCCCCGGGTTTCGAGCCTTTCGCACAACCGACAAACTGAGCAAATTGATTACATGAATATGGTGTGTACGCTTGACAGGACTTGCTTTTCCATTGGCCGGCGTCCTCGGTTAAACTGGGAGAGCTATGACCATGGCAAAATGTGAGTCTAAAAGCATCAACTACCAGGGTATTCCAATCATCTGTGCTGTCTGTTGGCGAGGACCAACTATGCCGGGTGAGACTGAGAGGAGCGGAATGTCTTGTAAAATAGTCACGTGTTCATGTCAAGGCTATTGGACAACAAAGCAAAACAACGCCCTATAGTGAGACGTGGAACGTACTGCGCTGTTGCAAAAGTACACCACACACCGAGTATGCGCTTCCTGAGATCAGCGCTGGTTTCCTGCCTCGCCCTCTTGTCCTGTGCTCTCGCAAAGTCGAGCTCAGGTGACAAGGTCCTCGTCCTCCTCGACCCTCACCTAGATAAGGCAAACTACTCCATCTTCTTTAATTCACTCGAGAGTGAGTCGCGACCTATTAGCACTGTCCGACTCTGCCCACTCACACCAACTTGCAGAACGAGGGTACGACCTGACGTTCCGCGCACCAAAGGACGCGAGTCCTGCCATCACCGCGTACGGCGCACCTAACTACGCCCATGTCATTCTCTTCACCCCAGAAACCAAGTGTCAGTCTCCAATAACAGCCTCCAGCACTCTCGACTAACCCACCCCACAGCATACGCATCAGACATCACACCACAGTCCTTGGTCGGCCTCCTCTCAGACAACACCAACCTCCTCATCACCCTCTCCCCAAAACAAACCCCCCTCTCCTCCCTTGCTGCCGAGTTCTCCCTCATCCCTCCTCCCCCCGGCACACCTCTCGTCTCACACCACCCCAAACGCGATGAACCCGCAACAGTCATCCCCGTGCAAGTCACCAAGTCACCCATCCTCAGCCCAGGTATCGCCCCCGTCTGGTTTTCCGGCGCCCCACACGCGCTCGGTAACAGCCCCTACCTCGTCCCTGTCCTCCACGCACCTGCAACGAGCTTTGCAGCCGATTCCACCGACGACTCCGAGGCCGGCGTTGTCGTTGACGCCGCAGAGAAGAATGGCGAGGGTCTCTGGGCCGGCAGCCAGCTCGGCCTCGTCACAGGCTTTCAGACAACCAAGAACTCGCGTGTTATCTTTGCGGGCAGCGTCGAGCTTTTTAGCGACGAGTACGCAAGGAAGGCGCTCCCCGATGGTATCCCGTCCGGCAATGCGCAATTCGTCAGGGACATCGCCGCTTGGGTGTTCCAGGAGACAAAGGTATTGCGCATCGACCGCACGGAACACCACCGCGTCAATGAGACCGACGCACCGGAAATGTATACAATCAATGACCAGATCGTACGGTCCTGATGCTTGCTGTGTAGACGAGGCGCTTACGTTTCGTGTTGTGCAATATAGGTTTACACCGCGTACATTTCGGCGTACGACTCTCGGACTACGAGCTGGAAGCCGTACAATGGTCTCACGGATTTACAACTCGAGTTCACCATGCTTGACCCGCACGTACGTACTGCACTGCTCCCCGTCGCCGGTAAGCCCGGCAAATACGAGGTCCAGTTCCGCGCACCAGACAGGCACGGCGTCTTCAAGTTCGTCGTTGGTTGGCGGAGACAAGGGTGAGCATCTTTTACATATGCTCTATTGTTGGGAATGACACACTGATTCTCACTTCTCATAGTCACTCGTTCTTGCACACGACAACGACCGTACCTGTTGTCCCACCCAGGCACGACGAATACCCCCGCTTCTTGAGCGCTGCATGGCCATACTACGCAGGCGCCATCAGCACCAGCATTGGCTTCTTCGTTTTTTCCGCGCTGTGGCTCGCAGGTGACGTCAAGGGTGAGAGAAAGAGCTTGAAGAACGCCAAATCCGAGTAAGCGACCATGTGAGAAGGAGGATGGGTGTCATGGACACCGAAAATTCTCGTTGCCCTACGGTGACATGCCATAGAACCTTTTGCACACATACCTGTATTAGACACCGGTCTGCGATAATATCCACCTTTTCGGTTTTGCACTACCCAAGGCATTTTGACCAACCATGCCACGTCGATGAAGGCTTCTGTCTAACGCCGTCTATGGAGCATATACATGAAAGATCTACGACGAAGTGTGCACGCATAGCCGAGTGGGCGAAACAGGGACGCCAACTAAGAATTGGACTTTTTGAAGACTTTGGCCAGGTTTTGCCAGACGAGGTTCGGGCTCTGAGCAGCGTCGATAGGAATCCAGAGACCTTTTTGGCGGTAATAGTCAACAACGGGCCCAGTCTGTTTGTGGTACGTAGCAAGACGCTTCGTCAGCGTGTCGATGTTGTCGTCTGAGCGCTGGATGAGTGGTTCGCCAGTGACATCATCCGTGAGAGGTTTCTTGGGAGGGCTATGCGGTCGCACTGAGAAAAAAACATTACGTCGTGGAAAAAGAAATGCGACGCACTTGAATTCTCTGTGGTAAGTCCTGCCACTGGCGAGGTGGATAAGACGGCCTGTGATCCGTGAGATGAGGAGTTGGTCATCAATCTGGAGCTGTACAACATTGTCCAGTTTCTCCTTGCGGTTCTCGAGCATCGCATCGAGCTTCTCCGCTTGAGGAATCGTACGAGGGAACCCATCAAGCACGAACCTAGACATGCGCGAATCAAAACGGGCACGAAGAATGAAAAAGAACGGGGGGAAAAAAAGCGAAACCGGCCTCACCCGTTCTTGCAAGCCTTGTTGTTCTCCAGCTGGTCCTTGATTATCCCGACCATGATATCGTCACTCACGAGTCCACCCGCGTCCATGACCTTCTTGGCTTGTCTACCAAGATCGGTTTTTTGGGCGATTTGCTCACGAAGCATGTCGCCCGTCGCGAGGTGACAGACGCAGAACTCGTCACGTATCCGCGGGGCTTGTGTACCCTTGCCTATGTCGAGTCGGAGCGGCACAATGAGCGCATCAGCGTGTCGAGCCTCGGCACTCCCCCAGGGGACGAGAGGAGAAACACGTACCGGCGCCAGGAGGACCGATGAGGATTGTGCGGAGCTGTTGTGCGGGCGTCTTGGGCCCCTGCGCAACAGGCTTTGCTCTCTCCTCGAGCACGCGAATCTTTTCGTTCAACTGCGCGACGAGACCCTTGAGGTACTCGACTTCGTCGGAGGATACCATTGTCCGTCAATGTATATGAGTGACGAGAAGTGGGCGAAAAGTGGGAGGAGGCGGTGGAGGCACCGGGAACGAAGTCGTTGGACACTTCTAAGTGTGAGCATCTCACGTGGCTGGTTATGTTCGGCAAGGCTGGGGAATTGAAGCGGAGATGATCGGACTAGAGTCGGCATTGATGGCGGAGACAAGTCATGGGTACCCTTGGCCCACTCAACCACCACGCAAGGAGCCTTAATGGGATGGACTGCCCTTCACCTGTTCATCACTGAACAAAGCGCCAACGACACGGAGGGGAATGTGAGTGCTCACTTTCAAGATCAGTGCTGGGGCAATCAGTCCAGGCAGTCCCTGACGCCGTTCATGAAAGTTGAAGATAAGTTTGACCTGGTGGAACATGGGCGAGCTCGAAGCTAGCGCTCGCGAAATGCGTGCATGGACACATAGTAGACCGCGAGTTGCACGCGATAAGGACTCACAAGACCCTGAATCCTCTTATATGGATCCGATCCATAAAAAACCCCGCACTGCCAACACATGTTCTATGTGCGAACCGTGCGGTGCGAGGTGTAATAAGCCACGCTTCTCTGGTGTGGATGGGGTAGTTAAGCCCTGCGTTTGTTGCATACTGCTGGAGTGGCCGCAGCCTCCCAAGCAGAACACTAACTACTTCCTTTGCCCACGCTGATAACAACTCATATACTCAATGCAACGAAAGGACCGGACAGGCCCCACTTCTTCAAGGGAGCGCTCATATTTTGTGACTCCAACGCTCGGCCAGCGTTTCAGGAGTTGCATCAACTCGGCAGACCTTGGTTCTGTCTTCTTGAAAGTGGCGACCGAGCAAAACTATCGTCTCGAGCGCTTGCCCTTCCCTCGTGAATAAATCGCTGGCAAATACGCTTTTCAAGAAAAATAGGTGAAGCGCGAAGTCAGTAAATGCCCTTGACGAACGCTTGTTTCAAAGTGCTAGCCTCGGACATAGGGTACCTAGTGGCGATTGGCGCGTGCTCCTTTTCGCGGATGGGATGGTGAGGCCGAGAAATTGGGACCTGTTGTACCAAACCACATCGGATAGCCGACCTAGTTCAACGAAATAAATGGGTGCGCGATTAACTTATGTGTATGTAACAATTTGGAGATTTGTCGGGCAGGTTGTCAGATTTTCCAGGTCAATGAACAACGCACCGAGGTATGGAGAAGTCTGGTAAACTATCTTCTGACTGTTTTATTCCGATATCTGAAGTCGACCCGTGGAGACAAAGTCAATGGTTGCAATGATCTTCACATACCAAGGGTTAGACGATACTAGTAGTTTACGCTTGTTTTCCAAGGAAGGTGATATCCAAAGTACACGGTAGGTTGGATGAATTGGACGATGATGTCCCTTAGACTGTCGGGCAGTGCATGCACCTTCTGACACACACCTTGACACCTGTCGACCTCGTCTGCTGAGTAGCCATCGGGTTCTCAGGACAACAAAAGCAGATATAACGGCGACGTCTGATTTCGAACAAGTTTCGAGATTCCCGACGGAGTCCTGCAAATTACTGGAGGTGCACACGATGATAAGGATTTTTCTCATGCTTATCGGCGGTTCACACTGCGGCGCTATGAAGATACGTAAGTAGATATCCTCTCGTCTGGCTATCGGTCACCAGTTACGAACATATAGCTGCTGGTTCCCGCTTGCGATACGGCAAAAACGCGTAAAGCGGGCTTCTGGGGATGGTATAAAGGAAGCGAGGACGATAAGGCGACGGAAATGTCGTTTCTCAAGGTTATGCACAACAGATAAGTTACACCCGGAAAGGCAAATCTCTGCTAATTTGTGGCTGTGCCGATACCCTGCTCCACTCACAAACCTGACAAATTCTAGAAATTTGTGTCTTTGATTTCCGACGTCGAGCACCGTCGCAGTCCATCTGCGTTTCTGTTCCCCGCCGCAGCCCGTCCGCCTATACATTCTTTTTCTGTTAACGACCTTAAGCATCTCTCAACCTCATCTACCTGGTAGTTCCCCCTCGCCTTTAGTAGCTATTCAGTGGCTGACAGTTGTCATAGTAAATTATCCATCCTCGTCCGTAACGACGTTCTCGCCAGCATCTATATATAACATCTCACATCTACGTGCGTTTTTTTCTCAATCGGCGGGCGTGGACTTTTTCTCTGACCAACACTGGTCTAGAATCGAACTTTGACTCATCAGTCTCGCCCCAATCCAGACCAAAACCATATCTCTTCTACTTGCTTCATGTCTCTCCTCATCTCCTTCTGAGACCCGGATCTAGGTCAGTCATCCTGACTTTATATAACCTGTATCTGTTATAACCCGCCCCAGCCTAGTTAGATTGAATCATCGCACCTCATCATGTCCTCTACGACGGTTTGCGTAACGGACACTTCCGTTATCCCATTCCCAACCCTTGCCCCCACCTACACACAGACGTCTAACACAGCAGCTGGCCCACTTCCTCATATACCATGCAGAAGCGCACGTTCGAGTCCTCTACTCTCCCTCTCTGACACATCAATATCAGACTCACATACGTCAAAGTCCTCTGACAGTGTTGATTACGCGCTGCAGAGTCGTTCTGCGACCCACGTGCGCTATGAATCAGGGTCGAGTTCATCTTCCTCCACCCTCTCGGATGAAATACGTCCTACCATCATCCCTCGTTCAAAGCGTGTCGTTTCTCCGCACGCTATTGCCATCGATTCCCGGGATATATTCACTCCCCCCACACCGGTTTCCACACCTGTCAAACCAAGGGCCGATGGGCGCTCATTTATAGACCTAGAGAGTAGAAAGCAGACCCCTCTACGTGGCACATCCGATGAGGAAGATACACTACGGCCGTTTCCCGTGCTTAGACAGGTGCCGTTCTGCAAATTTGGACAATTGAGGCTGGAAGGATCAGCCGGGAAGCATGCCCATCACACTTCCGATTCCAATGTTACCCCCTCTCGGGCGCCGGCTGTGGGCACGCTAGACGCCAAACAACCACGCCAAACCATCCGGAAAAAATCGGGACAACCTGTCAAGTCGTCCCTCAAGAGTGCTCGGCGGCCTGGCTTGCAGGTTGTCACGGATGGTTCCTTTGCCAAGAGCGAGCCTGCCACACCCATCCATACAAAGGCCGTCAAGTTCGACTCTAAGCTCGAGCACGTAAAACTTTTCCTGGCAGAGCAAAAACCACTTGCGGTATCAAGAGATGGCAGTCCAACCAGTGACACAAGTGGGGACGAGTTCCCATCGTTCATCTACGGCGATGGCAGCCGTGACATCCAACAGGTCAAGATGCTAGTTCCCAACATGCCGTCATCTCAAAGAAAGAGAGAAAATGTCGCATTGCAAGAATTGGTACTTTCTCAGGATCAACGTACGATCACCGGGAGCGTTCGTGTTCGCAATATCGCGTACGAAAAATGGTTGGCTGTCCGCTTCACATTGGACTGCTGGCAAACGACGAGTGAGGTCACAGCGCGGTATGACAAATCGATCGAGGACGACACCTTTGATATATTCACATTCGCCTTCCGTTTACATGATATCTGGTCGCGTATCGAAGAGAAGACGATATTGTTCGCGTTGCGGTACACGGTGGCGGGGCAGGAGTATTGGGATAACAATGCCGGAAAGAATTATCACATCAAGTTTGTCCTCGCACCTCCCTCGGAGCCCTCGAGTGCGGTCGACAACGAAACGAGCCTCAGAGACTTGGATCTGAGGTTAGAGGACCTTGCGAAGGCCAGATCTGCTCCTATCCCTATATCTCCCTATCGACTCGGTCGGTCGTTCAGCGCTGATCACCAGTATTCTCCGTTCGCCAAGTCCCTGTCAACACGGTATGATTTCGCTTCAGCATACAAGACGCAATGGGCAAGGAGTGCTTCGCCTCAGCCTAACCGCCATACGCGCACACATACACATCCATCTGGTGTTCCCGCCACTGCCGGCCCGACCGTTGCGCCATGGTCTGACACGTTGAAGGCCGCTCAAACCGAGCAGGTTACATCTCCCCCACGGCCACGACCACAATCTCCTCTTTCTCTCGGGTCACCACGGGAAGCGATGGAGGGTACACCCACGCAACCAGCTCGCTCCGAGGTAGAGCCAGCTCTGCGTGATAGTCCTAGCCCGTCCCGCTTGCAAGATGGTCGAGAGCGTCATCATCGTCGGGGCTACATTGACAAGGTCATCGAGGGATCCCCCAACTTGCGGAGGACACCTACTGGGTCACCCCTGAAGTTTGATGTCACGGGCAAAGACACCACTACCCAGTTACCGAGGATACGATCATACCCACTCACTGCTGAAAAGCCGGGGTCTATGGTGAACTCACCTCAGCAATGGACACTGAAGCCACCATTATCAATACAAACTGCGTCAGTCGGTGATGGAGGGAGTCAGGAGCCGACCCCTTACGAAGCCTCGCAGTCGAGTTCCTCGAGTGCCTCTTCTTGCACGTCGTTGTTTTCACCAGGCTCTGAGTGCTCCCGAAGTGACACGAATTACAAGCAGTTCATTGACCAGTTTGTTTCCTTTATTCTCTCTCTCGTTCCTTTATGCTAATTTGCTTGCTTAGATTCTGTTTTTACACCGGTGCGGATTCCGTGCTTCAAGAATCGTCGGAAGCGCTTCCTCGTTCGCAGTCAGCCTCGAGCATTGGGCATTACTTGCTATCCCATTCGCCTCCACAGAGCTTCTCATCTCACATGCGCGACCTGCCAGCTCGGTTTTCCCTTGACCCGGGCGGCTCGAGTACTCCGACGGCCGTGCGCACCTAATGACCGTTTCATCATATACCTCTTTGACTATCATTCTGGCTACGTTATAACACGACGTATGCTCATATCTCCCTGGTGACAGGACGTCTCCTTTTTCATCTCATTTTCCTCACCGCATATCTGGACTGGGTACATGGTGCATCTCTTTTTTTTTTTTATCCTTCGATTTTCTCTTTATCCTCGTCATGTAAATACACAAATGCCTCAAATTTTTCCGCTTAATTTTCTTGACTCAATAGGTCTATCCGTCATATGCAGTTCCTTTTGTATGTATTAGTCTTAGATCAATCTCGTATCTATCGCCATACATATCGCACTAGACTGGGTTTCGGACCGCTGCACTACACGTTCTCACTTTGGGGGTTTTCAATACAGACGTGCGTCGGGAATTTAAAAAATACGATAGACACGAATCGACGAAACTTGTGACATGGTAGTGCGCTCTTTGAGCACGAGATGACGTGTAGGCTGCAACGGAGGTCAATTATCGACCTCTACGAGGGCCCCCTCGCCTATCGTAGTATCCACCACCGCCACCTCTCCGTCCACCACCACCACCACCGTTTCCCCAATCTTCGTTCCGTCCACCATTGCCCCCACCAGACCACATGTCCTCCTGAGGCAACAACGAACCGCCCTGTCTCGGTCCGACGGGCGGCAGCGGCGACGTATTCCCCATCTGTTCGGCAGCACCCAACCCAGGTATGAAGTCGTCCGAGTTCATCGCGTCGTCCGCCGCCCCAAACAGCGTCGCCCGGTACTCAAACCCGTCCGACAACCCACCGGGCAGGACCGTCCCCGTCCCTACTCCCGCTCCTATGGTCGTCGTCGTCCCCACTCCCGAGTTCATACCCGGAGCATCTTCGTCCCGGCCCCACCACCGTGATCCGGGATCCGCACCGTTCATCCCACCAGCACCACCAGCACCACCGCCAATCCCAAACCCATTACCAAATCCTCCACCGCTCGGCCCGCTCCCGTAGCTGAACCCAGGGACCATCGCGTCCTCCTCGTCCTCCTGCCCACTCACATCCGTCACCTCGGGCGGCTTCTCTCCGCCCCCGGCAAACACGGAGCTTGCGTCGCCCGGTCGTTCGCGCGACCAGAAGCGCGTCGTGTGGTCGTTGGATGCGCTGACGAGGATGTGCCCGAGGGGGTGGAAGGTGAGGGCCCAGACGTTGGAGTCGTGCGCTTGGGAGAGGGTCGCGCGCGGGAGAAGGGCGGGTTGAAGCGGGGTAGGTTCGGGGCCGGCGAGGTCCCAATGGAGGATGGCACCTTCGGAGCCGCCGGAGACGAGGATCGGGTGGACGGGGTGCCAGGTGACGGCTGTTGGTGAAGAGCAAGTCAGTGTGTGTGTGTGTGCGCGTGCGGGTACGGGGGAGTATTAGGAGACGGACGTACAGCAGACTTCTTTCTTGTGTCCTTTGAGGATGCGGAACTCTTTCATGGCGCGGATGTCAAAGACACGCACAGTTTGGTCGCGCGAGGCGCTGGCGACGAGGTTGCCGTTCGGAGACCAAGCAAGAGCCTGGATCGTGTTTTTATGTTGGTGACTGCAGTGGCGCATAATGAGAGAGTATTTAAACGTGGAGCTAGAAGGAATAACTTACAGCGTTGAGAGAACTGTGCCAGTACGAGGATCCCAAAATTTGATCAGGTTGTCTTTACTCCCAGAGGCGAGCAGACCCTTGGTCGGATGCCATTCGACACATTTGACATCCCAGCCATGACCTTGGGATTGGGTCAGAACGTGCAACATCTCCAACTCCATCAGAATTTGCATACCGGTCAAAACGCGCTCCTCTCTACTCTCTTCAAAATCCCATATTCGAATGGTCGCATCATCACTCGCAGTCGCAAACCGGCCGTCGTCCGGACTGAAGCTCAAGCCACGAATAGCCTCCCGATGTCCTGGCCATGCGTTCAAGTTGTTCATGTTCGGTTGAAAGTACTTGATGATGCCGCTCTGGTCTGCAGATGCGAGGTAGGCACCCGAATGTGTGAACTGGAAGGCACGTATTGCGGAATCATGGGCCTGCAAGATGGTCTCAAAGTTGAACGTCAGGCCATTCCAGAGCGTGAACTCGCCGCTCGTCGAGCCGGTCAGAACGCGCCTTCCCTCGGGCGTCCACTAGAAAAACAAGGGTGATCGGTGAGGCGTGTGCGGATGCGACGTGCATGGCAACTGGGAACGAACCGTCACGACGTTGACTGGACAACGAATTTTGTTGGTCGACGTGTGTATGAACTTGGTGCACAGTGAGGTCGATGCATTACCTGGGTAGGCGATGGGAGGGAGAAGCTAATCAATGTTATCATTCGTTCAGCATGTACACGATCGTATCGGTTGAAAATAATCCCTACGTCAACTATGTAGGGTGGTGCAGGTCTCATACAAGGTACATATGTTGGATTAGGGCGGTGTTTCCGTAACTGGGACGATCACAAGGGAATGAGTCGAGCGAGGTCGTGATTCGTGCAAAAGTGAGTGCGCACCAGTGCCCATCTGCCCATTCCACCGTTGAAATCGACCGTCCGACGAGGGTCTCGTTTTCTTGACGGCTTTCCCGTCCGCTAGTTGTCGCGCTGCAGCGAGTTCTTGCTCGAGGACTTTTGCATCGTCGACTGGCGGTGGTTGTGGGCCTGTTAGATAGCGGTTCGGTGTCCATTCCAAGGTCGGATGCGACGGTCGGGGTAGCGAATTTGATGGAAGAAGTACGGGGACTCGAGCGCTGGCCATACTTTGCTACAACTCGGAGGTGTTGCAGAAATCACACATTGATTGTTTGTGGGTATTTGTTGTGGCGGTGTATAATGGGCTTGCTCAACTGTGTGCCGGAAAAACCACAAAGCACCGGTTGGTGTGGATGTCGAGTCAGAAAGGCAGCCAAAAAGTCAGTGGGGCAGAAGACTTAAGGAGGGCGCCTCTCAGAAAATTCCCTCCATCACTCTTTCCTCTCAACCACCACCATCTCTGCCAACCTCACCCACAAACCTCGATTTTCTCGACAGAAACAGTAGATTTAATCTGATGGCACGCACAAAGGTATGGATACATTTCTTCTGAGACCGTTTCCTATTTTTTTTTGAAAGTGAGAACGATGGGGATGGGGTGTTTCTGTCGTCGATGCCATTGTTGTTAAGGAGGTGTGGCGCCGCGTCGAAGCGGGGTCACACGGTGTCCGCAAACACGGAAAGATGGCAGCACGGAGGCTCGAAACAACGTTTCCGTCCTTCCACTTCTTCACAATCTTCCGAGGATGGCCTCATTCCCTCCGTCGGAACTTCCAATGTCTCAACATATGTTTTCGGAGACTTACCCTTTTTGGAAATTTAGCAAACCGCTCGTAAGACGACTGGTGGCAAGGCACCACGCAAGCAACTTGCCACCAAGCAGACCCGCAAGAGCGTTGCGGTAAGTAAATCATGTTGTGCTCTCCTGTGTCACCTACTTACTTGAACTCACCAGGCTGCTGCTACCGGAGGCGTCAAGAAGCCCCACAGGTTCCGTCCGGGCACTGTTGCACTCCGCGAAATCAGGCGGTACCAGAAGTCGACTGAGCTTCTGATCCGCAAGTTGCCTTTCCAGAGGCTCGTCCGAGAAATCGCTCAGGACTTCAAGGTTTGTCTGTCCCTCATTGTGTTGTCGACATGCTTCCTAACTTGGTCGTCATCACACAGACCGACCTTCGTTTCCAGTCCTCGGCGGTGTTGGCCCTTCAGGAGGCCAGCGAGGGTGAGCGCACTCTTTGTTCTATGCTTGGACTATAACTGACTCTGCGTGTAGCCTACCTCGTCTCTCTCTTTGAGGACACCAACTTGGCCGCTATCCATGCCAAGAGGGTGACCATGTGAGCCTCACACATCCTTTGCTTACCCGCCCATACTCACACACCTTGCAGTCAACCCAAGGATCTGGCTCTCGCTCGCCGCCTCCGCGGTGAACGTGCCTAAATGGAGACGATGCTCACGAGAGTGTATTCGAACGACATGGATGTCCCTATGCCTCTAGTAGTTCTCTATTGTTATTCTTTGCTCGTAGGGTAGGCCTATATGACAGGCGGAAACATAATACATTTGACCAAGGGAACAACCTTACATATAAGTACCAGTTGAGCGGTCCCAGAGTGATGAACGTAAAACCGTTGTATGGATACACACATGCTCCTGTGAAAACGGCGAGTGTGCGAAGGCGTGGATCGATCTTGTGAAACAGCATAGTGGTGCTATTAATTACGCAGTATGTCTATCCGTTGCGTCTCTGAGATCTGATACACCGAACACTGCAACAAGGCACAATGATTCAATAATGTCTGTTTCAACTTTCACTAGTACCTACAAAGTACACTTTGCGATGGATACATTCGCGGTCGACAACAACTGTCCTACTCAACGGTCACAATGGGTACATAATTGCTCCAGTCGGGCGGTAGACACTGACACATATATGACATGATATTATCATTTGAACGGAATCCTGATCCGACACTCCATCGAAGATTAATCATTGAGCGTGCAAATGGATCCTCCCAATGATTGCCGATCTTGCTCTTGGTCGACGATCGAAGCTTAAGATACAACTAAACAACAAAAAAGAGCTAGAAACAAATCCACTCACGACCAGCATCCATCTCCGAGTCATGTGCATGAGGCACGGACCCCACTTCGTCGAGATCGCAAGCGCCAAGAGAACGAAGATAGTGCTCAACGTGGTGAAGCTTGCGTTCGACAGCGATGCCAAGGGGCGTTTTTCCACGAGAATTGGCTTCAAAGGGATCACAACCACGCACGACCAAGAGTTCCATAGTTTTCACACCTGGATCAATAAATTCAATGAGCAACTCCAACATGACATGGAGCACAGAATCCCCAAGTGCATTGCATGCATGAACATCAGCTCCATTCTCCACTAGGAAGCGAACCACCTGTGCTTGCCTCCAGATGATACCCTGCAGATTAGTGTTCCGGGAATTTGGTCGGCGTGAATTCACACCCGTTAATTCACCTGGGTGGATTAGCGTTGATTCACTGAGATTTGTGAGAGCCGTCGAACTAGCGGGTGAGTTTGAGTGGACCTGGTTCGACGACCAAACAGGTCTGAATCTAGTCTCGAGCCGTTCTGGGAAGGCGCTTAGCAGTGTGGGGGTTTAGTCACACCTTTAATCCAAAATTGGTGAAATTTCGCTCGATTTGGATGGTATCATCCCGTTTTGTATTAAATCCCAAAAAAGTAAACTTGCATAGAATCTGTCCGAGTGTCCTCGTCGTGACCCATAATCCTCTTTGACGGGCTACCATATGATCCTGCTACACACACACTAATATCAGATGGGACTATGTTCCATCAAATAATACCTTCTACTTCACATCACCACAAGTCTTATGCATACCTTTCTGCCCGACAAATCAATACCCCCAGATATTGCTCCGAGTCTACTCGACACACTCTTTCTGCAATTTGTGAGGCCCACACTGGTCGTAAACCATACCCATGGCAGTTGGACTGTGCAGAAGCATTCAGTCTAGGTATAGATTGTATTGTTCTTGCAGGGACTGGCTTTGGGAAGACCTTGCCATTTACAATCCCTGCACTCCTGCATCCTGACAAGATCACCATAGTATTGTCACCATTAAATGCCCTCAAGGAGGACCAGGTACGCACCTTGTTTTTGTCTACAGCTGCTGCTCAGAGTCCATGCATGGTGCAGGCATGCCGTTTTCGTGAGGCAGGCCTGAAGACAGCAGTTGTCAATCACGAGACTTTTGACAGTAAGCTCTATCAGGTATGTACCTATGGTTTCCCGATGCATATCCATTGAAGACTAGTATAGGAGTTGAAGAATTTGAGTTATCAAGTAATATTTACTTCCCCCGAGATGGCGCTCAAGAACGATCAGTTTAATTCACTTCTAGCAATGCCAGCATACCATAAGCGTATGATTGGGATTGTTGTTGACGAAGCGCACTGTATTTCACAGTGGGGCGGTGACTTCCGACCTGCATATGGTGAATTAGACAAGCTGCAGTCATTCATCCCACTTGACGTACCGATATATGCAACGTGTGCTATGATGACACCGTCTGTTCTCACTGAAGTCCGTCGTATTTTGTGTGCACTGTCAGTGCTGCCTGCACTGCGTTTCCAGACCTAATCAGTGTAACCCGCACATTTGACGATTAGTATTCGGCTCCAATGCTGGATGACCACGCCCACTGAAGATAATCGGCGTCAACGAACACCATGGCACCTTTCATCGTCTATCTCTGACATGGTTCCGCTGCTGTTCATAGATGCTCAAGCATTGGTTGTAGCAGTGGGAGCACTCTGGCGTATTGAAGGAGTTCAAGCTAAGGTCAAATACGCCCGATCAATTGTGACTGGGTACACCGGGAGTGTGCCAACATCTAGTTCCTGTCAGTCATTTTCATAAGTTCGAGAGATAATGAGGGAGACTAGGGAAGACTGCTGTTCCAAGGTGGCACTGACGTCTTCGGCGTCCATGTTCCGCCCGTAGAACTCGAAGTTTGTGAAATGGATGTCAAATCCGAGTTGACCACCACAGCGTCGTATATCTTCTTCCAAACGGCACTGTTGCTCTTTGGGTGCAACTGCCGAGTGTTCGTCAGCCCAATACAATCAAGCTGAGGCATAGGCATACCTTTCCAGGATTAAACAAGTTCAGCGGATCAATCGGCCATCTTACAGTTTTCATGGGCTCTACCGTGCCCTCCCCAAGCTCCCCGACGAGGTACTCTCTCTTTCCAATTCCGACCCTATGTTTGCCCGTACCTGACGCGTCCAAGACACTCAATATGTGAATACTGAGAAAGCATTCAGAAGATAGGACATATACACGCCGTCCATGGCGGTTGCATGGTGGACGAGTCTGTGAACTGCTTCGCTGATGGATTGGAGTTCTCGATCGTCACGAAAGAGGGCGGGCCCGTGGAAGTTTCCTGGTATCCGGTCCGTGTTCATGCATGGCTGACTTCCGCGGGAGGGAGTACCGTCTCCGATTTGTCCGACGATGGTAGATTTAAGTAAGCTCAGGATTGGCGAGGTCCTCTTGCGTCTCGTACACGAGTTGAGCGAGCTTGAATACTGGAACACTCCGCCGTGTCATCAACAATTCGTCTCTTGCTGGCGAAGGAAATGAAAAATCGTTACCATACGTCCTTCGTCCAGCACCTCATCCCAGGGATGGGACGCGAATGTGGACGTGAGTGCATACTTTCTGTTCTCCCAGAGATTGACCGCTTCCTCGTCCGTCGTCGCGAATTCAAACGGGGTGTTGCTGTGCCTCTGAACGATTTGTTGGAGCACGCGGGAGGTTTCAGCGACGGGCTCTGGGGAACCTTGAAGTTTGAAGAAAAGGGTGGCGACTTTCGTCGAACGCGAGGTGCGAGGCGAAGTGTAGCTCTTCTCATTTCAATAAGACATACGGAAGGGGCGTAGAGATTTTACCCTCAGTTACGATGCCCACACTGCTCTGCACCGATGAAAAGCTTAGTGTGGAACAGCATGATTGTCAGTTGTATGAAAACACTTTGTTTGCACCGGATTCACTTCTCAGATTGACAGTTATAGGTTGATAGGCCATTGTTCTTCGTATCTGGAACGAGATTGCGAGTGAACGACAGCGATTAAAGAAAAAAACAAGATGTGGTAATAACACTAACCCCACGTAAGGTGAATAAAGTGACAAATACTTAGACTGTGGTATGATGCGAAACAAATCTCCTCCGTCCTCCAGATCCATATCATATCAATCGTCGTCCTCGTCATCCGAAGCCGCGTGCACCGCTACCGTTGGCGGGGACGGTTGGCGGCTGTTAGTGGCGGGCCGACTCCGACTACGGTGACGTGACGGGTTCTCCAGCCGACGCTGCTGCTCGCGCAACTCTTCCGCCGTCAACGGGTAGCTCGGCAAACATTTCAACACAAACGTGCAAGGTAAGATGCCCCCACAATGCTCCTGCACGAATGTATCGTTCGTGACAAGCCCCCCAAACCTCGACGCAGAGCCTAGCCAATCCAGCCGCTTCAGACCCTCTCCGAGACGTCCCCCCGGCGCGTTCAAATCCGTAGAGCGATTGAAGCGGTAGCACTCCCATATCTGTCGTTTTCTTGCCGGAGGCAAGTTGTCGTATTCCTTCTTCGCCACGTCCCCGTACATGTAGGCGGATAGGGCATCTAACACCTCTCCGCACGTGACGCCCATCTTGGCGTTCTGTGCGCGTGCATTGATCATCCATGGGAATACATGGGATATGATGCGGATGTGTGTCACACGCGGGTGTGTTGCAGGTGCGTTCCTTCCCTTTTACCCACGATCGCTGGGACTCAGTCGTTCGATAACAGTTGCTGGTCTGGAAGAGCATGTTCCACCGGAGATAATCGTCTTGTGTGTCGGCCGGCGGCGCGAGAAGCGGGTTGAGTCTAATGGCAGCACCAACGACCTTGGCCACAAACGGCTCCAGGACGGGTCCATCTGTACGACGATCAGCGAAAAAAAAACGACGATGCAAAGTTCGAGGGTGACTAGGACGTACAGTGTGGCCCTTCGGCAAACGGGTCCATGCGATCGGCATTGTTTGTCCATCGAAACGCGGCTTGGGCTGTGTCTCCTGGATATCCGGGAATTTTGATGGGCGGGGGCTGTTGAGTCGGGTGCTGCCATGGCGTAGTAGGATATCCAGCATACGCCGGATGTGGTGACATTCCCGGAGGCATGGGCCATGCTGCCGCTGCGGGAGTGAAAGGACCCATATGGGCCTGAACCATCGGTGGCCACATAGCACCAGGGAGAGGTTGGCTAAAGCCATTGTATACAGTTGCCGGGTGTTGACCGGCCCACGGCTGCGGGGGCATCGCGTTCGGAGGTGGCATCGGTGGCATCGGTAGAGGTGGCGCCCAGGGCGTGCCTTGCAACGACGTCGGGTAGCCCGTAAAGTCGGCGGAAACCTGAATACCAGGAGTCCCCTGTGGCCCACCAAATGCTCCAGGTGGCATTCCCGGAGAGACAGGGAGGACAGATGGCGCAGGGTAGTATGATCCCGGGGGCTCTGGACGTAATTGAGTAGCGGGTGTGTTGTGCACGCTAGGCATTGGTGGGATGAAAGGGGTCGTGTTATATGGTGAGGAAGGATAATATGGATAGTTCATCGGTGTTCGCGGTTGTTGAGTCCAAGATGGCGGTTCTCGATGATCGGGGGTGGGGATGAGAGGAGGCTGAACTACGCTTTCCGGGGAGGGCAAGGGAGGTATGAAGGGGGTGCTTGCCCCTGAAGGATTGTCGTACAACATGCCTGACATGCAAGGATATATATGTGTGCTTCAGATCAATACACTGCAAAATCTAGGTGGCGCAGGGGAATCAAATTGGTTGGGAGAACAATCATACTAGGCTCGGAAAGTACACACGGCAGGACGGAAAGTGCACGCCAAGATTGCTTATGGAACAGATTGTGATTCGTACAGGTGAATGATGATGATGCTGACACGGGAAAACGTGAAGCGATCACTGATGGAGTGATTCTGGAAAAGAATCCGGATCACACTTTAATGAATAACAAGCAAACACGAAAGAGCATACTCTCAATCTCAGTCCTTGGAAATTTCATGCGCCTTGTAACAGTCCGCTTCACCTTGACTGCAAAAAGCTCTGAACGAGCCGCAACCCCACTGCTAGGTGCGCAGGCTTGTCAGTCTCGCTGAGGCGGGAAATAATGTTCCTGATAAGCGGATCCACAGATAGTGGGGTCGAGTCACAGACGACCGAACAGAAATTTTGAGCAGACGGTGGGAGATGGGAGAAGGATATAAACGGGCCTCGTGACGAAGGGGGCGCTGACACTGAATTGGTCCGCTCTCTGAATCGGGCGTAATCGGTGGCTGTGTCTGTACATATTAGCGAAACACAACTTGCTGTGGATCTCTTCGACAAGCCCCATCAACGGTATCTCGAATTATGCAAAATTACACCAGCATTCGGACGTAAAACTTGCGTTGCCCGGTAGGATGTAGCCATTTTATTTCAGATGCTGGTAATGCACTGTATCAAATATTTTGCAGGATGTAAAAGCCTATGGTTTTGAACTGCTGGATGCCATGCGACACTGTTCCGGGCCTGCGCCGCAGTGGACTCGGCCTATCTGCCATATAGGGAAGGCTGTGAAATGCCACGAGTGTCCTTAAATGGTTCAGTGGTTGATAGTGTGCACTGCAACAAGACCACGGTGCTCTTGAGGGAAAGACGAATGGTCACAGCAATCTCCGTGTGGAGTCAAATGACTTCCGTGTTGGGTAACTGTCATTGCAACTTCCCCCTCAAATGATGACGGTATCGACTCTGGTGAGTAGCTTCGTGCCAAGTGCCATTTCCTGCATGTAGGGGTGATATTTGAAAGGTACAATATGCTTGCCGGTGGAACGCACGCACTACGTCATTTCCTCAGCAACCCAACCTTTGTAGGTCTTGTTTACAAATCTCAGCTCTGGTACAGGAGCGCCCAGCTTCGTGGACGGTGAATATAATATATCAAGAGGGAGAAGAATGGGCAGATGTGCAAAATCCTCACGAGAAGTACATGGTTACTGGACTTCGTGGATACACAAGCCTCTTTTGCATCAATATCTTATTGGCAACAAGCATGGGTAATCAATGAGCAGCCTCGTAAGTTACGCGCATCCAAGATATGCACGAGTGCAACGCGCTTCATCTCGTTTCTATCCACGACACACCTTATTTAATGATAACAAATTTATTCATTATTCCTTTTTTCAGTAAACAACCCCGACCGAGGACGATTCAATCACCCGATCCAAAATACCATATTCCCTATTAAAAAAAGAAAGAAAGAAAAGATTTCGAGAGCTGTCGTGACGACTTTGGTATTGTCGCATCTTTCAGCTATTCATGCATTGATGTCGATGGACTCGGAGAGTAGCCGTTCTTGATCAAGCCATTCCACGTGTGTGGAACAGAATAATCAGCACAGTTCACTTGACCCTCTTGAGCACCGAGACAAACAGGGTCGACTTACATCAGTAATGTCAATGCAGCAGACGGGCTGTTATGTACACGCAGCGCCGAGGGTGCAGCCGAACCCAACAAGACTGCCACGTTGGAAAGGGTGATCCCGAGCAGTCCGAGGGAGCATTGCTACAGTATATCGTTAGCGCAAAGCACGAATGCGTGGAGAGCGGGAAAATCTCACAGTTTACGTTTAGGTGCAGCATAGGATCGGGCCGGCGTTGCATTCGGAGGAGCGACGGTCACGGGCTTCGAGCGCGTTCAACGGGCACGCACAACAACATAAACTGACGTGAAACGGACCATCGTTCTCGTCATATGGCGACCGGTTTGAATGATTAGCCGTGGCTATGCAAGGTCAAACAACTTGTTTGTTCATTCCAGAGTGCGTCGCATGACGGTAGCTGTCGACGGGGATAAGCCTCGAGGCTGTCGTACGGCCATCATCATGGTCCGAGTCGTGGAGGGGTCGTATCTCAATATGGCCTACATTGATACAAGTTACCAAATTCACGAACAATGAACGGAGTTGATAGCGTTGGGAGTTTGTTTGTTGACGAGGCGATGGGATAGTGTTTTGCTCATGCCGAGCTATTCTGCGATTGACCTTTTTATACGCTGAAGGGGGTTAATTCACCCCTTTCGTCGCACCACTTCTGAACACAGCCCATTTGTTCAGCACGCCTGCCAATGCAACAAAGTCGGATCTACTTGTGATTCCGTCACAATGTAGAAGGGGGGGAAAAAAAGTTTCGTGACATGTCGAGGCTCACGAGTGTCGTTCCTCGCTGCGGATATCATATGACCTTCATTGGTGCTTGGGCCAATGAAATGGTGTTGAATGTGGCGGGGAAGAATGAAACCCAATCTTCCCGCAGGGGCTCAGGAAAGCAGGGAAGGTCGTCTATCACGGGAAACTAGTCAAATATCAGTGCTTGGGTCGGAAAATGACCGGGATGCAATTTACATGCGGACCACGGCGCGCCGACGGATCAATGTTGAGGCGGCCTACACTACAAAAACTGACGTGGAACATCTTGATAGCCAATTCAGTTATGTAGAGTCAAACACCACGTTCCTCTAGGGGCACAACTTAAGAGACGTTGTGAAGGTGGATAAGACTCTCGAATAAATACCGAGGCTATTGTGCGGCTAACTTAGTCACAATGAAGGGGCGTACCTCGATATGATATACATTATGATACAACACTGGTTGGCGCGGGCTTCATAGCCGGGATCCTGGAAGAGAATAAGGACCAGGTTTGTCCTTCCGAGGATAGGGTAGGGAGTGAACCTTGCGAATTTTTTGGGGGATGTCCCCTCGGGAAGGGCCCCTACTGTCACTCATTCGTCTTGCTCGCCGCTCTCTGATGGTGCAGAAGAGTCATCTCGAAGACTGAATGTATATGAAGTGCTGGTCAATGTGTTGGATAGGTTCGGCTTGACTGATTTGAATGCAGTGGGTTTGTTCGGCCCTATCCTGAGAGACGAGTGAGTCCATTTCAATGTCAGGATACGACCGGCGACGCCGGCTTCGGGCTGGCATGATCAATGGAATCAACATCTTTATCATTCATCATAATTTAATTCGATCAATGCAGCTAAAATTCATCTCAGGATCATGAGTACATGTCAGACATGGAAAACCTGTAGTGAAACTCACAAGGAGGTCGAGATGAACACCATAATGTCATGGAACGTTGAACGTACGTTGAACAACGCTGCATGCGTTGATGACAAAGCATCATCGCAAATTAACAGCCTCACGGAAAATAGATAGAGTTGGTCACTGGCAAGGAGTTGGTAGTGTAGCTGCTCCTCGATCGCGTGCTCGACCATGCCGGGACAGGCGAGAATTTATCAGCTTCCGGGTAAATTCAACGGTATAGCCCTACATATTTCTTTCAGGCGACTTCCAACATCGAGGACGATAAGTATATCCATTCAACCGCACTACTTTACCCACCAAAAATCATAACCCACATTCAAAACGAGAAAGGAGAGATCTCGAGAGCTGCCGTGGCGACTTTGGTACTGTCACATCTTTCAGCTGTTCACTTAGTAGATACGGTGGGGAAGGGAGAGCAGCCGAGGGTGAAAGTGTTCTATCGTAAAAGTTGTATAAGTCAGCGCCGCTCACCTCCGCTCGTGTGTTCAGGCAAACAGGGCGACTTACGGGGCCGCTTGTGGTGCCAGTGCAGCAGGTGAGCTGCTGGGTGCAGAAAATTCCCACATCCACGGAGCAATTCGCCCCGACGAGACCAGACTGGGAGCCAGAAATTGGATTTCCCAGCAGTTGGAGGAGGGTGGGATACAACGACTCGAATTCCTGTAGCGTGAGCCATAGTTAGCGCAATGCGCGAATGCGTGAGGGGCACGGAAATCTCACAGATTGAGTGTAGAGTTGGGAGCAGCATTCGAGAGAGCCAGTTCCGCACAAGGAGGAGACACGGGCTACGAGCGTGTTGGGCGCAGCGCCAGCGACTGCAGCGAGGGCAGCGACGGGAACAAGAACAGCGAAGCGCATGTACATGTGGTTAGCGGTAGAGTCGGTGAGTCTGTTTGTCGGAGAGGCGATGGGGCACTGTGTTGCTCATGTTGAGCTGTTCTGCGACTGACCTTTTTATACAGCGAGGAGACCGCCCGCCTGCCACTTTCGTTTTTTGCACCCATCTGCACACAGCCCGATTGCCCTGAAAGCATTTGGTCAATGTCGGGCGCGTACCTACCCGTCATTCCGTCTCAGTAATTTAACAAGGAGAAAAGAAGTCAAGTGTTTCACGAAATGTAGAGACTTGTGAGCGTATTTGCTCGGTGCTTGGATCAATGAACACGGATTGAAAAAGATTGTGTCCCCATTCTTCCCGCAGGAACTCAGGGGGAACACGAAACGAAAGGTCGTCTATCGCGGGTCACTTGCGATCAGTGCCTGGATGAGACGATGACCATAATATTGCAGTGTGCGAGAATACAAGCAAACATAATTGGTGAGCAGGTGACATATGAGCACCGCCCATTTCAATTCGCGAAACACATGCACAGCATTATAGGCGCGCTGACTAACCACCACAAACCACTTGTAACTGCGTTTGAAACAGACATGAAAACGACCGTCTCGAGAACCTTTTTCCATCGGACATCATTAGCCCGTCGTGCTCATGGTCGCTGTCGTACTCACCTCACTATTTGACATATTGTATCCATACGGTATGACCAGTAAGTCCTTCGTCAATATGTCAACAGATAATCTTCGATCGTGAGACACAAGGCGGCAAGATGAACATTTCTTCAGGGAACGATGTCGTCTGGCTCCTCGTTGCATGTGCTGGACGTCTTTATCAAGGTGCTATAGACGCTGCTAACTAGTACTATGGTGTATGGTGAGCCACTGCACTGCACAGTGGCTGAATCGGTTTGCTATCCTAGATGTACGACTCGATCCCCCAGATTTCGGGACGACTTACCATCAGCCCTCACGACCACACAAGGAGGCACTTCCATACGTCATGTCGGTAAACAAGACTATGGATGGCGAATGGCAGGCGCCATGCTTTTTTTCTCTCAAGGATCAAGGCGAGGGGCACCGAATTAAATTCAAGTAGCAGCGTTGAGGTAACTGCGATGATTGCAAACCAAAACATGAGGTATATGAGCAGAAAGATCATGAGGCTAAATTCATCACGAAAATGTTCGGTGCTTTGAACCCAAGACGAGAGGCGGTGTAGTGATCCTTCTTTGACAGCCCTTCGAAATAGATCTTGTCCCTAAGCCAATCTGCGAAACCGGCACATAAACGCATGGATAAAACTAAGATTTTAGCTGACGCTCACCAACGCGTTTGTAGCGGTTAGGTTGCGGGGTGTTATAGTACATGGCTGGGGGCCACCCTCCGCCGCTCGACTGGTTGTTCTGCGCCACTCGCTTGACCTGTTCTTGCAATCGCCCAGGAAGGGAGGAAAACTCTCCTTCCGTGATATAATTCTCAGTATACCTGGTTCCGCGGAATCAAGTCGTCAGTTCGATCTATGACGGGGCCAAGCAAGCCACTTGAAACGGACTCCTTCCATATTGTACCGCACACGTCGCCCATGGTGACGCCCCGATCATTATGCACTATCGTGCACCATGGGCTGATCTCGGTGATGATGATGAGGTCCGTGACACGCGGCAGTGTGGCGGGTTCGTCTTTGCCAGTGAAGGGGATATCACGGTCTCTGGCTTCACTGCTGAACCCACCCGTCGAACCTGGTCAGAACGGGGGGAAAAAACATGAGCATACGGCCCAGTGCATCGACCGAATCCATCGTACCAGTAACAAGATTGAATATGAGGTGGAAACCGGGATCCGCGCCTTGGAGGATGGGGTGCAATTGGAGTTCGGTGTTGAGTAGGTACAGGTCGGTCTGGGATAACACCGGACCATCTGATCCAAGTAAGAGTCATCGGGATGAAACCGTCTCATCGTACTCACAACTTGCACCAGCAGCCCATTTGCCCACTGACGCGTCACCCATATTTGCGTGTGGCGGTAGTTCAAGGATTTTCCAGGTGGAACAAGAAGTAGCTCTGTGAGCAGTGCAAGACCGGCTGTCGAGATAAGTGTTTGTAAAGGGAACTCACGAAAAGAAACAAACAGCAATCGTACACGCGAAGAACAACCCTTTGTAGCATAAGTTATCAAAAGTGGCAGTGTAAACCAGCTGACCGACTAGATTAGATCTGAGTCATTGCACAGCTCCCACCAGAGTCTCTGACTCACAGCTTGACCTTGAAGCTATTGCAAACATGCCCCCCAAAGGCGGTAACGCAAAGAAAGAGAGCGGCCGTGCTAAAAAGGCAGAGAACGAAGCCAAGAAGCAAGGGGCGGCTGCGGCTGAAAAGGTAAAGTCTCATTGCCACTACTCGTCTCCAACCAGTTCATCTGTCCCGACCTAAGGAACGCAAGGAGACTGAGAAGTGGACTGAAGGTTCCAAGTCAAGCAAATCCAAGGAGGAGCGAGAGGCGAAGCGTCGTGAGGATCTGGCGCGCAAGGCCGAGAATGCACGTTTGCTTGCAGAGGAGGAGGCAGCTGCGCCACCAAAGACCAAAACCGCTCCCAAGGCTGGGGGAAAGAAGGCTGCAAAGGCTGTTATGCCCGCGGGTCCTGGCGCAATTGCTGCGGGCGGGGTTCAGGAGAAGGAACTGCCAGCGGAGAAGTCCAAGGATACTCCCCCGGAGGAGGTGGAAAGCTACGCGGCGACTGGGATCGACAATGCACTTGATCTTCTTGAAGTCGTCACTGCAAAGATGGACAAGGCGAGTGTTGGCCAGCAGGCTGCTGGGATAGAAAGGCATCCAGAGGTTTGTTCTCGTTCATATCTGTCACACACATGCTCATTCGCTTCGTGCTGTAGCGGAGGTTCAAGGTTTGTTCAGCTCTAGATTATATACCATCCGAAATCCTCAGGTAAGGTACAGGCAGCTTTCGAGGCTTACAAAGACAAAGAATTTCCGAATGTCAAAGCCGAAGTGAGCACTAGCCTTACAGTAATCTCGCGGCATTGCGTTGATCACGATTCATTAGCATCCTGGCTTGCGACTACAGCAATATCTCGTCAGTCGCATATTTGCACCGTTTTCTAATCAGATCTCAAAGTTCGCTAACGATATCAAACCCACAGGATATATTGTACAAGCAATTCCAGAAGTCTCCGGATAATCCGTAAGCGCCACGACAATTTTGCACCGCCCGGTTGTTAATCATGGATCCACAGGTTTAATCAGGTAACAGTTGCCTACGATGCCTCCAAGGATGAGCGGACGCAGGCCCTCAAAGAAAGACAGGATGCGGTGCAGAAGATGATGCGGGTTGAATTGGATTGATGAGCCTCTTCTGGGGCTCGACTCTTGTGGTGTTGTTCGATACCATCATTTGATATTCGCACACCAGACCTTGAAATGGAACAGAGCGCGCCTAGGTCTTCTAAAGCAATCCAGAACGCATGCCAACACCGCACCTTTGAACCCTGTTCTCAGTGGATGGTCACACATGTACAGGGACTACGGAAAAGTACGACAGGTGACACAGCCAAGTTGCCGCAGCGTCTCGTACTTAGAACATGGGGCGGTGCATATTGGTGTGCATTATGTAAGCACCGGGCGACTGTATAAGACGGATACCACGACCGTAACCATCCAAGGCAGCAAACGAGCTTACTGCCATGCCTTCGATATCCATCATCTCCGTCGACTCACCCCCACATATACATATGCACCCAAAAAAACCAGAGCCAACAAACACCCTTCTGATCACCCAGGTTCCTGGAGACTTTTTCCAAACCGTGATTCTAGAAGCACTCCGCGATTTCTTTGCTCTGTACGGCGAGATCAACCAATGGGTACCACTATCGTGCTTTTCACGTATAATCGTCGTTTACTACAACGAAGACTCGGCAGAGCAAGCGAAGCTGAACTGTGATCCACTGATTATCCAACCGAGCTATGGGTGAGTACGAAATTTTGTTGTCATCGTTCATCCGCCCATCCGATTTTCAGTTCCCCGACTACTCTCCGGGTCTTCCGGGCTGACCGGAGTCCATTATTTACTCGCTCGCCACCATCCGATGATAATTTCTTGAGACCTCCGCCAGTGGAGAAGAATTTCTTGATTTCCCCTCCGGGATCACCTCCAGTAGGTTGGGAGCCCATTCGGGAGGACCCACCGAATAGGGAGACATTGGCGGAAGATCTGATGGCTGCGTTGAGGAAACTCCAACTCAGAGAGCGGCACGGGAACAGAGAGGTATTACTAGAGCCGGAGGAGGGCGTTGGCGTTGGCGTGTACGTGGAAGATGCTGATGGATCTGATAGCGAGGAAGATGACGACGAGTTGGATTGGGAGTATGGGACCCCTTCTCCGGCACGTTTGAGATGGAAGCCTGCACCTACCGCTATGCCTCCAATGCCTCTCACGCTGCGGTGACATCGGTGAGTGGACTCTCTTGTATCCTTTTTTCAAGGATGATACCTATCAGACCTGTTCCGAGCATTTGGCTGCGGAAAATTGAATTGCCTTTATATTTCCTGATCAATCATTCCCGAGTTCGTGTGGATTGTGTGCTCACCGCTGACTTGTTTGTTTTTGCAGGTGATATTTATGTACCCTTGGTTTGGACCACTTGTGACGCCGCTTCGTAGCCAAGACGAAGTTGCTTGTCAGGCTTTCTCATTTCGCTTTGCATGGACCATGGTTGTATTGTTTTCAAGTTTATAGGTGTTTAGACGCACCAGTATCCTCATCATCATGTACTTACAAGTAGCAAGATTCGTCCACTCCCGCTGAATGGCAAGTTTGTCTTAGTGCCATCACGAGGTGCCTCTACATGATGTGGAAGTCAGACGTTCAGTGGTATCCCCTGCTGTCGCGGAGCTCGGCTACCGTCGCTCAAAGTCTCGACCAGCGCTCCATTCTGCTGGCCTACACAGCCACAGTACGTACGGGTGACCAAAAATAGCTGTTGTTCATTAGGCGAAGTTTATTGTTCCTTGTCGTATTGTTCTCTTCGTTGAGCAGCAACCAAGGCCCTTCTTTATTCTCCAATTCAACAAAAAGCATGTCTTCAGAGCCCCATCTCACCCACAGGAGCGCGCTGCTCTTTCCTTCTTCTCTTTCTCTCACACGTTCACTACTCTCTTTCATTCGCTCGACATGATTTTGAGCGTCCTTGCCATCTCTCTTGTCTTTGGCGCGTCTGTAGGTGAGAGCCATAGATTAGCTGCTCTGGTGTCCATCCGTTAACACTCCCCTAAGCCGCGCAATCTCCTTCTGTCGTCTGCGTTGCTGGTCAATGCCTTGAGGGTTATTCGAATACCACTAGTAAGTTCTCCGTGCACTAGAGTTCCGTTGTTCAGTTTGCGCTTCCAGTTGGTAGCACCCTGTCAGCATCAGGACAGTCCACTGCAGTGCTTTTGCTTCCCGGGCAATATGACTCTTCGACGAACCCACAACTTCTCCATGACCTTTTAACGTCCCCTTCGGCGTCCTTGTCTCAATCAGCTGGATTCGCGAACTCGAGTTCACAATCATCCGTCTCATTACCCCTTACGGTGGCACTTCAGCCAGGCATTGCCGTCTACCCGCACGCACTCTACTCTGGTCAAGGATCCTATACCGCTCTGCCAACTTCTCCGGTCGCGAACGCATCTACATTAGGCGCATCGTCATTGGCACTTTCTGGAAACGTCTGGGCAGAGGTTTCTGCAGGCAGCAACAGCCGAGTCATCCTCTGGAATTCGATCCCCGATGTCAGCCAACTGCCTCAGACTGCTCTCGGTTCCCTCTCTCTTTTGAACTTGCAGTCTACCGCGTGTTCTCCACCCTGCTCTGGTAATGGTGTTTGCTCTGCCTCGGGCACTTGCACATGCCCAACTGGATTCAATGGAACTTCCTGCGAGTCGTGCGCCACTGGATATTTTGGACCGACATGTAAAGCTTGTCCTTCAGGCTGCACCACCTGCAACGATGGTATGACCGGCACTGGCATCTGTCGTGCTCCGACCGTGACAAATCCCCCATCGAGCTGTAACTGCTTAAATGGGCAATGTGGTGCCAATGGGCAATGTACTTGTCTTCCAGGCTGGACCTCTGCATCGAATGGTACCCTGTGTGCTGCGTGTGTGTCTGGCTTCTTCCTTAATTCCAGCGGGAATTGTGAAAGTGAGTAGGTTTGTAGCGCCTGGCGTGACGCATGTTTTGACCCTCGCCACAGTTTGTTCGCTTGGTTGCGCTGAATGTGCAAATGGATCTGGCGACTGTATATCTTGCAAGTCTGGTTATACTCAAGACACTAGTGACCGTACGCTCTGTGACGCTGTTCAACAACAGACGTCCAGCGGGACTACGTGCCCTTCAAGTAGCTACAGCGCTGGGTCTTCTTGCGAACTCTGTGCTCCCGAGTGTCAGACGTGCACTGGATCCACGTCGAGCAATTGTGTTATTTGCGCCTCCGGCACTTACTCATTCAACGGTACTTGCGTACAAACGAACAGCGGCGGTGTCTGCGAAGGTTCATCTCTTATCGGCAATAACAACAAGCATGAGTGTGACAGTAAGTGCCGTACTTATTTGCTCTTAGATCTTGCTGAACCGGCTTCCACAGGTTGTGGGCCAAAGTGCACTTCGTGCCAAATTCCAAATTTCAGCGCTGCGTCGACAATCAACCAGGCTCAGTGCACTGGTTGCTTGCCTGGCTATGTTCTTTATCAGGGGGCCTGCGTACAAAGTTGCCCTTCGGGCACCTTCCTATCTCCCACGGATAACCTCACTTGTACCGGTTCGTAATGTGGGATCGTAATTCTTGTGCATGTTCACTTATCCTTGCTACAGCATGCTCTTCGTCCTGTAGTAGCTGCTCCGGAAGCGCTAATTACTGCCTGACCTGTAGTAATGGTCTGCTCGCTTCTGGCGGTTCCTGTGTCACCTCATGTCCGTCGAACACGTTCAGTTCATCCGGTACTTGTCTCACATGTCACCCGGATTGCGCATCGTGTTCCGGTGGATCCTTCAATCAATGCACGAGTTGCAACAAGAATCTCCCGGTCCCCACGAACGGTCGTTGCCTAGCTACCTGTAGCCAGAACCAGTACTTCGACCCCACCTCATCTACATGCCAGTCATGTGATGGGAACTGCGCCAGTTGCTCGGGTTCAGGTCCAAATAATTGCCTCGCCTGTTCAAGCTCCAGCCAAGTCCTCCGCGGCGGAACCTGTGTTGCTGCGAATTGCAGTAGCGGAACCAATGTTGTCCCGGGTCTTGGTGCATGTCTCGCTGAACTCGTTCTCGTTCCCTCTTCTACTTCAGGGCTCGCCTCTTCCATCTATCTCGGGTATCACGACGCCGACAAGCACGACGACGCAAGCTTTGCCGTGGTGGGAGATTCTCCTCATGGCGCTCGGTTGTGCGTTTATTTTCATTGCGTTCTTGTACTGCTGGCGCCGTCGTGCACGGAAACAACGCGCCAAGAAGACGGCAGCCTTCGCGTCCGCCAAAGCCCTCGACCACAAGTCTAACTGGAGATTGCGTTTGATGCGTTTCGGCGAAAGGCTGTTTGGACGCTCGCCAAGCCAGCCTCCTCCGCACTCCGAGGAGATTGCACTGTGGAAACTGCGTGCTGCAGAGGAGGCACGACACAATCAGGAGCTGGAGAAGGTCATGGAGGCGTACGGGTTCTCGAGGTCAAGTTCCCCGCACGAGTCCAAGCGGATGGAGTCGCATGACCACGAATCATACCGTTCGCAGCGGTTATCTGGGGGCTCTTTGTACACCGAAGTGATCGGGATGCCACGGCGTGGGCCTGAACCCCGACAACCTGTGAAGACGAATCCGCTGACCTCGCGATTTTCCTCGACCACTGTCGGCTCTTCGGTGCACAAGAAGCCGAGCTTGATGAGACGGGAACCATTTCCGCCCAAGGCGCAGACGGATGCTGAGACATATGCCGCCTCCGTTCGACAGTCACCCCAAGCGAAAGCGAGTGGGCAATCACGCCGGGTAACGCCAACGAACACGGGCGGATCAAACAACCCCTTCGTACATAAATGAAACGGTTGCCATTAAATTCACAGACATTTTATGAGCGTCTTCCCGCACGACGCAAATAGATGGGATTTGTTACAATGATTGATGCACTTTTCGTCGACACGGTTTCCCCTTGCAACTGTATCCATTGTCCTACTGCATTATATACTGGTAGTATAGTAGCTAATTGTAGCGTGGCACAAGTTACGTATATTGAACGTGCCTGCAATGGAATGTATGAGATCGGGTGGCAGATGGCGGCGGTTGTCTATCCTTGGTCGTGTCCTGGACCGAGCCTACATTTTGATCAACCCACGTGCATGTGCACAGGACCCAAGGACACAATTTATCAATAAATCCGGGCATGCCTACACCCTAACGGCGTCCCAACCCTCCTGTAATGGTCAAGCGTCGACTCTTTTAAGCATGATCAGAACGCCGAACTTCGCCACACGAATCCCCCTCCCCCCTCCTGGCTCTCCATCACTCCCCTAGAGACGTGATGATTATGTCCGTTGGCTCTGTGGTGGGCGGACTGGCCCAGCCCTCGTCCTCCCAGGTATCGTATGACGACATCCCTGGCTCCATCTGCGGACCTGAAGATGGCCCCTGGCCACGCTCGTTCACGCGTCTTGGAACATCCGAAGCTTGGGCACAGCTTGCGCAAGCATCCGATCCGCAGAGTATGTCCTACGGCCATTGCGGACGGTGGCGTGCAGATGCAGTCAACTTTCAACCGTTCTCTCGGACGAGGAGCCAGGATCGGTATGCGATGCAGCAACTCGATATTGGTGGGCGGACGTGGACGTTTACGGCTGTGTTTGATGGTAAGTCATCCTTTTTTTTTTTTCTCTCTTCTTTTCTTGGGATGGACCTGACGGGTTGTCATTCGCAGGGCATCTCGGTGACGCGACCGTGGAACATGCGGCGTATCACATGCCCATAATCGTACGAGAGTTTCTCGAGGACATAACGCTGAAGCATCGTGGGCGCGCCGTCCCACCGCCGCTTATCGCGGACATGTTCAGCAGTGCCATTCGTTCGTTTGATGATGCCATTGCCAACGACGTCTTGGATTTATTTTCGGGCGGATTGCAGTCGGTCAGGGATATGCCGGACGAGGAGATCTACGCTATCCTCAACGATCATGCGACGGGCGGGCAAAACTTCAAAAAGGCACGACTGTGCATGTATGGCACTACTGCGCTTGTCGCACTTGTCGACCCTGACCATGAAAATCTGTGGTTGGCTAATCTTGGCGACTGTCAAGGAGGTAGGAACGGAAGGTTCTCTCTTTAATCGCTCGCTGGCTCATGTTGTTTGTGATCAGTCATGATCTCAGAGACCAAGCACCGGACGTGGAATTTCGAGATTTTGACCACAAGTCACAATGGCACCAACAAATGCGAGGTTGCACGCGTGGAGAGCGAACATCCGGGAGAGCCCGAATGCGTTGTCGACGGCCGCGTTCTCGGTACCATCGCCCCTTTTCGTTGTTAGTTAGGGTTTTCAAATCAGGGCTTTTTCGGCCTGTTGCGTTTCTACTGTAACACGCTTACGTCTGATCGGCTTTTGTTACTTTCAGGTATTGGCGACACGCCGTTCAAGCAACCGCCCGAGTTCACAAGGCGCATCCTATACAACCTCTTCCCTGGCAGTCACGACATGTCTCCATGGGAGGAGTTCCTCGTTAAGAACTTTACACCGCCTTACATATCTGCCATGCCCGAGGTGACGCATTATCCGCTCGATGCGTCGCAAAAGGGTCTGCGGAAATACCTCGTGTTGTCTTCCGACGGGTTTACGGATATCTGTGGCAAAGGTCAACAGAGCGTGATCGAGCGGTGGTTGGAATGCGTGGAAACGCGAAAAGGGTGCTCCGAGACAGATAATATGGCTTTACAGTTACTCTGGCATGGGCTTGGAGGGGACTTGGTGGGGGTGTCCCAGGTGTTGACGTTGGATTTGGACGTACCTTGGCTAGATGACATTTCGATCGTCGTACAGTCTCTGTAGAGATCTTTGGGATACCACGCTACTAACCTAGTATATATGTACTAGTTGATATCGTCGATTGTACATGCATGCCTTGTGACTGTTTGTTTGTCTCTAAAAGTGCTCGCCAAACAAGGCAGCGCCTAACTTCTCACCCTGATCTTCAAGACACCGACATCGCTTGAGAATGTATCGGAGGGATGTCATGCCAATTGATGGCACCGAATACACAACCCCTACCTCCCTGAAACACCATCGCGAACGTTCCAACAGCCTTGTCTCCGACAACCGTTTCGACCTACCGAGCGCGACAGGCAAAAAGAGAAAGGCGCAGTACATTCCCGAGGAAGATGGGGCCGTATACGGTGCATCTCGATTCGGTCATTTCGGAGAGTATATGCATCGGAAACGTGCCAAGCTGCAAATTCAGAACGCAGGCATGGCGGACACGGAAGCGAGCGATGAGGGGAAGAGCGACATCTTCAAGGGCATCTCCGTATATGTACGTGCGTCTCCGTATTCTACGCTCGTGTTCTCGGGGATCGTATGTCGACAACAAGGCATGTTATGAATCTAGGTGAACGGCTGGACGAAGCCGTCGGTGCAGGATATCCGGAGACTTCTTCTGCAACATGGGGGCGTCTTCCAACCGTATCTCGATAAGAAATCGATCGTGTGCGTGCGATTCGTTGTGTTTGGTGGTCGTGGACGTGTGAACACTTTGTCCCCCCACAGGACCCACGTCGTGACGTGTTCACTCACTGCAGCCAAAGTGAAAGAGTTTAAGCATATGAAGGTGGTCAGGCCTGAGTGGCTACTGGACAGCGTAGCTGCCGGGTCTCTCCTTCCCTGGACGAATTACATTTTTCGTCCGGGCGATAGATCGGAGCAATCTCAAGGCTCACAGATCGGTCAGGCGACGCTACAGTTACGAGCCGCTCAATCGACGTCGCGGGCGTTTACGCCGCAGGCTGGACAGTCGAGTTCAAGTGGAGCTGACGCCGAAGAAGAAGCTGACCAAGAAGTCAGCACGGAGCCGGGTTCCGAATGGGCTCCACGTCCCCTCTATGTAACAGACCCCGGCAATGAGGAAGACGCTGCGCGCGTTCCCGAGTACGCCGCACGGCGTTCGAATGAGATGGCTGAACGCGTGATGGCTAATCCTCAGTGGAAGGCGGCGCATACATCCATCGCGCCTGACTTTATCGAAGGCTTCTACAAGAATTCGCGTTTACACCATTTGTCTACTTGGAAGGCAGAGCTTAAAGGTCTCGTGGCGGAGGCCCAAGAACGTGCGGAGAGTGGCGCGCTGGATGCGCCGCATGACGACAGTGACGGGGCCGCCGTTTCTGATGTACGAACAAACTCTGCGAACGAGTTTAGCATGAGAGGCGCAGGGTTTGTTCTTAGGTCTCCTTCCCGAGCCAAGGGAAAGCAGAAAGCGGAGGACGCCGAGAAGGTGATAATGCACTGCGACTTTGACTGTTTCTTCGTCTCTGCAGGCCTTGTGAGCCGGCCTCAACTTCGGGGGAAACCCGCGGTGGTTTGCCATTCTCAGGGTAGTCAGGGTGGTGCCTCTAGCACGAGTGAGATCGCTAGTGCGAGCTACGAAGCAAGGGCATTTGGTATCAAAAACGGAATGAGGTGAGTTTTCTTTTCTATTGTCAAGGTATTGTTTAACAGTGCGTCGTAGTCTGCGACAAGCTCGCCAGTTGTGTCCTGAAGTGGTCACCATCCCTTACGAGTTTGAGCGGTGAGTCGACCGACTCGATATACGTGTTACATCTTCTTATTCATCTTGAGCCCGCTAGATACAAGTCATTCTCGCTTCAATTTTATACCATCTTGATGCGCCACGCGGACGATCTTCAAGCCGTGTCTGTTGACGAGGCCCTCATAGACGTGTCCTCAGCCGTCGCTCAGCTGAGGTCCGCTTCTCCGTTCTCTGCGGACGATTTTGCGGTCACTCTTGCACAGACCATCAGAGATCAACTGAAACAAGCCACCGGATGCGAGGGTATGCATACGTATTTTGGGAACAGTTCTCTGTTGATCGTCCCTGCAGTCAGCATCGGTATCGCGGACAACGTCCAGCTCGCCCGTCTTGCCACGCGCCGGGCAAAGCCCGCGGGATTGTTCCATCTCAAGCACGAAGACGTGGAACGAGTCCTCGAACCGCTCGATATCGACGACCTGCATGGTTTTGGTCATTCCACGCGGCAAAAAGCACGGGAGAAACTCGGCGCGACGAACCTGGGCGAGCTGATGACACGGAGCAAAGCTCAGCTCTGCGAGGCGCTGGGAAAGGGTACAGGAGAGACACTCTACAAGGCTCTCCGCGGCATCGACGATCGGAAACTCGAATCGGACAAACCTCGCAAGTCGGTCTCCTGTGATATCAATGTACGTCTTTTTTTTTTCGAGGGCGGGTGGGGATTCTGTGGTGTCTAAACGATGCTGATGATATTAGTATGGTATTCGATTCGAGAACAACGAGCAAGCGAAAGAGTTTGTGTATCGCATGGCAGAGGAAGTGGCCAGACGCCTGGACAGTACCTCTATGCGTGGTCGCTTGCTGTCACTCAAGATTCTGAAACGTGATCCGAGTGCTCCCAAGGAAGCACCAAAGGTACGACAAGTCCTTCGTTCGATGAAGGGAGAGCTCAAAGTACCGCTAGTTCATGGGTCACGGGCTCTGCGAATCGTTCAACAAGCAGACAGCGTTGGCGAACGCGCAAGGTCAGGCGACAAGCGACAGCAAGGATATTGGAGACCATGCATGGCGACTACTCGCGGCCTGGGATTTCGACCCGGCAGAACTTCGTGGGATAGGTATCCATATTCAAAAGTTGGAAAATGGCCGGAACGGAGATGTTGGACAGGCGAAATTGCCCTTCCAGACTGTGGATAGAAGTCGAGCGCCACCGGAGTCTGAGCTTGATGATACGCCTGAGCTTGTTGTTCAGCCGCCGTCTTCGCAAGGTGAACCCGTAAATGCTGATGCACCTGAACAGAAATACGCGGACCAGGTCAGCTTGCCGTCCCTTTCACAAGTCGACATGGAGGTTTTGGAAGCGCTACCAGAAGATATCCGGAAAGAACTGGAAGACGCCTATCGACGTCGATCGCACTCGCCCATGGTCGTCGAGACTGCACCCGTACCCATCGCCTCACCAGCCTCCAGAGTATCAGCAGCAGCCAAGGGTCTAAACGTGAAACGTATCACACAACAGCTCGCACCTAAATCAGGGAGCGGCCTCTCGCCAAAGAAGAGCGTGCTCTTCACGAAACGCGACACGCCTGCGAGTGTATCAGCGGTACGGGTCTCCGATACCGAGCTACGCAAGTTGGATATCGACCCGGACGTCTTTGCCGCGCTGCCCGTCGACATGCAGCGCGAACAGCTAATCATGGCTCGGAATACCAAAAAGTGTGGTGCGGTCAGCGAGCGGCGGCTCGTGATCAAAGATACGAGTCGCGCGCCCCGCGAAAAACCTCTTCATGTTCATCAAAAGAGACCGCCACCGAAAGCACACCGCCCGCGTCCCCCGACGCTGAAACAACAGGGCAAACAAAGAGGGGGGAAACTCTCCTTCACCGAGACGGACGATGTGCAGCGTGTCATTGAAGCGTGGGTGGAAGGCTTTGAGGAATGCCTTCCGAATCAACGGGATGTGGATTACTTTTGTAAATTTCTTGTGCAGAGCGTGGAGTTTTCCGACGTGGGTATGGAGAAGACGATTGCTGTGATGAGATGGTGGCTTGTCCTGTTGCGTCGAAGGTGGGGGGCTCACGAGGCAGATCAGTCCGAGGCAAACCAAGCCACTCAGCAGGTCACACCGGAAGCGATAGGCAAGGCTTGGTGGAAAGCCTTTCGTGAAGTGAAGGACAGAGTCGACGTGGCTGCGCGCAAGCGCTTCGGAGGAAGTTTGGCTCTGACGTGATCGATCATATACCTACATATTCCACGACTATCGTACACTTGATATCTCCTAGTTCACGACACTAACGAGGGCATACCTGTAATCGAAATCTATTTATCCCCTCTCGCAAGGAATAGGTCTACTGGACCCCCAACATGCGTTGCCTGTGCGATAATCTCAAATGTAAAATTCTTTAGTCCTGCCTTCTCGAATGTGGACCGGATTTCCTCCTCCGTAAACCCTCCTTTATGTGGGACGACGTGATCAGAGTGCTTGTGGAATATTTCATGCGTCAACTCTCCATGAACAATATCTGAGACGAGCAGCGATCCCCCCGGATTTAAATACGTCGTGACGAGAGACTGTGTCACCTCGTCGATGGAGGTGAGATGATGATAAGCAGATGCGCACTGCGAGATGGAGTAGATCAATCACCGCCCCAGGCATAACCTGCGTTGGTATGTACTCACGACGATCACGTCAAATGTCATGCCTTGCAGCTGCTTCTCGTGTGGGGTGGTACAGATGGCTCTCATTTCTTCGGGCGGGATACCATGATCGCTGACGATCTTGTTGTATCGATCGACCATTCCCTGGCTGATATCGACCCCGACGATCGACTTGGGGTCCTCCGCCGCTAATACGCGGGAGATGAGACCTGTCGGCGAAGAAAAAAAATGGTGTGAGCGCCGAGATCACCTCAAAAAAAAAAAGATAACGAGCAAACGCTTCCCGGTAGCTCACCTGTACCACACGCGAAATCCATCACGGTCGTGATGCCCTGCTTGAACAGCCCGGTGTCCCTCATCGCTCGTCCGATTTTCTCGGCAGCTTCCTGTGCGCCTGGACGCTCGTCGTACTGGTGCGCTTCTGCGTCAAAGTGGTGTTTGTTGGCTGTCTCGTAGGCGTCTGCTGTCGCGGAGGGTGGGTGGGTGTGTGGGGTGTGAGGGTCATGATGGTCGTGCGCGTGGAGTGCTTCTCCGTCGTGGAGGGGATCATGGTGCGCTTGTGACATGGCTTTCTATGAGAGATGGACCGGGAAAAACGACGTGCGAAAGCGTACTTGAATGTTGGACACCATGATTAATGCAGTTAGGCGCCTGAGGAGAGCAGTTGGCTGATGCGGCCCGCCGCGGCCTTTCTCGTAATCATAATCGCAGGTGCGTGTACCCAAAATCTATGACAATTACAGTTATACTACTACCGCTCCCCACGAGAAATTTGGCCTACCCATGAGGTTGGTCACTTTTTTAAAGTCCTTGAAAAAATCTTCAGCGGCTGCAAAGTTCAACGAACACAATCTCTTACAGTGAGGATCCAAAAAAATAGCCTTGTGACACTGACCAGAATCACGCTGTAACAAGCTCGCAGACCGAGCGTGGGCCACGCTCGTGGGCTGCCTAACATACTATTCATATGTTCGGAACAAAGATCGGCATCGAAATATTGATTATTCGACATCAACGCGAACTGGCACTAGGCTACTAGGCTACTAGGTGGTCAGGAGAATCGGTAGGTGCAAACGCGACCTCAAACATTCAATGCCACGTGCGGATCTTCCTACCTCTCCCTGCCTGTCGGTTTTCTTCACCGCCGTCCGCCGATTTGGGACAAAGGATTCTGAAAGACCCGTCCGGCGTGGATCATTGTTGAGTGGTTCTCGTACTATGTAGGCGCGCATTTTGGTCGAACAATGCCGTCTCAAGGATTGGGTGTGGAGCGCTGTCTCGAACGCCACCGCCGGGGCCTCTGTGTACAAGGACGTCTGAGACATGGCACGGTGCCGAACGCTCCTGTCAAGCGCCGAGTTCGCTTGGCGTGCCGATCCAGGTACGGCTTCTCGGTATCGAACTTGCCATACCCGGAAACTGAACCGGATCGTCCAACTAGGAGAGAGGTCTTAGGGACACGGCCAAACAGCCTTTGATTTCATCTCCTCGCCTCCCGCCGGAATGTGTCGTCAGCTTCCGCTTTGCCGTTGACCTCTCTCCTAGTTGCTTTGACCCATGCGCCGTATGGTTTATTTTGTTACCAAGGCATTCCACAGGTCGGGTTGAATTCTTTGTCTGACGTGCAGACAATTCGTGGGACCCTTTTCTGACGCTTGATGCCCGCTATTCACGCCCAGGCTTGCACTACACCAAGGAGCTAATTTGGGATGGCGACAAAAGGGCTTGCCTCGCAGTTTTCCACATACCGGTAAATTACATGATCGAGGTTTGATTTTCGATTCCCAAAATGAGCCCGTCTATCCGTTTTTCGTTTTCACTTTCAGGACTATATACAAAAATTCTCCCCTCCTATCACGCCCAGCTCCCGCTGGCTAATAAGCAGCATACCCCAACTCGGGAAAAAACCTTTCTCCGACCCGTCATCATCGTCACATTCATCAGCTATGCTGACCGCCAACAACACCATCCATGGCTGGTCCCCTACTGGCGGCGACGACGAGGACGTCAATGTCTCTCAAGACATGTGTTTCATGACCATCAGACCCTTTTCGTCGTCCTCGAGCACATTCCTCAGCCCTATTTGCCCCCCTCTCGAACCCACACCTCCAAAACCTTGCTCTCCCCAGTCCCAGTACACCCCTTTATCCCCGTTGACCGCAGTCTCCCATTCCCCCGTTGCACCCTCCTCCGACCGTCGAGCACAGCGTAACCGCCATCGCGATCCTAGCTGGATTCCGCGTCCCCGTAATGCCTTCATCATCTTTCGGTGTAATTACTCTCGCGAGCACGCGCAGGGTTCTCAGGACTCGCAGAACGATCATGACCCTACAAACCCCTCCGTAAAAACACTTTCCAAGCGCGCCGCTGACGCCTGGAAGCAGCTCTCCACCCCTGAGAAAGATCGGTACAAGGTACTGGCTGATAAAGAGAGACAGGAGCACGCTCGCCTGTACCCAAACTATCGCTTCCGTCCTATGAAGCGACAGGTCTCGGGGACGAGGAAAACGTCTTGCGAACGTTCACAGGGTCCTACGATCGTTTCCGCGGAGCGTCCTCCTGCGCCATCAACCCATTTGCCGTCTGTATTAGCTTCAGCTCCGCAAAAGTCGGATTCATCGGTTGAACGAGCCGAGGTATATGCCCCCATGCCACAGGTAACAGCGGCACCGTTGCCCGAGCTATCGTCGTACTCCGTTGACCCTCAAGCAGATGTGAGTTCCCCTGTCGATAAGTGTAGACCTAGGTTCACTCTCTTTTTTTTGGCGCTAGCTTCCGGTGGCGCTTACCGCGGATTACAACGATCCTGCCAGTGTGCTATTTTACTCGTCACCCGAAGCAACTTTGCCGTCCGACTTCTTCCGACCTTCTGTCGAACTGTACTCTCCTCTCTGTACGTCGACAGCCAGCATTTCCCCCGATACTTACCGCTGCAATGATTCTGCGTTCGGTCTTGATCTGACCCACGAGGACCCGGAGCGAGCGCGGGCCCTCGAGGCTTATGCAATCGGCCTGTACAATTTCGACCTTTTCTCCCCGTTTCCGTTCCCGGAGTACTGTTGAGCGAGCCATCAGTCGCGGGACTTGCATTGGCTTGGTGTAATTATTTAACGTTCCTAGGTCCTGGCCCATATGATGATGAAAATCTGTATGAACTTACACTGCCGTATTTTTTCCACTGGTTAGACCTGGGCCACCCGTGGTTCGTCTGTGTATGTCATCCGTTCACTCGATGTAACTACGATGCTGTATCATATCCCCACCATGCACTATTCTCTCACCACGATTTGTGTATATCAGTATCAATCCCTTGCATGCTTTGATCAAATTGAGCGGACAATGTAGATGCAGTGACCCGCGCCTGTGGGGTATGATCTATCTAAGATCTATCTAAGACTCGAAAGGACAAGACGGTCGTCGTCCAAGACCCAGCGCTCCAACTGTCATGACCACCACAAACAAGAGCTGTATCGTGGTCTGGTGGTTTCCATTCGCTCCAAGTTAATATCCTTGGAAATAGGGTCAATCGGCGGCGAATACTAACTGCCGAAATCGGACAACCGTCACTGTGTGGCCCAAGTTGGCCTTGCCCGTCGAGTGACTTGAGCCAGCTAATTTTATGTGAGGCTTGAGAATATTATTCCGGTAGGGCGTTTATTCCTTGAACGCAATTTGTTCTCATGACTACTGAAGAGAGCCCTTTGCTAGCAGACCAGCTTCACCCTGACGCGCACTCGGCCATCCCCACCGAGGATGTTTACGATCGTTTCAGCCGTAAACAAAAGCGAGTGATACTTGCTATCGTGTCTCTCACCGGACTCGTTCCCAGTGCGCCTTGCATTTCAACTCGATCCCTTTCATGTTGAAATTCATTGTCGATCAGTGTTCGTCAGTGGCTGCTTTGTCCCGTCGGTACCCCAGATCTCCAATGATCTCGATGCAACACCCGCCGCTGTCAGGTATGTTACCCAACGTATATTGTCACTTTTCCATTGCAAAGCTGGGTCCCCAGTCTCGGCGTAAGCCTCGCTGTGTTCGCAAGTTCTCTTAGTGTCATATTCTGGTCCGCATACACTTCATTCTGTACGTCTCCACATCCCTTCTCCACCTTCTTCGCTAACCTCAACCTCGATGTCTCTGGTGAGATGGCCGACGGATGATATACCTCTGTGGAATGCCCTTTACGATTCTCGGCAGTTTTGCTGTCGCGGCGTCTACTGACATAAACAGTCTGCTCTTTTGGCGATTTATACAGACGTTTGGTTGTTCTGGTAGTCATGCTCTCGGTGCCGCCACCATTGGAGATATCTACAAAGTGGAGGAACGTGGGACTGCTATGGGTACCTTCCTCGGTGTGAGTCTACCCGCTATCATCGTCTGTCGTGGATGATACTAGCGTCTATCGTCTAGGCCACGTTATTCGGCCTGGCGATTGCACCGCCTATCGGAGGTAATTCGTCTTTCTAGTGTCCCTGATAGATGTTGATCCTCGCATGATCATTCAGGTGCCTTGGCTCAATTCTGGTCCTGGCGCGGTTTCCAGGCTGCATTGGGCGTGTGGAGTGTGATACAGATGTTGTTACTCGCCCTCTTCTTTCCCGAGACTGCTCACCCGGGTTCGCGCGGTATCGACAACGAGCGGGGTTCAAAGAAGCTGCTCATTTTTGTCAACCCGTTCCGCTGCCTAACTTTCCTACGGAGTCCCAACATCTTGGCGATCGTACGTACTTTTAACCTGGTGGATTTAGGCATTCGCGCCGTGACTCAACTGGTCTCTTTAGACATTGGCGAACACCTTTGCACTTATCTCGGACTATGGTGTGTCACGTAGATAAACATCAAACCGATGGTCGCTGACTGACGTCTCGGGGCTGGCAGTGCTATTGATACCAATTGCATATACTGTCGTGCGTACGCAGATGGCGTTACATTTGTGCCTCGCGCTAACTTGTTCGAAGGGAACTAAATATGGAATTGCAAGTGAAGCCTTGATCGGTGCCCTTTTCCTCCCAAACGGCTTTGGCAACTTTGGTACGTCGTCTCGGTTCTGCTAGATGTCCTATCCCACTCACACGTACAGTCGGAGCCCCGGTTGCCGGTTATCTCTCCGATATGGCGGTGCGACGGGCAAAGGAAGAGCGCAGAGGCGTATGGGTCCCAGAAGATCGCCTTCGTGCGGTATGGCTTGGGGGACTTGTGCTTGTACCCGCCTCTGTCACGCTGGCCGGCTTCACGACGGCGTACGTCGACGGAATGGTCGGTCTGGTGATCAATCTCGTATGCCTCTTCACGAATGGCATGGGCGTAAGTCGCTTTGCCCGACATCTCTGGCACTGATGCGAGCACTCATCAGGTGGATATGGTTCTCACGCCAATTGGGGCTTATACCGTCGATGTCATGCCCTCCCGGGGTGCCGAGGTCATGGCCGCTATCGCGTGAGTCCCTGTTCTATCCCAAGGGCGTCTCTAGATGACCGACGGACGTTTGCCCTACATCAGGGCTCTCCGATCACTGTTACTCGCGCCTGTGTCTGCGCTCTTGATACCCTCCGTCAAAACCATCGGCGTCGCCGCGACCAACAGTGCCTCCGGCATACTGGCCTTGCTCGGATATTTGTGCGTGTCTCGTGGTCGTTTGTGAGCATGAGTTTTGACGAGCGACTCCACAGCCTGATTTGGCTTACGATTCGATATGGCGAGCACATGCGTGCGTACGTCGACGTTGGATACCCCGATTTCGACAGTCAAGCTTCGAACGGTGGCGGTACCACGACTGAGAATTGAGCGCGATACCAGAGCGACGGACGTTGACTTTTTTTTTTCGCAACTAGAACATATATCGCTCGCCGGTTTCACCGGTGTTTTACCCCCTATAGAGTCGGGTGTACTTATGCTTTAAGTTACATGGTGAAGAGACTTGTATACTTTTGCCCTTGCGATGATCGATGATGGAGACGCACGAGCTGGTCACCAAGGAGAGAATCCCCCTGTCTTTTGAAACCGTGCCGATGAAGCGGACCACCAGAACAAATGCGGAGGGTACCGAACGATCGGAAACCCGCATGCTTGCTTTGAAAGGTCGCCCCGCGGTCAGCACGACCTTGACCGACGTGCAGTACTGTTTGGGTGATCAACGGCGGCCATGAATTGGATTGAATGTCGACGCAGGACGGGTGGGGTGGACGTCGGGGTCCAGCCACGTTTCGAGACCCGTCGTGGATCGTAACTCACTGTAACGGTACTATCTGGTTCCACTTGATCCGATACGGGGCGACGCGTATGGTGCGGGACGGCATCGTTGTCAACGACGGGGTTGCGAGGTGAGTGTGTGGACCAATTGTGGTGCTGAGGAGAGACGCGGTCGTCAACGAGGTCAAGGTCCAAGCGCTCGCGGATTGCAAGGACGACCCTTGCGTGAGAACGATGGACCGTGCTAACCGCCCTCGATAATGCATCATGCGCCAACGAGAGAGTCAAGGAAAATCTCGTGGTGGGCTCTGACCGGGACTAGTGTTGACACTTGCCTGTGCGGAACCGACTCATCAGCGCAAAGTCCCAAACCTGGTAAGGCCCTATATGGCCGGGCGGAGTTGCCAAGGCCTTGTAAGGCTCCATCCATCTGCTGCGACATGCATGATCCAAGTCTAGATAGTAGCTGGGCCAGTAAAATATTTGGCGCTTGCGATCTCGACGAAGTGCGGTCCGTATCTCATTAGTCGGATGCTAGTCGTGAGTGGATTTATTTCTGTCGCTCTGTTTTGTTGTTTAGGTTTGATCGTCGACTAAGAATGAGACTGCAAGATCAGCATTAATTATTGGGAGGATCCATTTGTATGTTCAATGTTTAATCTTCGGATGGAGTGTCGGAACAGGATTCCCCTCGAATGATAGTAATATATGTCAGTGTCTCCCTCGAGCTATCCTGTCTACGTACCCCATTATGACTCGACGGACCTAGTGCTGACGGGCTCGGTTGCCATAGCGGTCAATACATATCTAACTTGATGCGCTCGTGGATTACAAGGACGACCCTTGCGTGATGATGCGCCAACAAGAGAATGTCGCAGTGTGTCCCGACTGGGGCTAGTGTCACAGTTGACGCGAACTACTAGTAACTTGCCTGTGTGGAGCTGGTATCCTCTCGTGGTTGATGTGAATTTGGTTCGAGGGTGCGATGTGCAACAAAGAGTACGTGGTTCTGGCTGGCAGAACAATGAAGGGAACCGTATGTAGTACATTTGAATGGTGGATGGTACGGTTTGGAGTCGTTACCCCATAATCGCTTAGCTAACACCATTTGATGGTCCCTGCCAATTTGAGGGTCCCGAACTGCGCTACGTTTACCTGCTACAGCATGTAACTTTGTTCCCTCACGTTCATTTGATGCACTTTCTGGCTATGCTCAACTCGGCGAACAAATCCGACCAGCGCCACTCGCGCACTCATGCTGCGGCAGCGGCCAGCGCGGACGGCCTCGTTCAAGTTGCCCAGAAGTTGGTTGGTGTGGAAACCAAGTATGTCGACGTGGCCATCCAGGTGGGTTGAAGTAGTCGTGGCTCGCGGTCTAAAGGTGACGCCGGGCTAGTTCATCGGTGCATCGCAGCTCCCCAGGATGGAGGTCATGGGGGCGACAGACCCGTTCTTCCATGCGAGTCTAGATCACCAGTTATCGTACATGCATGTCATCTCTTCCATTCGAGCGAGGACTCTCTGAATCTCAATGGCCTTCTTCAGATCGTCTGTTCAATCCAATACGTTGACGCCAGTGTGGAACGAAGTTTGGCAGGTCAAGAACGTACCGACGACAGCCATGTTGTCTGTTGTCTTGCGGGGTAAACATCACGCGGCGATGACAGACCATTACATTGGAAAGTTTGAGACGACGATATACCCGGGGGCCAAGGAAGTAGAGATTCGGGCTCCCACGCATATACAAAACAGAGGCACTTTTTGGCTCAAGGTAACTCGAGACGTGCCATTCAACGACCCTCTATGGGCAGACTCATCATGTTGCACTTTCAAGATCGACTGTTCGCCGTCTCACGACGATCCGGTACTGCTTCCGTACTTGTTTGATGGGCCCATCCATTACTCGCGCCACAGCTCACCAACGGTGGGTGCATTAACGATGCTGAAGGACACCCGGTTGTACTCGACCTGGAAAATTTACGTCAAGGGTGTCCCACGGATTTTTGGAGATCAAGTGCAGCATTGGAATCGCGGCTACAAGGCTGCCCAGGTCATCTTCCAGGGACCTACATCTATTGCACTTCGCTCGGGCATTCAAGCTGGGCATCGCTTGCTGTACGCGAGATCTGTATCGAACACATTTGGAGTCATCCAAACACCCGAGGATGTGTTCGCTCTCTTTCGTGGTGGCGTGCATCGCTCATTCATTGATGGGACGGTCGCATACGCGCATCGCATCAAGCCTGCTGTGTACACGTACATCATTTCCACAGACGATGACTCACTCCGTTTTTCCGAAACGGGGGCGACGTTCTTCGTTGACTTTGTGTCTAAACACGCGTTGCACAGCAATTGTGCAAAAACGGTGCGGTACAGCGGCGAGTTTCATCCACGGCCAGTTGGCGGATGGGCACGTTTTTCGGACGCGGTGCAGGACGAGGGGGTGGAGTGGGAAATCGTGATCGACAACAACTCTGGGACGTACTCGCCTGACCCGGGCTTGCTGCCCAAGGTGAAGGAGATTATAGAGCTGAATTTTTCGGGCTTTACGGTGGTTGCGCTGCGGCACGATGACCCGGAGTTGAAGGCGAGCACGGATGCATGTAGGGCGTATGCGGTGAACAAGCGGGGGGTGAAGGAACACGAGCTGGAGCCTCATGTGATGGAGGGAGAAGAGACGCTGATGCACCATGCGTCGAGGAGGAGGAGACCGCGGGTATTACCCTGAGTAGTATGTCGTAGGCGTGTACGTAGACTAGTTTAATGGGAATACGACGGGGCAATCACCGACACGTTTTCTCAGCCACCCGCACAACACGAGGCCCCAACGTCCACTGCAACGACCAGAACGGCCCCCTCGTTCTCTCTGCAAATTCGCCGTTTCCTTCTGCCCTTCCAGAGCGATGTGTATTGGCTGTTGATGTCCGATTACTGTACGTTTGCTCTCCCTCGCATCCCCGCCCACCCACGGTTCCTTTTTCCTGCTTCAAGATCTGAACTTCCCCAACTTAATGTCTCATCGTCTTTTTGCAGGTCTTGAATATCGGTGGAACCAACGTATACCATGGAGTCTTTTTCTACAGATACCCTTTTGTCGCCCTCCCACCCTTCTCGGAACGGCGCTTGGTTGCCCGTGTTGCGACCTGGGTTGAGTCGGGCCCTGCCCCCTCGCTCGTGGCGCACGGTCAGCGATTCGTTCGATCCTTCCGTTATCGCACCGTGTCCCGAGCCAGATTACCCCCATATCAAGTTCGCCCGCAACCACGCCCTCCAGGGTGGGCACACGCAAATGCTGTATGCTGATTCTGTCAAAGTGTATACCTCTCCACCGTCGAGCGCGTCTACGTCAACATCCACCGTACCTCTGCCAGAAGAAGAAGTCGAATTTGCACCGCTGTATTCTACCCATCTCGCCGGGGTCCTCGACTCGCCGCCAGTCATGCGTCGGGAGGACTTGGCTTCTCAGAAGCCGCTCACCCCGCCACCGACGATGCCACATCCGACGCTCCATTTGCCCGATGCCGACGTCGACGTACCCTTTTACGACCAAGAGGTTGAGGACATCGAAGAGGAATGTGAAATCGATGCGTCTTACCCCTGCCCATCAGGACTCCCATCGCCTCATTCGGTCCAATCTGTCCTTCCCCTCTCTCCCCTCTCCCCGAGCTGGGATCCCCCGTGCGCGCAGGCACTCTCAATAGCGTCGCCGCAGGATTTTTCAGAGTCGGAGCACTTGAATGCACTCTTTTCTCCCTGTGATGCCAGCGCGCCACCTGCTCTTTTACCACATAAGCCTTCTTCATTACTCGATGTCGATGTCGATGCACCCCGCCCTCTGTTGGCTCCGATCTGTATACCGTGGGCTTCGCGTCAGCCCTCTGAATTGGATCCCGAACCGCCATCTTCGTCCGCCTCCAGTTCCTCGTTCACATCGTTGACCGATCATGACGAACTTCCCGCACCCAGTTCACCCCTAATATCAAGACTAGATCTTCCTGATCTTGAGGATGATAGGCTCCCCAAGATCGTTCCTTCCTCTCCCTGTCGAAGGTCCTGTTCATGTCTACCCGATTCTGATATCGAGATGGGTGACTCGACCAGCGATCCAGTGGGCCAACAATTACTGTCGCTTCCAGGAGCGGAGACCGACGACGACCTAATACCTACGATCGCAATCCCATCGCGCTCGGTTCCTTTCACACCCAGCCAACCACTCCTCTTTATCGACGATCCGCGAGACATACCATTACCGCGTTCCCCATCGCCCGAGGATTTCGATTTGTGCCTCTCGCAAGAGGACATCACGGATCCTGAGTTGGCCAAGTTGTTCGACCTGCGGAAGAGGTCCATTGCTGCTGAGCGTGCCGCCAGGCGTTTGGAAGCGCTCACAGAAGATGTTGACCTGTTCACACGGGCCGAAGCTCGGAAAGTACGCAAGCGAGAACGAGAGCGAAGCAAAGAAGTGGGGGCGCTCATTCGGCTAAAGTTGGGCGATGCCGTCCCGACGTGTCCCCAGGAGCAGAGCCCCGAGTGCGATCCACAAAATCATGCACGCCGACGAGGGGCCATTGGCAATGTGTCACAGCTTGTCGCACAGATGGTATTACGCAGGAATGAGACTTACCGGCCGCTGGCCAAGCGAAAGACGGCAAACACCGCTCGCGAATACGTCCGATCCGCATTGTCCGACGCTGTTACTGCGTATGAATAGCGCGCGACGGTGTGTCTTTGCCTGTATGTTACCATGGCTCGTGCTATCTGCTGTGAGGTGTGTGCTCTCACCGTTGTCCACCCAAAAAGACTGGACTGAATCGTGATACGTGTCTCCCTTTTTTTTTAACGCTATTTGGTTCGTTTGTTAATTGCACTCTAGATTTCGAACGTGATGTATGCTGATGTGTGTTTGAACGCTATGCTGTCTCTCTCTCTCCATCTCCGTTGTATGCCTGTAGCTTGTAGTGTTCACCGCTCCCTGGTGTTGGGTCTTTCGACTCGTCTTTGCACGTCTTTCTGCTTCATCATCATCATCATTTCATTCTTTCATTTTTTTTTCAAACAGATTTATGCTCACATCTACGGGAAAAAGAAAAAAGAAAAAGGATTAAAAAAGCATATGGAATGGAAGTCGAACCGCAGGATCCAAACTCTTCTTTTCTTTTGTTTCACTTGTACCAATGGTATCGTGAACCCCAAAAGCTCTTTACAGGTTACAAGTCATATCTATATGCACCAAATGGCATATTTGTCGTTTTTTTTTTTATCGGCCAAAAAACGAATGTGTGCGTGTGATCCCTAGACTGTTTTGTGGAGGGCGGTGCGTGAAATGAATGGGGTTGGTTGGCTGTGGAACCCTGACTTGGATCCGGACCGTGTTGTGGGAATGGAATGGACTCGTATGCCTCGAAGGTGTACATATCAGTGTAAGCCATCCAGTGGCAGTGGGAACCTTCCAAGTCCGACACTGTCCGACTGTATACGCAACCCCCCCAACTCCGGCGTACGATCCGTTATGCACGAGATCAAGACGCGGTTGGCGTAGGTGTAGAGTCGTGTCGTTGGGTACCTCATCTCTACACCTGCGCCGGACTGTATATAAAAGCAGGAGGTGAGACGAGGAACGGGATCTAGCCTCGCTCGGAGACCGAACCGCGACGTTGAAAACCTTTGTCAACATCCCTAACCGGTGATTCGTACTGGCACAGGGGGTAACGACTGTCACTGGAAAACAAAAAAACCGGGTTCACAAGGCTGTCTTGTCCCATTCCGTTCGGACGATGGTCGGGTTGACAAACACAAACACGATGAGCACGTCTTTCGAGAACGTCAACTCGTGCAAGGGTTCAAGTGCCTGTCATTGTCGGAAGAGGTCAGTAACACCACCAGCAGCGGGACGAAGACGTTACGGATGCGGCGAGCGCGCCTGGGACTGTCACTTGACGACGGACCTCGTAACCATCGCGGGACCGGGCCCGACGTGCCTGAGAACAATTCGACTCATACAACATGAATGGTATCGTGATCCCCACCCTGTTTCAAGCTCATGAAAAGCGCTCCTCGAGGTGTTTTACATTACATTTGTTGCTCGCATCAACCAAGCGTTTGACGGCGCTCATTCGTCTTGTTCTCGAAAGGCGATTGCCGCAGCCACCCAAGACTGGCATACGCGTCTTGAGCCGAGTAGTTCATAACACGGCAGTACTGACGTTTCGACCATAGGACTCACCTTCCAACGCGGAGATCATCCCGTGATTTACAGCCTGTCTTGCCCCATTTTATCGCCCAACCTGCGTATGAGATCATATCAATGCATTTGTCCCAACCTCTGAGCATGTGGTATGCTTGGAAGGAAACGCGCGTTCGGATCCCCCCATCGTCGAGGGCAATCACTACGCGCCGCCGTTATCAGTGTATGATGACGAGATTGGTCAAAGCTGTTTCCCGACTGGAGAGGTCTCTTCGATATCTCTGTGTACGGCGTAGAGGGAATATATAGTCGGCTTCCATCTACCGCAACCAAAGAAGATTCCTGACGGGTGATGATAGTGACGAGATGCAATGATACATTGATGATGGATACATGATAAGGGAAGACTCATCAAAGAGCCACCGTCGACTCTGAGGGTCGTGGATCGAGTTGGGAATATGAATGATGAACAGACAGAACAGTTCCAAGAGGGCGTACACGGCTCGACTGAGCGTCGTGAGGGCGTGGGTGTAGCTATTGTGTGCTGCACTACAATTGTCAGCAACAAGAACAAAAACGAAAATATAACACTAGTGTTGCTGTTGTGGCCAAAGAGGAAAGTTATTTGTACTGTGAAAGAGTCGAGAATTCGGCATTGTTCTCGCGGCAATTTATAAACATCTCTCTCTCTTCCCTTCCATCCGCAGTCCTTGTTAGTTCCTGGTCTCTGTCCCCCATGTACAAGCCCATCCACGCCGTCCACACCATCCACGGCACATTCTCTGGCATACCTTCATACCCATAGACTTCCCACTCAGTCATCCTACTCAACGTATGCTAGCGTCGTGATGGACATGCCCGACAGACAATCCCCAGGACTAGCCAAGGCTGCATGGCGCATACCCCCTAGCTGCAGGCGGCTATCCCCACCGCGCGCAACCGCGGCCCAACCCATCCACTTTCCACAAGAAAATCCGTTTGACGACCCCCATGTGCTCCCGGTGTGCACTATTCAGAACGAGCAGCTCGTACCATACCAGCGCACGCGACTAGCCTCGCAGACCTTTACTGTCAAAGTACCGCGGCCTTTGCATTTGGAGGCGTTGGTTCGTCAGAGGACGGCGCAGAGGCTCGCGCAGGATCGCGAGGCACGTTGCAAGGCTGTCGCTGGGATTTTGTTGAACAGGGTGCACGCCGTTGGGAAACCGATGCGGCGGGTACCGCCCCATCCGGATGTGCCGAGGACGTACAAGCGTAGCCGATTGTCGACGATGGTGACCGTCGACGATCTATAAGGTCGGCGTCTGTGCTGTGTTTGTCGTCGGGTGTCTGACACCAAGTTGCCAGATGGGGCGCATTCGTGTTGAACATGGGTGTTCTTGGTGTAGAGCTGGCAGGATCCACAATCGTTTGTTGTAGAACGGGACACTTTTGAGTAGAAAAAGAAATGCAATAATCGTGTACTTTTTTTGGGCGACAAACGGCCAGTGCAGATAACCCCTTTTGGCGTGAACCAATCAGAAATGTGACAGCACACTGCCTCGCCTGTTGCCCTTCAAGACGGATGTAGTCTTGTTAGGATCGCGAAAACCGCTCGTTTGTGGTCCAGTTGATGCTGGCCGACGTCCACACCGACCAGAACCGAATGTTCATCAGCGAAATCGCGAGCTGCGCCCAACGGGCGCCCAGCGTGGCAGAATCTGGGTCTTCTCTCGGCACGCTCTCCCAGCGTTCGTGACTGAAATCGCTGGCCCAACTCCCCCTTCTATCGTCGAACACGATGAACTTTTCATTGGCACAGGATAGTCCGTTCAACACTGTCCTCGTCTCTCCAGAAGGTCGTGTTCTCTACCGGATCGAGACGCCGGGTTTTCTCAGCGCATCGTCGACGACGACGGTGAAGCGGGTGAGCATGGATGGCCTGAGCGAAGCCGAGGTCGGCCGCGTGGTGTGGCACGCTGGTCGACCTGGTACGGTCGTCGTGCACGGTCACGAACTCTACATCAACCGGAGCAAATTTTTCAGTTCGTGAGTCCATCAGTCCATCACACTTTTTCCCTTTCTGCTCTTCTCTTTTTTAATTGATGAAAAATAGGTCGCGAACGTTTACAGCGCTCAACGGACAATCCTACAAGTGGTCGTTTGAAAACGAATCCTCGTTGGTACGCCCGACTGTTGTGCGTTGGATCATTTTCATTGACCGTCATAGATGGCCAGCAACGATAGTAAACAAGCACCCGCCGCGACGTACTTGCCTTGTGCGGGATTAAATCCCGGATTGATCCACATCACGCCACACGGACTGACGATCACCGGAGACGTTCTCGTGACGTTTGTCTGCGTCGAAGGCGAACGGCGGAACACCCACAAGAGGAAAACGTGAACCGTATGGTCGTTGTAACAGATCTCTTGTTGTACTACAACCCTGCAATTTCAAATGTCCTTCCGATATCGTTCTGGACTGGTAGTCTAAAGGTTCACCGCATGTCCCTGGTGCGATAGATGATTGGCGATGGATGAGGGACTGGTCGTCCGGATTTTCTATTGGCATACTACTTTGGACTTGGAACTGATTGCGAATATGCCTCCTGGTCATCAGCGGAGCGGGTTCGTTGATGCGAATACCAGCAAGTCCCTGTTCAGAAGGGCTCAGGCCTGGACCAAGTGATTCAGATACTTGGATCCGTAGTCAACCAGAAAACTCGCCCAAGTAGGGGGACTCGCGACGGCCTAACAACATACACATCGAGGTTGCCAAGAAATCAGACAGACACACGTAGGCACTTGTCGACTTTGTGAAATTTACCCGAATACTAACTGGTTTCGCTCATTTGTCAATTCAACAGTCTACAACCCGCGAACTATGGATCCGAGTCTTCATCCATCGGCTCCTCCGGCAGCTCACTTCCATCGCCAACGTCCACTCTCTCTGGGTGTTCGGAGACCCATGCTGCATCGTCGTACCAGAATGGTAGCATTTGATGAACAAGTTGCAGCGACTCCTCGTTTTGTCTCGGATGGTCGTCCAAAAGATCGTCTCTGCCCAAGGCCTGGATGTAGTCTGCATGCTCCGTACTGTTGATAACTTCCCATGTCCTATTCGTGCACCCCTTAGCTCGAAGGCTGTACTTTGGATGCTCTGCCGGTCGCTTGGCTTCAAGGCGAGAGGAGGTGCGCCGTGCGCTTTGACTGACGTCTAAGATGTCAATGTCGGATTTCGAGGTAACATCGACGCCTAGCTCAGCGAGAAGTGTCACATACGGCCTTGAAGATTTCTGGGTGGTAGAATGACCCGGGAAGAAGTCGAGCGTCTTCTGGTCAATGATGTAGGCATTGGTGCTGCCCGCCTTTTTCCGCCGTTTCACCTGTATGAGCAGTGCAGACATTGAGGACTCTGCCACCGTGTCATCTTTGTCAAGTAAAACTGGAATGATGATGTCGACGTCTTTCTGGCGGTTGTGACATATGAATGCCGAACCCCTCATAAAACCGGCTTCCATGGCTTCTGTCTTCACAACAGTGTCGTCGACCGCTTTGACGAAATGTGTGAACCGCACAACTGCATCTTTAAAGGCATCTTCGAGAGTACGGGCCTCGACCCCGTTCTCCGGAGTGGCCTTTAGGATCCGGTCATGGTGCCTATCTGCAAACAGAGCTTTCAAAAACTGGAGGAAGCTACAACCCTTGCTGAAGTTCGGCTGCGGACCCTGGCTACCTTGCTCAGCGACAATGGCTTCCATGTATGCCTTCCTGAGAAGGACCCGCATGACGACCTCACCCCTCTGACCGAGGTCGATCAGGCCATGATCGAGATTGTTCTTCAGGATGGAGATCATCGTATTTGGCGAATCTCGCATGTAGAGGTACATTTGACGTGATGCAGCCTCCGCAAGGAAAGGCTCGGATGGGTATCCGGAGCGGATGTAGAGGCGAGGATCTGGAACGGAGAAAGCGGTCCGCATGTGACTCGCAACCATGTCCATTTCGGTCTTGTGTGCCGTGTCCCGCCTTGGCTCAAAGTCAATTGTGATCAAGACATCTAAAATCGCGAGCATTGCCGTCTCGGAGTGTTTGACCTTGTAGATGTCGTCGTCAAAAACGAGTTTCTTGCGTGCTAGCTCCATGGCTCGGTCGACGACTCCATCGTCCTCGGCTTGTTTGAGCATAGTCCAGAACCTATAACACCGAGATCAAAGAAAGAGAAGCCAAGTGGACTGGGTCTCATACAATGGCCTCCCGAAGCGCGCCAGAAAGCGGAGGTCCCCAAGCTCCTCCAACTTGAGTTCTCCACGTCGGAGTGGGAAACTCGGGTGGCAGTCGAATGGTGTCTCCGTGATTGGAGCATCAAGTTTCTTCGTATCTTGCTGCCGAGCGGACCGAGCTGCCGCAGCAGTTGGAGCCAACAGTGTCAGAGATGATTGGGTGGAAAGAAATATGGTAAAAAAAGAGTGTCCAAAGTAATTCAAACTTGACTGCACAACATCATACAATTTTTTTCCATCCGTGTCGCCTGGGATGGGATAATTGAACTCGTGTGCTTCGTCGAAGTACAACACAACTTTGACATCCTTCGATTCCGGATACTGGCAAAAAGTCGCCAAGGCCGACAGCAACGCTCTTGATTGTGATTCTGCATACAGTCTGGTGCTGTAGTTACCCTAAGTGGTCAAACATGATCATGATGGGATCAGAAACAAGTACACATTCAACATACTGACCAGGCAATCTGTGCTGCATGCCTCTACGACATTCTTGTATAGCTGAGATCGCTTCTGGCCCTCTGACAGATATGTCCTCCAGCGGCGCGCAAGGCAATTTGGAGATATTTTCTTATCTGCCGGGAAGACATGTCGCAGTTCCTTGACGACTTGTAAAAATAGGTGTCCGAAGAACAAAGTGGTGCGATCCAGAGCTACTTGCGTGCTTGCGAGCTCCGGCTTGTTGCAGAGGTAATTTATAACTTCAGTATCTTCGGGTGGATATGCCCCGGCTGACAATCAGACAGCAATTAGCACCGTGCGCAAGGCCGACATGGGCACGAATCACTTATCTGGTCCTTGGGATCACGAAGATTGAACGGGATCGTGAAGACCAGGTTAGCCTGCTCGTCGACCATACGAGATTTTCCTGTGCCAGAGCTCTGGATAATCGCGACAGAAGTAGCATAATCCGCTTGACGTTCCATAGCGTTGATATTCTTCAACAAAATCTCGTGACAACTTCCACGGTATGGCTCGGACCATGCCAATTGCGCAGCTTGTGGCGGAACCTCAATCAGTACAGTCAAGGCACAAACTCAGGAAATGACTTACCAGCTACAGATAAGCACCACGAAAACGGGACGGACGTTATCAACAACAAGACGAGTGATCAGGATAGTTACTCACTACCAGTGGTCGTAGGGGATTTGACATAGCCCTCAGCACTTCGACCCGGCTGTTTTTGATCCGAAGTGTGGTCGGCGATGTATCGAGTAATAGCTGACAGAGATGATCATGTGTGAGGAAAGTAACAGAGATCTCTGCACTACCTACCCAAGCTCACGACGTCTTTGTAGTGTCCCTCGTCAATGGCATTTTGCAGAACTTTCGAAAAATCAGGGTCGCTCTCGACCAGACCCACACACCAACCAATCTCGGGAGCCGCCTCAACGCGTCTGTCGGATGCGGCCTGGCAGTAAATGATCCGCAGTGCATAGACTCGCAAGTCGGCGGGCGGGAGTCCGAATACCTGCATCTGCAAGATACGTTGGTGTATCTTTTCATCCGCTCTCTTGTATTCATCTCCAGAGTCTCCAAACTTGGGAGCCGTAGGAGTAACCTCCGATTCCTCCTGCGCAGTGTGATCTATGCGCCGTTTGCCAGTGGACATGGTGACTGCAGTAGATATAGGGAGTCGGAATCGTCAGCCGCATAGGTGGCTCAGCGCTCAAGCGACGATCGAAATCCCACCTGGGATTCCCGAATTGGAAGCCTAATTAGCCACAGTCCAAATAGATCTCGTAATACGTAATTAGGCTTTCTACCTCACTTTTCCCAGCACCAGCCATAAATCCCGCCTCAAGTACTGGCCGACTTTGCCATAGGAGAAGGAGACCTTTAGGGTAGGCATGGCTGGTATGTGAGCTGGACCTTTAGGGAAGTTGTTCCCACACAGCATAACTAGTTGTGCCATGCAATCCCTTCAATAGCTTCCCATGCCCCTACCCTTCCTGCCATTGTTGTTGCTGCTGTCATCATTGTTGTTGTCCCACTCTTTGTTGTCCTGCCATTGCCCTACCATTGTCCTCCCCTGTCCTCTCTGAGTCCATTGTCTGCCATTGTCCTCTCCATCCTCCCTGTCATTTCCACCATGTCATTCTCCCCATCATCTCTGTTGTCCCTGCCGCTGTCCTCTCCCATAGTCTCCCTCATTCTCCCTCATTGTCTCTATTGTCTCTGTCATTTCTGCTATTGCCCTCTCTGTTGTCTCTGTTGTTTCCACCATTGTTCTCTTGTCCTCTCTGTCATCCCTGTGGTCATCCTCTCCTGTCCTCTCCCTCGCTCTCCAATGTCCTCTCTGCCACCCCTGCTGTTGTCCTCACCCATTCTTTTTGTTGTCCTCATCACCTTGCTCACTGTCTTTCTCGGTCTTTCTTCACTGTTGTTGTGCACATCCCACCAACCGTATTATTCACTTTGGGGCATAGGTTATCCATGCCTCACCATGCAAAAAGATTCTTGGGATTGTTGAAATCAATTAAGATCTATAGATTCAGAGGGCATGCTCATCACACCATGTTATGATATTAAATATTTTCAAACTTTTCAAACTGACACTTACTTTTCAATTATTTAAACTCTTCTCTCATCAAGTCATGTGGCTATGCATGTGACCATGGAAACAATCATATGACATGGTCTAGAACCTATGACATCATACAATGTCATATCTCATGTGATCCATGACCTTTTCATTTCTGCTCTTCTCACACAGCCCCATTAATCTCTGTCTTACTATACATAGTAATTTATCACATGCACTGCTTGATCTGTGCACCACTCCTGTACATATATAAAGTAGTACTTTGACAACTGGAATCCCCAGTCTAATCCACTTGTTCTCTTCCTCCAATAACTCATTGTTGCGGTTACTGAAGGGGGGTACATCTTTTTCTCTCCCTTCACCTCCTCCTGGACTCTGGGATGACCTATTCTTTGATTCCTCCAACTACCCGGGATTCCCCTGCAACACCCACACAAGCATCACCCCATTCGGAACTTCCTTTCTGAGTAATGCACTGCTATGGCTGTGACACAGCCTTCTTTATTTCACCTTCTATATATTTCACCTCTGATACAATCATAGACATTGCCTCCTTAGCTGTGTTCTCTTATACACAGCCCAGTATTCCACCTTCCTCATTTGACCCATGATATAATCCTTTCTGGTAATACTTACAATTACCATATACAATACAAAGCCTGCCCTGAATAGGGAAGGCATATTTATACAGGCATCCACCCTTCATGTAAATCCCAACCTAGATCTACACAACTTCCTGTGTAATCTACCAGCTCTCCCAGCTCTCGGTTCCACTTCACCTCAGAAGCCTGCGCCCACTCTGGAGGTGATCACCACAGTGCTTGTGATCATCTTCCTCATCACTTCACACTTGTGTGGCCTCGTCGCTGTTCACTCGCATTACTAGCCTACTGAAACGATCACCGATGATATCACCTATTTATTAGCACTCCTATCTACACTCTCGCACTACCTATAGACGATACACTCGCCTACTACAACCAACCTCCATCCTAGCCTCACCTCGCATACACCTAGAGTAGCCACTCATCGTATCCTCCCTCATACGATACACCATACCACCAACTACATCCATGTACACTTTCACTAGCAGTACCCTCATCATATCCGTTACACCACGACACCAAGTAGCCTCATGGCCAAAACCCCGGCCTCACGGCCACAAGCAAGGCCCGCATGCCTATAAACTACGCCACCCCCTTGTGGACCTACCTGATGCAGCGCTTGGTAGCCACAACATGTGACACAACGCCGTACGATGACAGAAACCCCTCTGTCACGTATACGCTCGTTACAAGCACGACACCCGTAGACAGTACCTGATGCAGCGCTCGGTACGCTACGCAAGTACTAATCAGGAGCCCGCCTCCAGATCCTCGATCCCCGCTCACCCCAATCCTTGACCCATGTCATAGATCACCCCCGACGCCATCCCATGATACCGTCCCCAAGTACTAATCAAGCCCATGCTAGATTAACCCAAGTACTGATCAGGCGAACGTCAGATCACAAGACCTAGACAAGACCCAATCCATCACCCGATACGATCTCGTCTCGATACCAGATCCAACGATCACCCCATGCGATGCCTCACACATCATCCCCTCATTCCTCTTTCGTTTCCATCCCTATCTATTAGTTCCCCTTTAGATATATCACACGTAGCCACACCTAGAGCATTCCGGACTATATTTCACTTACATGCGCATACCACGTGCATCTCATTCCATCGCTTCTCCCTTTTGCCATTGAACACTAACATTTCCTCGTTCCTGTGATGTCATACCCTGTACCCTACGACGTCATAGCATAGCACGGTCCGTGCACCACTACCGGTAGTATATAAGTAGCCAGTAGAGTACCCTGTTTCGCCTAGCCTTGAAATTGCCTTTCTCTCTGTCGCATATTGCTCTAGTTAGCAATGCTTCAGATATTAGGTTTAGGTTTCTTTCTTTTGTTCATTGCAAGTTCCTTTCACCTACGGCAACTCCAATGCCAACAGAGGTTGGCCTGTATAAGCCCAGGACTCCGCCACTGACACCTGTGTTGGTCAGGACTCCACCACTGACCCCCATATAGGATAGGTCTGCCCTTCTTTCAGATTGCACCACCATCCTCAAAGTCCAAGACTCCGACATCAGTTGTAGAGTAGTGTTACGACTACCCTGGGTAGGGATAGATGTTAACTTGGATAGTCGAGTAGTGACAAGCTACTGAGGTCAAGGGAATAACTCGATGGGCTATAAGACGAAGGGTCCCTAGGTAGGGTCAAGGGTTCAACGACAGAGGGTCTTCCTCATCGTAGAGTTAAGGGTTCTGTGACAAAGGGTCTTCCTTGTCATGGTTGAGGGTTCACTCGGTGAGAGTGAAGTCAAGATGTAGAAGAAGCATTCACTTGAAGTAGAACGATGACTTATAGAGGTCCAGAGGAACGATGATGAAAGTTCACCAAGTAGGTGTAAATTGGGGATCGACTATGGAATACAAGGTTTATATATGAAGTAAGTGTGGGAAGGGGATGACTAAGCCGCAGCACCAGAAAGATCCTATGGAATGGGAATAGGAAGGGATCTTCCATATGATGTCAGCATAGAAGTACAGATCGTGAGAGAAAAGAGATTTGACCACACAGAGTCCCACTGTGTAGTGAATGGTCTGGGGGAATGAAGAGGATGGGATGAGAGTGAGGATGACTGATGGGAAGAAGAGATGAAAAGAAAAGAAAAGAGTAAATCGTAACATTACCCCCCTACTATGTGTGAAGTACCACTGAACGACCTAGTTCAGACCTCAGTAGGAACCACAGGGGGATCCAGTCATGTTGCTTATGGTGACACTGTCAAAGACATCTTGGTCATTGTAAATGTCCTGCCACACGGTAGCACAGTTCAGACGAGTGACCTCCTGAGTGAGGTGGTTGAGGGAGGGGCAATGGCGTGTGAGATGATTGCTGCAGGTCAAGTGAGGGGGCAATACACGGCGGACTGAGTGGGAGGAGGAGGATGCGTGACTGGATGATGATGCAGAGGGGGATGACAAGGAGGGTGGAGTCTGTGGGTTAAGATGACGACGTAAAGGGCAGCGGGCCTGCATGTGACTTGGTTCCCAGCGAAAACATTGGGAGCATTGATAGACTGGGCAGTGAACTCGTACATGACTGAGACAGTGGCATTGATAACAAGATTTGGAGTAGCGAGGGTGAGAAGGTCCGAGCGGGACCAGTCCGTCACAACCCATCCAGTAAGCCTCTTTGCAGCGAATGATGGCAAGTTTTTCGTCACCCAGAGGGGATGATGACATGGATGGCGTGGAGGGTGCGGGAAGTGCTATGGGTGAGGGATGGTTGGCTAAGTCTTTCATGTACCTATCAAGGTCATCAAGGAGTTCTACAGCTCCCAGTTGGTGGAGGGTGTTAAGGAGTGCTGCCTTTAGTTTGCTGGAGATACCCCAAAGGCAGAGTTGGGTCAAGGAGAGGTGGGTGTTGGCGGTGGTATGATTGGCGATTGCATCTAGGTTGGCCGCTTGTAGATAGGCCTTGTAGAGGGAGTATAAAGGGGAGGCGTAATCTAAATGGACTCTGAGACCTCACACCATGTGCAGGTCTTCGAGGTTTTCCGTGAGACGGGTAACCTTGGCTAAGTTTGGGAAGTCGTTGTGAAGATGTGTGGCATAGATGGGGATGTCCACTGACATGACCGGCATGGGGGTGGAGGCTAATGAGACCAGTGTTAGTGGGTGTGGAAGGTGAGGTTTGCCACAGAGAGAAGGTATAAGAGGAGAACCAGGGTGAGAGTCATCGTTAAGAGGGGTGTCAAAACATGAGAGTGATGAAGGAGAGGAGAGAGTAGAAGAGACAACACTGGTATCAGGTATTATAGAAACATTATGTGGGGAGGAAGACATGGCGGCATCGAAGGAGGTTGTAGTGTTGATGAAGAGGGGAATGGTCATGGTGTGTGGGTGAGAGAGGCGATGGGAGGGAACGTTCTGGGGTGATGTTTCTTATAGCCGAGCAGAGCAGACTTGGCATGTTTCAGATCCTGCTCAGGAACCCAGGAGTCTTCTTCTGTGGAGTATCCTTTCCATTGGATCAGGAAGGAGCAGTGAGACGGGGAGCGGCAATGTCATAAGACCTTATCAATTTCATATTCTTCTTCACTGGCTATCAGGTTAGGTGGTGGTTTGACAAAGTGTCTGCTGTATGTGGCATTTTCTTGGCATGGAGTGAGGAGTGAAGCATGGAAGACTGGGTGGATCTTCCATGTAGCTGGGAGATGGAGTTTATAGATGATTGGAGATAGGATGTCTGTGATGGTGAAAGGACCCTCTTGTTTCGATGTGAACTTCGGGTTAGCAACAGAGCATTTCAGGTTTCTGGCTTCTAGCCAAACCCAATCGCCCTTTTTGAAGGGAGTAAAGTGACGACAAGTGCGAGAGGCCATGACTTGTTGTATGAGTTCATGGGCTGCCAAGGCTTCGTTCCTCGCAGTGGAGAGTTTTTGGATATGCTCTTCTAGAGTGGGGATTGTGGAGTTGGGAACGACCGAAGGAAGAGCACAGGGTTCATATCCCATGAGAAGAAAGATTGGAGATTGACCGGTGACAGAGTGGGGTTGGTGGTTGTGGGTGAATTTGGCATGAGAGATCTTTTTGGCCCAAGTAGTGGGTTCATTGCCACAGAAGATCTGGAGGTAGATTTCAATCTCCTGGTTGACCCGTTTTGTTTCTCCATTGGATTGGGGGTGGTAGGCGGTAGAGAGGGAAAGGTCGTATTTCAGGAGTTTTTCAAGTTCTTTGGCAAAGGCCAAGGTGAACTGGGGTTCTTGGTCAGAGATGATCTTGTCATAAAGACCAAAGCAGAGGTATACCTTGTGGAAAAAGAGGGTTGTGATCCCCTCAGTGGTCACCGATTTCTTCATAGGACAGAGAATTACCCCCTTTGTAAGCCCATGGTTGACCATAACCAACAGGGAGTCAAAGCCGGAGGATGGGGGAAGGTCGGTGATGAGGTCGCAAGAGACCTGGCGAAAAGGGAGCGAGTCGGTGGAGCGGATCAGGGTCAAGGGGGGTATTGTGGGATGGGTGTTCATCTTATGCTGCTGACATGCAGGACAGCCAGACATGTAAGTGCAAATGTAAGAGGCGAGACTGGGCCACCAGAAGTCTGTGGACATGAGTTGCCAGGTTTTAAGGTAGCCAGGGTGGCCAGTGGACTCATAATTATGACAGTGCTGGAGGACCGAGTGACAGAGGGAATTGTCAGATGGGACATATACACAGTTGTGGTAGGACAGGATGCCGTCCATGTATGACCAATCAGAGAGGCAGGCATGAAGGAAAGTAGGCACAGAAGTGTCGGTCACTTGGAGATGTTGGAGGATGAGGGGATCCAAGAGAGAGGACCGCTGGATGAGGGAGGCCAGGGAGGTGTCAATTAAATTGACAAACAGGGAAGGGGGAAGGAGGGTAACACCCTCATTGTCTACATCGGATGCTGGGATAAGATTGGGGCAATGGGAAAGCATGTCCAGGCTGGCAAGGAGGCAGCCAGGGATGTGGATAATTTTAAGGTCAAAGTTGATGAGATCGAGGAGCCAGCAGGCTTGCCAACGATTGAGATTCTGGGGTGATTTGAAGTACAACAGGTTTTTGTGGTTGGTGAAAACCTGGACTGGGAAGGAGAAGCCATGGAGGTAGTGGTGCCACGACTTCAACACGCGGATGACAGTGAGGAGTTCATGATCATAGATGTTGTAGTTCCTTTCGGTGGGGGAGAAGGATTGTGAAAGGTAGGAGCAAGGATGCCAATCGCCATTGGTGTCGGTCTGTAAAAGGATGGCACCTGTGGCATACTTTGAGGTGTCAGTGGCGATGGTGAAGGGGGCGGAGAAGTCAGGTAGGTGGAGGACTGGTTTGAAAAGGAAGAGATGCTTAAGATGATTGAATGTGTCTTGACATTCTTTCAACCAAACCCAAGGTTGATTAAGCTTGGTGAGGTCGATGAGGGGACAGGCGATTGTCAAGTAATCATGGATGAACTGATGATAGAAGTTGACAAAGCCAAGAAATGATCAGACTCTGGTGACCTTAGTGGGGGCTGGCCATTTTGCAATCCTGTCAAGCTTAACAGGATCCATGGCCAGCTGGTTAGGACAGACGATCATCCCAAGGTATTCCACTTCGTTGGTGGCAAAGGTGCACTTCTTGAGTTTGAGATGAAGGTCAAGTTCAGTCATTTGTTGGAGAACACACTTGGTTTGCTCGGTATGCGTGGCATTGTCAGGGAAGAAGATAGGCAAGTGTGAAGACACATTGTGTTACAAACCATATTATTTGTCCCTTTATTTCTACTATTTTTCCTGATTTTATACAATGACTTTTATATTTATCTCCTATAACCCAATCCTCCAAAATGCTCAAGTCCATCTATAGATCTAAACTCACAGACCTCATGGCATCCTCATGGCATTCCCTCTGACTCATTCTAGGTCTAGATCACCTCATGCTAGCCTCATGCCCCTATCTACAACTCATTCACCTCATGTACTCCTCATAACTAGCTTCCCTTTCATTCCATGGCTGTACTGATACACATGTTATCCTTATGTTAGCCTCACCAATCATGCATGTAGCATAGCATATTGATAGATCTAGTGTACATAGATGTAAATCTCTAGACAGTATACAGTGACTCCCAAAACTGTTCCAATACCTAACTCTGATGCCACCCATGGGAATTTCGCTTGGCTTTGGTAGGACAAATAATAGTACATACCCTTGGCTACCTATGGGCGCTTGGATCATGTGATTTTATCCAGAGGAAGTGGAGATATGGCTATTTTAAAACAGCAACTACATTGGAATAGTTTTGGAACTTTTGATTATCATAAGGGTATTTGGTATATATCAGTACTTGGTATATCCTCCTTTGGCTTTAAGCACTGCCTGAACCCTCCTAGGCATGCTTTCAATCAATCCCTGACACACCTCAGCTGATATCTCATTCCATTTCTCCTGAGTTCTTCTCCACAACTCCTCTATTCTCTTAGGAGGCTCCTCATAGTCTACCAGCTTCCTTTTGAGGTGAAGTCAGATATGTTCTATGGGATTGAGGTCAGGAGACTGTGCAGGCCATACCATGGTCCTAAATTCCTGCTCTTCCAGCCACTCCTTGACCTTTTTGCAAGTATGCTTGGAGTCATTATCTTGTTGAAAGATGATATTAGGAGGATTCAGATCATAGAACTCCAAGGAATCCTGGAGTTCATTCTTCAAAATTTGAAGGTAGCAATCACCATCCATCCTACCATCAATCTTGGTTGCATAGCCAACCCCATTCCAAGCCATACAGCCCCACAACATCAAAGAACCCCCTCCAAACTTCAAAGTCCCCTTAACTAATCTGTCACTAAGCCCCTCTCCTGGCTTTTCCCAAGCCCATTTGCAACCATCTGACCCAAGACAATTGATTTTGGTCTCATCAGACCATATCACCTGCTTCCAGTCCTCTAGAGTCCAGTCCTTATGAGCATAAGCAAAGTCCAATCAAGCCTTGCAATGTTTGGTAGAGAGTAGTGGGCATCTGGACTTGACTATGGCTTTCATACCAATTTTTTTTCAAATGACGATGAACTGTATTAGGATGGAGAGGCTGGTTGGTGATAGTGGAGAGAGCTTTGGTGGCCTGAACAGCATTCTCTGCCTTATTACTGGAGATAAGGTGAATAGCATAACGAATATTAACAGAGGAAAGCTTTGATGGATAGCCTCCAGCAGACTTTTGAAGGTCAAAACGCTCCTTGGAATGAAGCCTAGAGATGGTAGCAATGCCAACACCTGTACTAGAGGTAATAGAGTAGATGGAATGGCCAGAATCAAGTTGAGAGATGATAGTGTTCTTTTGAGTCGCAGAGAGAGATCACATGATGGTAGTGGTTAAGAGTCAAGAAGTGTGGGAACATTTTTAGACTCAGACATGATATTTATATGTATATCTTTGTTTGTACCACCAAACAACAGCAATTATCCCCTTATATCATAAAGATTCTGATTCTAATGCTCACATTAAAAGTCTCAAAACTGTTTCAATATAGTTGCTGTTTTAAAATAGCCATATCTCCACTTCCTCTGGATCAAATCACATGATCCAAGCGCCCATAGGTAGCCAAGGGTATGTACTATTTATTTGTCCCACCAAAGCCAAGCGAAATTCCCATGGGTGGCATCAGGGTTAGGTAATGGAACAGTTTTGGAAGTCACTGTACAGTATATGCATCTCTCTGCACATACTCATGGTGGTGAGCTCAAACTGTAGCAACTGGACCATGAGGTGGAATTAGCAAAGGTGCAGTCTGATGGGAATGCTTGATCATTGTCATCATTATCTTCATCCACTGTCATTGTCTACCATGTTGTAATATATATGCAATGTAGTATGTTATGGTATTGAAAGAAAAAGAGCCAACAATGCCTATGGGTCACTCAAAAGTGATATCCAATGGGTAGAATGACAATTCCAAAGATGGATATCTACCCAACATGGTATGCTACTCTATATATCTGGGGGAATGTGCACGGACCAGGTTTAGGGTCAATGTGGAAGGTTTACATAATCATTCTAAATGACCTATGACATAGGTTGTGACATAGGGGTCTAGATGAGGGTTAGCTATTATGTAAGTACTTCATGGGAGTATCTGTTAGCTAAGTGTGAGTATATACAGTAGGCGAAAAGGAAAATCATTTCATTAACCCCCTTTTCGGGGGTTGAACTCCTGGTTGACCAGAATGTCAGAGAGTGTAGGTTTGGAGGATAGTGTGGGGATTTCAAAGAGGTGATTGGGCAAGTGATTGAGTGAGGCAGCATAGGAGCAGAACAAAGCATTGTTGAAGAGGGTTGTTTGTCAAGTGTGCATTGGGTAGTCGCAAGGTTCGGTGATGGAGCGGATGGCCAATGGATTGGCCTTGTAGAACTGCTCAATGAGCTTCAAGGCATTTTTGATGTTTTTCTTTGGTTCCTAGGTATGCTCCTTGCAGGAGTAGCCTTTCCAGTGTACAAGGTACTCTATTTTCCCTTTATTATAAGTTTTCTCAAATCAATCACCTTTTCGACTTTGTGTTCCTCTTTCTGTTGGACAATGACCAGTGGGGGTGGCTTTGGTTTCATCTGTGAAGGGGAGGAACTGACATGGTAGAGGGTGAGTAGAGATTCGTCAAAGACCAGTGACCTACATCAAACTTATTTCATGCACAGTCAGAAGCTAGGACCCAAATGGAATTAATTCTATCACTTGCAGTGGTTATAAGATTCCAATACTCTAGGGCCCTATGACCCTTAGTATGATCTAGCAACTCTGCAATTCTTAGAATATTCCATCAAGACACCAAGGAGAAATTAATGTTTTTCTCCAACATATAGCTCTGTTACTATCTATAAGTTACTTACATAGCTAGTAGAACTGTAAATAATATGTATATAGCTAAGTGCCAGTGAGAGAACATGATCATGTGATCATGGGCTATATAGCCTTGTGTCACCTGACTGAACATTCCATGACCTTCCTGGTATTCCATGGAGTTCTATGACATTCTTTGAAGTTCTATGCTTCAGTCAGCAAAAGCTTGGCATTTGTAATAAAACTCTTGGCATTAGTAAGCAGCCAACCCTTCTGCTTGGCTGGCCAAGCCCATGTATTTATCTATAAAAGGAGAGTCAAAGCAGTAGGGTGATAGTCAATGACTATACACTGCCAGTGTTGTGGTATATGACTGGTTACTATTAGTACTACTGTGACCCATACCAACAGCTTTAGGATTTGCCCACATCCACCAACACAACAAGCTTTTTTCTAACCTATTCTATATAACTTGAACAAAAGTATTGCAGAAAATGCAGGCAGAATGGACTGCCTTGGTCTGAAAAGCCTTCCAGGACACCACTGGCTATAGTCTTCATCTCCCCAGGGGACACAAATGGTCCACCAAACTCATGCATACCACAGAAAATGGTAGCAAGAACTTGTAATTGAAGTGGCAAAGAAAAAAGACTTAGCTTATTTTTAAAGGTTTTGATAATGATCACCACTTTTGGATACACTAAGACCTCAAAAAATGTAGTGAGAGCTATTGCTATTAGATTTTTAATCAATAGAATTAATAAATCACAACTAACCTATAGTCATTTCATTTTGAATTTGTACCAAAGCAGTGGGTGCCATTGGATCCAACAAACTCTCAACTAGATGCCATAAGGCATTGATAGTAGAAGCTATACAACATTATAAATGTATATGTAAGTCATATAAATACAATTTACCTGATATTTCAAATCTTGACAGAACTTAAGAAAGGTTATCATTTATTATATACAGTATATATACTTTAAAAAACAACCCACTTTGGTTCATGGCAGAGTTTTGATCTTTGCTAGTATGTTCCACAGCTAGACCTATATATAAAATCAAATTTTAATTTCAAGTTGAAATTGATATCTGTGACTTACTTTTGAATTCTTGCATTTGTAAGGTGGAATGTCATTGCATTGGTGGGGAAAACACCACTCAGACATCATATACTATAAGTATGGATGAGAAGTTGAGGAAGCTCATTAGCAAAACCCCCCTCTGAGAAATCCACCTGTTGACAGTTAATATAATGAATAAAGAATAAAAAAGTAAACTATACAACTTACCCCTGGTGTAAAGAAACTGTCTTCCATATTTTTCAGCTGGAACTCAATGCCAGCTTAAACCTTAAAATAATAGATTCAAGAGAAATATCAACCATTCATTTTAAATCACCTACCAAGATATCTTCCATTTATAAGCCTGAGTTTCAGGTCCTATCCCCATGCTCCCCTGCATCTTGTGGAGGATTCTCCACATAGTAAAAGAGTGTAAATACTGCTAGTATACTGTGTTATATTCAGTAACTTACACCAAATGTTGATTGATATTGAAGTTCATTACCCTAAGTGCCAAGTTCTTGCATGCCAGTGAAGTCCAAGCCTAATTCAGGTTTAGCTAAAGATTAGAAATGGTAAAACAATACCTGTGCCAATGATGTTGGGATTTGGGGGGGGGGAAGGGATCCATGGTGGTGATAGTCGCTAGCAGACAGTTAAAGTTATCTATCAATCAATGTGATCTGATCGTGTGCAGAAGGGTCACATGACTTATTTGTGTATGCAACCAAGTCGGTTCAAGTTATCCATCCACTACAGTACTGTGATGCAGACTCATCGACAATGATGTCATCGCCCTCAACCCACCTTCCAGTCCCCTCGCCCCAACCATGACAGAGATGACAATGCACCATCATGACCCCACCACCATGATGATGACAACAATGATGTGTCAGTTCCAGCCCCTCACTCCCCACACTGTGATGATGATAGTGGCCTCCATTGTTCTCAACCCATCTCCCTGTTTTTTTGGGGGCCATCACTAAAAGATACTTAGCTTGATATACCATTATATGAGACTACATTGCTAAGATTTCATTTCTGTAATGTCATGTATTGTCATGTAAGCCATATCATGCTTTGACTCTGCCAGTGATACAGCCACTCACCCCAACCATGACGGAGACAATGATGACAATGTGTCATTTCCAGTCCCTCACTCCCCCCACTGCAATGACGATGGTGGCCTTCATCGTCCTCAACCCATCTCTCAGACAGAGATGATGATATGTCATCATAACCCCACCACCACCACAACAACGATGATGTGTCATTTCCAGTCCCTCACTCCCCCCACTGTAATGATGGTGACCTCCACCGTCCTCAACCCATCTCCCAGACAGAGACAACATGACCCCACCACCATGATGACAGCGATGACACTGCTCGAGCAAAGTGTGACACAACACATGTAATCTCCAATAACTTTTACCAAATATGACACCTTCACTAATAATATCCACCAGAGGTGCCATATACTGTACATAACATTTAAGTGCAATCATATAGGCAAATTAGCTGACATTGGAAGAGCTTATATGTTTTTGCAATAATGGAAAAACAGTTGGCCCCCACTAATAATAACCACTGGACATGCCATATACATGACATTTTAGTACAATCATATAAGCAAAATAGCTGATATTAGAAGGGCCTATATATTTATGCACCAATGGCAAAACAGTTGGCAAATATATTCCACTGGTTGTACATCTTGCAAGATAATATATAATGATAAGATCATCCATTATGGGGATTGGCCTCTCACATGGGACAACTCCCAGCATGCTCCCAAAACACCAGAGGAGGCAGTGTTTCTGCAAGAACAGATTCAGAAAGAAGTTGCACTTGGTCACTATTCAGAGTCCTTTGGTGCAGATCTCCTTCCAGGGATGTACAGTATGCCCATTCATGCAGTCCCCAAGCCTGGGACCAGCAAACATTGACTTGTTACTGATCACAGTGCTGGTCAGTTCGCTCTCAACAACATGATCTCGCGCGAGGACATCACTGGGGTTACACTGGATAATGTCCAAGATTTGGGGAATGTCAGAATCCCAATGTCGACCTCATCCTCTGGAAGGCCAATGTTTCTGAAGCATACAGGCGAATGCCCATGCATCCACTGTGGCAGATCAAACAATGCTATGTGGATCGCTGTAATGTCTTTGGAGGGCATGCCTCGCAGCACATTTGGCATGCTTTCATGTCCCTTGTCACCTGGATTGCTGTCATGAAGTATCTCATCCACTATTTCTATGTTTATGTCAATGACTCCTTCTCTGCTCAGAAGAGGGGCGAGATGCTCTTCTACAAGGGCTATCAAGAAACAATTCAGGCTAGCATTCCATGCACCCCCTATGATATCTTCGCCCAACTTGAAGGATCTATCTTCTATTTTGAGTCTCTGTGTGTCTGTGCAGCCATCCTGGATGCAGCACCCTGTCTCACAGAAGGACAACGCCTTGCAGTCTTCACAGACAGCCTAAACACTGTCCAACTGTTTAATTCACTTTTAGCACTGCCTGCATTCAACTGGATGTTGATTCAGATTGCTGATCTTGTGCTTAGTCAAGAGTTTGATTTTCGAGTGTTCCATGTCCCTGGAGTTCGCTGTCTCGTCTTCAGAATGCTTAGCTTGCAGCATCACACCCTGAGCTGACCATTTCTGCCTTTCAACCCCCTCGACCTGCGCTGGGGGCAGCCAAGTTATGATCCTCACAATTTCTTTTTGGGCCAAGCAACCTTGCCAGGCTGCTTGGTCCATGGAGTGCCTCCTTGTTGAGCGTTCCATTACTCTTGGCTGTGTGCCCTTGACTGATCCACTCAAGCAGTCCACTCATCAGCTCTGAATTCCTATCTCACCTTCTGCCAACTCCATCACCTTGACCCAGATTCTACTGCTGACACCTTGTCCCAATATGTTACCTTCATGTCCCATCACATCGAGCCGTGCTCTGTTCATGCCTACCTGGACGGCATTGTATCTGAACTCGAGTCAACCTTTCCATCTGTTCGCTCCAACAGATATTTTCCCCTGGTTGTGCACACACTCAAAGGATCTCTGTGCCATTTATCTCGTCCTATGCACCAGAAAGCACCCCTCACTCAAGATGATCTCATCTATACACATCACCACCTTCTCCAGCCTATGTTCCATGACAGATTGCTGTTCCTCACCCTGCTCCTTGTGGGCTTCTTTGGTCTGTTGCACTTAGGGGGAGCTTGTCCAGCTTGACAGCTCACATCTTCGCTCACTCTCCAAGATCTCCTGGAGACATGATGTCCATCTGGACTCCACCTCCATCACCTTCTCCATTCCTCAGTCCAAGAGTGATGATCTCTTTGAAGGTGATCAGATCATCATTCAAAAGAGCACTTCTGCTCCTGATCCACACTGCATTTTTCACCAGTATATTGTATCTCATGATGTCTTGTTCCCATTGTTTCCTCAGTTATGGGTCTGTTCTGATAGTTCTATGCCTTCTCACTCATGGTTTATGTCTAGGTTACATCGCTTGGGGGTCATTCAATGCGTGCTGGTGGTGCCACATCACTTGCTACTGCACCTGTTCCACCCTCCCAAATTCAAGCTATTAGAAGGTGGAAATCAGACACCTTTGAGCACTATATTCGTCGCCATCCCACACTCTTGCAGGCTGTTCTTTTTCATGGTCAGTCCATTCATGACCCACCTTTTGCTAATGTATTATAGTGTGCTTTTGCCTCGTCACTCTCCCCATCAATTATTCATTCCTACACTGCCTTTTCCCTCCCTTCCCTTCCTTTCAACACCGTTTACAGTGTTCCTAGTGGCTTCGTCCTGTATGTGTCCACTTGACTCCAATGTCATCCTGGGATAGACTATACTACCTCGGCTTTGCTGGCTTCTCGTCCTGGTGCCCCTCTTAGGCTAGTCCAATTGGTGTATAACTGAACAGGAGATTTACTCAAATAAAATATAATCATGTGGTACCTGATTGTGGGCACACTCTTGGTCCTGTGTTTCCAATTGGTGTTTGCACATTTCATATGTACAGCAGGCTCATGTTTCCAATTCTCATATTCCCACTGTTCTTGCTTCTCAAATCCATCTTCTCAAGGAGTGGAAAGTTCCTTGTTTGGGTTTAAACTCCGTTTATACAAGGCTATTTGGAGCATGCCAATATCATGTGCACCCCATGCCTTTGCCAGTCCCTCACAAGCACACCTACTAGCCATATCACTATGGTTGAGTGTCCCTGCTTATTTTTTGACTGACCATACCATTGTGATCAGATTCCTCACCAGTGCCACATCATTGTGGCAAAAAGCCCCTCTTTCCAAACTCCGATTCAAACTCTAACTGGCAAGCCACTGAGAGCACTCCTCCAGCCCCTCTCCCTATAGTCCTCTCTTGCTTTTGTTCTCAGAGTCCTCTTCTTTGCTTGCTAGCCACTGCCTTTGCTTTACCTGTTCCCTCCCTTTCCTTGTTGCCTAGTGTTCCTAGTGGCTTCATCCTGTATGTGTTCACTCAACTTCAATGTCACCCTGGGGTAGACTATTCTACCTAAGCTTTGCTGGCTACACTTCCCTTATGTATCCTCCTCCAGCAAAACTACTATTGTCCTCAAAACATGATCTTGTCACTGGTGTTACTCCGACAATGTGCAGGACTTGGGCAATGCTTTGCGCTATCTCCACCAACAGGATGTTGATCTCGACCTCATTCTCTGGAAGGCCAATATGTCTGAGGCCTACAGACACATGCAAATGCATGCACTATGGTAGATCAAGTAGGCTGTCCTATGTCTTTGTCAACGACTCCTTCTCTGCTCAGAAGAGGGACGAGATGCTCTTCTACAAGGGCTATCGGAAACAACTCCCTTCTCACCTTACCCACCTACTCCAGCACTGGGATTTCATTGGACTGCCTCATGAGGAGTGAAAGCAGGTCTTTGAAGATGAGTTGCCCATCATTGGTTTTAATGTCCATCCAAACCTCATGAGGGTATTGCATGTCAGAGGAGTCTAAGCTCCAGCTCATTATAGCTGTTCTAGATTTCGCTCTACATGGCACGAGATGCCCTTTGAGAGATTTCCAGCACATTGCTGGCCACCTCAACTGGGCACTCAATGTGTATCCTTTCCTTCGCCCTGGTCTGTGTGCCCTCTGTGCCAAGACAGCTGGCAAGTTGTTCCAGAAGGCATTTCTTTGGGTCAACTGCGATCTTGAGAGGGAGTTGACTTTGATGGTTGATCATCTTATCTATTGTCATTTGATAACCTCTCTTATCTTCCACTCTCCATGTGTATTGTGCCATCCTTGATACAGCACCATGCCTCTCAGAGGGACAACACCTGACAGTCTCAACACTGTCCAGCTCTTCAATTCGCTTTTGGCACTGCCTGCATTCAACTGGATGTTGATTCAGGTTGCTGATCTTTTTCTCAGTCGAGGATCCACAACCAGATTGCTGATGCTCTGTCTTGCCTCCAGAATGCTCAGCTTGCAGCCTCACACCCTAACCTGTCCATTTCTGCCTTTCAACCCCCTCAACCTGCGCTGGGGGCAGCCAAGTTATGAGCCTAATGATTTCATCCCAGGCCAGGCAACCGAGCCAGGCTGCTTGGTCCATGGAGTGCCTCCTTCTTGAGTGTTCCATTATTCTTGGCTGTTCACAGTGTTTCACATTGTTCCTAGTGGCTTCGTCCTGTATGTGTCCACTTGACTCCAATGTCATCCTGAGATAGACTATTCTACCTCAGCTTTGCTGGTTTCTCATCCTGGTGCCCCTGCCTACCACTCACAAAAACTCCTTGCATTGTAGAAGGCATTCCCTGACTCTCCATCTAAGTTTGCCATGCAGAAATGAGTATGACCTACTGTACTTCATCAATCTTTTTGAGTATTGCATGTTGAAATTGAATAACTTCTTCTGACTGGAAAAAAGGGACATTGGATAGGCCTGAATCTAACATTGAATAGGAGGGAATGGTGGAGAGAGTTGATGGTGGAGTGGGTGAGGATGAACTATAGGATGAGTTAGACTCAGATTTCATACTAGCATGCCACTAGCAAGATTAGGCTCAATTTGAGCTTGAATAGCATTTCAGAGCTCCACAGCCTGTGCTATACTGATGCTGCTAAGGGCTGCTTGAAGGAGGCTAAAGGTGTTCTGACATGCTGAGAATCTGGGCATATTGTGGGGGGACAGAGATACATGGAAACAGGCTAGATAACAGAAATTGGCATATTTGAGCAATATTTGGTATTTCAAGTGGAGATTTAATTTGCTGCACCAAGCCTGGATATGGTAGAGGCATGGAGACCAGTGGTGGCAGCAATAGAATGAGCTGACTGGCCAGCATCAAGCATAGAGAGAATGGTGTTTTTTTGAGTAGAAGAAATGGATCTTATGATGATGTGGTTGGAAATAAAGAAGTGTGTGAACTATTTCAAACTCAGATATAATATTTATATGTGTATCTTTGTTTGCATAACCAAACATTGCCATTTATGATGGTATTTCAACAAGATTGCACATTCTCTACTAAAAGGTGCAAAACTGTTGCAATGGTATTGCTGTTTTGAAATAGACATAATTCTACAGCCTCTGATCCAAATCACATGATCCAGAGTCCGGATTGTAGCCAAGAGTGTGTACTTTGTTTGTTCCTACCAAAGCGAAGTGTAATTCCTACAGGTGTTATCAGGGTTAGACATTGCAACAGTTTTGGAGGTCACTGTATACTGTCTAGGGGTTTACACTTGTGTATACTAGATCTAATGATATACTATGCTACATATATGATCAGTGAGGCTAACATAAGATAACATATATATTAGTACAGCCATGTAATGGAAGGGAAGCATAGCATGGAGAGTATATGAGGTAAGCAAGTCATAGATAGGGGCATGAGGTGAGCATGGGTTATGTAAATGTGAAAGTCATTGTATAAAATAGTAGAAATAACGGAAAAAATAATATGGTCTATAATAATAGTCACTTTCATTGGCAAATGTGTTACTGTGTAAGACTAATATCCAGCCTACTTGATTCAAGTAGTGAATCCATTATTTATCATCACCTCACCTTTTCCATCATCAAATTGCTTAGCCACTTGAATTTCTACAAAGCATATCTAGACACTAACCATTACAATCTAGTATTGACATGGGTAACTCAATATACTAACTACTTGAAGTATATACATAGCAACATCGAAAATAGCAGAAGTGCATTGATTTGTATGCATATGTGGCACACCAAGGAGGCAATGTCTAAGATTGGATCAGAAGGTGAAATAGAAAATGTGAAATGAAGGAGCTGTGTCACAGCCAAGGAGGTGGTGTTGCATTGCTTAGAAGTGGGTAGGGTGAGGCGATGCTTGCATGGGTGTGCTAGGGGAATCCCATGTTAGAGGAGTCAAAGAGGAGGTTATCCCAGAGTCCAGGAGGTGAAGGCAGAAAAAAAGGTATACCCCCTTCCATACCCATAACACTCAACGCCAATCACTGTGGACCCTAGTACCAGCAGTTCTCCATATGTGCTCAACTCAGAGAATGACAGACTGGCAACACCATGGCCCACACTCCACCCCAGTGAGTGACCTTGACAATGATAACACTACCACTATCCATCCAAATTTCACTCTCGGTTTCATTTGAATGACACATAACAGGGGCCATTTGAGATCCCTGTCCAAAACAAGAAGGTGGGTGAAATCCAAAGTCACATGTTGGTGCTGCCAGCTATTAATTATGATGCTCCTGGAGATGGTACTCATAGTCAGTGACCATTGTAGCAGATAGATAACTTATGGATATGGTGTAAATCTTGTCAGCAATGTGAAGATTAGAGAGTACCAAGCAAGGTTAATAATAGATCATAAGGAATGATCCTTTTAAGCTTAAATTCAGTTGGTATTGGTTGAGCTATGGATCTTCTGATCAACCCATCTATAGGCTCCATAGGAATATTCTGCATATGTAGAAGAGTAAGTAAGTTCTCTTAAGGTTTCTGTTTTCTTGTACACAGCCTAGTATTTCCAATATTCCATTTGTCTGATATTCCCAAACTCCCATTATGGTAATATCAGGTCTTCAATCTCATATTACCTTATATGATAGGAAGCCTACTCTAGATAGGGCAAGTCTATTTATGCAGGTGTTCCCCCTTCATGTATCTCTCTAACCTTGATCTACACAATCCAACCTGAGTGTATATCATCTCTGCCTCCCCATCAGCTTCTGTTCCTTAAAGCTAAAGCTGGAAGCCCTGCTTCTCATTGGGCTGTTGATCTTCATGATTTCCAGCTTTTTTATTTGCTTTAGAACCCATTGAAGTCAGGGCGAAGCCATACTCCTTGGTATTGGCGCAAGGTTATAAGAGGTGTCTACTCTATAGAGGTAGAGTAGGTAGTAGAAACCTCGCAGAGCATACATCGTAGATAGTTGCTACTCTGAGATATGTTGGGAGCCAGACATCCTTGTTGCTCACATATCAGTGTTTCAACTGAATGCTTGCCTATCTAGAGAAAGGGAGAGTAGCAGGTTCTAGTAACACTCAGATCACCTTTGGTGTACTCAGGTCACATGTCCCATTATTACAAGGTTGTAACATTGAGGTACAGTACTACAAGTTAGAACATACCACACAATAGTTGATAATGAACATGGTGGTTGTTGAGGATGAAAAAAGAAGCAAAAGAAAGAAATAGAGAGATGAGCGACAGTACAGTACTTCTAGTAACTGTCTATTACAATGAACTTGGATAGAGGGCATCATAGACTCAAAAGGGTCAATCAACAACTAGTCAACAGGGATGTAGTCTTGTGTTGTGAAACAACATAAGTCAAAGGTCAAGGGTACTGGGTCTTCCAGTGAGTAACCAATGTTGGTTATGATGAGGACAAGTTAAGCCTCATTGATCAAAAAGTCTGTAAGAGAGCATCCACTTGAAAGTAGAACGAGAACTTGCAGAGATCTGGAGGCGATGATGTGGGAGCTTAGATTGAGTAGGTAAAAGCTAAGGTTACATTGTGTAGGAAAACAGTCTTATATACATAAGCCATAGAAGGTTATGGAATACAATGGAACATTAGATGATGAAGCAATGAAACCTGACAGAATATGGTGGAATAAAAGATGACAAATGAATAGAACATTGTAGAATATTATAGAATAGAACATCAGAAGGTGGAAGACATTCCACAGTATAGTACAGGCAAAAGGTGAATATGAACTAATAAATGGCATACAGGATTTCAACAGTATGTGGTGTGGTCTGTGAAGTTGAGGAAGGGAAGACAAAGACAAACATATGTGTGAAAGAAAGGAAAAAGGGGGAAACTGTAATACTGTTCAAGTCAGAGATATGGTGGCTATGTGGTGATGAGCAGTCAGACAATGAGACTTGGATACATAGTTTGCAATAAGAGAATGTACATAATTAGCAGTGAGGCACTTTGTGGGCCCAGTATGTACTACTGTAACTAATCATGTGTAAAGTGGTACTAGTGGATTCAACGGGGTCGGTCAGAGACTTAGAGGTGGTACTAAAGCTATATACTATACTAGTACAGTAGTAGTGATCTGGAGCTTCTAAATGAATGACATGCACATGGCCATGCAAGTAAACTGCCAATGAGTGATGGGGACATTAAGAAGGTGCTGACATAGGCAGGGGGGTAGTATTGGGTGGTCCTGCTAGTGTGTGATTGATATGTTAATGATTGTGTTGGGATATCCCATCATGCAGCATTGATCACATAGAGCAGGGCAGTATGCCCATGCTCTGCTTGTGGATAGGCTACAAGGAAGCTTGCCTTGTCTGAGTGGAGCTATGGTGGCACAGGATGCAATGAGTCAGTTAGAGATGTGTGAGTGGACAAGAAGGTCCAGCAGGGCATCAAATGAACCTTACACATTGATAAATTTGAGCACAATGACTGATCATTCAAAGTACTTCATTGCAAAGACACAATTATATCAGTGTATTCACTTGGGTGGCCATTTTGTGAGTGGTGTGTGGAGGCCAAGTTCTGGGGCCCCACTTGTCCTGTTATAATATAGAATAATTTCAAACTTTTCACTTAGACACTTACTTTTCATTTCATCAATCATTTTTCTTATCAAGTCACATGACTGTGCACGTGACCATAGGAACAATCACATGACTAGGTCTAGAACCTATGATGTCATATGACATCATACCTCATGTGATCCACGACTTATTAATTTCCACTCTTCACACACAGCCTCTTTAATCTCTGTCTTATCATATGTAGTAATTTATCACACACACAGCTTGGTCCATGCACCACTCTTGTACATATATAAAGTAGCTCTTTGACAACTGGAATCCCCAGTCTAATCCACTTGTATCCTGCCCCAATAGCTCATTGCCTTGACCACTCTGGTCATTATAGGGCTAGCATAGTACAGACACGACTCCCCATCTGATCAGTTCAGCCAGAACCTGTGTAGTTCTGCAAGTTGTCAAGCCTTGTGGTTTGGTTCCGAAAGGATTCATAACATGTTCAATACCTGACAATGTTCTACCATGACTCCTTCCAGGCTTGTTGTGTTCTGTCTGGACAAAGGATGAGGATATCAGGAATAATGAGTCCCAGTCTTGGAATCTGGTGGAAAGACGACCTGTGCCTCAGACCTGATTTCACGCTGTGTGAGCTTCTTGTTGGGATTGAGGGATAACTGGTGAGACTAGTGAGTGACATCTGCCGGACTGTTGATTGGTGTGGAGTCAATGGACAGATACATTGACTTGGATGTGGGACAGTATCTGGAGCCAAATCCAAGTCAGTAGTGGTGGATGCAGGAGGGACATGGCAAGATGGTGGTATCCTCAAGCTGGTGATGATGGTGTAGAGTTCATTATGAGGACTGCATCAGTCAGTGACTCCATCTTATTGTAGTTCTTAACTCTTGAATGTCAGTCATGACAGATGCATGGACCAAACAAAGCTTCTTGGTCAAGACAGGTTGGGTTAGTGTTGCTTTGCCCATCAGAGAGTTGTTGATGTTTTATAGGACTGGTGTCAATGTGTTACTGTAGTCAGTCTTATAGGTATGTAGCTCATTAAGAAGATACCATATTAGAATGTCATGCTGGTTGAATGACCCAAAATGTAAGAGCCTCACAAGGCACCAGTGTTTGGGTACAGGTAACATATGTACAGTGACTTCCAAAATTGAGTCAATGTTTTGAGATTTTGGAGTATTAGCTATATACAGTAACTTAAGAATATGAACAAATAGAGCCAAAGTATAATTGGGTGCCTAAATGTGCCTGCCCCCAGCTATCTGTCAAAAAATATTTATGTAAGTTGAGTATGTATCCATGGAGATATCAACAAGTTAATTCAATATATCATTCATTCAATTGTGTAACTACCTGTTAGATCTATCAAAGGTGGACAGCTGTCATATGTAACCCTTGATGGAAGTATGATAGATGGTTACCATAGTTACTATATCTTAATAATCACTTCAACTGACACTATTTAAAGGCTGGTTTAATCTCTTATGCCTTTTGAATTCACTATGCATTCTACTCCCTCTTCTCAAAAAGAAAACATTCTTTCTCTGGCCTCTAATGGTCATTCTATTTGTCATATTGCCTCCAAACTAGGTGTAGGATACTCAGGGATCTTCTTCCCAATAGATCTATATCTCTTTCTGGCTGTTCCTCCAAGCTTTCAACCATGTCTCAGCATGCTATCATCACTCAAATCACCACAGGCAGAGCTGCCAATGCTGTCTAGGCTACCCATTATTCCTAGTCCAGTCTCCTGACAAACAGTGAGAAGAGTCCTCAAAAAACATTCATTCAAGGCTGTAACAAAGAAGAAAAAGCCACTTCTTTCTGCAAGAAATAAAAAGAAGTATTTAGCCTTTGCTTTGAAGTATCAGGAATGGACTATTGAGGACTGGAAAAGGGTTATTTGGTCTGATGAGACCAAAATAAACAGGATAGGGTCAGATGAAAAGGAATGGGTATGGAAACAGGCAGGTGAGGGCCTTATTAACAGAGAGAGAGGTTCAGGGAACAGTGAAGTTTGGAGGAGGAAATATCATGGTATGGGGATGTATGGATTGGGAAGGTATTGGGCACCTTGCAGAGATTAAGGGGAGGATGGATGCCAATCAATATGTGGACATTTTGAAGGACAACTTGCTTTCTAGCTTGGAGGAATCTGAAATTTCTCTAGAGGATGTGATTTTTCAATAGGACAATGACCCCAAACATACCTCCAAAACAGCCAAAACATGGATGGAGAACAATGATATTCTCCAGATCTTAATCCTATTGAACACCTTTGGCATCACATCAAAAAGGAGCTTGCCAAGTATTCAAGACATACCAAAGGAGTATGGAAGATTTGGGATAGAGTGGCAGAAGTATGGAACAACATAGATCCAGAGGTGTGTCAGAATTTGATTGAAAGCATGCCTAGGAGGATCTAAGCAGTGATCAAGCCCAAAGGAGGTCATACAAAGTACTAGAATTGGCTGATTCTATAGATTTATTATATGATTACAAAATTGAGTCAATAACTTGCCAATTTGAATTGACTATATCTCCATGGATATGTATTCACATTACATAAGTCTTTATTTGACAGATAGCCAGGAGCAGGCACATTTAGGCATTTACTTATACTTTGGCTCTATTTGTTCATGTTCCTGAGTTATATAGCTAATACTTCAAAATCTCAAAACATTGACTGTTATGCCAGGTAACAAGTGACACGTTCCCAAGTAATCAACCATCTGGTTGATTACTGGACAAGCTGGACTTAAGGGGAAAATACCTCCCTAGGCCTGAGTTCCTAGGTATGGGGACCAACAGCTAGCTTCTACATAGAGCCTCTCTTGGGGTTGGAGCCTTCTCTACAACCAATGGCAGAGTCTTGGACTTTGATGATGGTGGTGGAGTCCAGTGGAGGTGCAGACCTATCCTATATGGTTGCCAGTGGTGGAGTCCTGGGCTTATATGGGCAGAACCCTGTCTGTGTTGGAGTTGCTGTTGGCTAGATACGCAAGCGAACAGTGAGAATGCCACACAAGTGTGAAATGATAAGAAGCACGATCACAAGCACTGTGGTGATCACTTCCAGAGTGGGTGCAGGCATTTAAAGTGAGGTGGAACTGAGAGCTTGGTAGATTACACAGGAAGTTTTGTAGATCTAGATTAGAGTTACATGAGGGGCGAACACCCTATATATATAGGACTTCCCAATCTAGGGCAGGCTTTGTATTGTATATGGTAATATTAAGTTGCAGACTGAATATTACCATAAAGGATCAAAGCATCAGTCAAATGAAGAGTTTGGAATACTGGGCTGTGTACGAGAGAGCACAGCCAAGGAGGCAATGTCTGTGATCAGATTAGAGATGAAATGCATATATCAATGAAATGAAAGGGGCTATGTCACAGCCAAGATGGGCATCACCTAGAAGGAAAGTTCTGGATGGGGTGATGCTTATGTAGGTGTCATGGGGAAATTCCTGGTCATAGGAGTCAAAGAGAAGGTCATTCCATAGTCTAGGAGGGGGTAAAGGAAGAGAAAAAGATGTACCCCCTTCCATAACCATAACATTACCCCTTTTATAGTCTTGAAGTTCCATCTCAAGAACTTTTATCTCCCTCATTCTCCTTGTAGTTGGTAAGGTCCCATAAGTCATTGAAGACTCCCTGGCTAGGACAGGTCTAGTAACTATGTTCTCGTCCTCCACAGTAGGTGCAGGTCCTTGTTGGGCAAGCATACTGTGGATGATTGGAGGCAACCACCTGACAGTAGGAGCACCAATAGTGGGGGCAGGTGGACCGAAGGTGACCTTGATGTCTGCATTTGAAGCAGTGGAGGCCAGAGATGGGAGTTCGATGGTGATGAGTCAGTTGGGCACCAGGTATGGGATGGGGATTACTAGCCATTGAGTCAGAATGGTTGGTAGGAGAGGCACCTGTGGCAGCCCCAAGAATGGGAATGGAGGAAGGAGGAGGGCTCCTTGTTGTAGTGAGTTGAAAAGATCTCTGTTGTTGGGACGAGAGGGGAGGCTAGTTGAGAACACTAGGGCTCCCCATTAACAGAGAGTCCTGGTCCAACTGGAAAGGGCTGGGGGAGGAACTGGGAGAATTAGTACTGTAGGAGTTCCTTGGGTAGAGGCATTGGAGGTCATGAAAAAAGGGGAGGCAATAAGGGTGTCATCAGAGGACTGAGCTCTTTATGTCTCTGAAGAGTTTCTATCAACTCTGTTAATGCCTCTGATTCTGTTGACATTCTCCAAGAGTCGCTCCGTGACAGAAGAGACTCATCAAGGTGAAACAGGGTAGGAGAGCATGGTGGTTGACAAGGGGGCAAAGAAAAGGTGACTTTCCTCTTCTGAAAGGGAGAGAAGAGTGGTGTGGAGGAGGCGATCATGGGTATTGATGGGCAGAAGGGCAAGGGAATAGTTGAACTCTTCAATGAAGAGAAGGTTGAGAATAAGTTCATGAATTTCGACAACACTCTTCATGGCCCTTTCTTCCTCAGTGGTTTGCTGGACATTGAAGACATGGGAACTGGTCAAGTTTCCAATGGTCCTGGTGAGAGGGATCAAAGTGTGGAGTAGGATCTACAGTGGCTCAAAAAAGTATTCCAATGTTTGGCTATTTTGCAAAGACTTAACATTTGCAAAAGAACCAAAAGATATTTGTGCTGGCCAGTCAAGAAGCTTGATCCCTTGAGATTCCAGCCACTCCTTGGCTCTTTTAGAGGTGTGCTTGGGGTCATTATCTTGTTGAAAGATAATGCTCTCTTTAGGAATTCCAGAATTTTCCATGGAAGGAAGCAGATTATCCTCCAAAATGGAGACATACTGCTCAGCATTCATCCTCCCTTCAACCTCTGCAAGAATCCCCACTCCACTCCAACTCATGCATCCCCAAACCATCAAGGAACCTCCTCCAAACTTTACTATTACTGTTCCCTGAACTTCCTTGTCTTGCAAAGACTTTCCTGCTAATTTCCATACATACTTCCTTCCATCTGACCCAATCCTGTTGATCTTGGTTTCATCTGACCATATAACCCTAGTCCAGTCCTCCACAGTCCAATGTTGGTGCTTGAGAGCAAAGGCTAGCCTATGTTGACTATGCTTCACAGACAAGAGTGGCTTCTTTTTCTTGACTACAGCCTTGAGAGATGCAGACTTGAGAACATTCCTAACAGTTTGAGCAGAGACAGGAGAAGAGAGAGCAGAATTGATGAGATGGGTAGCCTGGACAGCATTTTCAACTTTGCCAGAGGTAATACTAGAGACAATTCTCCTTTTATCAGTAGGAGAAAGTTTAGAAGGACATCCTAATTTGATGTTTTCCTTGCCTGGGTGGATTTCCTTGATAACCCTGGCCACAGTAGACTTCCCCAGACCAGTTTGGAATGATATTTGCCTAGTAGAAAGGCCAGATTCAGAGAGAAAAAGAATATTGGCTCTAGTAGAGGAGGGAGTGGATTTCATGATGAAGTAGGGTTGGCTGAATGGTATCTCTGCTCTTTATATCATTTGGAGTTATGTAAGTGACATAATCAGACAGGGTTTAAGCACAGCATCCATCAGAACCTTATGTTATTTACTAAATAATAGTTGATAATATCAGGGTCAAATAAGTGTCTCAATGACATATCCTGTTAATATGGCTATAACTCAGTACCATGACAACCAACTCACATGACTAAGGGCTCATCTTCAGGGAAAGGGTTAGGTATATCAATGGCCCAGCAAGTGTTAGAGCTAATACCTTTTGGTTCATTTGCAAATGTCAAGTGTTTGAAAAACAGCCAAACATTGGGACACTTTTTTGAGCCACTGTATCTCCAAAACATCTTCAAGAAGAATCCCAGGGTCATCCTCCCATTACAATGACCCTCCTTCCTGCACATTTCCAGATCTACCCAGATGACCAGATTTTCTAGGTGGTCTCCCCTCTTGAATTGTGACCCCATTGGCAGATCCTATCTCACTGCCTGCATTTCAACCAGTTCCCATCAGAGTAGATTCCCCAGATCCTTTTGACTTCAATCAGAGTGGAAGATCTAGTCCAGATCCCAACCTAGAAAATCCCCCACCAGACTCAGACTCAGACAATGAAGACATGGTTGAAATTAAAGCTGCGCTGCCAGAGGAGCTCTCCAGTGAGATCAATGATGCCAAGAGATGGCTTATGGCAATGGAAGGATATTTCCATTTCAGAGGCCCAGATAAATTCTCAGAGGAAGCCAAACGGCTCATCCTGCTGAACTGGATGTCCAAGGGAAGAGGAAAAGCATTTGCAGAAGCCTGGTTAACCAGGTTACTCGACGACACCATGCCACATGCAGATAAATTCTATAATGAAATCAAAAAAGCCTTTGCCCTCACCTTCACCCCCCACAACACCAGTAACCTAGCAATGGCAGAACTGGGATCTCTTCGACAAGACAAGAGGGATCCAAAGGGATTTGACAAATTCATTTCCCAATTCTCCCTACTGGTGGTCCACTCTAAACTACAAAAATTCCACTCCATCTTAGAATTCTTCCTTAGGGGCGTTGACCCAAACATCACTAGGCAACTGGTCAACAGCGAAACCTTCCAAAAAGCCAAGAAAATGAAAGAAGTTTATGAAGTGGCCGCAAATATCCATGGGGTATGGCAATGGATTGAAGGGATACAGAAAGGACCATTTGCATCCTTCAGAAAAGGAGGAAGAGGAAGCCACCATGATTCCAATGCCATGGACTTGGACTAAATCACCCTATCTTCTATCAAACACACCAAGCAGATGAGAGAGCATAGATGCTTCATCTGCAACAACATTGGATGCAGCACCAGGAAACATCCTGGATACAAGCTGACCAGGAGAGAAGGATATAGGAAATCTCAAGAGACGCACACCTGAGTCGTCACTACCAGAGAAACACCACAGGATCCCCTCAACAAATATCTGGCAGAGATCTCCAAGAATAATGGACAAGACAAAGTTCTCAGGACACTTAAGACAGCCTTTGACATGGGGCTTGACAAGCAGAGCCTTGCTCTGGGACAAGCAGAGGAAGATGCTGCAATGGAATAGGAAGAGAATGTGAACACTCTTGCCCTTGAACCTGCTATGCAAACCCCCACTGTTACTTCCACTAAAGTGTCTTTTTAGACAGAGGGGGTGCACTAATGTCACCCTCCTCCTATATGATTGCCCCTATATTTATGTCTGGATCAAAAAGTAATTCTATTCATATTCCTCTCTCGATCTGGAAACAGGATGGCAAAATCGTTGGAACAAATGCTTTAATCAACAGTGGAGCAACCAGATGTTTCATCTCTTAATAAGCAATCAAAAAGATGAGATTACCCACATGGAAGCTGGACATCCCAGTCCGAGCTTGGAACGTCAATGGAATCCAAAACCAATTGGATATCATCAAAAAGAAGACCAACATTGTGTTGGACTATGGAGGAATACAAGAATGGCGGGATCTCTATGTCCTCAATTGCAGCAAGAACAAAGTCATCTTAGAATGTCCATGGCTTAGGGCAGTGAACCTTGAAATCAACTGGATAAAAGGATAGGTAACCATAGTGCTGTTCTCCTACTGATGGACCCAAGGAGATCCACCAAGAACCCTGGAACAAAGATATCTACTATGATATCTGGAACATGACAAAGGAGAGTATGTGCACTCTATGAGACCTTCAGACACTGGATGCCCCTACAACGGGCCAAATTCTTCAATGCACATGGATGTACCAGAGATTGTTATCAAAAGAACAACTCTGTCTACCAAGATCACCCAATAAGCACTGAAGGCAAGGATCACATTACCAGATGCATTCAAAGAATATGAAGACATCTTCATGGAGAAGACTATTGCCAAACTGCCCCCCTCCCGATCTTACGATCATGCAATTGAGCTAAAGGATTCATTTCTCCTGAAACAAGCAAAGGCATATCCTTTAAATGAACTGGAACAACAGGCATGCAAGGAATTCATCAATGAACATCTCAAAACTGGGAAAATATCACCATCAAAATCTCCCCAAGCAGCCCCCTTCTTCTTTGTACAGAAGAAGAATGGAAAACTCCACCCCTGTCAAGACTATTGATACCTTAATAGTCACACAATCAAAAACACCTATCCTCTCCCCTTAATTTCTAATCTACTAGATAAATTAAGGGGATTATTGATTTTTAACAAATTCGATGTACAATGGGGCTACAACAATGTATTGATCAAACCTGAAGATCAATGGAAGGCAGCTTTCCTCACCCCATTCAGGCTCTTCGAACCAAACATGATGTTCTTTGGGATGTGCAATTCTCCAGCAATGTTCCAAGCCTTTATGGACGATCTCTTCAGAGACTATATTGCAGAGGGATGGTTGGTGATTTACATGGATAATCTGTTGATATACACCTCAGATCAAACTACCCATGATGAAAGGACACAGAAGGTCCTAGAATGCTTCTGACAGCATGAAATGTACCTCAAACTGGAGAAGTGTACTTTTTCAGCTGAACAGGTCGAGTATCTCAAAATGATTGTAGGAAGGATGGTGTCCAGATGAACCCAGTCAAACTCTATGTAATCAAACAATGGACCCCCCCAGTAAATGTGAAGGATATCTGATTCTTCATTAGATTCTGCAACTTTTACAGGAAATTCATCCTCTTCTTTTCCAACATTGTGCATCAGCTGTTAGACCTCACAAAACAGAAGACACTGTGATCATGGGGAGAATCCCAAAGTCATTCAGAACCCTTCAATCAGCATTCACAAGGAAACCCATCCTTGCCTTTCCTGATACATCGAAACCCTTCACCCTTATGACCAATGCCTCCCTTGATTCTCTCTATCTTGGAACAAATGGAGAAAGATGAGCCCCTCTTTGGAAGATCCAATGTGGAAGACTGGACCTTTGACAATAGCAACTTATACTTCAAAAATTGAATGTATATTCTGGGACCAGCTCGACAGGAACTGGTATCCTCTGTCCATTCCTCTCTTGAAGAAGGGCATGGAGGACACCTCCAAACCACCGCTCTCCTGGCCAAAGATTACTGGTGGCCCAAACTCACTACATTCATCCAAAAATATGTTGCTGGGTGTGCCATTTGCCAAAGTAATAAGGTCCAAACTCATTCCACCATGCCACTGACCACCCCACTAGCCTTTGAAGGATGCTGCCCATTCCAAAACCTTTCTATGGATCTCATCACTGACCTTTCCTTGGTGAATGTATTTGATTCTGTCATGGTTGTGGTTGACTATGGCCTTAGTAAGGGGGTAATTCTCACCCCTTGCTTGAAAACAGTGGATGCCACAGGCATAATCCACCTATTTTTCAAAAATGTATTTAAACAATATGGATTACATGACAAAATCGTATCTGATCAAGGATCTCAATTTGCATCTGCCTTTGCAAGAGAACTCGCAAGATTGCTGAATTACGACATAGCCCTCTCAACAGCTTACCATCCACAGACTGATGGGGAAACCAAGCGATACAACCAAGAACTGGAAACCTACCTACAGATCTTCTGTGACAGTCAACCCCAGAAATGGCTGGAACTTCTTCCCTTCACAGAGTTCACTCACAACTCTGCCAAACACTCTGTAATGGGAAGATCCCCATTCTCCTTGATCCTTGGATATGAATCCAAATCATATCCCCTACTAGAAAAACCTTCCTCCCAGCCTTGGAACACTGCCTCTCCAGATTAGAGGATGCCTGCTCGGAAGTGGAAGCTGCACACAAGCTAGCACAATAATAAATGAAAGAGAGAATTCTCTCCCATTTCATACCATGGAAACTTGGAGATAAAGTCTGGCTGGAAGCCAAGAATCTGAAACTGCAGGTTCCCTCCTGGAAACTCTCACCAAAATGAACAGGACCATTTGAAATTATACAAGTGGTATCATTCATCTCCTACCAACTAAAACTCCCACTCCAATGGAAAATCCACAATATATTCCATGCCTCCTTGCTGTCCCCATATAAGGAAACTCTGGAGCACAGACCAAATTACCCTTGACCATCTCCAGAACTGATTAGAACAGAAGAAGAATATGAGGTGGACAGCATCATTAACCACAAGGGGACTGCCAGACAAAGGTGATATCTAGTACACTGGAAAGGATACACTGCTGCCAAACAAACTTGGGAAATGGAGTCCAACTTGGGAAATGCCAAGAGTATTCTAAAGGAATATAAAAAGTAGCTCAAACTCTGAGCAAATCCCCATGCCCAAAGACCTCTCTTCCCTCCTGATCACCATCTCATGGATTCAACATGCTTTGATCCAAGCCCACCTCCAAGTACACTACTCCAACCTTGATATTCCCTAACATGCCAGCATCTATGAGTATTTTTGCTGCATCAACTACTGCCCATATCACCATGTGTACTAGTGGATGGCCCAGGTTCCCCTTTTCCAAAGAATCCAACATCTCCCAGTCTTCGCCTGCCATATTTTCTACACCACCATTCTTGAGAGTACTGAGACCCTTCGTGCTCTTGAAGGACTTCCTCTCTTCTTGACAAATGACACACTGATTCAAGTAACCCATGCCTACAAAGTCCATGTGGCCCTTCACACCATTCTCACCAGGACTGCCTGGAACTTGACAAGTGAGATTCTCTCACAGGAGATCCTCACCGCCACCATTGAACTCCTCTACCTCCAGGATCTCCTTCTCAACCTCCTCTACATTGAGGGAATCAATTTTGCCGTATCCCTACTTCCACTCTCCCTTGTCTCTCAAAATCTCCAACTCATTCTCTCCATGTTGTCCAATGAACAAAGAGAAGTTTTCTTTGCCCCCATAGACCCATCCCCAGACAACCCATGTAGCCATAGGGCTGGAACTCTATTCCCTTTTCCCACTCAATCAGGAAATTCAAATATTAACGGAAGCCATGAGGAGACTTTAGGAACAGCTGGATCAGCAGCAGGAGACTCAGAATGAACCCTTGTCAACACCCCTATTGACACTCCAAATTCCTCCCAGCAAAGCACCCCCACCATACCAGAACCAACCATTTTGGAACCATCGGCAACTATGCCAGACCAGAACCATCCTCTTCTCCTCAGAACTCTCCCATCCCTATATGACCCATATTCCCCCTCCATTGGGAACAACTACAACAAGGAGCCCCCTCTCTCCCACCCTTCCCCATGCTGAACCTACAGGGAACACCCCTCTCACCAACCATACCAACACAGTGGATGGTCATCCCAATCCCATGGGATTCATCAACCACCCCCCTCCTAATGGTTTTCTCTGCTGACCCCAGTGCTTCAAATGTAGAAGTGTGTTGCACCTATGACCTGACTGCCCCCAATATGCCTGTCCCTTCTGTCATATGGTTGCCCCCAAACATGCACAATGTCATTGCCCCAGATGACAATGCACTCACTGCAGGATTATGGGACATGGGGTCTTCATCTGTCCCCCAGGAACCCAAGACCACTTACTCAACTCCTCTTGGGATCTCTCCGACTACCTCATCAATGACAGAGATAACAGTTCCTGAGATGGAACTTCAGGACTATGAGGAGGGTAATGTTACAGACAATAAAGGGGGTATATCTTTTTCCCTCCTTTTTGTACTCCCTCCATCCCCAGTCATTGATGACTTGTGGGGAGATCTCTCATTCAACTCCTCGGAGATGACATGGGAGAGCATCTTGCACTCAGCACTTTCGTTGACGACACTGCCTTCTAAAGTAGTGAATGGCCATCTACAAGATCCCAGATCTCTCCCATGGCTATCCTCTTTATTCTGTGTTTCTTTCATTTCCTGTTTCACTTTTAAACCTATGCTTCATATCAGAGAACTGCCTCCTTAACTATGCTCTCTCATACATAGCCTGTATTCCATCACTCCCAGCCTCATTCCCAATTCAGTTCTCCTTTTTCTTTATGGTAACCCCACTTACACCTGCCCTAAAGGGGTAGACCCTATATATAGTTAGCTGATCCTCCCTGTATCTCCTAACCTTGATCTACACCACACTCCATGTAATCTGCCAAACTCCTGGTTCCACATTACTTCAGATGTCTATGCCCACCCTGGAAGTAATAACACTTGTGCTCATGATACTCCTTGTATTCACTTCGCACTTGTGCAGTATCCTTGATGTCTCTTCGCATGCTTAACCAGCAGCAACACCAATGCAGACAGGGTTCTGCATAGATAGGACTGCGCCACCATCTTCAAAGTCCAAGATTCCACCATTGGTCATAGAGAAGGCTCCAACCCCAAGAGAGGCTCTACGTAAAGCTAGCTGTTGGTACCCACACCTAGGGAACTCAGGCCTAGGGAGCCATTTGCTCAAGTCCAGCTAGTCTGGTAATCAACTAGGAGGTTGATTACTTGGGAATGTGTCACCAAGTTACAAGGTTGTAACAGTAGCAGACAAGTTACACAATTCAAAATATGTAGATAGTATTAGCTCCACTGTCTAAGAGAGCTTTGGTTTTCATGAGTTTGTTCCAATAATGAATAGAGGCAATCTCTATAGATAGAGTGATATCACAATTATTTAAACTGCAAATTCTAGCATTTTCTGAAATTAAAAATGAGTGGAAAGTGGAATCAAGTACCAACTTAGGTATAATAATTTAGGCTAGATCATAGACTAGATACAAGATCAGATATATTAGCAACTTAGACATCCAGATCAATCAAGTTGCTTAGATTTTTCCCTTACAGTTAGTGGGTTTTTTGTCTATGGTGTAAATCTTTTGAAATTTGCAGCAAGTCTTCTTGTGGTTTTCTTTAGACCAATTACAGTACATCCACAACATTTGAAAGATGATTTCTTGCAATATTTACCCATGTATTCAGTTCCACCACAACTGAAGCATCTAGTGAATCATTTCTTGCCAAATACGTCAATCTCATGTTCATGTTCATCTTCAAAACTATTGTGGATATAATTGATATCCATTGCATTAGAGTCACAAGATGATCTAGGGAGCTAGATGAAGCAAACCTATTCTTTTGTGGAGAAAACCCATGGTTTTAATGGTTTCTCTAATTGCTTTAAGATAGACATACAGTATGTGTCTATAAGGGTTCATTTGCCTTGTCTGGTCTGATTACTTGATCACAGATTTTAGGATTGAAATTGTGCTCAATAATGTTTACAACATGTGTATTGCCAATATTGGTATCTCTATAGAGTTTAGTAAACTGATCAATTCAATTACAAGTGTGAGTGTTTCCTTGTTTAGATTTTCAGAGCTTTTTTAGAGCCCAATCTGGTTTGGCTGTGGGACAGAACTGTTTTTTGATATCAGTTACTAGTTTGACCCATAGATACTGTAGGTTCTTCTCTTTTCTAGATGAGTGGTAGCAAAGTTTCCAGCTTGTTGCCTATCATATGAGATAAGACAGTGATGACTGTCTCATATAACGTAGAGGGAATTGTTTCTGGATTGATAGAGATGTAGGTCTTTATTTTCAGCCACCAATCTTCAAATTTATTAATCTCTCCTTTGAATTCACTAGAGATTGAAGAAGATCTCAACCTTCTTTGATGCTTTAGACAATGTAGTCACAGCTGGTACTGCAGCAAGTTATATATCTGCTGTGTGTAAAGTAGTTTCTAGTGTGCTTGCATAATTGACTAACAGTTTAAACTGTGTGGAGATCAATGACATTCGTGTGTCATGATCTGCACAGATATACAAGTTAGTCAAGAATTGATTTGAGTTTTGGAATTGAAGGACAACATATTAGGTGAGAAAGTTCTTAAATTAGATTACAAGTAAGATGAAATTAAGGGACAAGAACTAGGTAGATTTTATTAAAAATCAGTCTGGGTATCTCTGTTGTGGAGTCTATTTCCCCTATATCTGCCAGCTGTTCAGCTTTAATAAGAGTTCCTTTTGTTATAATATACAGAATTTTCAAACTTTTCATATGAACACTTACTTTTCATTTTCATCAATCATTTTCTTCATAAGTCACATGACTGTGCACATGACCATGGGAACACATCACATGATAGGTCTAGAACCTATAACATCATATGATGTCACACCTTATGTGATCCACGACTCTTTAATTTCCGCTCTTCTTACACAGCCCCTTTAATCTCCATCTTACTATACTTAGTAATTTATCACATGCACTGCTTGGTCCATGCACATCTTCTTCATGTAAATAAAGTAGTACTTTGACGACTGGTAACCCTAGTCTAATCCACTTGTATTTTTCCTCCAACAACTCATTAGCTTTGGCCACTCTGGTCATCGTAGAGTTGGGAACAGTACGGACAAAGACTCCCCACCTCATTCGTTGAGCCAGGATCTGTGTAACCTGCGAATAGTTTGAGCCTTGTGGTTTGCACTGAAAGGTTCATAATACTTGGATTAGACTATATACACAATGCTCAGACTCCAGAGCTAAGGAGATTATATGCGGGCCCAGCATTTAAGGGACATCTGAAGTCTTCAGCACTTGATGCTGACGAGCATAGTACTCGGCAAAATACTAGTTATATATGCTTGTCCAGCATCATAAATACAGATAAAGTTGCTGCTAGGCATAGTGCACTAGCCCCACTTCTTAGGTGGTTGCCGACGTAAGCGTACATTGATGCTACGATAGTGAATCCAGGTTCACATGATTACCTGTGATGTCACGCAGTGCGATAGGAGATTTTATCTTGACTTATCTCTGTGCACATCTGCTGGTAGTAAAGCAGTTATACTCTGGTCTCCCTACCACCGTTGCCCACCATTTTTAACGACCTCTACTTTGACTTCTACGAAGGTGTAGGTGCCCCAGAACTTGGTTGAAAGATACCAGGTAGTAAGGCACTGAAAGAAGACCGACCTAGAAAAAGGAAAATCTACATAAGAAACCCCGACAAAGTCAGACCACTCCGCCCATCCTCCACTTTCGCCCTATACCGCATTCCCATCTTTCGCTCTTACCTCTGCCCAACCTCACTTCTCAAACCTGTAAACAAGTATGTCTTGTCTAGACATTGATGAGCTCGTTCAAAAACTCGCTGACCCCACATAGGAACATGACAAGGATAACATCACTAAGAAAATCGCTGACCCTGGAAAATGGGATGGCACAAGATCCACCTTTCGCCCATGGTGGATAAAACTTCGTCTCTGGGTCAATGCGCAGACCTGGAAAAATAACAAGATCATGGACATCACAGTGCTCTCATGCCTCGAAGGAAAAGCGGAAAGCTTTGCTCAGCTTATAATGGAGCACTATCTCAATGAGAAGGCAACCATTGAGACAGACACAAATGGGACTATGCTACCGGCAAAAGGAGCCAATGCATGGCCTACATGGAATAGATTACAGAAACAAATTAAGACGCACTTCTGTATTGATACATTGGCGCATGAGCCTCTAAGAAAACTGGAGACTTTAAAACAAAACGGTCATCCTATAGATCTGTTCCTTCAAAAGTTCGAGATTCTAAGGAAAGAGTTGTACATAGATGATCACCATGCAGAAGTTCTGCTCAAAAAGGCCATAGACTTTAAAATCTACGAAAGATCTTGTCTAAACAGTCCGGCTCGGAACTTTGACTACAAGGACTTGGTCATCAACTATTGAGTAATTGGAAGGGCATTCAAACAAATGGCAAATAAATGCAGACTGCCTATCCAAACTCAACCTCCACGATCATTGTTCCCCCCGCCTTGTGGGCAACCCCCACACAATTCATATCACCCCCAATATACGGCAGTGGGTACTCAACCGGGCCGTGGCGCCCTGATGGAAATAGGAGTCCAGCAGGCTGGACCATCTAAGGACACAAGGACCTGTTTTCATTGTGGTAAACCTGGCCACATAAAACCAAATTGCCCCACAAACCCATTTAAACGAACCGGTCGTCCACTGATGCAAAGACAGATCTGGGATTGGAATCAAGGCTCGTATGTCAAGCAAACACAGGGAGAAAATGAATATCCCTCATTTTTTAACAAACCCCAAACCAGGCAATATGCATCCTGACCTCTTTCACAACCTCCCATAGCTACAGTGGCACCAAATGTAGCAGCAAGGTCATATGTCTCAGAGGAGGCAGAGGCGTATTACAGAGACAAATTTGAAGTTGAGGCTAAAGCCAGAGCTGCTCAGGCTTTAAATGGACAGCACCAATGAGTAAAGAGGGAACTCAGCAGCACGAACATTCTTCTTTTTCTTTTTCTCTTATGAACTGTACTAGTAGCGATTTCCCGATTTCAGATCTTTCTTCTGTCTTATATAAATTAACAATACAATCTGCAAGGGCATCTCAATTGAGCGTGGCACCAGACATAAGTGTGCTTAATTCCCTTATCAAACAACAAAAAATATCGAATATCTATAAACCCACAAAAGTCACATTGAACCAAGCATCTACGCTATTCTATGGTGGAGAATTCTCACTTGAAACCATAGTATTGTGCAATGTCAATGGACAGTGGTCGTGTTACCGTTTCCAATCCCTCTTGGATTCAGGAGCATCGCATACCTTCATAGATCAGGACTATGTCAAACGCCATGGAATTCCTTTTTATACTATCGATAACCCCATAAAGATACATAACGCTGATGGTTCGGAAGGAGCTATCGGACCGATCTGTCACGCGGTAACCCTGATGGTGGAAATCCAAGGACATTATGAAGTCATAGACACTTATATATCAAAACTAGGAACCCATCGTATGATCATCGGTTATGACTGGCTGTATCGCCACAACCCTGACATCAATTGGGTAAAACAAATAATTACCTTTCCTCGTTGTACCTCATACTGTAAAATTATGGGACTAGGCCCTACTTCTTCTTATGAACCAGTTAATCTCCATACTATAGAAGAAGGACTCAAAGAAAAGGTTCCGCTAACTTATCACAAATTTCTAGATGTGTTTTTGGAGAAAGAATCACAATGAATGCCTTTACGAAAACATTGGGATCACACAATAGATCTCAAAAAAGACTTCATTCCAAAGAAAGGATGTGTTATTCCCCTTTCAGACATTGAAATGGAAGAAGTTAGAACATTTATTGAAAAGGAAGTCAAGAAGGGTTACGTCAAACCTTCAAAATCTCCATAGACATCACTTGTCTTCTTCATCCCCAAAAAGGATGGTAAAAAATGAATGGTAATGGATTACCGATATCTAAATGAAGGGACCATAAAAAATTCCTATCCACTCCCTCTCATTCCGCAACTAATTGATAGACTCAAGAACGCGGATTTATTTACAGCAATGGACCTTCGATGGGGATACAACAATGTACGTATCAAAGAAGGTGACGAATGGAAAGCAGCTTTTGTCACCCCCATCGGAGCCTACAAACCAACCGTTATGTATTTTGGACTTACGAACTCTTCTCCTACCTTCCAGACCATAATGAACAATATCTTTAATGACATGTATGCTATAGTCATTATTTACATCAACGACATCATGATATTTACATCGGGAAAATCCAAAGAACAGCACGAAGAAGTTGTGAAGGAAGTTCTATGCACAGCTTATGCGAGAATGACCTTTACGTAAAACCAGAAAAGTGTACCTTCTCGGCTGATAAAGTGGACTTTCTGGGTATGGTAGTATCTAAAGAGGGGGTAGAGATGCAAGTCAAAGAAAGTAGCTGGGGTCATGGATTGGCCAGTGCCTACAAGACTAAAGACAACTCCAAGGCTTCCTTGGACTGTGTAACTATTACAGACGATTCATAGCAGGCTTCGCGCAAATCGCTCAGACCCTTGAACAATCTTACCAAGAAAGACGTTCCATTCAAATGGGGTCCAGAACAACAAGAAGCTTTCTCAAACCTAAAAAGAAAATTTACGGAAGCACCGCTTCTCGCGTATCCGAATCGCGATCAAGAAATGCGTGTGGAAACCGATGCCTCGGACATCACCACGGGAGCTGTGCTCTCCACATTATGCAATGACGGTAACTGGCGACCAGTCGCCTTTATTTCACACTCTTTTGACAGCGCAGAGCGCAATTACCCCATATACTATGACAAAGAACTGCTAGCAGTCATTCGTGCTCTCGAAGAGTGGCGACATTATCTTATAGGTCGAGAAGGATTCGAAATCTGGACCGACCATAAAAACTTGGAGTACTGGAAGAAGCCCCAAACGCTTAGCGGACGACCAAGCACGCTGGCATGCACTACTTCAAGAATTTAACTATTCCTTTGTTTATAAACCAGGTTCCTCAAATGGAAGAGCCGATGCTCTTTCCAGAAGACCAGATCATGGTGACGCAGTACAAGATCACAATCAAAATGTCACCATGCTTCTTCCACCATCCATATTTATAAACCATGTTTCCTTATCTTCGGACTTCATAACAAAAATCCACAAAGAGTCCAAAAAATATGACGTAGACGCCATAAACAATTTCCTCTTCTATTCCGAACTTAGCTTATTCAAAAACGAAAAAGACCAAATATTCGTCCCCGAACTCTTACGTACAGAACTCATTACCTTATGTCATGATTCACCGATAGCAGGACACGGTGGTCATTCTAAAACCATTCACACACTCTCTCGTTACTTCTCGTGGCCAGGAGTCACAAAGGACGTTAAAAATTATGTAGATCACTGCCAAGTGTGCGCCCTCACGAAGGGAAAGCAAAATGCACCGGCAGGAAAAGTTATCCCTTTACCCGCGGCAAAAAGACTCATGGGAAGATTTATCGGTAGACTTTATAATCAGGTCTACCTCCATCACAATCCTTCACCGCTATTTGCATTGTCGTAGATAGATTTTCGAAAGAAGTCATCTTTATACCTACCTATGATACTCTGTTCCTCGAAGGACCTCGCAGTTCTATTTAGAGACCATGTTTGGTCAACACATGGACTCCCCTCAACCCTCGTATCAGACCAAGGACCCCAATTCGTGTCTGCGTTTACCCAAGAGCTTTGTAAGCTCCTTGGAATTAAACAAAAGATTTCTACCACTGCATATCATCCGCAGACGGACGGACAAACAGAGCGCGTTAATCGAGACCTCGAGCAATATCTCCGCGCATATGCTGGAAAGAAACAACACGATTGGGCAGAATGGTTGAAGCTCGCCCAATTCTCGCACAATAACACCGTAACAACGGCAACTGGCGAGATTCCCATTTAAAGTCACCAGAAACTACATACCACGTATGGGTTTCGAAGGGCATCTCTACCGGTTTCACAAACGAGGTTGGACGAAACTCATAAAGAGATAGAAGAAGCGCTGGAAGCTACACGAGAGAGGATGATCACCTCTTCCGATAAAAAACGATCCACCGCACCCAGAATATTCTATTGGCCAGCAGGTCTGGCTATCCACAGATAAATTAAATCTTCCATATGTGGCAAAAAAGCTTACTCAGAAATGGATTGGTCCTTACATGCTATCACCTCGGATCCTTCCTAACTGCTGTAATGCTTAAACTCCCAAACTCTGTTCACATACACCCAACTGTGAACATCTCTCGCGTCAAACCGTATAAAGAAATGCTGCCTGGACAGCCCAAATCTCGACCAGACGCTATAGAGATTGACGAAGAGGGAGAAGAGCAATTCGAAGTCGATTTTATTGCTGCCTCTCAGAATGAAGAAAGGCAAACTAGAATATCTGGTTCACTGGAAAGGTTACGACGATACCGATCGTACCTGGGAATCTGAAGAAATCCACATCACTGCACCAGAGGCAGTCAAAGATTTCCATCGTCTTAACCCATCCGCACCACGCAAGCTTCGTGGTTTATCCATTTCAGCATTCGCTTCTCTATTTACTCCTTATGAAAACTTCACCGAAAATGAAAAAACAACGACTCGCCTGGAATTCGAGTCTTAAAGAGGGGGTAGTGTTATAATATACGAGAATTTTCAAACTTTTCATACGAACACTTACTTTTCATTTTCATCAATCATTTTCTTCATAAGTCACATGACTGTGCATGTGACTGTGGGAACACATCACATGACAGGTCTAGAACCTATGACATCATATGACGTCACACCTCATGTGATCCATGACTCTTTAATTTCCGCTCTTCTCACACAGCCCCTTTAATCTCCATCTTACTATACTTAGTAATTTATCACACGCACTGCTTGGTCCATGCGCATCTCTCTTCATGTATATAAAGTAGCACTTTGACGACTGGTAACCCCAGTCTAATCCACTTGTATTTTTCCTCCAACAACTCATTAGCTTTGGCCACTCTGGTCATCGTAGGGTTGGGAACAGTACGGACAAAGACTCCCCACCTCATTCGTTGAGCCAGGCTCTGTGTAACCTGCGAACAGTTCGAGCCTTGTGGTTTGCGCCGAAAGGTTCATAACACCTTTGGCTGTGGTATCAGCAAGGGCCAGTCTAGCTGATAAAGTTGCTGAGAAATAATGAGTAGTGAAATCAACTAGCAATTAGTTAGATCTGACTAGTTGGGATGTGAGTGAAAATCCAATTGATCCACTCAGATATGAGACAGTCTGGTTGCTTAATTTCTAGGGGTTGTGTGTTCCAACTATTTTCATTGTCAAAGTCTGGGTTATGCCAATGGTGTCACCATGACCGCTTATGGAAGTACTATGAGAATACTATGACAGACTATGGCCACACTATGAACAGACTATCATTATGACACTGTCATAGTACTATGAAACCACCATCCAGTTGGACCCTCACTATGAGCACTATGTTACTGTCCAGACTGTCCAGCACTAAATAGTTAGTCCTGTTTTTACTGATGATACCTACCTTTGCAAAGAGACAGTTGCATCGTGACAGCATTGTGTTATCTCCTTGAGCAAAAAATGTTGAGGGTTAGAAATAAAATGACCAAACCTTATCAGAGAGGCTGATCAAGCAAAAGGCAAGTGGAAGTGATCAAGTACAGTGACATCCAAATTTGAGTCAATGTTTTGAGATTTTGGAGTATTAGTTATATAACTCAAGAATATAAACAAATAAAGCCAAGTGTAAGCAGGTCTCTGAATGTGCCTACCCCTGGCTATATGCCAGCAAAACATTTATATAATTTGAATAAGTATCCATGGAGATATAGTCAATTCCATTTAGTATATCATTGACTCAATTGTGTAGCTGCCTGTTGGATCTATTAAGGGCTAATAGCTGTCACATGTAACCATTGATGGAAGCATGACAGATGGTTACCATAGTTACTATATCTTAGTAATCACTTCAACTAACACTATTTATGGGCAGGTTTCATCTATCATATCTTTCAAATTCACTATGCATTCTGCTTCCACTTCTCAATAAGAAAACATCCTTTCTCTGGCCTCTAATGGTCACTCTACTTGTCATATTGCTTCCAAGCTAGATGTAGGATACTCAGAGATCTTCTTCCCAACAGATCTATACCTCATTCTGGCTGTCCCTTCAAGCTTTCAGCCACTTCTCAGCATGCTATCATTACTCAAATCATCACAGGTAGAGCTGCCAATGTTATCCAGGCTACCCACCATACCAATTCCATCATTCCTAGTCTAGTCTCCTCACAAACAGTGAGAAGAGTCCTCAAACAACAATCATTCAAGGCTGTAACAAAGAAAAAAAGCCACTTCTTGCTGCAAGAAACAAGAAGAAGTGTTTAGCGTTTGCTCTAAAGTACCAGGAATGGACTATTGAGGACTGGAAGAGGGTTATTTGATCAGATGAGGCCAAAATCAACAGAATAGGATTAGATGGGAAGGAGTGGGTGTGGAAACAGGCAGGTAAGGACCTTATTAACAGAGAGGTTCAGAAAACTGTGAAATTTAGAGGAGGAAATATCATGGTATGGATTGGGAAGGTGTTGGGCATCTTGTAGAGGCTGAGGAGAGGATGGATGCCAACCAATATGTGGATATTTTTCAGAACAACTTGCTTCCTAGCTTGGAGGAATCTGGAATTTCTCTAAAGGATGTTGCAGTATCTTTCAATAGAATAATGATATCAATGTCCTGGATTGGCCTCCACAATCTCCAGATCTGAATCCTATTGAACATCTCTTGAACATCATATCAAAAAGGAGCTTGCTAAATATTCAAGACATGCCAAAGGAGTATGGGAGATTTGGAATAGAGTGGCAGAAGTATAGATTCTAAAGGTGTGTCAGAATTTGATTGAAAGCATGCATGGAAGGATCCAAGCAGTGATTAAGGCCAAAGGAGGTCATACAATGTACTAGAATAGGGTGATGCTATAGATTTGCTACACAGTTACAAAATTGAGTCAATGAACTTGCCAATTTGAATTGACCTATATGTATCTCCATGGATACTTATTTAAATTATATAAAATGTTTTGTTGGCATGTAGTCAGGAGCAGGCATGTTCAGGCACCCACTTACACTTTGGCTTTATTGGTTCATGTTCCTGAGTTATATAACTAATACTCCAAACTCTCAAAACATTAACTCAATTTTGGATGTCACTATATAATCAAAGAAAGTTTCCCTATACATAATATCCAGGGTTTTGAAAAAGAGAAATACAGTGACTCCCAAAACTGTTCCAATACCTAACCCTAATGCAGTGCACGAAGCACACTGCAAACATCCGTGGGAATGTCACTTGGCTTTGGTGGGACAAATAATAGTACATACCCTCGGCTACCTATGGGCGCTTGGATCATGTGAGTTGATCTAGAGGAAGTGGAGATATAGCTATTTTAAAACAGCAACTACATTGGAACAGTTTTGCATCTCTTGATATAAAGTGGGTATTAGTACCTGGTATAGCCTCCTTTTGCCTTGAGCACTGCCTCAACCCTCCTAGGCATGCTTCCAGTCAACGTCTGACACTCCTCAAGTGGTATCCCCTCCCATTCCACCTGAACTCTCTCCCATAACTCATGAATTCCACTAGGAGGTTGTTCTTGATCTGCTAGCCTTCTTTTGAGGTGACTCCCAGAGGTGTTCAATGGGGTTGAGGTCAGGAGACTGTGCTGGTCATATCATAGTTCCAAAATCCTGCTCTCAAGCCACTCATTCACCTTTTTGCAAGTATGCTGGGAGTTATTGTCTTGCTGAAAGATCATGTTAGGAGGATCTAGACCATAATACTGCAGAGTATTCAGCAGCTTATCCTTCAAAATCTGAAGGTAAAGGTCTCCATCCATCCTACCATCAATCTTGGCAGCATAGCCAACTCCCTGCCAAGTCATACACCCCCACATCATGAGAGAACCTCCTCCAAACTTCATGTTACGGTTACCAAAGGGGGTACATCTTTTCCCCTTCCTTCACCCCCCATAGGACTATGGGACGACCTATTCTTTGACTCAGACCTGGGATTCCCCCACAACCCCAACACAGGCATCACACCCATCCGGAACCTCCTTTCTAGGCAGTTATTCATAACTCCCTTTTTAGGAACCTACCTGTTTGGTATGAACACCACCTCCCTACTTCACCTGATATATGCTCTCTTCCTTTTTGACCTGATCATAAACATTGCCTCCTTGGCTATGCTCTCTTGTGCATAGCCCAGTATTCCTACCTTCCCCTTTTGACTCATGCCTTGATCCGTTTATAGTAATCTTTCGTCTGTGACTAACAATTACTATATTCATTACGAAGCCTGCCCTAGATGGGCAAGGCCTATAAATAGGGACACGGGCCCTTCATGTAACTCCAACCTAGATCTACACTCCTTCCCATGTAATCTACCTGCTTCTCCCGCTAAAGGTTCCACTTCACCTCAGAAGCCTTCCCCACACTCTGGAGGTGATCGCCCTCACACTTGTGATCATCTTACTCATCACTTTGCACTTGTGTGCCGTCATTGCCATAACAGGCTTCTAAAGCTTTGGCAACTCCAACAACCAACAGAGGTTGGTCGTTGTCAGTCAGGACTCCACCACTGACCCAGCAAGACCGGGACTCCGCCATCAACAACTCATAAAGCCCAGGACTCCACCACCAGCACTAGGCCCAGTAAGCCCAGGAGAACTAGCTGACAGAAGGCAACTGTCTCCTGGCCTGCACACCAGTCTGCCCATCCTTCTTATAGGATTGCGCCACCGTGGTAAATCCAAGACTCCACCATTGGTCGTAGAGGTAACGAGAGGACTCTACGTAAAGCTAGCAGTTGGTCCCCAGTCAGAGGAAACCTTGGGCCTCTGGAGGTTGAGTATTTCCTCAAGTCCTGCTAGTCCTATAATTCCAACAGAGGTTATACAGGAACGTTGTCACATTGTTACCTGGCGTAACACTTCAAGGTCCCTTCAACCAATCTATCATTAAGCCCTTCACCTGCTTTTTTCTAGATCCATTTTCACCCATCTGACCCTAGGCAATTGATTTTAGTCTCATTAGACCATACTACCTTCTTCTACAGAGTCCTCTATAGTCCAATCCTTATAAGCATAGGTAAAGTTCAAGTGAGAGTCTTGTGATGCCTAGCTGATAAGAAGGGGGTGTTTAGACTTCATCACAGCCTTCATACCAAGTGCTGGCATACTGTGGTGGTAGAGAGGAGTTGGTTGACCATATTGATGAGAGCCTTGATCACCTGGATAGCATTTTCTGCCTTTCCAGATGAAATGAGATGGATGGCATGATAAAGAATGATAGGAGAAAGCTTGGATGGGCAAACCTCCAACAGACTTCTGAAGCTCAGAATGTTCTTTGAAGCAGAGCCTGGATATGGTAGAGGCATGGAGACCAGTGGTGGCAGCAATAGAATGAGCTGACTGGCCAGCATCAAGCATAGAGAGAATGGTGTTTTTTTGAGTAGAAGAAATGGATCTTATGATGATGTGGTTGGAAATAAAGAAGTGTGTGAACTATTTCAAACTCAGATATAATATTTATATGTGTATCTTTGTTTGTATAACCAAACATTGCCATTTATGATGGTATTTCAACAAGATTGCACATTCTCAACTAAAAGATGCAAAACTATTGCAATGGTATTGTTGTTTTGAAATGGACATAATGCCACAGCCTCTGACCCAAATCACATGATCCAGAGGCCAGAATATAGCCAAGTGTGTGAACTTTGGTTGTTCCCACCAAAGCTAAGTGTAATTCTCACAGGTGTTTGTGGTGCACTGCACACACCACATCAGGGTTAGAGGCATTGCAACAGTTTTGGAGGTCACTGTATATAACTAATATTCCAAAATCTCAAAATATTGACTCAATTTTAAAAGTTACTGTACACTATGTATGTATTTCCCTTATCATCATAATCTTGGTCACTGACATTGGATACAATGTAATATACTGATCCATGCTTTAATCAATAATAATCAGATGTAATTTCTCTATTACTCTCTGTTATTTAAATGGGTGCTAATTGGTAGTAAGTATCCAAATAGGTTTTCCCAGCCTCTCTTCTTATATAGGGGATAAGCCAAACTGTTCCCTTTGATTATATACTAACTCACCCTCTTCACTAGATCTTTTAGATAGGATTGTAGTCTTTTGGACCTTTGCTTACATAACTCCAAATGGTATAAAGAGCAGAGATACCATTCAGCCAACCCTACTTCATTATGAAATCCACTCCCTCCTCTGCTCGAGCCAATATTCTTTTTCTCTCTGAATCTGGCCTTTCTGCTAGGCAAATATCATTCCAAACTGGTCTGGGGAAGTCTACTGTGGCCAGGGTTATCAAGGAGATCCACCCAGGCAAGGAAAACATCAAATTAGGATGTCCTTCTAAACTCTCTCCTACTGATAAAAGGAGAATTGTCTCTAGTATTACCTCTGGCAAAGTTAAAAATGCTGTCCAGGCTACCCATCTCATCAATTCTGCTCTCTCTTCTCCTGTCTCTGCTCAAACTGTTAGGAATGTTCTCAAGTCTGCATCTCTCAAGGCTGTAGTCAAGAAAAAGAAGCCACTCTTGTCTGTGAAGCATAGGCAACATAGGCTGGCCTTTGCTCTCAAGCACCAACATTGGACTGTGGAGGACTGGACTAGGGTTATATGGTCAGATGAAACCAAGATCAACAGGATTGGGTCAGATGGAAGGAAGTATGTATGGAAATTGGCAGGAAAGTCTTTGCAAGACAAGGAAGTTCAGGGAACAGTAATAGTAAAGTTTGGAGGAGGTTCCTTGATGGTTTGGGGATGCATGAGTTGGAGTGGAGTGGGGATTCTTGCAGAGGTTGAAGGGAGGATGAATGCTGAGCAGTATGTCTCCATTTTGGAGGATAATCTGCTTCCTTCCATGGAAAATTCTGGAATTCCTAAGGAGAGCATTATCTTTCAACAAGATAATGACCCCAAGCACACCTCTAAAAGAGCCAAGGAGTGGCTGGAATCTCAAGGGATCAAGCTTCTTGACTGGCCAGCACAATCTCCAGACCTTAATCCCATTGAACATCTCTGGCAAATCCTCAAAAAAAAACTCAATAGCTATACAACACCACCAAAAGGAGTATGGGAGCTTTGGGAGAGAATTGAAGTGGAGTGGGGGAAGATAGAGGTTGAGGAGTGTCAAGGATTGATAGAGAGTATGCCTAGAAGACTAGAGGTAGTTGATGTTGATGAAGAGATCACATGTGAATTTGATATCCCCATCTTTGTTGAACGAGGTGTCGGCGTTTCAAATGCGGATGGAGGTGTGGAGTCAAGTGGTCGGGAGTTTGTACTTTCACACGAATTGATAGTTGATGCAGGAGATTTCTGCACCATTGTCTACAAGGGCTCTGGTGTCAACAGCTTTCTTAGTGTGTGCGGGGACGAGGAGTTGAACAGGAATGTGAATGCCTTTCAATTTTGACTCTACAGTTATAGCGGCACAACTAAGAGAAGGGAAAACATGTGTTGAGGGTGTTTCCCGATTTAAAAACCCAAAGAAACCTGTCCGATGGTCTCTCTGTCGGAGTTCTCTTCTTCCTTTTCAATGACCCTGACCTTTTTGGTGGGGGAGGTCTTTGCCTTTTTGATGGAAGAAGTGAAGGTGGTATAGGTGGTGGTAATATGGCCTGGTTGACGGCAGCAGAAACAGAGTTTTTGATTGAAGCAGTGTTTCTGCTCTTTGGGGGTGAGTTTGGGGATGGAGACAATGTTGACGTCCATGGCATCAGGGTTGCAGGTCTTGGACGTGGTGGGTGAGGAGAAAGAGTGGTATGTGTGGGCAGAGGGTTTGTTGTACCTTTTGGTGATCTCATCGGCTCTCTCCCATTGTGTCTGGAAATGAATAGCCTGAGAATACCATTCTTCAATGGTAGTGGATACCATAGACATAGACATGACTCATCACATGAGTCCTGAGGGGATCCCGGCAGACTAGTACCTAATGAGGATGTTCGGGTCAGTGATCTTGGTGAAAGAGGTGTTGTTTTGGAATTCAGATGTGTATTGTGTGAGGGGGGGAGAGTACGAGTTATCTCACTTCTTGACCATGCACTTGGTGGACAGCCAAGCGATGGCATTGCCTGTGGTATCGTGGTGTTTGAATGCCTTCTCGAAGGTGGTAATGAAGTCAGTGAAAGAGTCAAGGGTGATGGTGATGCCAGTGATGGTGTTTTGTTGATAGGTGGTAGCCCAGGTGAGGGCAGGTCCCTTGGTCATGTAAGACAGGGTGAAGGCGATTTGTTTGGTGTCAGTGTCATAGACTTTGGCATTGACATAGAGATAGAACTGGACGGTGTTCAACCAAGGTACAGAGGTGTTGAAAGAGCTATCATAGGCCTCAGGTGTACCAATACGAAGTTTGGTAGGTTGGGCTATTAAAGACATGTGTGACGAGAGAGGGGGTGGTAAGGAGAATGAGGGTACTGCTGTCAACGGTGCAGGGGAAGGTGGGATCGGCAGGGTAGGGGTTCTTGGTAGGTGTAGACGGCTTGAGAGCTGGTGTGATAGGTCAAGGACCGTGTCCTGTTGTTGTTGGAATGGGAGGTCAAGATCAAGGTCAAGGTCCAAAGATTCATCTTCAGGGTCAGAGGGTGCGTTGTTAGTGGGGGGTGTCTCAGCACATGCACAAGAGTTCCATCAAGCAGGGTTTAGGACAGGGTGTTGGCAAGCAATGGTGGATAGAGGACTATAACAGCAGTAGCCTCAATCTAAGGAATTTACACCTTATGTTATGACTACCCTGGGTAGGGATAGATGTTAACTTGAATAGTCGAGTAGTGACAAGCTACTGAGGTCAAGGGAATAGCTCGATGGGCTATAAGACGAAGGGTCCCTAGGTAGGGTCAAGGGTTCAACGACAGAGGGTCTTCCTCATCGTAGGGTTAAGGGTTCTGTGACAAAGGGTCTTCCTTGTCATGGTCGAGGGTTCACTCGGTGAGAGTGAAGTCGAGATGTAGAAGAAGCATTCACTTGAAGTAGAACGATGACTTATAGAGGTCCGGAGGAACGATGATGAAAGTTCACCAAGTAGGTGTAAATTGGGGATCGACTATGGAACACGAGGTTTATACATGAAGTAAGTGTGGGAAGGGGATGACTAAGCCACAGCACCAGAAAGATCCTATGGAATGGGAATAGGAAGGGATCTTCCATATGATGTCAGCATAGAAGTACAGATCATGAGAGAAAAGAGATTCGACCACACAGAGTTCCACTGCGTAGCGAATGGTCCAGGGGAATCAAGAGGATGAGACAAGAGTGAGAATGATTGATGGGAAGAAGAGATGAAAAGAAAAGAAAAGAGTAAATCATAACAAGTAGCAGCTCCAACCCCAAGGGAGGCTCTATATTAAAGCTAGCTGTTAGTCCCCAGTCCAAGGAACCTTTGAGCCTCAGGAGGTATTTTTCCCTCAAGTCTGGCTAGTCCAGTAATCACACAGGGTTGATTACTCGGAAATGTGTCATTTGTTACATGGCATAACACTCATTGCCTGGACTTTTTAGTCCTAGTAGGGTTAGGAATAGTTCAGATTACAACTCTCTACCTCATCCATTGAGCCAGGACCAGTGTAGCCTGCAAGTAGTATTCCAAGCCTTGTGGTTTTGTTCCGTCAGGTTCATAACACACCATCACTCTGTAGGTAGGAAAACAGGCTGAACATTTTCACTCCATTGGTGAGCAGCATGCCACAGATCTTCAAGGTGTGTTTTCCCTTGAGAACTATATACTCCATTCTATGTACTGATATGTTATGATAGCACTGCCTTCAGAGGAACAGGGCAATGCAGACCAGATGTTTGAAGACCTGGGCATGGATATTCAATACAATATGCACATTCCCAACACTCATCAGTAAATATAGGATTTCATCATAGTGCTCATAGTGCCATAGTAGTTTCATAGTAGTCATAGTAGTTTCATAGATAACTCAGTGTTCATAGTATCATAGTATTGAAAGTGTATTCATAGTATCCATAGTATATTCATAGTGTTCATAGTATCATAGTATCATAGTATCATAGCATTTCATAGCATTCATAGTACATTCATAGTAGTCATAGTCATAGTAGTAATTTAAGCTAATCCTAATCCTAATCCTAATCCTAAATCAAAAGCATACAAAATGTGTAGTCAAAAAGTGCACAAAAAGTGTAGTCAAATATGTAGTCAAATGTTGTACAAAAAGTATAGGAAAGAGTGTAGTACAGTGTAGCAAACAGAGTGTAGTAAAAAAAAGCAAACAAAAGTGTAGTACAGTGTAGTACAGTGTAGCAAACAAAGTGTACCAAAAGTGTACCAAAAATGCGCACCAAAGTGTAGTAAAAGTGTAGTCACAATGTGTACCAAAAGTGTAGACCTACACTCAAAAAAAATATCCAAGTCCATTATCCCACACTCAGTGTTAAAAAAGCGGACATTGTTTGCCAATGTTTGTGCCACCATTCTTATATAAACAAGCCAGACTTCAAAAACATTCCCACACCCTCTTGTTTCTTAATTTTATCCTTCTCTACTCATTACATGAAGTCAACACTTCACTTTGTAAATCATTAGGATTAGGATTGGGATTAGGATTGGGATTGGGATTGGGATTGGGATTGGGATTGGGATTGGGATTGGGACTGGGATTAGAATTAGAATTAGAATTAATAGAATTAATATTTGATTGAATTTGAAATTAGAATTGGCTTGAAATTAGATTAGGATTAGAATTAGGATTAGGATTGCTAAGCCACTATGGAAGCACTATGTATACTATGGCATCACTATGAACACAATGGAAGTACTATGAGAATACTATGAGACACTATGAGAATACTATGACAGACTATGGCCATACTATGAATAGAGTATGAGACACTGTCATACTATCAAACCACTATCTAGTTGGACCCTCACTATGAGCACTATGTTACTGTCCAGTACTGTCCAGCACTGGACAGTTAGTCCTGTTTTTACTAATGCTAGCTTTGACTCTAAACCCGATGATGGCAATGATAGTGATCATGATGACAAGTTCTCCCAACTTACTGAGCAGGTGACTGGATGGTTCACTTTCTTTTTCTCTTCTCTTCTAACTAATATTTCAGGTGTGCCCCAGATACATGAGACTGTTGGGATCACATTGAGACTCAAACCAATTAATGGAGTGCTCAGGTACCCCACCTCATTAAGGCTTACTTGGACTTCCATTCATGTGATGCTAGTGATGGCTTCCCAACTGATAAACTTCACAATGTACATAATGCACTGGCAGTGCATCCTGCCAGCATGATTAGTGAAATTGAACTTATTGAAATCTTCAGTGAGTGCTGCAGCTACTGATTCAATAGATGCTCTTTGACAAATGTATAAGCAGACAGTGACCTATATTAAACTTGTTTCATGCACAGTCAGAAGCTAGGACCCAAATGGAATTAATTCTACCACTTGCAGCAGTTAGAATATTCCAATACTCTAGGGCCCTATGACCCTTAGTATGATCTAGCAACCCTGCAATTCTTAGAATATTCCATCAAGAAACTTATGAGAAATTAATGTTTTTCTCCAACATATAGCTCTGTTACTATTTACAAGTATATAGTTAGTAGAACTGTAAATAATATGTATATAGCTAAGTGCCAGTGAGAGAACATGATCACGTGATAATGGGCTATACAGCCTTGTGTCACCTGACTGAACATTCCATGACCTTCCATGGTATTCCATGGAGTTCTATGACATTCTTTGAAGTTCTATGCTTTAGTTAGCAAAAGCTTGGCATTTGTAATAAACCTCTTGGCATTAGTAAGCAGCCAAGCCCATGTATTTATCTATAAAAGGAGAGCCATTCAGGCCACAAAGAGAGCAGATTACCCCTTATATAGGACATCTCAACCAGAGAAGTTCTCTCAAGGAGAATAATTCTCACCCCTACTTGGAGTACCACTCACAGGCAACCCACAGAGGACCTTGAAGAGGATATTCTCCATTGTTTAGACAGCTAGTTAGATTATTAGGAGAAAATTCTTGTAGCCAATAGTGCACAAGAAATATAGGACATCTTTTGGGAGAAAACTCTATATAGGGCAATAAAAGGAAATAGATCCCCAACAGTTTAATACTACTAGATCCCAAGCATCCCTGCTACTCTGCTGACTGCCCATCTAAGAGGATACATAAGTGATAGTACAGCCAAATAAGTACTGAATTGCACTCTTCTTAGCAAACAATAAGATTGAGCTATTATAACCTATCTGAGTGACCTAAGTGTAGTGTGAACCTATTCCAGCCTTACCTGGAAGATCTCAACATCTTGACAATCCAGCATATCTGCAGATTACCAGCCACAAAGTCATTGCTTTTTATAGCAACTGACTCATTTGACCTTCTAAAAAAGCCTACTAACCAAAGTCTAGCAATCTAGTAGCATTGACTAGCATACCTTTAGATGTGTTTACAGTTGCTTACAGTTGTTTACACTATTAACCAGACTACAGTTGAAATCATTTCAATTTCAATTCTTCAGCATTTGTTGGGAATTGGTGAACAACCCGTACACTTAGTTACACTAAATATTCAACTGATTTAAACCTAGCAGATCTAGAGATTTTTTCATCTAGGAGGTAAAAATTCCCCTAGCTTATAGTGTTCTAACTATGGAAGGCAAAGCAAACATCTGGGAAAACCTGTCATTTAAAAAAGGGTTTCCATTGCTTTTACCTGCATAGAAGTCACCATGGCTAAATGCCCCTTGGGAGATCTATCTGTAGATTTATCATGAGTTTACCTGAATCATATTTATTCACAGCAATCTATGTAATCATAGATTGATTCTTGAAAGAAGTCATTTTTATTCCCACACACAATACATGTTCATTAGCAGACTTAGCTACTTTATTCCATAACCATGTTTGGTATACATATGGACTACCCTCTATACTTGTTTCTGATAGAGGTCCACAATTTGTGTCCATTTTTACCAAGGAACTTTGCAAGCTCCTCGGTATCTCACAAAAGATTTCCATGGCTTATCATCTCCAAACTAATGGCCAAATGGAGTACATGAATTGAGACTTACAGTAGAATAGTATCTCCATGCTTATGTTGGAAAGAAGCAAGACTAATAGGCCAACTATTTAAAGATGGCTCAATTCTCCTACAATAATACTATTATGACAGCTATAGGTGAAATCTCTTTTAATGTCACCTGAAACTATGCTCCCCACATGGGATTTGAAGGGAAACTAGCTGGCTTTGCTGGAGATATGAATCAATCACATAAGGATATAGAGATGGTGTTAGAAGAATTGAGAGAAAAAATGATAAAAGCATTAGAAAAGAAAAGATCGAACACTTCAGACTATTCTATTGGCCAACAGGTTTGGCTCTCTATCAACAAACTAAATCTCCCATATACAGCTAAAAAAACTTACCCAAAAGTGGATTAGACCTTATGAGATCACAAAAGTCCTTGCAAATGTTATAACTCTGAAACTTCCCAAAACTGTGCATATCCATTCCATGGTTAACATCTCTCACATAAGACCTTATCAGGAAATATTACCAGGACAGCCCAAAGTCCATCCTGATGCGATTGAGATAGATCAGAAAGGCGAAGAACAATATGAGGTTGAGTACATCACTGTGTCTTGATTGAAAGGAAGAAAGCTGGAATATCTCATTCATTAGGCTGGATATGATGAAACAGACAGAACATGGAAATCAGCTAACTTTCAATCACTCTTCTTTCCTTACAAAAACTTCACCATTTCCAAACCATCCACGACTTGCCTGGAATTTGAATTTTAAAAAGGGGGTAGTGTTATAATATTTTCAAACTTTTCCATCACAATCTTTGCCATTCATTTTCTTCTCATATTACATGACTAGTCACATGACTACACATGACTGTGGGACTTATCACATGACTAATAGTCTAGACCCATCTCATGACTACCTTATGTATTTAATTACTGTCTAGTTCACACCTTATCTATTCCCACAGTAATCTCCATGATTGCTTTCTTATAGACACTTCTCTCATTTATCTACTTATAGTGTTTCCTCACATGCACATCTTGATCTGTGCACAATTCTGTAACTTATATAAACTTGTACTTGACGACTGGATTAGCCAGTTCATACCTGAATTTGTTATTGCCTTGGTCATTGACCATTGTAGATATAAGGTTCTGAGTAGAACTAGACCCACATATCCTCTTTCTGAGCCAGGACACATGTAGCCTGCAAGTTAGCCCAAACCTTGTGGATTCTGTTTGTTGAGAATGATGGGATCATAACAATAGCCACTGCCACACAAGGTTTGCCAGATGGTAGGGCTGATAGCCCCAATGATGACTTGATGGATTTGGCAGATCAGTTGCTTACATTTGACAGTTCTGCTGTGTCCCTTTTCTAGTATAATATGAGTTACATAGATTAGAGTTACCCACTTCTTCAATAGATCTGCACACTTTTTAGTGCAAATAGTATCTGAGAATAACTCCTACATTAATCAGTAGCACTCTGGGTGCTCATAATTGAGAAGGGGATCATCTACCAAGCAATACTCAATTTGTTTCATCAATTGTTGCCAATGATATGAGTCAGTGGGCTCAAAATGAGATGGGAGTGGGAGAAATGGGAACATGGCCTGCCAATAATAAGAGCTTGCACAACAAACAAGCACAAGGTACTCACTGGCTTCAATGGTTTTTTTTGCAGTGAGCCTTTCTTTGGACACATTACACACTATGGGCAGCAATTCAGCTCAATTATCTGTGAGGGTGATGGAGACCTGCACAGGTTAAGTAGGAGTGTCACTGGTCATGCAAGACTTCACCACTATGCAGGAAAGAATGCTTACAATGTGCTTGGGGATGTCTTGAAAGGAAACAGTGCTGTAAAAGCAAACAAATAGCTCAAGCATGTTGACAGTATATTCATTCTGTCTGAGAAAAGTTTTGGTATCAATAATGGTCAACATTGTTGTAGTAGTGCAGTGTGAGGTTTCAATGTGGTTTGGAAATGGTAACACTGTTAAGAATGGACAACTCCAATGCAACTCCAAAGGACTGGAGTTACTTAAGGGTGTCAGGACTTTGCTTCACCTTATATGGTGCACCCTTGCTCAAGTCCGATGTCCCGGATTTCGAGGACATAGTAAGATCAGAGGTTTGGACTCAATGTGGTTGAACGTCAAGTTGAGCAGAGGATCAGAGTGAGTTGTCGAGACTCAGATGGAAGACAGGAGTGGTGTTCAGAGTTGATATTTGAACTAACTTTATAAAAGTAGTAGCGAAGGTTTATATACGATCGGAAACGAGATTACTAACGGAGTTCGTAAGGTGTAATGAGTAAGTAGTAGCTGAGTAATTAGGAATGGAGAGGGGACCTTGCTGGAGCAGTGCTCCTAAGTGAGACAGACACTGGATCAGAGACAGCTATAAAGCAGGACTAAGACAGATGAGTAGGACATAACTTTATGTACAAATAAGGAAGTAGGAATACTATGTGGGGTGAGTTACAAGTCCGAGGGTATAAGAGCGTACTCCAAGGGGGAATACACCAGAGTTATGGACAGAGGTCCAGAGTTGGATTTGTCGAGTTGCACAGGATATGACAGTATCCCCCTCTTAGGCCTGAACCCCTGAAGGCCTAGGCAAGAGACAATGTGGAGTGGGGAAAATCAAAGTGGAGGAAAAAATTGGAGTTTAAAAAAAGGATATAAAGGGCAAGGGTGTGCCCCAGCCAATTCCACATTACCCTTATTCCCTTCCATATCCGGCCTTGACAACATCAAGGAGTGGTCTGATGAGTGTATCACAGAGAACAAGGACAATGAGGAGGAGGTCAGCACAGCCAAGTACACTGAATGGTGGAGATGAGCACAGGCCTAGAAAGAGGAGGCAGAGAGGAGGGCATGTGAGGAGGCTGAGTGGAAGGCATGCAAGGAGGAAGAAAAGGCATGCTGTGAGGCCAAGGAGGAGGCTGTACACAGGGTGAGTCGCATTAACTGGAGTTCGACAAAACTAACTGGACTTCACAGGCGGAGGAGGTTAGAGCATGTCAAAGCATCAAACAGGGGAAGAAGAGGGAGGTAGCAGAGCAGTTATGCATCCGCTGTGACAACCAGGGCCTCGTGTGTGTGCTCAGCCCTGGGAAGTTGAAGTTGTGTGTCAAGTATTGTGATGCAAAAGCAAAGTGCGAGCGGCTCAATGGCATTTTGCAGAACTTTCAAAAAATCAGGGTTGCTCTTGACCAGACCCACACACCAACCAATCTCGGGAGCCACCTCAATGCGTCTGTCAGATGTGGCCTGGTGGTAAATGATCCACAGTGCATCGAGTCACAACTCGGCGGATGGGAATCCGAATACCTGCATCTGCAAGATACATTGGTGTATCTTTTCATCTGCTCTCTTGTATTCATCTCCAGAGTCTCCAAACTTGGGAGCCATAGGAGTAATTTCCAATTCCTCCTGTGCAGTGTGATCTATGCGCCATTTGCCAGTGGACATGGTGACTGCAGTAGATATAGGGAGTCGGAATCATCAGCCGCATAGGTGGCTCAGCGCTCAAGCGACGATCGAAATCCCACCTGGGATTCCCGAATTGGAAGCCTAATTAGCCACAGTCCAAATAGATCTCATAATACATAATTAGACTTTCTACCTCACTTTTCCCAGCACCAGCCATAAATCCCACCCCAAATACTGGCCGACTTTGCCATAGGAGAAGGAGACCTTTAGAGTAGGCATGGCTAGCATGTGAGCCAGACCTTTAGGGAAGTTGTTCCCACACAGCATAACTAGTTGTGCCACACAATCCCTTCAATAGCTTCCCATGCCCCTACCCTTCCTGCCATTGTTGTTGTCCCACTCTTTGTTGTCCTGCCATTGCCCTGCCATTGTCTTCCCCCATCCTCTCTGAGTCCATTGTCTGCCATTGTCCTCTCCATCCTCCCTATCATTTCCACCATTATTCTCCCCATCATCTCTGTTATCCTTGCCACTGTCCTCTCCCATAGTCTCCCTTATTCTCTCTCATTGTCTCTATTGTCTCTATCATTTCTGCTATTGCTCTCTCTGTTGTCTCTGTTGTTTCCACCATTGTTCTCTTGTTCTCTCTGTCATTCCTGTGGTCATCCTCTCCTATCCTCTCCCTCATTCTTCAATGTCCTCTCTGCCACCCCTGCTGTTGTCCTCACCCATTCTTTTTGTTGTCCTCATCACCTTGCTCACTGTCTTTCTCAGTCTTTCTTCACTATTGTTGTGCACATCCCATCAACCATATTATTCACTTTGGGGCATAGATTATCCATGTCTCACCATGCAAAAAGATTCTTGGGATTGTTGAAATCAATTAAGATCTATAGATTCAGAGGGCATGCTCATCACACCATCACTCTGCAGGCAGGAACACAGGCAGAACATTTTTGCTCCATTGGTGAGCAGTGTGCCACAGATCTTCAAGGTGTGTTTTCCCTTGAGAACTATATACTCCATTCTATGTACTGACATGTTATGATAGCACTGCCTCTAGAGGACCAGGACAATGCAGACCAAATGTTTGAAGACTTGGGCATGGGTATTCAATACAATGTGCACATTTCCAACACTACTGTAGCTTTGTGTTAAGAACGGACAACTCCGATGCAACTCTGAAGGACCGGAGTTACTTGAGGGTGTTGGGACTTGGCTCCACCTTATATGGTGCACCCTTGCTCAAGTCCGATGTCCCGGATTTCAAGGACATAGTAAGATCAGAGGTTTGGACTTGGCGTGGTTGAACATCAAGTCGAGCAGAGGATCAGAGTGAGTTGCCAAGACTCAGATGGAGGACAGGAGTGGTGTTCAGAGTTGATATTCAAACTAACTTTACAAGAGTAGTAGCGAAGGTTTATATATGATCGGAAATGAGATTACTAACGGAGTTCGTAAGGTGTAATGAGTAAGTAGTAGCTGAGTAATTAGGAATGGAGCTGAGACCTTGCCAGAGTGGTGCTCCTAAGTGAGACAGACACTGGATCAGAGACAGCTACGAAGTGGAACTAAGACAGATGAGTAGGACATAGCTTTATATATGAATGAGAAAGTAGGAATACTATGTGGGGTGAGTTACAAGTCCGAGGGTATAAGAGCGTACTCCGAGGGGGAACGTGCTGGAGTTATGGACAGAGGTTCAGAGTTGGACTTGTCAAGTTGCATGGAATATGACAGTATCCCCCTCTTAGGCCTGAACCCCTGAAGGCCTAGGCAAGAGACAATGCAGAGTGGGGAAAATCAGAGTGGAGGAAAAAATCAGAGTCCAAAAAAAGGATATAAAGGGCAAGGGTGTGCCCCAGCCAATTCCACATTACCCTTATTCCTGTTATGATCCCTTTCGGTAACCAAAACCACAAGGCTCAAACGTAACTTGCAGGCTACACGAGTCCTGGCTCAATGGATGAGGTGGGGAGTCTTAGGCCGTACTATTCCCAACCCTACAATGACCAGAATGGCCAAGGCTAATAGGTTGTTGGAGGAAGAATACAAGTGGATTAGACTGGGGTATCCAGTCGTCAAAGTGCTGCTTTATATACATAAGGGAGATGCGCACGGACCAAGCAGTGCGTGTGATAATCTACTAAGTATAGTAAGACGGAGATTAAAGGGGCTGTGTGAGAAGAGCGGAAAGTAAAGAGTCGTGGATCACATGAGGTGTGACATCATGTGATGTCATAGGTTCTAGACCTATCATGTGATATGTTCCCACGGTCAGGTGCACAGTCACGTGACTTATGAAGAAAAGGTTTGATGAAAGAGAAAAGTAAGTCTTCGTATGAAAAGTGTGAAAATTTCGTATATTATAACACTACCCCCTTCTTGTGACTTGAATTCCAGGCGAGTTGTTGTTTTTTCATTTTCGGTGAAGTTTTCAAAAGGAGAGAAAAGCGAAGCAAATGCTGATAAAGATAAACCACGAAGCTTGCGTGGTGCAGAAGGGTTAAGACAATGGAAATCTTGTACTGCCATTGGTGCAGTTGATACAATGTCTTCAGATTCCCAAGTGCGATCTGTTTTGTCGTACCCTTTCCAGTGAATCAAATATTCTAGTTTTCTGTGCTTCAATCTAGAAGTAGCAATAAAATCAACCTCATATTGTTCTTCCCCTTCCTCATCAATTTCTATCGCGTCCACTCTGGATTTTGGTTGACCCGGCAATATATTTTTGTATGGTTTGACATGAGAAATGTTCACAGTTGGGTGAATGTGAACTGAGTTGGGAAGTTTCAATGTAATGGTGTTTGGTAGGATACGGGTGATAGCGTATGGTCCTATCCATTTTTGGGTAAGTTTCTTTGCCATATATGAAAGTTTTAATTTATCAGTTGAGAGCCAGACTTGCTGACCAATAGAATATTCTGGTGTGATTGATCGTTTTTTGTCAGAAGAGGCGATCATCCTCTCATGCATAGCTTCTAGCGTCGCTTCTATCTCCTGATGATTACGTCCTATCTCAGTTGCAAATCCTGTGAGATTCCCTTCGAAAACCCATACGTGGTACGTAGTTTCTTGTAACTTTAAAAGGGATCTCGCCAGTAGCCATGGTAACGGTATTGTTATGCGAGAATTGGGCCAACTTCAGCCAATCTGCCCATTCGTTTTGCTTCTTTCCGGCGTATGCATGGAGATATTGCTCTAGATCTCTATTAACATGTTCTGTTTGTCTGTCCGTTTGCGGATGATATGCCATGGAGATCTTTTGCTTGATTCCTAAGAGCTTACAAAGCTCTTGAGTGAAAGCAGAAACGAATTGGGGTCCTCGATTGGAGACCAAAGTTGAAGGTAGTCCATGGTTTGACCATACATGGTCTCTATATAAAACTGCTAAGTCCTTTGATGAACAGGTATCGTACGTGGGTATAAAAATAACTTCTTTGGAGAACCGATCAACGATTATGCAAATAGCCGTGAATGAATGTGAAACTGGTAGACCTGTAATAAAATCTACCGAGAGATCTTCCCATGGTCTTTTTGCCGCAAGTAAAGGAATGACTTTTCCTGCCGGTGCATTTTGCTTACCCTTCGTGAGGGCACACACTTGGCAGTGATCTACGTATTCTTTTACGTCCTTTGTGACTCCTGGCCATGAGAAATAACGAGAGAGTGTATGTATAGTTTTGGAATGACCACCATGTCCTGCTATGGGTGAGTCATGGCATAAAGTAATGAGTTCTGTATGTAATGGTTCTGGAATGAATATTTGTTCTTTTTCATTTTTGAATAGATTAAGATTGGAATGGAAGAGGAAGTTGTTTATGGCGTCTACATTATGTTTTTGGGATTCTTTTTGTATTTTTGTTATAAAGTCCGAAGATAGAGAAACGTGATTTATAAATATAGAGGGAGGGAAGAATGGTACCATTTTGATTGTGATCTGTTACAGCATCGCCATGATCAGGTCGTCGTGATAGAGCATCGGCTCTTCCATTCGACAGATCCTGCTTTGTATACAAATACATAGTTGAATTCTTGAAGAAGAGCATGCCAGCATGCTTGTCTACCGCTAAGGGTTTGATGGCTTCTTTCAATATTCGAGATTTCTTGTGATCAGTCCAGATCTTGAATCTTTCACAACCTATAAGGTAATGATGCCATTCTTCCAGTGCCCGAATTACTGCAAGTAATTCTTTATCGTAAATAGGGTAATTGCGCTCCGCGCTATCAAAAGAATGAGAAATGAAGGCTGACTGGTCGCCAGTTACCATCATTGCATAATGTTGAGAGCACAGCTTCCTGTGGCGATGTCTGATGCATCGGTTTCCACACACATTTCTTGATTGCGATTTGGATATGCGAAAAGCGGTGCTTCCGTGAATTTTCTTTTTAAGTTTGAGAATGCTTCTTGTTGTTCGGGACCCCATTTGAATGGAACATCTTTTTTTGGTAAGATTGTTCAGAGGTCTTGCGATTTGAGCGCAGCCTTCTATGAATCTCCTATAATAATTACATAGTCCAAGGAAGCCTTGTAGTTGTTTTAGTCTTGTAGGTATCAGCCAATCCATGACCCCAGCTACTTTCTTTTCCTGCATTTCTACCCCCTTCTTAGATACGACCATACCCAAGAAAGTCTACTTTATTAGTGGAGAAGATACACTTTTCGGGTTTTATGTAAAGGTCGTTCTCATGTAAGTGACATAGAACTTCCTTTACAACTTCTTTGTGCTGTTCTTTAGACTTCTTAGATGTAAATATCATAATGTCATCGATATAAATAACGACTACAGCATACATGTCATTGAAGATATCATTCATCATAGTCTGGAAGGTAGGAGGTGAGTTTGTAAGTCCAAAATACATAACCGTTGGTTCATAAGCTCTGATAGGGGTGACGAAGGCTGCTTTCCATTTGTCGCCTTCTTTGATGCATACATTGTTGTACCCCCATCGAAGGTCCATTGCTGTAAATAAATCCGTGTTCTTGAGTCTATCAATTAGTTGTGGAATAAGAGGAAGTAGATAGGAATTCTTGACAGTTCCTTCGTTTAAATAATGGTAATCCATTACCATTCTTTTTTTACTGTCTTTTTTGGGAATAAAGAATACGGGGGATGTCTGTGGAGATTTAGAAGGTTTGATGTAACCTTTCTTGACTTCCTTTTCGATAAATGTTCTAACTTCTTCCATTTCAATGTCTGAAAGGGGAATAACACATCCTTTCTTTGGAATGAAGTCTTTTTTGAGATCTATTGTGTGATCCCAATGTTTTTGTAAAGGCATTCTTTGTGATTCTTTCTCCGAGAAGACATCTAGAAATTCATGATAAGTTAGCAGAACTTTTTCTTTGAATCCTTCTTCTATAGTATGAAGATTAACTGGTTCGTAAGAAGAAGTAGGGCCTAGTCCCATAATTTTACAGTAAGAAGTGCAGTGGGGAAAGGTGATTGTTTGTTTCACCCAATCGATGTCAGGGTTATGGTGATACAGCCAATCATAACCAATGATCATGCAATAGGTTCCTAGTTTTGATATATAAGCATCTATGACTTCATGATGTCCTTGTATTTCTACCATCAAGGTTACCGCGTGATGGATAGGTCTGATAGCTCCTTCCGATCCATCAGCATTATGTATCTTGATAGGTTTTTCAATATTATAGAAAGGTATTCCATAATGATTAATGTAGTCCTGATCGATGAAAGTATGCGACGCTCCCGAATCCAAGAGGGATTTGAATCGGTAATGCGACCACTGTCCATTGACGTTGCACGATTCTATGGTTTCAAGGGAGAATTCTCCACCATAGGATAACGTAGATGCTTGGTTCAATGTGACTTTTGTGGGTTTATAGATATGAGATATTTTTTGTTGTTTTGTAAGGGAATTAAGCACACTTGTTTATGGTGCCACGCTCAGTTAAGACCCCCTTGCAGATTGTATTGATAATTTATGTAGCACAGAAGAGAGATCGGAAATTGGAAAATTGCTACTAGTACAGTTCATAAGAGAAGAAGAAAAAGATAATTGTTCATGCTGCTGAGTTCCCTCATCACTCATTGGCACTGTCCATTTAAAGCCTGTGCAGCTCTGGCTTTGGCCTCTACCTCGAACTTGTCTCTATAGTATGCTTTGGCTTCTTCCAAAACATATGACCTAGATGCTATGTTTGGTACTGCTGTAGCGACAGGAGGTTGCAGTAATGGTCATGCCACGTAGCTTTGGTGAGATTGAGATTTGTTAAAAAACGTGGGATACTCGTTTTCTCCCTAATATTGCTTGATGTACAAGCCCTGATTCCAATCCCAAACTTGCCTCTGTTGGGGCGGACAACCTGTTCTTTTAAAGGGGTTTGACGAACAATTGGGCTTAATGTGGCCTGGCTTCCCACAATGGAAACATGTGCAAGTTTCCTTGGAGGGTCCAGCCTGCTGGACTCCTATCTCCATTGGGGCGCCACGACCTGGCTACGTGCTTACTGCCGTGAATTGGGGGTGGTATGTTTGCTGTGGGGGTTGCCCACAGGGATGGGGGCATGAGGATCTTGGAATAAAGCATGAGGTGTTGGCGGGTGGTCCATGCTCCGTTGCCATCTGCTCAAACACCCTTCCAATTACCCAGTAGTTCAACACCAAATCCTCATAGTCATAGAATCGCGCGGAATTGTTTAATTGCGATCTTTCGTAGATTCTGTAGTCTACGGCCTTCTTTAGGAGGATAGTTGTGTGATGATCATCTATGTGGGATTCCTTCCTTAGTACTTCGAATTTTTGTAGGAATTGGTCCACAGGATGACCATTTTGTTGCAGAGCCTCTAATTTTTTAAAAGACTCGTGGGTAAGGGTGTCGATACAGAAATGGGCCCTTATTTGGTCCTGAAGTTTGCTCCAAGTGGGCCATGCATTGTCTCCTTTTGCTGGTTGCATGACTCCATTGGCGTCTGTCTCAATAGTAGCTTCTTCGTCCAAGTAGTGCTCCATGATGAGCTGGGCGAAGCCCTCTGCTTTTCCTTCTAATCAAGACATGACAGCGATATCTAGGATCTTGTTACTTTTCCATGTCTGAGCATCAACCCAAAGATGCAGCTTAATCCACTAGACATGGAAGGTGGAGTGATTACCGTCCCATTTGCCGGGATCGGTGATTTTCTTTGTGACATTGTCTTTGTCATGTTCTTGGGTGAGATCGGCAAGCTTTTTTACTAGTTCATCTACATCCATGCGAGACATATTTTTCAACAGGTTTTAAGAGGGAGGTTGGATATAGATAGAATCAGTGAATAGCAATGCGGTATAGAGCGAATGCAGAAGAGGGGCAGAGGGGTCTTTGTTTGTTGGGGTTCCTTTGGTAGATTTTCCTGGGTCGGGCTTCTTTCAGTGCCTTACTACCCAGTATCTTACAACCAGATTCTGGGGCACCTATGCCTTCATAGGAGTCAAAATATAAGTTGTTAAAAATGATGGGCAGCAGTGGTAGGGGGACCGGAGTATGACTGTCATATTTCAGACAGGTGTGTACAGAGAAAAGTCGAGATAAATTCTCCTATCGCACTGCGTGACATCACAGGTAATCATGCAAACCTGGATTCACTATCATAGAATCAATGTATGCTCGAATTGGCAACCACTCGAGAAGTGGGGCTAGTGCACTATGCACGGCAGCAACTTTATCCTTATTTATAATGCTGGACAAGGATATATGCAAGAGTTTCGGCAAGTTCTTTTCTTGTCACCGTCAAGTGGTGAAGACTTTAGATGTCCCTTAACACTGGGTCCGCATATGATCTTCTTAGCTCTGGAGTCCGAGCGTTGTGTATGATAGTCTAATCCAAGTGTTATGATCTCTTTCAGTAACCAAAACCACAAGGCTCGAACTAACTTGCAGGCTACATGAGTCCTGGCTTAACGGATGAGGTGGGGAGTCTTAGGCCATACTATTCCCAACCCTACAATGACCAGAATGGCCAAGGCTAATAGGTTGTTGGAGGAAGAATACAAGTGGATTAGACTGGGGTATCCAGTTGTCAAAGTGCTACTTTACATACATAAGGGAGATGTGCATGGACCAAGCAGTGCGTGTGATAATTTACTAAGTATAGTAAGATGGAGATTAAAGGGCTGTATGAGAAGAGCGGAAATTAAAGAGTCGTGGATCACATGAGGTGTGATGTCATATGATGTCATAGGTTCTAGACCTATCATGTGATATGTTCCCACGGTCATGTGCACAGTCACATGACTTATGATGAAAAGGTTTGATGAAAATGAAAAGTAAGTGTTTATATGAAAAGTTTAAAATTTTCATATATTATAACAATTCCCTGCCATGTCCAACCTTGACAACATCAAGGAGTGGTCTGATGAGCATATCACAGAGAAGGAGAATGATAACAAGGAGGTCAGCATGGCCAAGTATGCCAAATGGCGGAGAGGAGCATGGGCCTGGAAAGAGGAGGGGAGAGGAGGGCACATGAGAAGGCTGAGCAGAAGGCACATGAGGAGGAAGAGAAGGCGTGCTGTGAGGCCAAGTGTTACAGTTACTGAAGGGGGTACATCTTTTCCTCTACCGTCACCACCCACAGGACTATGGGATGACCTATTCTTCGACTCTGACCAGGGATTCCCCTATGACACCCACCCAGGCATTGCCCCATCCAGAACTCCCCTTCTAGGAAGTTACCTGTTTGGTTTGGACACTGCCTCCCTATTTCATTGATATATGCCTTTCATCCATTTGTCTGATTTGATCATAGACATTGCCTCCTCGGCTGTGTTCTCTCGCACACAGCCTCATATTCCAAATCTCCATTTAACTGATGCCTAGATCCTTTATGGTAATTTTTAGTCTGTGACTTACAATTACCATATATGATATGCAGCCTGCCCTAGATGGGTAGGGCCTATATATAGGGATGCGGGCCCTTCATGTAACTCTAACCTAGATCTACACAACTTCCTGTGTAATCTAACAGCTTCTCCCACTACTGGTTCCACTTCACCTCAGAAGCCACTCCTGTTCTGGAGGTGATCGCCCTTGTGCTTGTGATCGTCCCTCTCATCACTTTGCACTTGTGTGCTGTCATTGTCGTCCACACCTGCTTCTAAGCTTCAGCAACTCCAACGACCAACAGAGGTTGGTCTGTGCAAGTCCAGGACTCCACCACTGGTATCCGTATAAGCCCGGGACTCCACCACCGGCACTAGGCCATGTAAGCCCAGGACACTTAGTCACTGGCCTCCGCATCCAGTCTGCCCTTCCTTCTCGGAGGATTGAGCCACTAAGGTAAACCCATGACTCCGCCATTGGTTGTAGAGGCAACACAGAGACACTCTATGTAAAGCTAGTAGCCGGTCCCCAGTCAGAGGAATCATTGGGCCTCTGGAGGTATTTTCCCCTCAAGTCCTGCTAGTCCTATAATCAAACAGGGTTGATTATATGGGAATGTGTCACATTGTTACCTGGCATAACACTGAGGAGGAGGCCATATGCAGGGTAAGTTGCATTAACTGGAGTTTGACAAAACTAACTGGACTTCACAGGTGGAGGAGGTTAGGGTACATCAAAGCATCAAACAGGGGAAGAAGAGGGAGGTAGCAGAGCAGTCGTGTATCCACTGTGACAACCAGGGCCTCAAGTGTGTGCTCGGCCCTGGGAAGTCTAAGTTGTGTGTTGAGTGTTGCAATGTGAAAGTGAAGTGCAAGTGGCCTGGTGAGGAGCAGCCAGAGAAGCGGAAAAAGAAGTGGAGGGTGGAGACTGGCAAGGTGGGGCCTAGCGGCTCCAATGGAGGGGAGTCAGGGTCCAGGGGGATAGAGGGGCTTTTGGAGATCCTTCAGGAGATCCAAGAGGCTCTCAAGACCCAAAATAGGTGTCTGGAGTGGCAGAATGTGCTGCTTGGGCACCTGGTAGATCTAAAGGCAGAGGAGGTGTACAGGAGCGAGGAGTCGGAGGAGATAGAGGATGGAGAGGAGTCGGAAGTGGAAGCAGAGTTGGCCAGATTGGCCATGAAGGTAATCGAGGAGAATGGGGAGGAGAGCAAAGAGGAGGGAGTAGAGGAAGAAGTTTAGTAGTAATTTTAGATTTACTTGTTTTTTTTCTTCATCCAATGGAGTTTGTGTCCGATCATGCAGAGTGAGGTCTGGGTTTGTCCAGGTAGTGAGCATGATAGCCATGAACAAGTTCAGAAGTATGACCGAGTTTGGTGGCTAGAAGCCATGAGGTTTCTTTGTCTGTTCCTTCATATCCTGACCAACAGACGACATACAGGAGTTTGCAGTTCCAGTGACATTGGTCTATCTTTGAGTTGAGAATCTCTGAAACTTCATACTCTGGTTCTCCATCTACTTCAACTGGAGGTGGTGGTGATTGTACCTGGTTAGGTACGGTGTTGGGTATGGAGGGTTCTAATTGTGAGACATAAAAGACCAGATGAACGGACTTCATTGACTTAGGAAGTCAGAGTGTGAAGGAGTGAGAGCCTGCCTGCGTGATGATTGGATAGGGCCCTAGGTTCTTCTCAGAGAGTTTCTTCAAAGGCCTAGTGGAGCAGAAGTACTTGGCTTTCATGAAGACCAGGTCACTGACTTTGAAGTCCACTGCCAGAGATCGCCCAGCATCTGTGGGTCCTTGGTAATGCTTTTGGGCAGCAGCCATTTCTTCATAGAGGTAGTCATGGAGGGAATCGAGGTCTACGAAATATTTGTGGGCTTTAGCAGAGGTGAGGTTGCACTCGGGATGTACTGTAACATTGGGATGGTAGCCTTTATTGGCGAAGAATGGGGAGACACTGGTGGTAGCACTCGGAGCGTTGTTGTATGCGAACTCCGCTAATGGAAGGAGTTCAGACCAGTTGTCTTGCTGGTAGTTGCAATACACACAGAGGTACTGTTCGAGTGTCTGGTTCATCCGTTCTATCTGACTGTCTCCTTCAGGGTGGTAACCGGAGGTGAAGTGGAGGTGGATGTCGAGAGCTTTCCCAAGCAAGTGGAAGAAATGAGAGATGAATTCCAAACCTCAATCAGAGGTGATGTGAGAGGGAACTCTGTGCTTAGAAAAGACATGGAGTAGGAATAGTTTTGCCAAGTCCGGGGATATTACCATGTCATATGTCAGGATGAAAATGCACTGTTTGGATAATCAGTCCATGATGACAAGGATAGCGGTAAATCTGAAGGATGAGGGCAGTTGCTCGATGAAATCCATAGAGCTGGAATTCCATGGCTTCTTCAGGATGGGGAGTTGTTTCAACAATCCATAGGGTCGGTGTCTTGGAACCTTTGTATGGGCGCAAGTGGTGCAGGAGGAGACGTATTCTTTTACAAATGTCCTTATCCTTGGCCAGGTGTATTTGCAGCATACAAGTTCCAATGTCCAATTTTGGCCAAAATGTCTAGAGAGGGGATGGTCATGTTTGTACCAGAGGACTTGGAGTCAGAGGTCATTGGCATTGGGGACATAGATGTGCTTGTCGAGATGGAGGAAGCCATCTTTGTTAACTGACCAGCATGAGTCTGGATTGAAAGTGGATATATGTAGTTCAGTGAGTGGGTTAGAAGGGAGTGTGGATAGGATGTCGCTGTGGAGTTGCTCTATATCAAACAGGGTGCTAGTCCAGAGTACTGGAGCTGCAAGATAAGTAGCATGAAGGGAAGAAGTGAGCTGTTCCTGTGTAAAAATGGGGTGGAAATTATGCAGATTGATGCAAGTATAGTCCTTATCCCCCTCTTTGGGATAGACGTTCCAGCATCTAGTAAGGGCATCAGGTTTTGCGCCAAGTCATTCAGGGCAAAAGTGGACGATCATGTGGAATTGGAAGAGGAACTCCAACCACCAGGCTTGCTGGCAGATCAGGAGTTTTGAGGTGGCAAAGTATTCCAGGTTCTTGTGGTTGGTGATGATGTCGATTGGGATGCCGGAGCCTTTAAGATAGTGCCACCAAGCCTAGAAAGACTCGTGGATGGCGAGGAGCTCCTTATGATGAGTATCGTAGTTGAGCTCTGGAGTGGTGAGCATCTGTGAAAAGAAGGCAACGGGCCAGAGTTCTTCATCCAGACAATGGATGGAAAGAATTCCAGCAATGGCATAGTGGGAGGCGTCAGTTTCTATGATCATCAGAACATCAGGAGCCCAATGGGTGAGGATGGGAGCAGTGGTGAAGGCTTCCTTTAGTGAAAGGAAGGTGGATCGGCAGTCATCTCTGAAGACCCAAGGAATACCCTTGTGGGTCAACTGGGTTAGCAGAATGATGATGTTGGAGTAATTGTTGATAAAACTCTGGTAGAAGTTGGCGAATCTGAGGAAGGATTGAATGTCCTTGACTTTATGAGGTTCTGGCCAGTCCTGCATGGCTTTGACTTTGTCCAAAGACATCGTAAGGCCGGAGGGTGTGATGATGTAGCTAAGGTACTCCATAGTGTTGGTGAACCATTCACATTTCTCGGATTTTGCATATAGACCATATTTGCAGAGTCATCAGGGGACTTCCCAGACATGTTCTCTGTGAGTGGTTTTATCCATGGAGAAGATCAGGATGTCATCCAGATAGACAATCATGCTAACATCTAGAAGATCTGTGAAAATGGTGTTGACGAACCATTGGAAGGCCATGGAGGCATTGGTAATGCCTTTTGCCCTTACCAGCCACTTGTAAGAGCTGTAGCACATTCGGAAAGACGTTTTCCACTTGTCTCCATCAGCAATGTGAATCAAATGGTAGGCATGCTGGAGATCAATCTTGGTATAAATCTTTGTGCGGCTTGGAGCATCTAGGAGGTCAGAGATATGGGGGAGTGGGTAGCGGTCTTTCTTTGTGATCTTATTGAGTCCTTGAAAGTCAATGCACAGGTGGAGTGAACCATCCTTCTTGCAGACAAAGGGGACTGGGGCAGTGTGGGCGGAGAAAGAGGGTCTGATGAAGCCCATGGCTAGGTGCTCATCAAGAAAAGCACAAAGAGAGCCAAGTTTGGAGGTGGACAGGGAGTAGATAGTTTCCGAGGGAGGAGAGGCTCTGTCCTTCAGGTTGATCTTCAGATCATGTTCCTGGTGCGGAGCAAGCCAGGAAGCTTTGCTCTTGCTAAAGACATTGGGGAAATCGTGGTATTCCAGAGGAACACTGGAAAGGTCGACTGGTTCTGGGGGAGTGATGGAAGTGGAGCAAAGATCGCTCTCCTGGGGACAGAGTTGCAAGCTAAATTGAATGGAGCCCTCAAGATAACAGGCTAGTGTGAATGCTGGTGCACTAACGAGTGCTATGGGTGGAGCTTTGCAGTCAGAGAAATGCAGTGGATTGGATGGGGTGTCAGCCAAAGGAAGAGATTCTGGAGGCTGTGGAGGGGAGCTCGGAGGTGCTGGCAAACATTGCTCAGATGAATGGAATGTGATACTGCTCATGATCCAATCAATCAACGGATTGTGGCAGATGAGCCAGTTGTGTTCTAGGACAATGGAGCAGGCAGAATCCAGCAGAGTGACGTAGAAAGTTATCAGGGTGATGTCACCAGTTGTAAAGCGGACTGAGAGGTTGATGGCTCGGGTGATCATGCTATTGGTAGTTCTGTCAAAGAGACAGAGTTGGAGCAGAGGGACAGGGTAGGTTGAAAGTTCATTTTTATTTATGAAAGAAGTATCTATGAAACAATCAGAGGAGCCTGAATCTACAAGTGCTGAGAAGGGCGGAATTGGGTAGGAGACTAAGGAGATGGAGGGCATGAGAGATTTGGGATCAGAAAAAGTGGACACATTGAGGCAAATCTCCTTAGCTGCACATGTGGGTTCAATGCAACCTTCAGTTTGTGTGGAGTCATGGAGGTCACAGATTATTTTTTTGCCTCCAAGGTGGGGACCTCCAGTTTAGTTTCTGGAGTTGTGGTCACAGCGTGACCCTTGGATGTACTGGAGGTCGACTTTAGACAGTCCTTTGCCATGTGACTGGCTTGGCCACAGAACATGCAGAGCTTGTTGTTGAACCTGTGCTTTCTCTCATCTGAGGTGAGCTTGCCATCTTTTCCTAATTTGGACGACAAGTCTGGCTTCGGATGGGTGGAGGTGGTAGCTCCTTTGCCTTTGGACTCCTTGGAGTCCTTGGTGCTACCAGAGGGGCATGGAGAGGATGATGCAGTGGGGGTGGATGGTTTTAGAGTAGAGGATGGGGTTGATGCTTTAGTCTGCCTGCTGACTTTCGACTTGTGCTCCCAATAGCGTGTGTTGATAGCATGTGTGAGGCTTTGGAGTTTGAAGAGAGTTGGGGGTTTCCCAACCCGTGATATCTCATCCTTGATGTGGTCTGGCAGACCATTGTAGAAGTAGTGTCAGAGGGCATCTTTTCCATAACCACGGACTTGCGAAGCAATCTGGTTGAACTTGACCATATACTTGTTGATGTGTTAAGTATCCTTCATCAACAAGTGGTCAAGCTGGTGCTCTACATCTCTAATAGAGTTGTGTGGACCAAAGTTGGTCTGAAGTTCTAGGATGAACTCCTTGAAGTTGTCCATCCAGAGTGGATGGAAAGTGGGATCTTTCATCTGGAGGTGGTCTGGTTCAAACCACTCAAGAGCCATGCCCTTTAGGTAGGACTGCGCAAAGGTGACTTTGGTGTGGTCCATCCTAAAAGCCTTCGGGTGGTCTTAAAAGTTGAGTTCACACTGAACCAGGAAGACCTGGAGTTTGCAGGGCTCAGTCCTGTCAAACTTGTCCAGTTCCTGGACCTTAGTGCATGGGGTGTGGTCAGACGGATGATGTGTGGAGTGAGCAAGGCCTTTGATGGCATTGGCAAGCAGTGCAAGAGTGTCTTGTGGGACATGCTTGCTGTCAGAGTCAGAGGGAACATCATCGTTGGGAAAGTCGGGATCATCATCCAATGGGTCATCTCTGGGGAAGTCCAGAATGTTATTGTTTGGGAAGAGGGCAGCCTGCACTCTTTAACTTAAGTGCTGGCTTGAGAGCAGGGAGGTGGTGGAGTCATCATTGGTAGGTAGCTTGACGATGCACACTCCTGGAGTAGGGGACTCCAGGAGAGGTCACAACTGTGAGGCAGAGGTGGGGGTTCATCGAGTAGAGAAGCTTCAGAACTGGTTGATGAGTTCTGGGCCTCGCTGACTGCTACCAAATGCACTCAACAGGTTGTAACATGGGGATGCAGAGGGGTTTACACTGATGGCGCGAGTCTGGGATCTAGTGGTGCATGTAGCCATAATGTGAGACTCGTTTGCAAGTGGGAGTTTGAATATACTGTTAAGAACAGACAACTCCGATGCAACTTCAGAAGGACCGGAGTTACTTGAGGGTGTTGGGACTTGGCTTCACCTTATGTGGTGCGCCCTTGCTCGAGTCCGATGTCCCGGATTTCGAGGACGTAGTAAGATCAGAGGTTTGAGCCTCGACGTGGTCAAATGTCAAGTCGAGCAGAGGATCGGAGTGAGTCGTCAAGACTCGGACGGAGGACAGGAGTGGTGTTCAGAGTTGATATTCAAACTAACTTTACAAGAGTAGTAGCGAAGGTTTATATACGATCGGAAACGAGATTACTAACGGAGTTCGTAAGGTGTAATGAGTAAGTAGTAGCTGAGTAATTAGGAACGGAGATGGGACCTCGCTGGAGCGGTGCTCCTAAGCAAGACAGACACTGGATCGGAGACAGCTACGAAGCAGGACTAAGACAGATGAGTAGGACATAGCTTTATGTACGAATGAGGAAGTAGGAATACTATGTGGAGTGAGTTACAAGTCCAAGGGTATGAGAGTGTACTTCAAGGGGGAACGTGCCAGAGTTATGGACAGAGGTCCAGAGTTGGACTTGTCAAGTTGCATGGAATATGACATGATTCCTCTAACAGGCAAGTTTAAGAATTATGTTGTTTAATGAACAAAGCAAGAAACAAAAACTTACTGCTAAGAGATGCAAGCATCATGTCTGGAGTCACTGTCAAAGCCTGTGAGTTTGGCAAGTCTCTAAAGAGTGGCTCACTATGAACAACAAGCCAGTAATGGTTTTTGTGCTGAGGCATCCAATAGAATGGGATGACATTAGGCAGCTTGGATGGCAGAATCCCTGCAAGCAAATACAACAATGAAATAAGTTAGCAAAACATTGTTAATTAATAATTAGGAATTCACGCCTTTGTTGTGGGTCACCTCGACTTCTGAACAGAAAGTGATAATAGCATTATGGATGAATCATGAGCATTCAATGGCTTCAGGAGGATACCTCATGTCTTCTTCATCCAAAAGATGCAACTCAAACTGAGCTTTGACCTTTTTCAATGCCAGAATCTTAATCTATACCAGACTATTGGTTAGATCACAAAACAGATCTGGATTTTGGATACAAGACTTACTCTGCTATTACCAAGATTAAAGTATGTGCCAATTTTGGAGAACTGTCCTAAAAGATCCAACTTTGCTAGAAATTTCAAGTGCATGACAGTTCCATCCTTGGTGGTCCAATACTCTGCCAAATCACTCATGGCAGACCTCATAGGTTGAGAATTGTTGCTCTTCATGATAACATTGAGGATAGTATTGGGTGTACAACATCCCTCTTTCATGACACTATAGAAAAGAGATATGTAGAGGGGGATGGAGGCAGACTTGGAGGCTTCATTGTCATTCTCTGGAGAGTCAAATATGATGGAGGAGCAAAGAGAGGCAAGTGATGAAAGGGGGGTCAAGAATTTGTTATTGTCAGACTCAAGAGGGGCAAAAGATAGGAGCAGGGATAGGCTTGGAGTTGATAGTGGAGTATGAGGGTGCAACACAGAGCAAGGTAGGGTTATAGTTGCAGGCTCACTGCCAACCTGAACAATAGCAGGTTGAGTGGCCTCAGGTGCCATGCCAAGACAGGAGGAACTATGAGTTTTAGTATGAGTTATTTTCGACATTGAGATAAGGAGAATGAAAAGGGTGTGAGCATACAATGAACAAGTCAGCAGGGAACTGAATGGTCGACCACTCTGCAACTTGAGACCTTAAATACCTATGGATATGGCACATGAGTCAATAGCACAAAACAACATAAACAGAGAAATGGAGAAATATAAATATTGATTGTTCTGTTAACATCATATTGCAAGCATGATTGGTCATCAACACCACAGTCTTTGACACCTAGACAGTTTCCTCCAACACATACATGTAAACATGAGCAGTTTTGCCCTCAAAGCTTTGAATGTCAAGTGGGATCTGGATATCCATGAATGGCCTTCCATTGTTAAGCTGACCATCATAACACCAACTTTCACTGCCAAGAAGCAAACAAGTGCAAAAGTGGAAGTCGCCATGATATATGATACCTCTAAGAATATAATAAGCTTTTCTGTTTGTTGTTGGGATTG